>JASPKZ010007285.1:747500-1482500 GCA_030220185.1 Diploptera punctata | reverse complement strand
CCGCTGTGGTCTCGAGGTAGCGTGCTGCCTTGTCACGCAGTGGGCCCAGGTTCGATCCCGGTCGGGGCAGTTTTTCTGCGTGAGGTTTTTATCGGCGTTTTTGCTCACCTGTAAGACAAATGTCAGGAAAACTTTAAGGCCAAACGGTCCCGGAAATCATATGGCCATCATTATTATCATCATCATCCTTATAACTATCATCATCATCCTTCACCGGTGTGGAAAGCAACGCGAAGCTACCACACCTACAATTCCCTAGTAAAGCTGCAAAGCATAGAATGAAAATGCTAGGATTGCAGTGAAAGACCTGCCCTGGCAAAATTACTATAGATGGATTATTATTATTATTATTATTATTATTATTATTATTATTATTATTATTATTATAACGTTTTGTGTGTATCATTCTACTTTATATAATGTCTTTTTTTGTCAAAGTGAGTATTGTATTTTGAAACTTTCTCCTAAATTTGTTTTATATTATTTCTTAGTGTATTTAATTACCTTCTTCAGTCTGATATTAATATATATTCTATATCGTTCTGTTTATTTTATTACCCTTTGTATTAATTCTTATTTATTTATCTGCCATAATTTATTTTATATCTTGAAACTGGTTCCTAAATTATATATTCATGCATTACATGCGAATCCCTCCGCAGTACGTATTTTGAAAGTCATGTGGTACTGTTGATTGCTATTCATCCATCGGATGTGGATGTTAAGCCTGATCCCCCCTTGGTGCTTTTAGACGGGAGTAGTCTACATGCCGGCATCGGGTTTCTCTTCATCGGCATCGTTCACACATTAATATAATGTACGGTTAAAAACTATAATATAGTTACCTTGTAGGTCCGTCTCCTCAACTTAAGTTCTTTTAAACTCTGTAGGCCTTTCGGGACTAGTCCCATGATCAGCAGAATGCATTAGGTCCGTTCTTGTTGACCCTTGTTGAAGCACTGACTTGGTTGTGAGAATTTTGTACAGAGGATTGTGTGGATTAGGTGTGAATTTTACTAGTATCATTCACACAGCACATTTTACACTACACAAACACTCACGCTATACTTCTCTCTCTTCACAATACAAGAATACATAATCTACGTAAAGTGGTCTGCTGAAGTGGTGTATAAATTAAAAATATATCCGCCTAGAGCGAAATTCGAAGCACGTAAAGTGCAGTGGGTATCATAAGTAATGCCACGAGTGATTTCCAAATCTTTATCTAGAAGATTTTGGAAATCAAGAGTGGAATTTGTTAGGACAATTTAACGAATAAATTTTATCCGTTTACTCAGTAATTATTATTTAAATATAATTACCGGTATTTTAAAATAGTTATATATTTAATGTCAAGGGCGATGTTTGAAAAATCAGAAATGTGAGGTTATCCTTATTCACTGCAACTTGATCATTATTATTTATTATTGCCAAATAGGATCGCAATATCGTAAGAATGTACCCTAGTGGAGAAATAATTAAACACATCAAACTGCATATTATAATCAACATTATAGGTTATTAATTTATTTTGTTTGTAAACAGCTCAGTAAAATCAAGGAATCTTTTCATTATTTGCTATATTCAATGTATTTGTTGGAGAAAAATAATGCTCTGACCTGTTCAGAATATTAAAAATGAAGAGCTTTCTTTATCACAAAACCAGGAGCTGATAAAGAGAAATGGATATATAACGAGATGAAACACGACTGTGATTGGTTGTAAAACAAAATTCATTGAAACGTGATTGGTCATTGACTCCCATTTGGGGCGTCAGTTAAATAGTCATTTCAAACACACACACAACACGCGTGTTAATTTGCATAATGTTTGTTGTGTTTTGGCGGTGGCAGAGTACGGCCTACTGCTCATTCGGTATAAAAATAAGTGTATGTAAACGATATGTAAATATAAATATTATAAAATTGTTTAGCCACTGTAAAATACAATTAATCAAATATTTTTAATGCAGTTAATCCATAGTTCGAAAGATTTAGTTACTCTTTCATAATTCTGATTATCCCTGTCAGATTTGACGAAGAGCGAAGCAATTTATGTCTGAGTGAAATGTTTAAAAAATTGGATTAGATTAAAACAGTAATTAATTCTGGAGAATTCTGAACGTTTTTTTGCCTCGTTAAGTCCAGCTGTACGGATACGCTACGCTATCATTAATTCTATACATTCTTGGCATTTTCCTGCGTTTACAACCGCGCCATTTTGGTTTACGAGTGTGTCCATATAATTTCGTTGTTCAACGCTGTAAAATCTCCACGAGAAAACAACTGAATTCCATTCTAGTAAGTAATTCATGTCTAACAGTTCGTAAACAAATGAATGGCGATGTGCAATTTGAAATATTAGTTATAGGTGGCCATGATAATGGTTTTAATCGGTAAGTTTTCCATGATGCTGAAGATATCTCTCTTCCGAAATAAGTTCCTGTTGCAAATGTAAACAAACCAGTCGTATGACTGCATTTTCATAGGTCTAATTTCTCCCTCAGGGGTCCTCATCTAGGGGATATGTGGATGGCGACCACAAGATGCCCAAGCTGAGCAAATCATTTCTTCCACTTACTTGTGTTTTGCACTCTTTTAACTTTACTATCTAACCTCTCTTGGTTAACTCTTGTTTTTTTCGACTCCGATGCTATTAGGACATCCGAGGGCTAGGGAGTCTTTCCTTTCTTCCATTTCTTCTTTCCTTTATTTTCTTTTCTTCTCCAGAAAAGCCTGACCAGAGGCTATAAGATGGCAGCCCCATCACTGGTGTTGCCTTCCTTTGGCCAGCAACCAATCGAAGGGACTATTATTATGCTTTCAAGTCTTATACGAGAATTTCCCGGAAGGATCAAAACGCTGGAGGGAAAATTTTCTATAGGATCGAAACAGGCCTTGGCCTAATACTTGGAAGGAAGAAGAAGAAGAATAACGGTTTTCATCTTTAAGCGTGAACGAAATTGTAGTTTGTTCTCTAACACGCGAAATAAAGGAAATAAAAATATTTATTATCTAGCACGTATGAATTTAACATTTTCCAATACTGTTATTTTAACACAGTTCCAATAATGGAGCATATTATAATACTATAATGATATTGTGAAAAGAAAAATTAATGTATGAACCAGGAATCGAACCGTGAACATCTAGTTCTACGTACTAGTGTGCAGTCCACTACACCATTCTAGCATTGGCACAAACATAAACAATTCTTTCCACATTCTTTCCACAGAAATGTTAATGTTTGTGCCAAGTCTAGAATGGTGTAGTGGGCTGCACACTAGTACGTAGAACTAGAGGTCCACGGAGCGATTCCTGGTTCAGACAATTTTTCTTTACACAATATCATTATAATATTATAGCACGCATGTAAGTTATATGATTCCAATTGAGGGTCTTCCCACTTTTCAGCGGTTGCCCTTTTACCAGCCGGCTGCTGGCCCTTCACATCCACATGTGTCAATCACAGAGGTAGATGATCAACAGCCAGTGTAGGGGTGACATGTGGTTAGCATGTCGAGTCCCCCAGCCGTTATAGCTGGTTCCTCAACCTGGAGCCGCTACTTATTGTAGCTACCCAATTGCCTCACGATGCTGGGTGGGCACTGGTCCCATACTGGCCGAAATACCATGAGAAAATGTCTTCCCCCATGGAGACTCGAACCAGCGCAAGTCCCGTATCTCTGCGCCAAGGCTTCCTACCTTAACCGCTCGGCTACGGCGCGGGATAAGTTATATGAAAGAATCGTAAAATATATAATTACAATTTTAATGCAATAAATAAGCATTGTTTTATTCTTACGCATGCGCAGTGCAGAATACTTTGGAATTTCAATTGTTTCAAAAATGAAAAAAAAAATCTGTAGATTATTTTAAAGGCTGGAAAGTAAAACATTTAAAATAACGGAGGAAAACATATTATTTCGACTATTGATTTAATATTTTTTCGATAAAATAATAATAACGTCCCTTAAGATGCACAGAACTTATGAAATAGTTTATATACCAAACTACACACCTGATTGTTGAGGATGACCGAGATTTCAATTACTGTTTTATATTATTTTAAATTTTAACTTAGTGACCTCAACGGAGTTTCGTAATGTGTTTTAAAAATCTTGAAAAGTAACAGTGGTGGGCATTTTGAACACCAACTTTATTATTATTATTATTATTAGTATTATTATTATTATTGTTATTATTATTATTATTATTATTATTATTATTATTATTATTATTATTATTATTATTATTATTTATAGTACGTTTTGTTTAATGCTGCAGATGGTTTGCACTTAATTCTATTCAGCATTATGTAGAGAAAATCATTTCCCCCATTTGTAGCATTTATTTGAAATTTAATACTTGCATATTTGAAGTTTTTCTGTTGGTATTAAAGTCAGCTTGAGTTTTCCATGATATTATTTTTTTTATAAGTAAGGATCCTTTTTCAATTAATATTCAGACAAGGGCGCGCAATGACGGCTCGAGTGTCTTGTTGCCTAGCAACACTCACTCTGTCGAGGAAAACTAGAAACAAAATGTCAAGTGATTTTTACCAACTGCTGTCTTCATTCTTTACCTGGATCCAACCGGCAGTGTTTTCAGGTGACATCAAAATGTTAAACTACTAAAAGATAACTTTATGGCTTGTGGAACCGTAGGTTAAATGCCAAATTCATTAAGGTCCTATTTTTACCGATTGCTTCCAGTTCTTATCCCCGGTATACATTTTCCTATGATCAGTTCGAATATCATTTATCTTTCCCATACGCTAGATTTAGTATATATGTCTTCCTCCGAGGAATGAGTTTGGAAATAAACAGGATGAAAATCCTACAAATTAAGTTCAAGAAGGAGAAGAAGACAAAAAATATAACTTGTAATCTACTTTTTCTCCGAGGAAAAATTTTGTTTTATCGAATTTCGAAGGAATGGAGCTATTGAGGTTCTTCGCAGGAAATATTTTTTGAAAACTTTTACAGATCTTCATTATCCAATCTAACAACCGAAAATACATACGAAAAATAAGGAACAGATTTCAAACATTTATTTAAAAATAAAGATGTGCTAGACAGAGTGTGTGAAAGAAGAACAATGCTGGAACTCATAAAGAAGAGGAAAATACATTAGATTGACCATTGGCTGAGAAGAAACTGACTGCTGACTGAAGTCCTATAAGGAATGGACAATGGAAAGAAAGTTAGAGGCAGAAAAAGACATCAGATGATAGACAATATTAAAATAAATGGTTTCTATGCAGATGCAAAAAAGGAAGGCTGAATTAAGGAAAGAGTGGAGAATGCTGAGTTAGCAGTAAAAGACCTGCTCTTGGGCAGAACACTATGAATGAATGAACCATAAAAAAATAGAAACACAATTCCAACGTTCCTGGAAAGAGAAAAGTTTGAAGTTCCGATCATGGCCGCATTGGCCCGGTTTGCTTGTATGTTGATTGTATCAAAATGGCGACGCAATAGGACATTGGGTTGGAAGAGGAGCAGAAAATCAACTTCGTCGCCGGTGGCCTCCCAGGTCACAATACCTAACCCCGTGTATTTTTACCTGTGGGGATACATAAATGATCGTGTTTTTATCCCCCCCCCATGCCTGACAGCCTTGAAAATCTGCGACATCGAATTGTAGAAGCTGGGAATTCGGTAACTAGAGACCAGTTGATTCGTGTGCGGCAAGAAATGAGCCACTGTTTTGACATTTATCGTGTAACACATGGTGCTCACATTGAATGCATAAAATAGTGAAATTTGAAATTTTCTCTTTCCAGGAACGTTACAATTGTGTTTCTATTTTTTCGTAATTTGGAAGGAATAAATATTTGAAGTCTCTACCTTCTTTCTGAATAGCCCTATATATATATATATATATATATATATATATATATATATATATATATCTCCAGCCATAGTAATTCTATCCGAAGGCAGGTCCTTCACTGCAATCATAGCATTTGCATGCTATGCTTGCAGCTTTACTAGGGAATTGTAGGTGTGGGAGCTTCCCGTTGCTTTCAACACCGGTGAAGGATGATGATGATGATGATGATGATAAGGATGATAATGATGATGATGAGGCTGGCCATATGATTTCGGGGACCTTTTGGGCCTTAAGGCTTTCCTGACATTTGTCTTACAGGTGAGAAAAAAAACAATGAAAACCTCACCCAGAAAGACTGCCCCGATCTGGGATCGAACCCGGGCCCGCTGAATGACATGACAGCACGCTTCCTCGAGGTCACAGCGGTGGACTATATATATATTCGTCCCAACTTCTCTAAAAAAACGTTAAACTGTAGATATATAAAATGTTATATATTAAGTTATATAGATTCGAAACATTGACGCTTACTTTAAGGGAGGAGAAAAAATTACGAGTATTTGAGAATAAAGTTCTTAGGAAAAGTTTTGAACCAAAGAGAGATGAAGAGACTGGTGTAAAGAGAAGACTTCCTAACAGTAATCTACATGATTTTTTATAGGAAACCAGATATAATAAGAATAGTTAAGTCACTTAGACCGCGATGGGGAGGACATGTGTTACGAGTAGGGACTGAAAGAGAGGCATCGAATCTTCTTGTAGGAAAACGAGAAGAAAAAGCCCAGTTTAGACTAAGAATGACGTGGGAGAACAAAATAAACCATGATTTGAGGGAAGTAAATTATACAGGGGATAATTGGAAAACATTAGCTCAGAAAAATGATGTATGGAGTGGTTATGTCCGCGCGGCCATGAACCTACGGGTTCGATTGAGCCACTTTCTTTGTTAGTTCTGTTGCGAAACATCGAAAATTGCGACCTCTAAAAAAAAACTCCTGGCGCAACAGGCCTACAAGGCCCTTAGCCTACCAGCCGGCTGCTGGCCTCACATCCGCATGTGTCAATCACAGAGGTAGATGATAATCAGCCAGTGCAGGGGTGACATGTGGTCAGCATGTCGGGTCCCCCAGCCGTTATAGCTGGTTTTCTCAACCTGGAGCAGCTACTTATTGTAGCTACCCAAATGCCTCACGATGCTGGGTGGGCACCGGTCCCATACTGGCCGAAATACCATGAGAAAATTTCTTCCCCCATGGAGACTCGAACCAGCGCATGTCCCGTAGCTCTGCGCCAAGGCTTCCTACCTTAATCACTCGGCTACGTCTCGGGACATTGCGACCTCTAGAGCGCATAAAATACGGGGAAAAAAATAAACAAAAAACAAACGTTCATTTTTATATATTAGAAGATGGATTTAATGTGCAAGTTACTAAATTTTAGGGCTGGAATAAGGAATAAGATAGTGGATATTCTCATACCTTGCCAATTAGTGTGAGAATATTGAAGTGATGTTAATTTCTACAATTCCAGACGCTGTCATATTAATGATGGCAAGTGATATGTAGATTTCTCAAGTTATTTCAATTTGGAAGGTGGCATAAACTTGGTGACGTAATTGGAAAGCGTTATGTTTGCTCTGACATTTGTCACGTGATGTGATTAAGCTCGGTGTGGTGGCGGAGGAGGGATTAATTTGTATAATTTCCGCAAATGTCAATCAACTTTACATCCTTTACGATTGCAGAATGGGATATGTGCCATGAGTGGTAGTTTGCTAAATTATTTTGAAGACTTGGCTGTTAATGCACCTTGCTCAAGTGCAGATGTACTCAAGAGATGTGCACAGTAGAGAGACATTGTGTTTCAGGTGAAAATAATGTTATATTTTACATACTTCTAATATATAAAGTTTCAAATAAAATATTATAAGATTAATCTTTGTAGCATACTGTTTCCTCTGGGCCTCTGTGGTCTATAGGTCACATTCCTTATCTAAGAAGGAAAAAAGTACAAAATGTGAGAAAAAAATCTTTAAAAAATATTTGGACCTAAGTGAGACGAAAAGACAGATAACACTGAGCAACAAAAAATAAACTTTTTTTTTTGTCTCAGAAATAAAAGTATGTGATTCTGGTAGTATTTTTTCTCCTGAATATAAATATGATATCGGTTTCTCTCCATCACGCAAGGTTTCAGAGAGACGGGAATTTATAATTTCAAACACTTTAATATTTTCTACAATCGTAACTACACAATATTCGAACATTCGGACTCACCTAGAAAGTAAGAAATGACGATTTTCTGCTATATTTCGCCTGTGGAGCATCCCTCTTGATGGTCCAACAATAATCGGCCAGCATATTAGGATTCCATTTGCCTTGATATCTCTTTTCCATAGCTGAAATCTCCTGAGTTAGCTCATTTGGTTTTATTTTACAATGAACAAATGGACGAAAAACTTTTATTAAACATAATTATTTAAATCCATTAATTGAAATTGGAATAAAAAAACTATGGGCGTTGGAGAAATTCCGAATACATATTTGAAAACACGATACAAAACTGCATTAAGTACAACTATTGGTACTCATGAGACAAAAATCATGTTGACCAGTGTTATTGGTGAAAGGTATATAATTGTGAGCAATTTTAATGTATTTTTAAATATATTATATTCAGTATTTTTTATTCAATCCCAGCACATTGCCATTTCGATATTCTGGTTATCTCCTGGCATGGCGTTATTGTAACTCACTTCTGAGGTTGTGGCGTCTGGAAGGCGGAGTTACGTTGCCCCGACGATATGTGATAGGTGATGATGACGATGCGCCAGGAGAGGCCTTAATCCTAAACTTAATGAATATGTTCATGATGGTAATGATGTTTGGGCCTTAAAGCTTCCTGACATTTGTCTTACAAGTGAAGAAAAACCCCGAAAAAAAACATCATCCAGGATACTTGTCCCGACCGAGGATCGAACCCGAACCCGCTGCGTATCAAGGCAGCATGCTACCTCGAGACCACAGCGGTGGACATAATTATGTTGTGTGTGTATATATATATAATAGCATTATTTTACCTGACAGAGTTAAGACCTTAAGGCCTGTCTGCTACTCAACCAGGGGAAAAAAAATGTATATACTGCACACACACACACACACACACACACACACACACACACATACACACACACCCCCACACACCGTAAATATATACAGTATTTCTGCTAGTTAAATGGAAAAGAAGGTATTATGGTCCCAACTATGTCAGAATAAATTTATTATTATTATTATTATTATTATTATTATTATTATTATTATTATTATTATTATTATTATTATTATTATTATTATTATTATTATTATTATTATTATTATTATTATTATGGCTATGTTTATTTAACCACAGCTGTGGTACCAAGGTAGCGTGCTGCCTTGTCACGCAGCGGGCCCGGGTTCGATTCCCGGTAGGGACAGGCTCCTGGGTGAGTTTCTTTTCGGAATTTTTCCTGTCCTGTAAGATAAATGTCAGGACGCTTAGGGCCCAACGGTCCCCGAAAATCATCCGGCCATCATCATTATCCATCACCGATGTGGAAAGTAACGGGAAGCTACCACACCTATAATTCCCTAGTAAAGCTGCAAAGCATAGCATGAAATTGCTATGATTGCAGTGAAAGACCTGCCCTCGGGCAGAATTAATGTGGGTGGATATTTATTTAAATACAGATTTTCCAAGTTTACACATCTTTCTGTGCTAAAAAGTTTTATTTTCCTTCTCCAGTCGTCTCTATCCATCCACTCCATGTCCTCCAATCCACTTGTTCTCATTTCCGTTCTTATTTCTTGTATCCACGAGTTTCCAGGTCTACCTTTCTTTCTTCTTCTTCCAGGTGGACACAATTTCAATGCTTTTCTTGCCTGTACTTTATACATATTTTCTCCCTTATCTATTATAAAGTAGGCCTGTACTCGACACTTTTTTGACGAAATTAGTTACATAGGCCTATAGTTCTTAAATAAATAAACAGACTTAATTTAATGTTTTTAACCTTTGATTAGGCCAGTAACCTCAACGATCGTTCAAAATTACTTTAAAAATAATTTTCATCCCGTCCTTAAATAATTTTGAATTCTTGTAGCATAAACATATATTTTGATACTTGTACTATGTATTTCTGACTTGATACAGAAATCCTGCGCTCTCGTCTGCTCTGCTCTACGTAGCAGCTGAACAGTTGAATGTGAAGTCAAATGAATGCACGGTTACAGTGGATTGGAATACACATCGTGTTGAAATTGTCTAATTTGAATTAATTTAAATATTAATGCAGATCGAATAGCATTAGAATGGGGGATGTAACCATCTATTTGTCTACATCCATAATCCTGCCGTGAAATATATAGATGTTATACCTAAATAATACTTGCGTTCCCTTCTAATGATGCATCACTTTGCTGATAAACTCTATTTGTCTCCATTTTGTTAACTCCTCCAAGCTGGAGCGTTCACCTATGACCTCTGAACTTACACGAACTCTTTATGGTTTATTGATATTCAAATATGATCCTATATTCCAACCTTGTATGTTCCAAGTTGCCCTGAATGGTCTTTTATGGAATAGAAATTTCTTCTTCTTCTTCTACTACAAGGTTTAGGCTATGCAGCCTGTTCCGGCGAAGTTAAAAGTGGAGTACATCTTCTACGCGTTCGGCCAACATCCTGGGATTATACAGGAAGGTTCTTTTTGGTATTCTTTCGTTGTTCATTCTCATTAAGTGTTCTGTCCATTTCTTATTATTTTCGCTGATTTTATTTTCGCTTTTTAGTAATAGAAAATTCATCTGGCCGCCTTACAAGGGCTGCGCAGATATAGTTGGGTGATGGGATTGCCACCTTACAGCCTCCCAACTTGCTTCAGCTTTGTTTTTAGGGTGCCTTCCCTTAGGTAGATTGCCTTCTCCTCGGCTCTGAGCTCTAACTGCCCATTATAGCCGTCCAATCTGGAACAGACGCTATGCTGATTTTGGTTCACCCGGGGTATTTCATTTCCCCGGTACCACCTATATTTAGGAGGAATTCCCCTATCCACCACCTGGGGAGGCGCCCGATGGGGGATCAGCAACTCCTCACGGGGAATAGAAATTTGACAAGAAAAAAAAAAGAGATTACACAGACAATAATAGAAAGTATACTTACATATGGATCAGGAAGCTGGACAATAAATGAAAGGAGGCAGAAAAGAATCTTGACGACAGTAATGGATGGATTACGGAGACGTATGAGAATATCCAGGCTACAACATATTCGAAATACACATATCAGATAAGAAATGGATGCACAAGAAACTGTTATCGAAAGGATAACAAAGAGAGCTCTACAGTGGTATGGACATGTACAACGGATGTCTGAAGACCAGTGGGCTAAACAGGTGTTGGATTGGATGGTACCAGGCAGAAGGAAGAGGGGGAGAAGTAGAAGAGCATGGTATGAGGGAATATATGACCCCAACAAAATCATTTCTTAAATTAAAATAATAACCTAACCAATAAATATGGGAGATGGACAATGGGAAGATAGGAATCTCTGGAAAGCAGGAATCAAAGGCAAACCTGCTGTAAAGTGGAGCCTGTATTTAAGTAGTAGTAGGACTTTATTAGACAAAAAGTAAGATTTTTACAATATTATATACAAATATGGGTCGCACTGGCAGTAAGCCGTACGTGCTGTTGACAGTCCGTTACAATAAAGTAATAATTGCTACTAGTGTGAAGAAAAATAAACAAAAAAAAAGCAATAACATTACAATTACATAATTTGTCTCTTGTCAGTGTTCGGAAAAATATATTGTAAAGTACTTTACGAACGCATGAGACAATGGGCTAAAGAGAACTATAGGCTCTCAAAATATCAGGCAGGTTTTAGAGAAGGGTACTCCACGGTGCGACAACGTATTTGTTATGAGAACATTAATTGATGACAATCTGAAACATGAAGGGGGGGTTAAATTATTGTGTGCATTCATTGACTTTTAATAAGATGGCATTTGATACTGTGGGACGAAGGCGCACTTTGGGAAGAAAAATTAATAATCGGAAAGGAATTGTCTCATAAAATGATACATGCCTTAATTGTCAATTTATAAATATGTTAAATGTTGTATAAAAAGTAGACCAAGGGCACATTACAGAGAGACATTGAAGGGGGGTGGCCCCAATCGGGGGGAAGTGAGACAAGGTTGCATTGTATCACCAAATGCGATTTAAATTATTCGTTGATGATATTGTAGACGTAGTGCTAGAAGGAGAAATTGAGGCTCCGGAGATAGGAAATGTTAGAATCCCAGTCCTGTTGTATGCAGATGATTTCATTATCTGTTCCAAGACAATCAAGGGATTGCAAAGAGGTCTTGACCTCCTGGAAATATACTGTAGGAATTGGGGATTGACTGTAAATGTTAGTAAGACAAAAACAATGACTTTTAACAATGGGACGGTTTATGGTAGAGCAGAGGAATGGAAATACAGAGATCAAGTACTTCAAAACGTGAAACATTTTTAAGTATTAAGTAAGTACGTTCCCATATATAGTTAAGTATTTTTGTTTGTATGTGTGTCCAAGCGTGTGTGTGTCTCGTTTTATCAACACTAACTGACTAACTGCCATTATAGAACCTCAAAGCTCTCTATACATCCGTATCATATGTTCATTGTTTCCAACCAACTAAGGACAAATACGCACACACTATTGAGTAAGGAACTGGAACTGGAAGTAAATATCAGTAAAACTAAATTTGTGGTCACGCATAGAAATACATTATGTAATGGAAATGCACAGCTAATGGCATATGAGGGAACTTTTGAGGAAGTGGCTGAATTCAAATACATAGGAACAAGAATCACAAATAAGAATGAGATGCACAAAGAAATTAAACATAGGATCAATTCTGGAAATGCGTGTTATTATGTATTAACATACAGAGACTCTTGACGTCCCATGTCCTTTCAAAAAACATCATCATCATCATCAACAACAAGGATTAAGCCCTGTTCCGATCTCATTATAGGTCGAATTGGTCCTTCCATCTCTTCAATGGCCTTCCCAACATTCTTCTCCCTTTTGGTTTATAATTATGCATTCTTCTTGGTATGCGCTCTTCATTCAATCGTAATACGTGCTGAAGGTAAGCTTTTTGATATTTTATTCACAGAGATTAAATATATTAAGCTCTTATCTATGGATGTGAAACCTGGACATTAACAAAGGCAGATAGTAAACAAATAGAGGCTGCTGAAATGAAGATGTTAAGAGCAATAACAGGATACCAAAGGACTGATAAAAAGAAAAACGAAGATATAAGAACAGAACTTAATATATTTAATCAAAAAACGTTAAACTGAAAGTATATAAAACTGTTATTCTACCAATTATATTATATGGATGTGAAACATGGATTATTACTTTAAGGGAGGAAAGGAGATTACGAGTATTTGAGAATAAAGTTCTTAGGAAAAGTTTTGGACCAAAGAGAAATGAACAGACAGGTGAATTGAGAAGACTACTACATAACAATGATCTGCATGATCTTTATAGGAAGCCAGATATGATAAGAATAGTTATGTCTCGTAGACTGGGATAGCTGGGATATGTGACAAGAATGGCGAATGAAAGGCTTGCATGGAAGCTTCTTGTAGGAAAACTAGAGGGAAAACGCACAGTTGGTAGACCAAGAATGAGCTGGGAGAATGACATTTACAAAGATTTGAGGGAAGTAAATTATACAGGGGATGGTTATAAAATATTAGCTCAGGATAGGGATGTATGGATAACTTATGTCCGTGCGGTCATAAACCTACGGGGTCGATAGTGTCAGTTGGAAGCTCCTATTGATGCCGTATGCCCCTGAATGGAGTTTCAGTATCATGATGTTGATAATGGTCATGAAATTTTACAGGGGAATATTGGAAAATATTACATTGGCCAACAATGGTTTTGTTGCTCTTGATATAAGATTAATTTCAAATATATTTATGCTCACAATTCATGGAATTATCAATGATTTTCTACAAATATATTTATGCTCACAATTCATGGAATTATCAATGATTTTCTACAAATATATTTATGCTCACAATTCATGGAATTATCAATGATTTTCTACAAATATATTTATGCTCACAATTCATGGAATTATCAATGATTTTCTACAAATATATTTATGCTCACAATTCATGGAATTATCAATGATTTTCTACAAATATATTTATGCTCACAATTCATGGAATTATCAATGATTTTCTACAAATATATTTATGCTCACAATTCATGGAATTATCAATGATTTTCTACAAATATATTTATGCTCACAATTCATGGAATTATCAATGATTTTCTACAAATATATTTATGCTCACAATTCATGGAATTATCAATGATTTTCTACAAATATATTTATGCTCACAATTCATGGAATTATCAATGATTTTCTACAAATATATTTATGCTCACAATTCATGGAATTATCAATGATTTTCTACAAATATATTTATGCTCACAATTCATGGAATTATCAATGATTTTCTACAAATATATTTATGCTCACAATTCATGGAATTATCAATGATTTTCTACAAATATATTTATGCTCACAATTCATGGAATTATCAATGATTTTCTACAAATGTATTTGAAACATTTTCCGTCCTTCTCCAACGCTTTGATAATTGTTTTACCATATCCAGATGTACGTAGTGAGTACTTTAATTTTGTCAAATATCTTTTATCACGGCCGATGTGCGGAGTAAGGGGTGCGAGAGTGGGGATCACGTGATGTTTGTATGCGCGAAAAAAATGCGCAGAAATCAAATGATGACCGGAAACATGAATTTTATTAGTAACAAGCCGTTTTATAATGTACGGTTAAAAACTATAATATAGTTACCTTGTAGGTCCGTCTCCTCAACTTAAGTTATTTTAAACTCTGTAGGCCTTTCGGGACTAGTCCCATCATCAGCAGAATGCATTAGGTCCGTTCTTGTTGATCCATGTTGAAACACTGACTTGGTTGTGAGAATTTTGTACAGAGGATTGTGTGGATTAGGTGTGTATTCATTGAGAATCAGGTTGTTGTTGATTTCTCTTAGGATTGCGATTTCCTCCAGTTTGATAGTTTTTAACCGTACATTATATTACTGTGAACTAATACCTCAACGGAAAATCACCATGGATTTTACTAGTAACAAGCCGTTTACTGTTTAAGATATAAGGTACGCAAAAATCATAAAAGCTAGAGCACATTCAGCACTTTCATGAATATATTCGTAAACTGTGCACTTTAAAACATATAAATTCGCTGAGATATCCAGGGAAACAATTTTTTTTGTACAGATGTGTTGGGTTAGGATAGGAATGTTTGCGCTGCCTTGAACTTAAGGGTTTGATAGTTCCAGTGAATTAGGAAGTATGTTCAATATAATGTCTGCCTTGGAGTGTGACGTAAACACAATAGTAAGTTAAGCGTTAAACTCTATTAATTACGTATGGTGATCGCTTGAAGTGAAATAAAAAAAAACTATTTTTGACACATGATTTACGTATACGAGAATGTGGATAAAAAAAGACATTAACAATGTGGTACGCGGTGTCCCAACACCTGTTATGCAACCAGTACATCACACTTCCAACTTACAACATATACGCTGTCAGGTAAATAACTGCATATGTCCAACCATTCATTGTTTTATATTCATAGATACAAAACAGGTTATTTAATTGATATAGTTACTCCAAATAAGGCTCAGATTGAGATGAGAAATACTTGCGACCCGCGTTGAACGGCAGTGGCGGCTGTTGTCATTTTATTGGTCTATGTAGGTAGCATCAGTTAGGTAATTTTCAAAGGCATGAAGTCCCATTTCTTCTTCTTCTACTACAAGGTTTAGGCTATGCAGCCTGTTCCGGCGAAGTTAAAAGTGGAGTCCATCTTCTGCGTGGTCGGCCAACATCTCTTGTTCCTCTAGGAATATACAGGAAGGTTCTTTTTGGTATTCTTTTGTTGTTCATTCCCATTAAGTGTTCTGTCCTTTTCTTATTATTCTCGCTGATTTCATGTTCAATTTTATATATATTTAATTCTTCTCGTATAGTTTCATTCCGTATTCTATCCGCTCTTGTGCATCCTTTCACATTACGTAAAACAGCATTTCTGCACTCTGTATCCTGCTTTTATCCCTTGATTTCATTATCCAGTTTTCACTTCCATACAACAACAAAGGAACAGTCATTGTTTAAGTTTCGTATCTTTCCTTGTTTTCCGACCTAAGGTTCTTTTTATGGTTCCACAAATAGCCTGGAATTTATTTACTTTATTTAAGTGTTTCCGTCCGGCTTTCTCCTTCGCGTTTTAGTAATAAAAGATTCATCTGGCCGCCTTACAAGGGCTGCGCAGATATAGTTGGGTGTTGCGATTGCCACCTTACAGCCTCCCAACTTGCTTCAGCTTTGTTTTTAGGGTGCCTTCCCTTAGGTAGATTGCCTTCACTTCGGCTCTGAGCTCTACCTGCCCATTATAGCCGTCCAATCTGGAACAGACGCTATGCTGATTTTGGTTCACCCCGGGTATTTCATTTCCCTGGTACCACCTATATTTAGGAGGCATTCCCCTATCCACCACCTGGGGAGGCGCCCGATGGGGGAGCAGCAACCCCACACCCCCATTTGCTCCGGTAATTTTCAATTAGTGGCCAAACTTTTTAACCATAGTTTCATTATTTTCTATATTTTTGTTAGCAACGTCAAGTATGTATTGATATTATATTTAAGAATAATAATAATAATAATAGTAATTAACTAACTAACTAACACACTGGCACTATCGAACCCGTAGGTTCATGGCCGCGCGGACATAAGCTCTCCATACATCCATATCCTGAGCTAATGTCTTCCAATCCCCCTGCATAATCTACTTCCCTCAAATCGTAGTTAATGTTGTTCTCCCATCTCATTCTTGGTCTACTAACTGGGCGTTTTCCCTCTGGTTTTCCCACAAGAAACTTCCATGCACGCCTTTCATTCCCCATTCGTGCCACATGTCCTGCCCATCGCAGTCTACGAGACTTAACTGTTCTTATTATATCTGGCTTCCTATAAAGACCTTGTAGTTCATTGTTAAGTAGTCTTCTCCATTCACCTGTCTGTTCATCTCTCTTTGGTCCAAAAATTCTCCTAAGAACTTTATTCTCAAATACTCGTAATCTCCTTTCCGCCCTTAAAGTAAGAGTCCATGTTTCGCATCCATATAATATAACTGGTAGAATAATAGTTTTATATATTTTCAGTTTAACGTTTTTTGAAAGGAGTTGGGACATCAAAAGTCTCTGCAATGCATAATAGCATGCATTTCCAGAATTGAGCCTATGTTTAATTTCCTTGTGCATCTCATTCCTATTTGTGATTATTGTTCCTAGGTATTTGAATTCAGCCACTTCCTCAAAATTTCCCTCATTTGTCATTAGCTGTCCATTTCCATTATATAATGTATTTCTACGTGTGACCATATATTTAGTTTTACTGATATTTACTTCCAGTCCTAATTTCTTAGTGTAACCTTATAATTATTGATATACTTCAACAATAAATTGTCTTTTATTTTCGTTTTTTAATTTGAATTATTTTGGTGGTATGGTGGCATAGGATTACTAAAGTAAAGTAAAGTAAAGTAAAGTAAAGTGATCCCACTACAGGCCTCAGGAGGCCCTAGGGGTAGTGGGAAGTTAAGGCTCCCTCTTTTTCTAGACAATCGGCACTTTGTCAGCCCTGCGTGACGGCCGCCTTTACCCCAGAACAAGCGTCTGGTACTCATTTCCGTTAGAAGCTGAGTCGACCCCAGGGCCATTGTGCCGCCAGAGGGTTTCGGTCAGTTTAAAAATCCTGACCCCAACGGGACTTGAACCCTCGACCCTCCGGCTTGTAGCTCAGTGCCTTAACCACTACGCTACGGCGTGCCCCCTAAAGTGAAGTGATCCCACTACAGGCCTCAGGAGACCCTTGGGGTAGTAGGAGGTTAAGGCTCCCACATTTTCTAGACAATCGGCACTTTATGTCAGCCGGGTTGTCAGCCCTGCGTTACGGCCGCCTTTACCCCAGAACAGGCGTCTGGTACTCATTTCCGTTAGAGGCTGAGTCGACCACAGGGCCATAGTGCCGCCAGAGGGTTTGGGCCAGTTTAAAAATCCTGACCCCCAACGGGACTTGAACCCTCGACCCTCCGGCTTGTAGCTCAGTGCCTTAACCACTACGCTACGGCGTGCCCCCTATAAGATTACTATTAATTCTATTTTTAATTCAATGCCCCAGGTTGTGATTTCGACATTTGTGGTGTTCTCTCCCGTCATTGGCGTAATTGTAACCCGCTTCTGAGGTTAGAATAGAATAGAATATATTTATTTAGCCTGGTGGGGCGCCTGGAGGGAGATTACGGCTGCCCCGATGATATGATGGCTGATGATGATAAATATTGTGGGGCAGCAGCAGGGACCTTAATCATGAACGTGATCCACACTATATGAATCAGGTGTAATATGATGCTCGGTGACCGTTTGGGCCTAAAATTGTCCTGACATTTGTCTTGCAAATGAGGAAAAATCCCAATTCACCCAGGAAAATTGTCCCAACCGGAAACCGAACCCGGGCACATGTATTGGTTGACAGATGAAGTATTATTTTATTGCACAACGTTGGTAGCACTGATTATTTTCTAGGAAACAATCTTAGCTGAATGGGAGTATAGAATGTAACGCATAATAGAGCGCGCAGTATAGGCGGAATAAGTTTTGGAATACATTAAGAGAGAGAGAGAGAGAGAGAGAGAGAGAGAGAGAGAGAGAGAGAGAGAGAGTGGGTGAAACAATAAAGTTAATTCTGCGTGGACACGCGTCTCACATACTGCAAACACACGCACGACACGCATCCATTTATCATTGTTAAAAGCCGCCATTCCTTAGCTGCGCCGCGCCGGTGGAAATCCTGAGGCATTTTGCATTTTAAACAAGTGAATAAAATTCACATATTCATGACCTCAGCACGCAACACCATACATCATTCACTTCACTACGTCACGGTGTTCAAGCTAAACTTCAACTTTATTATTATTATTATTATTATTATTATTATTATTATTATTACTACTACTTACTACTTACTTACTTACTTACTTACTTACTTACTCACTCACTTACTTACTTACTTACTCATTGGTACTATCGAACCCGTAGGTTCATAGCCACGCGGACATAAGCTCTCCATACATCCATACACTGAGCTAATGCTTCCCAATCATTCCCTGTATAATCTACTTCCCTCAAATCATAGTTAATGTTATTCTCCAACCTCATTCTTGGTCTACCAACTGGGCGTTTTCCCTCTGGCTTTACTACAAGAAGCTTCCATGCACGTCTTTCATTCCCCATACGTGCCACATGTTCTGCCCATCGCAGTCTACGAGACTTAACTGTTCTTATTATATATGGCTTTCTATAAAGACCATGTAACGGGCTTCCAATATAAAACCGGACCGGCCTTACGGAGTTTCACCCGGCACGGAGTGCTGTCTCTTCCTCCCGCAATTCACCCTGCCGGCCACCCGTCCTTGAACTGTTTCTTACCTTATAGAAAATGCTGGAAATGTTGTCCTCCAGCAGTTAAACAGGCATTATACCGAGTAAACACATTTAGATTGACACGCTGTAGTTTTGGCACTGTCAAGTTTCTGATTTCATTTCTTATGTTGTTCTTCAGTTCTTCCAATGTGTGCGGATTTGTTTTGTACACTTTGTCTTTCAGGCTACCACACAAATAAAAATCAAACACTGTTAGATCTGGGGAGCGAGTGTTTCTTATTTTGTTCTGAACCAGTGGTCTCAAATTTAGTCACAAGATCGTGGATTGTCGATCTGGAAGGAGGTAATTGTCCAGGGAAGTTCCGAATAAATTCCTCGCGAACGCGACGAGCTGATTCGTATTTATAATAACATTTACACACATAAATGCGCTGCTCTAATGTCAGCTGACGTCTCATCTTTTCGAACGATAGTAAACTGACTAGTTCAAGGACGAGCGGCTGGCAGAGTGAAATGCGGACGAGGAGAGAGCGCTGCCTGACGGGTGAAACCCCGTGAGGCCGGTCCGGGTTTATATTGGAAGCCCGGTAGTTAATTGTTAAGTAGTCTTCTCCATTCACCTGTCTGTTCATCTCTTTTCTCTCTTTGGTCCAATAGTGCCAGTGAGTTAGTAACTTCATATATTAAGATAATTACTAAAATTTGTTAAAAATAGCTAGAATTTATTAATTACAAGGATTCTTGTCGTCCAACGTCTCTCAAAAGAAAGAATTAAATTGAATTTTTTTATAATTCTCTTATTTTCCCAGTTATATTGATGCGATACATGGACTCTTACATTAAGAGAGGAGAAGATATTATGAGTATTTGAAATTAAAGTTGTTAGGATACTGAATACAAATTTACAGAAAACAGAATATATGTGTTTGGGAAAGGATGTGGATGACCTCATACTTGAAACAGGGAGAATAGAGAAGTGTGAATTTTTTAAATACCTTGGGTCTACAATTACAAGTTTTGGTACCTGTGAGAGAGATGTACAGACTAAAATTGCAATGGCAAAAAATGTAACTAAGACATTACACGGAATAATTTGGAATACAAATTTTACAAAGGAAACTAAAATGCAAATTTATAAGAGCATAATACAGAATATTTTGTCATATGGAAGTGAAACTTGGTCTTTGACGGAATTACAAAAGAACAAAATTAGAACAGTTGAATTTGATTATTTTAGAAGAAGCCTCCAAAAAACAAGACATGATAAAATAAGAAATGAATTCCTTTGGAGAGAAATGAATGTCACCACATCTGTTGTTAAGAGGATTGAAAATCAAACACTTAAATGGTATGGCCATGTCAAAGAAGGGAAAATGAAAGATGGCCAAAAAATATATACCAATGGTCACCCCTGGAAGAAATAAACGTGGCAGACCAAGATGGAAGTGGAAAACCTGCGACAGAACTATAATGGATGATCGGAATTTGGAAGAGGGAGATTGGAATGATAGAGATAAATGGAAACTGAAGACGGCAAACCTGTAAGTGGGGGAAAGCCGAAGAAGAAGAATACTTCTTAGACTTAAGGCAGATGAACAGACAGACGAATGAAGAAGACTGTATAACAGTGAACTGCATGACCTTTTTTACGAAACCAGATATAATAACAGTTTAATCTTGTAGACTGGAATGGGCCGGATATGGAGCACGAATGGAGAATGAAACAGTATCATGGAAGCTTCTTACAGGTAAACCAGAAGGAGAACGCAAAGTTGGTAGACCAAGAATGAGGTTGTATAATAAACAGTGTGTTCCCACTCCAGGCCTCAGGAGGCCCTTGGGGTAGTAGGATGTTAAGGCTCCTACTTTTTCTAGACAAACGGCACTTGTCAGCCCTACGTGACGACCACCTTTACCCCAGAACAAGTATCTGGTACTCATTTCAGTTAGAGGCTGAGTCGATCCCAGAACATTTACGAATATTTGAAGGAAGTAGATAATACAGGAGATGATTGGAAAACATTAACTCGGAATAGGGATATATGGAGAGCTTATGTCCGCGCGGCCATGAACCTACGAGTTCAATAGTGCCAGTTAGTTAGTTAGAAGTGGCTAAAAAGACTGCAAATAGCCAGCAAAAGTTATTACTGGCTTTTTCAGAAATTTGTATATAGCTTTGTTAAAAAGAAAAGCCAGATTTAGCCATAAGTGGCTAAATTAGCAACCCTGGGTATCAGTATGTCTGTTTTATCTATTTATACGTATAATTGACACACGTGCTGACATCTGGTGTTATGTTTTATGCAGTGTTGTGTCTGATTGCATAATTATTTACTAACAGCACTGTCTTGCTTTTTTCTTTTGTTAACGCTAACATCATCATGGCATTTGTTTTTACAACTGTCGATATATTTAAGTCGAAACTACCATCTCTACGGCAATAAACTGAAAACTGCAGCTGTTTTTACTGTGTTAATCATCTCAAAATACATTATGTGTTGAATTTATATAGTTCCACACCCTTTCCTAGTTGTATAAGGCATCAGGCCTTCTGCAGAGCTATGCGACTTGGGCGGGTTCTAGTTCTCATGGAGAAGGCTTTTTTTAAAGGAATTTAGACCAGTATAGGACAGGAGCCCACCCAGCATCATCTGGAAGTTTATTAGCTACACATAGTAGCGGCTTGAAGTTGAAAAAAACAGTTGTAAAGGCTGGGAGTCTGGACATGCTGACAACATGTCACCCTTTTACTGGCTGGATGATCGTCTACCGCTGTAATCAATACTTGTGGATGTGAGGCCAGCAACCGTCTAGCATGCCAATGACTTTCTAGGCCAGCTGCGTCATTGAGATTTTTTAAAATTTATAATAAAACTAATTGGAACATCGAATTGCACCAAATGTCAAAAAACAAAGTATTTTCAATAATGAACTCTTTAAATATCTAACTAATTCACTGGCACTATAGAACCCGCAAGTTCATAGCCACGCGAACATAAGCTCTCCATACATCCTTATCCTGCGCTAATGTTTTCAATCATCCCCTGTATAATCTAAGTAAAGTGATCCCACAACAGGCCTCAGGAGGCCCTTGGGGTAGTAGGAGGTTAAGGCTCCCACATTTTCTAGACAATCGGCACTTTATGTCAGCCGGGTTGACAGCCCTGCGTGACGGCCGCCTTTACCCCCAGAACAAGCGTCTCGTACTCATTTCCGTTAGAGGCTGAGTCGACCCCAGGGCCATAGTGCCGCCAGAGGGTTTGGGTCAGTTTAAAAATCCTGACCCCAACGGGACTCGAACCCTCGACCCTCCGGCTTGTAGCTCAGTGCCTTAACCACTACGCTACGGCGTCTACTTCTCTCAAATTATGGTTAATGTTATTCTACCACCGCATTCTTGGTCTACCAACTGGGTGGTTTCCCTCTGGTTTTCTTATAACAAGCTTATATGCCCTCTGTTGCATTCCCCATTCGTGCCTCATGTCCTGCCCATCGCAGTCTACGAGACTTAACTGTTCTTTTTATATCTCGTTTTCTATAAATATTACATAGCTAACTGTTAAGTCTTATGATGAAAGTTAAAAATTAAATTGTACCTGTTGGTAGGTGCCGTCGTCCTCAACTTTGTTAAAATATTGCATATTAAATTAACTGGAGCGCTTTCGGAAGTTATCTTCCATCTTTGGCAGGTTGAGCTACCGCTACTCGTTGCTGTTGTGTACGGTGATGTTAAGTAGTCTTCTCCATTCGCCTGTCTGGTCCAAAAATCTTCCTAAGAACTTTATTCTCAAACACTAGTAATATTTACCCCCTCAACTCTTTAAATAGATTAAAAATATTTCCGACTGATCTCAAAATAATTGTCGTGATGCTACATTTTGATTATTGTGACAATTTTGATAATATTTAGAAACAATTGAAGTGATGACAAGGCAGCACGCTACCTCGAGACCACGGCGGTGGACTGTATATGATATAATAAAGCTAATAGCCTCAAAATGAACACTACGTTTTTTATTGTTTTCCCAACAATTTGTAGTTTGTGTGGGGCAACTGTTCAATTGTTGAACTGTAGTTTGTGTGGGGCAACTGTTCAATTGTTGAACTGTTTATACGTGTAATAAAAAACATATGACAAACTGAAATCTTACTTTTCATTAAAAAAACAAAAGACAGTGAAAAGTCTTACTTTTCATTCAACAAAGTTGCAGTCTTACAGTTTCGCAAACAAAAATGCGTGCGTTAATGACGATGTTGAAAAGGGTTGGAAGAGGGCAGTAATTACAAAGTGCGTGTGCATGTGTACGCTGGAATCAATTAGGCGTCACGTTAGAGCGGTCGGCTGTCAAACAAATCAGAACGCAGCGAGTTGTGATGGGTAATTAATCTCCTTCTGACTTCATCGCACCAATTTATGTCCGTCCGCCGCTACATTCAAAAATTAAAAGTCTTTTTCCTTGTTCCGTTCCATTAAATTGCACCCATTGTTCTCCGAACAACCGGTTATTCAATTCACTCCTTCAAACATATTAATCTGATTACTAAAAGGCCGGATTTCTGTGACCTAGAAAATAAGAAAATGTGCAAGCATTTATGAGATAAAAATACTGTAAATATAAAAAAAAAAATGACTGGACGTCGGGGCGAATTCACGCCCTTTAAGACAGGAGCAGTAAACATGACAAATTTACTAACTAGCTAATAACCGCCGTGTGTTGCTAGTTTAAATACATGGAATGCGATTTTTAAATTTTCGTTTCAGATGAACTCCTACACCTAATGATTTTTAAAGCATAATAAGTAGTCGCTAAACACTCGCCGGTGCCTAAAACTTGACTTTACAAAAGTATAACATTACGACAAATTCGTGGCTGAATTCAAATACCTAGGAACAATAATCACAAATAGAAATGAGATGCACAAATAAATTAAACATAGGCTCAAATCTGGAAAATACATGCTATTATGCATTGCAGAGACTCTAGACGCCCCAACTCCTTGTAAATAAAAAATAATTGAAATGTGATTGGTCATTGACTCCCATTTGGGACATGAGTTAAATAGTCGTTGTGATAAATGACATTTCTTAACAGAATATGGCTTATCATGTTACTATCCTAAGCCCTTCATATATAAAAAATACCAGAAACTTGGTTATATGTTATATATTGTTTAAGGAAATAGGTAAAAAAAAATGTAGGCAATCAAACGGGCAAGTTGGAGATTGACTGTAAGACAAAATATTAGAATGGAAATGGGATAACAAGTATTTATCAGAGAGCAGAGGCTGACCAGAGAGGATATAACGCTGTTATGTTGTTCTGAACAGGAGAATGCGTTCGACCAACAAAGACTTGTAGCTCAAGTACAGGATTTGTCCACGTCATTTAGGATTTACGTCACAGCAGACGAATGGACGGAAATGCAATCAATTCCAGGCCGTCTAGTACATTCCACTGCCCTCTGTCGTTCCACTTTTCCAGTCACAATTCTATACTCTTCTTAACAGTAGATAAGATATAATCTTGGGGCTTTAACTACTCACTGGCTCTATGGAACCCCTAGGTTCATGGCCGCGCGGACATAAGCTCTCCATACATTCCTATCCTATACAATCCAGAAAAATATAATTGTCATATTTACATCATACGACATCAGAAATGAATTAATATACAGTTTGATGTGTTTCATTTTTTCTCCACTAGAGAGCATTCTTACAATATTGCGTTCCTTTGGCAATAAATAGTATGATCTGGTTGCAGTGATAAACAAAAGAAGCAGCTGAAGCGTACCTATCGCTTCTCATTTGTTTTCAAATATCGCCGTTTACATTAAATATATAAATATTTTAAAATAACTATAGTTAAATAATGATTTGTGAGTAAACAGCTTAATTTTATTCGTTAAATAGTCCTAACAAATGCCACTCTTGATTTCCAAATTCTCTAGATAAATTCACTCCTCACTTCGTGAGTCGTGAATTTATCGATAATTTGGAAATCTCTCGTGGCATTACTTATGATAAACTTGTTTGATAAATTCCAGGTGAAACGCGACTGTGATTGGTTGTAATTTAAAAATTATTGAAATGTGATTGGTCACTGAATCCCGTTTGAGGCATGAGTTAAATAGTCATAAGTAACGCCACGAGTGATTTCCAATTATCGATAAATTCACGACTCACGAAGTGTGGAGTGAATTTATCTAGAGAATTTGGAAATCAAGAGTTGCATTTCTTAGGACTATTTAACTAATACAATTAAGCCCTTTACTCAAAAATCATTATTTAAATATAGTTATTTTAAAATATTTATATATTTAACGGCGATGTTTGAAAACAAATAAGAAATGTGCGGTTATATATATTCAGTGCAATATGATCATATTATTTATTGCCAAATAGGATCGCCATATTTTAAGAATGTACCCTAGTGGAGAATTAATGAAACACATCAAACTGTATAATACAATTATCACTGTATGTTATTAATTTATTTTTTAGTAAACAACTCAGTAAAATCAAGGAATCTGTTCATTATTTGCTATATTCAATTGTATTTCTTGGAGAAAATAATGCTTTGAGCTGTTCAGATATTAAAAAGGAGGACCATTCTTTATCAGAAAAGAAGGAGCTGGTGAAGTGAAATCGATAAATTGCGAGGTGAAACACGACTGTCATTGGTTATAAAACAAAATTCATTGAAACTTGATTGGTCATTGACTACCATTTGGGGCATGAGTTAAATAGTCCTAATAAAATATAACTTTAATTATAGTTTGGGGAAATTTATTTATAAAAATATGAATATTTCTGGCGTTAAGGGAAGTGTGTTGGTATGACTGGACAGTGTCACGAAGGAAAGTTATTCCTGGAGCGAATGTGCGCTGTGACGTTGAGGAGAACAGAGAATCCCTGAGGAACTTTGGGCAAAGGATTGTCATGTGGACACTTGAGAGTGACGGACAGGCTGTCACCAGTGGTTTACTCTAGTGAGAACCACTTCACACATGCACCGACTACGTCATCCTCTATTCTACTTGTATTAGCATTCATAACGCCCCACTTACCACGTGAGGTGCGATAAAACTCCATTAGATCCCATATTCAACTGATATTTATTGTTTTTTTTATTTTCAAGAAAACATTTACATTTAAAGGGCAGCAAGAATTTCAAGAACAGAAAAAAATTAGAAACTCAGTTATAAGGTAGAAAATTAAGATTGAAGACATTGTTTACAGCATAATACTTCTTCTTCTTCTTCTTCTTCCTTCCAAGTATTAGGCCAAGGCCTGTTACGATCCTATAGAAAATGTTCCCTCCAGCGTGATCCTTCCGGGAAATTCTCGTATAAGACTTGAAAGCATAATTAATTAATTAAGAAGTGTAAAGCACAAAATATGCATTATTAGTATATAGTTTATCTTGCTCATTTGTCACTCAGTTGGGTCAGGGATGATTGTCTGTTCTCGCACCATATGGCGTGGTATCTGTCACACTTTTTCCCACACCACTCGCACTTACACTCGTTCGTCGGTTGGTGATATGTCTTGGTCTTACACACTTTGAAGTGGAAACCGTGCGTCGCTAGTCTTGTCACTGCGTGTCGAAGGTCATATAGGGGTTCCATCCAGTCTTTGTGTACCATCGCGTCCGTGCAAAATAAGTCATCCCATATCCCTCTGCGCTTCCTTTGTATGTCTTTCAGTAGTTTCTCATAGTTGGGGGTGGATTGCAGTAGAAGCTGTTGTCTCAAGTCCTCCACCAATGGTAACTCTCCTGTCAGTACATACGCTAGGCGTGAGGGTGTGAACTTCGATAGGCCCAGAGATCGTTTAAGGTACGTGCTCTTAATTTTTTCTAGGTCGGCTAGATTCTGGTAACTTAGGTGCGTCCATATATTTTCTAGTCCATAAGTTGCTACCTTGACTATTTTCAGCTGAAAGAGTTTCAATGCTGTCTGTAGTGACATCTCCCGGAGGTGCCTTATGTCGCTCATTGCTATTACTGCAGCATTCTGTCTGTCTTTAATATGTGCTGTGAACGTTGTCCCTGTCGTCTGCATCGTTACTGCAAGGTATTTGAACTGTTTTACTGATGTCAGGTTTTACTCTTTGGTAAAACAGTTCAAATAGCTTGGAGTACTGAAAGCATAATAATAGTCCCTTCGATTGGTTGCTGGCCAAAGGAAGGCAAGACCAGTGATGGGGCTGCCATCTTATAGCCTCTGGTCAGGCTTTTCTGGAGATGAAAAGAAAATAAAGGAAAGAAGAAATGGAAAAAAAGGAAAGACTCCCTAGCCGTCGGATGCCCTAGTAGCGTCGGGGTCGAAAAAACAAGAGTTAACCAAGAAAGGTTAGATAGTAAAGTTAAAAGAGTCTGGTATAAGTAAGTGAAAGAAAGGAAGAAATACCAGATCGGTTAAAGATAAAAGTAAGGACCAAAACACAAGGTGGAAGAAATGTTTTGCTCAGCTTGGGCACCTTGTGGTCGCCATCCACATATCCCCTAGATGGGGACCCCTGAGGGTTACAGCATAATAAAACATAGCAATTAAGATGGTACGGACATGTCCAGAGAATGGAAGAGGATCGGCTATCAAAATGTGTTTTGGAATGGAAACCTGAGGGAAGACGAGGCAGAGGAAGACCTAAAATCTCCTGGAGTGAGGGAATATATTTATACATGAAGGAGAAACATCTACAACCAGGAGATTGGATGGACCGAAAAAATTGGCTAATATCAACCGGACGATGCCAAAGACATTAATCAACTAATGATCTATGTATTTAGGCCTACATTTAAAGAACATGTTGTACTGTTTGGTCATTCATGCCTATTTTTAATCGGCATTAAATAGTAGGGCCTACCGGTATGGCAAACACGGTTAATTTTACGAAACTAAGGTTTAGACTTTTATACTTTAATAGGTTATGGGATTCATTTTGAACATGAACAAAAGAAAGTATAGGGCTATTCAAAAAAGAAGGAACAGACTTAAAACATTTATTTGTTCCAAACTACAAAAAATAGAAACACAATTCCAAAGTTCCTGGAAAAGAAAAGTTTTATATATTTCGGTTATCGTTTTTCGAGAGAAGTTGGGACAACAAGAGTCCTTATAATGCATAATAGCACGCATTTCCAGAATTGACCGATGTTTAATTTGTTTGTGCATCTCATGTAAGGTATGTATATTAATTGGCGTATCTCGTATAATTTATCATAATTTATATTATTATTATTATTATTTATACTATTATTATTATTAATATTATCATCATTATTATATTATTATTATTATCATTATTATATTATTATTATTATTATTATATTATTATCGTAAGTATTATTATTGTTATTATCGTATAAAATGTTGTTTGTACATGAAATTTACATTGCTACATTTATTGTATCTTTAACTGTTTATAATTAGTATAGTGTATATCTATATTGTCAAATATTTATTTCTATTTGTGCTGGTTGAGTGGAAGAGAAGGCCTTATGGCCTTAACTCTGCCAGAATAAATAAAACATTATTATTATTATTATTATTATTATTTACCCCAGTTGAACCCACGTCCGCATTTCTTGACGGTTGTATTTTTACGGTGAAAGATCGCTTCTTGTAGGAAAGCCCAGAGGGAAAACGCCCAGTTGGTAGACCAAGAATGAGGTGGGAGAATAACATTAACTATGATTTGAGGGAAGTAGATTATACAGGGAATGATTGGAAAGTATTAGCTCAGGATAGGGATGTACGGAGAGCGTATGTCCGCGCGGCCATGAACCTACGGGTTCGATAGTGCCAGTGAGTAAGTAAGTAAGTATTATTATTATTATTATTATTATTATTATTATTATTATTATTATCGTGAGTATTATTATTGTTATTATCGTATAAAATGTTGTTTGTACATGACATTTACATTGCTACATTTAATGTATCTTTAACTGTTTATAATTAGTATAGTGTATCTCTATATTTGTCAAATATTTATTTCTATTTGTGCTGGTTGAGTGGAAGAGAAGGCCTTATGGCCTTAACTCTGCCAGAATAAATAAAACATTATTATTATTATTATTATTATTATTATTATTATTATTCCTATTTGTGATTATTGTTCCTAGGTATTTGAATTCAGTCACTTGTTCATAATTTCCCTCATTTGTCATTAACTGTCCATTTCCATTATATAAAGTAAAGTAAAGTAAAGTAAAGTGATCCCACAACAGGCCCGGAGGCCCTTGGGGTAGTAGGAGGTTAAGGCTCCCACTTTTTTCTAGACAATCGGCATTTTATGTCAGCCGGGTTGTCAGCCCTGCGTGACGGCCGCCTTTACCCCCAGAACAAGTGTCTGGTACTCATTTCCGTTAGAGGCTGAGTCGACCCCAGGGCCATAGTGTCGCCAGAGGGTTTGGGTTAGTTTAAAAATCCTGACCCCAACGGGACTTGAACCCTCGACGCTCCGGCTTGTAGCTCAGTACCTTAACCACTACGCTACGGCGTGCCCATTTCCATTATATAATACGTTTGTTTGCTTGAACATGTATTTAGTTTTATTGTTGTTTATTTCCAGTCCCAATTTCTTAGTGTTACTTAATAGAATCTGTACGTTGCCCCGTGCTCGGCTAAGATGTATTTTATTTCGAGAACTTATATCTGGTTTTCATTTTAGTTAGAGACTGCCTCGACCCTAGGACCGTAGAAAAATCAGAAGTTATTATTTTACGTCCTGGTTACAAAAATGTGTAAAAGTGTTAACATTGAAGAGATCGGATGTGAATGGAAACAATTCTATAGTTTGGCATTGAATGAAACAATTGTATCAGCAATAAACGCACTGATATTCAATAAATCATAGATTGTACACATTATAGATTGCCTAATTTATTAAGATTTGAGTTATTCGAGGACAATTAGTTATCATATGACTTAATTTATTGTTCATTTGACAATTACACATTGCGTGACCATTGAATTCATTGTAGATTCTAGTTTGGGCTTATAATTTATTTAGTCAAATACGAATTATCTAATAATGCACCGAATAAATCATTCCGTTTAGCAACCAGAAATAATGAGAAAATTCTAAAAACTAGCACACACACACATACACACACATAAAAGATAAGGAACTGGTTTTATAAGTCAATATTAATAAAACTGAATACATAGTCACTTCTAGAAATAAGTATCTGAGATGGGAACTGTGAAACCTAGCTTGAAATTTCTTCCAGAGATACGTTGTGATCTATGAAGGTAGTGTTATTATTATCGAATCTCCTAATATTTTGAAACGCTATTTCGCCACAAAGGCATGTTAGGGTTGTAGCTTTCTATAATAATAGTATATTATGATTGTAAAACAGAAATATTATCTTATGGTTTTGAATGAGTGTTATGAATTACATAAATAGTCTATAAGTGTCTTAGAAAATACTACATATTGTTATGAATGTTTGTTATGAAGTTCATAAAATGTTTATAATAATTTTGGTTCTTAAAAATCACTTCACACATTGAGGGCAGAAGACTCATCATTATTTAAAGTAAGTTTAACCAGAATCGTTGTCTTTCGAATACAGGACAATCAAATAAAACATGTTTCACAGATTGTATTGATTCTTGACATTTACAATTATGATCACTGTCTGGGTTAATATTAAATCTTCTAAAATAACTTCAAAATTTTCCATGGCCAGTTATAAATTGTGTTAAGATGAAATTTGGAATAAAATGTTTTGCCTTTAGCCTATGGTGTACTGTAGGAAAGAAGAGTTCTTTAGTCAAAGCACCATTTGCACCATAGTTGATGATAACGTTCCACAATAATATATTACTAATATCTTCAACATCTATAAAGGTAATGAAATCTCTGTTAAACAAGATGGCAAATTATCTTCTTGGGAAAAGATCAACACTGGAGTAAGACAGAGATGTGGACTTTCACCGGTGCTTTTCATTATGTACATGAATAAATTAATAAATGAATGGAGGAAAACACAACGAGGATATATACCCATCAATAGGAACCTCAAACTCGATGCTATCTTTTTGCAGACGATTTAGCTCTTTGGCACTTTCCGAAAATTATTTGCAACGATCAATTTATAATTTACAAAAAATAGGTGCCAAATTTAATATGGAAATATCAATTAACAAAACTAAAATTATGGCATTTCATGGGAAGGACCCCATACAAAGTAAAATCTGTCTCCAGAATAAAATTTAGAGAGATCTAATCAATTTAAATATCTTGGATATTACCTCTCTATCTGGGATGAAAAGGATATCCCTGAAAAAGTTACTAGTTATAATAAAAGTTTAGGAATTATTAATCAAGTTATGAAACCATCCCTTGTACAAAAAAAAACACCAGATTACGTTTATATAACACTTTGGCTAGACCAGTGTTGACCTATGGTAGTGAAGCATGGACACTAAGAAAACAACATGAAAGCAGAATAACGGCTTGTGAAATGAGATTCATGCGCAGAACAGCGCCATGGGATCGGAAAAGGACACTGATATCTTAAAAGAATTGAAGACTACGCCAATTTTGGAATATATTAAACAGTACCAACTAAATTGGAAACACCATCTTGAAAGAATGAGTTCAAATCGGATCCCCAAAGCTGTTTATAATTATATACCAAGAGGACGAAGATCACTGGGCCGTCCTATGAAACGCTGGAGGGAAAATTTTCTATAGGATCGTAACAGGCCTTGGCCTAATACTGGAAGGAAGAAGAAGAAGACCATTTGCACTCCTTATCCAATGTTCATTCCAATCTGTGATGGTATAGTCCAACAGTTTCTTTTTAACATACGACATTGGACACTTTGAAAATGAATAATGAAGCTCAGAAAGGTGACCGAATGGTGAATTTCAATTTTTTTTAGTTTTCATCTGATTGTTTTGAAATGTTATCACATACATTATGTGCTTATAGAAACCTTCTGGAAACGTTGGTGTTTATAAGTAGAATAGTTTCAGAAATATGATTTTTTAAACCATTTTTTTTTATATTTCTAAAAAGTGCTCCTTGCGATTCCTGTGATTCCATTAGACACATTTGGTATGTAAAAACAATCGTAAAGGGAGGATACTGCTTATTTTTCATTTTTTGAAAAAACAAATTATCACTCTCATTATTTTTTCCATCTCAATTTAAAAGAACACATGTGTCTTAGACTAGTAACAGCATAGCAAATGTCAATTAGCATATAGGCCGATTGGGGAGTCTAACAAAAAATTTCACTTTGATAGTAAAAACATATCATCGTAAGGAGCATTTTAAGTTTTGGAAAATGTCAAAGAAAAATGGAAACAAAAAAAAAACGCATATTAAGATTTAGGTGGTAATGCTGACCACACGTGCAAGGGTATTTCAACTCTTACGTCACGGACTAAATTTTACTCCTACAATACACACTTTTATATGAAAATAATCCTAAAGATTCAGAGTTATTAGAAAGTAAATAATCAAAAAATGCATTTTTTTTGGTGATTTCTTCAACATTTTTCACCAGTCGATCCCCTGAAAAAAATACGCCATTTTTAACTATATTGCACAGAAATCAAAACCACAATCTAGCAATGGTAACCCACTTTATGGAGTAGATGGATATTCTGCTTGAATTAGAGCGGAGTGGAGTGATGTGGGATGCGGTGAGATTTATCCAATTTACCGAGTTTAGAGATGTATTAATTACATATATTGTCTAATAAAGTCCTACATATAGTTTAAATGATATATTTATTTATTTATTTACCTAATGGCTACTATGGTGGCCATAATCATCAACCTACGAAGAAGATAACATAACAACTAGTAAATAAATAGTTAACATAACATCAATTAAGGTGGAAATTTGGCATCTTCCTTCTAGCCTCCCAGTGACGTTCTACTTCTGTGTGTGACTTGAGGCCAGGTGAGCAACGTACGCCTACCTCCAAGTAGTGCACCCTGGAAACTCTTTGCTGCTAAAAGGTCTATACTCTTGCAAAATTGACGAACAAGATTAATTTAAATGAGATGGACAGCTAATGACAAATGAGGAAAATTTTGAGGAAGTGGCTGAATTCAAATACCTAGGAACAATAATCACAAATAGGAATGAGATGCACAAAGAAATTAAAAATAGGCTCAATTCTGGAAATGCATGCTATTATGCATTGCAGAGACTCTTGATGTCCCAACTCCTTTCAAAAAACGTTAAACTGAAAATATATAAAACTATTATTCTACCAGTTATATTATATGGATGCGAAACATGGACTTTTACTTTAAGGGAGGAAAGGAGGTTACGAGTATTTGAGAATAAAGCACTTACGAACATTTTTGCACCAAAGACAGATGAACAAACAGGTGAATGGAGAAGACTACTTAACAATGAACTACATGGTCTTTATAGGAAGCCAGATATAATAAGAACAGTTAAGTCTCGTAGACTGCGATGGGCAGGACATGTGACACGTATGGGGAATGAAATACGTGCATGGAAGCTTCTTGTAGGAAAACCAGAGGGAAGCGCCCAGTTGGTAGACCAAGAATGCGGTGGGAGAATAACACTAAATATTATTTGAGGGAAGTAGATTATACAGAAAATGATTAGAAAACAATGGCTCAGGATAGGGATGTATGGAGGGCTTATGTCCGCGCGGTATTGAAACTATGGGTTCGAGAGTGGCAGTGAGTAAGTAAGTATTTGGCGCTGGATTTTAATACCTTGCAGTTAAAAAAAAGGCAGACAATTTTATGGAAACTGTCTTGGGTGCATCACAACGCTTCTCTGGAAAAAATTCAAGTTATGTTTCGACATGCGATGGTTGAGAGTTCCCTTGTGAGCCTATAGTGGGAGCGGAATAGGCCAGCAAGTGCCCTAATCCTTGGAAGGGATATAATACATTTACTTCCAGCCTCGCGTGTATCTCCTTTAGAATAAATTACATTTTTTAAAATATATATTTATATATATATGTATTCTATAAAACTAATTTTAATACTTACTCACTGGCACTATCGAACCGAAGGTTCATGGAAGCGCGGACATAAGCTATCCATACATCCCTATCCTGAGCTAATGTTTTCCAATCATTCCCTGTATAATCTACTTCCCTCCAATCATAGTTATTGTTATTATCCCACCTCATTCTTGGTCTACCAACTGGGCATTTTCCCTCTGGCTTTCCTACAAGAAGCTTCCATGCAAGTCTTTCATTCCCCATACGTGCAACATGCCCTGCCCATCGCAGTCTACGAGACTTAACTGTTCTTATTATATCTGGCTTCCTATAAAGACCATGTAGTTCATTGTTATGTAATCTTCTCCATTCACCTGTCTGTTCATCTCTCTTTGGTCGAAAAATTTTCCTAAGAACTTTATTCTCAAATACTCGTAATCTCCTTTCGTCCCTTAAAGTAAGAGTCCATGTTTCGCACCCATATAATATAACTGGTAGAATAATAGTTTTATATATTTTCAGTTTAACGTTTTTTGAAAGGAGTTGTGACATCAAGAGTCTCTGCAATGCATAAATAGCACGCCTTTCCAGAATTGAGCCTATGTTTGTTTTCTTTGTGCATCTCATTCCTAAAACTAATTTTAATAAAAAATATAATTTGGAGGGTGCGTTACAAATGATGAGGGATGATTGTGGCAAGTCATTAAATGTAACTGCGAGCAGGGTGGGGGATGCCATCCCTGGCAAACATCCCTCCAGCCAATTATCGGAAACAAGTAATTTGTAATATTTAAAAACTCATCAGGGTTGGTATCGTATGGAATTATATGCTATTAGCCAAGTTGCAAGCATAAATCTAGCCTCCATTAAACTCACAATACAAACGCCATGTTTCACAGCACTTTTATCCAAATGAAACAAACTAACAGCCACTTTCAATCACTACTGTGCGTTGCACTCACTCCCTGTTATTGAATAGAAATAAGATTGATTATGTTTGAATAGTTCAGACAGCAAGTAGGACAGCACAAAACCTGTGCTAGGCATATTCCATAAAAAAAGATTTCACCTTCAAGTATTAGCTAGAAATAGGACTGATTATTATTATTATTTATTGTTGTTGTTATTATTGTTATTATTATTATTATTATTATTATTATTATTATTATTATTATTATTGTTATTGAGGAAGTGACTGAATTCAAATACCTAGGAACAATAATCACAAATAGGAATGAGATGCAAAAAGGAATTAAACATAGGCTCAATTCTGGAAATGCATGCTATTATGCATTGCAGAGACTTTTTGATGTCCCAACTCCTTTCAAAAAACGTTAAGCTGAAAATATATAAAACTATTATTCTGCCAGTTATATTATATGGGTGCGAAACATGGACTCTTACTTTAAGGGAGGAAAGGAGATTACGAGTATTTGAGAATAAAGTTCTTAGGAAAATTTTTGGACCAAAGAGAGATGAAGAGACAGGTGAATGGAGAAGACTACATAACAATGAACTACATGGTCTTTATAGGAAGCCAGATATAATAAGAACAGTTAAGTCTCATAGACTGCGATGGGCAGGACATGTTGCGCGTATGGGGAACGAAAGACGTGCATGGAAGCTTCTTGTAGGAAAGCCAGAGGGAAAACGCCCAGTTGGTAGACTAAGAATGAAGTGGGAGAACAACATTAACTATGATTTGAGGGAAGTAGATTATACAGGGAATGATTGGAAAGCATTAGCTCAGGATAGGGATGTATGGAGAGCTTATGTCCGCGCGGCCATGAACCTTCGGGTTCGATAGTGCCAGTGAGTAAGTAAGTAAGTATTATTATTTTGATGACATGATACGATCATGGAAGCAAATGACGACTGGGGGAATTAACTTAGGAAATGTAGGAAGTAAATATCAATAAAACTTGGATAGAAAGGGTACAAGCAGCTATGAATATCAGAGGAATGGAGGAAGGTCAATGTGTGGACAGAGAGGAATGGCGTTTGGTTTCCGAAAGACGGCGGCAGCTGCCTAATTACCGGATGATGATGATGATGATGATGATCTGTGAAATAATAGTTTGCCACCCTATATATAAGGTTAAACAACTGACGAGAGGGAACACCCTTGTCCTCATGTGACTGTACTAGATTAATCCTCGCCAAACTCGTGTAAATAAATGATATCTCGTGAGAAGGTACATGTAGTGTTAGGATGATGATGACGATGTAGAAAGTGAAACCAGTGTGGATCTTGATGTTGTAAACATCGATAATTTGAGAATGTCGTTTTCAATATCAGAGAGTTGGATGTTATTTGTTCTCCTTCTCATGTTAGTTTGACCTCTGAGACCTCACGAAATTCAGCCATTAACTTTCCAGCACTAATTTCTCTGTTTGCAACGGCTCGCGGTTTATTGAATTTTACAGAAGCCATATCTGTTCACTCTATTTCAGTTCCAATACTGTGCTGCAGCCAGACGAGATCTGCTTCCCAGTTTGTTCAGGAACCTGTTAACCCTTATTCTTGCTTTTTATAATTTTTAAATAGCATAGTAGTTAAGGCACTGCGCTACAAGCCGGAAAGTAGAGGGTCCGAGCCCCGATGCGGTCAGGATTCTTAAACTGACCCAAACCTTCTGCCGGCACAATGGCCCTGGGGTCGACTCTGCCTCTAACGGTAATGAGTACCAGACGTTTCTTGGGGGGTAAAGGCGGACGTCACGCAGGGCTGACAACCCGACTGACATCAAGTGCCGATTGTCCAGAAAAAGTGGGAGCCTTAACCTCCCACTACCCGAAAGGCCTCTCGAAGCCTGTTGTGGGATCACTTAACTTTACTTTTTATAGATGGCTCTTATTCCAATCCCTGATTTATTTTACTTTTTCTTCTTATTTAATACGCGACTACAACCTCATTGACTCTGCCTCTAACGGTAATGAGTACCAGACGCTTCTTCTGGGGGTAAAGGCGGCCGTCACGCAGGGCTGACAACCCGACTGACATCAAGTGCCGACTGTCCAGAAAAAGTGGGAGCCTTAACCTCTCACTACCCGAAGGCCTCTCGAAGCCTGTTGTGGGATCACTTAACTTTACTTTTTATAGATGGCTCTTATTCCAATCCCTGATTTATTTTACTTTTTCTTCTTCTTTAGTACGCGACTACAACCTCATTGAAGTTTTGGCCTCCTCAACAATTTTTCTCCACCTGGATCTATTCTGGATACAGACTGGCAAATTTCCAATTTTCACTTCTTCCTCCTTCTTCTTCTTCTTCGCGGTTTAGGCTTATTTACTAGCCTGTTCCGGCTCCAAATTGCTGCTCTTTCCATCTTTTCCTTGGTCTTCCTAAACTTCTTCCTCCTCGTGGTGAATAGTTGTATGCTGCTTTTGGTATTCTATTCTCAGTCATCCTTGTCAAGTGTTCTTTCCAGTTTGTTCTGTATTTCTCTATTGTTGAATTTAATTCCTCTATTTTTAATTGTTGACTTATTTCTGTGTTATGTTTTTGTCTGTTCTTTGATATCCTGCTATTGGTCTGAGGAATCTCATTTCAGCAGCTTGTATCCTAGCAGACTGTTGTGTTGTCACTGTCCATGTTTCGGATCCATAAGTAATAATAGGCACTGCCATTGTCCTGTATAATTTCATTACAGAGTCTTTCCTGACTTTATTTTTCAACGTTATTTTTAGTGTTCCTGTTATATAATTATTTTCACTTCTAATATATCTTTTATAAGATCATCCTGCCATCTGTTTTTTGAGCGTCCAGCTGTTCTGGTGCATATTGTTTTCCATTTGTATATTCTTCTCACAAGCTTGTCTTCCTGCATTCTATTTATATGTCCAAACCAGAGAATTCTTTGAGCTTTAATGTGGTTTGTTACATTTTTATTTCGTATTAGATTATTTAATTCAGAGTACATTCGTATACGCCATGTGCCATCGCTTTCTCTAATTGGTCCAAAAATTCTCCGTAAGATCTTCCTTTCAAAGATGAATAGTTTTTGTTTATCAGACTCCTTCAGTACCCACAGCCATAAGTTACAATCGGTCTTATTACTGTATTATACAGCTTAACTTTAGTTAATCCGGAGACAAGTTTACTTTTGAATAGTATTCTATTTGCATAGTAGGCTTTATTGCCCAAAGAAATTCTTTCACCAATTTCTTCCTCTATATAGTTATTTCCATTTACAGTTGAACCAAAATATTTATATGATTTTACTTATTATATATTTGTATCATTGATGGATTTATTTTCCTACATTATTCTAAAACATTTTTTATCTAATACTTTTTTCTAGTTTGATATGTCCTAATACTCCATGTTTCTAGGAATATGTCCCTGTGTTTGAGCCTTTATCACTGATTCTCTGACGTAGTCCCCGCCCGGAGACTATTTTACCTTCGGACAATTTTACCCCAGTGTAACCCATGTCCGCGCTTCTCGACGGTTGTATTTTTACGGTGAAAGATAGTCACTTTTTCGACCAAGAAATTTGTTTTGGTCTGTCTTATCGCCCTCGACCTGTACGGTATGGGTAACCCTTTCGCCAGCAATGCTACCGCCGGCATAGCTCTCGGGGTCATTTAAGCACGCAAGCAACTCCACCACGACAAGGTAAATGTATCATGGAGTACGAGTATTTGACAATAAAGTTCTTAGGAAAAATTTTGGGCCAAAAAGAGATGAATAGACAGGTGAATGGAGAAAAACTACATAATAGTGAGCTACATTATATATATATATATAGGAAGCCAGATATAGTAAGAACAGTTAAATCCTGTTGATTCCGATGGGAAGGACATGTGGCACATATGTGGAATGAAAGAGGTGCATGGAAGCTTCTTTTAGGAAAACCAGAAGGAAAACGCTCAGTTGGTAGACCAAGAATGAGGTGGGAGAATAACATATCCATGATTTGAAGAAAGTAGATTATACAGCAGTTGATTGGAAAACATTAGCTCAGGATAGGGATGTGAGGAGAGCTTACCTCCGCGCGGCTATCAACCTATGGGTTCGATAGAGCCAGTGAGTTAGTTATTATATTATATTATATATTTATATTATGTTTATTATATCTGGTTTCCCATAAAGATCATGTAGCTCACTGCTATGTAGTCCTCTCCATTCTCCTATCTCTTCATCTCTTCATCTCTCTTTGGACCAAAGTTTTTCCTAATAACTTTACTCTCAAACACTCGTAATATTTTCCCCTCCATTAAAGTCCATGTCTCATATCCATAAATGTAACTGGAAGAATAACAGTTTTATATATTTTCACCCAGTGGAACCCATGTCCACGTTTCTTGATCGCTGTATTTTTAAGGTGAAAGATCGTCACACTTTCTTATTGTACCGATAGTAATAATTCACTTGTTATTTTTACACCAAAAAGCGTATAATAACCCAACAAGGTACTTTTTCGTCTGGTTTGTCGTTTTCGAATTGTCCGGCATGGGCATTCCTTTCGACAGTAATGGTACCCTTTCGACAGTAATGGTACCCTTTCGACAGTAATGGTACCCTTTCGACAGTAATGGTACCCTTTCGACAATAATGGTACCCTTTCGACAGTAATGGTACCCTTTCGACAGTAATGGTACCCTTTCGGGGGTCTTGTAGGTACTATACAGTATATAAATTGAGTAGATTTAATAAAAATTTTATAAATATTGTGAAAATAAATATTCATTTGGGGGTGACCTTTTCTTGAAGCTCAGTGAAATGAAGGCCTTTTTCAATGATTTTAAGCAAAAGTTCACCCACTCACTGCACAGGAAATATTTTATTTCACAAAAGTTCCAAACGTTATAACCCTAGAGTGTATACTTACTTCAGGACCCAGTGCAACAGATGGCATCAAAATCTCAATTTTTTCTTAAATGGCGACTAGCCGATTGATGCATAACTTCGTCGAATTTTGTGAATATTATTATTTTATATCAGATGGCCGATGCTTTCATTAAATGCGTACATTTAAGTGTAAATTGTAAGAAATAGGCCTACCTCTATATTAAAATAAATTATCGTGAGTAATGCCACGAGTGATTTCAAAATTATCGATTCGAGAGGAGTGAATTTATCTAGAGAATTTGCAAATCAAGAGTGACATTTGTTAGGACTATTTATCGAATAAAATTAAGCTGTTTACTCACAAATCATTATTTAAATATAGTTATTTTTAAAATATTTATATATTTAATGTAAACGGCGATGTTTGAAAACAAATGAGAAACGGTTGGTACGCTTTATTTGCTTCTTTTGTTCGTCACTGCAACCAGATCATATTATTTATTGCCAAAGGAACGCAATATTGTAAGAATGCACTCTAGCGGAGAAAAAATTAAACACATCAAACTGTATATTAATTCATTTCTGATGTCCTATGATGTAAATATGACAATTGCATTTTTCTGAAAAAAAAAAAATACATTTAAGGAACTGCAAACAGTGTTTTCTTTTTTTGGTGGTGGTATAATCAATTGCTACAAATGTTTTTATTAACTCCCGCATGCGGTTCGTGTTGACATTCATGCACTATACATACAATCTGGTAGCCGTATTTCTTAGTGAGTCAGTCACTGCAAAATAATTCTATGACTTATTCAGAATGTTAGAAAGGATGTGCTTTCTTTATTATGACTATTTAACTCATGCCCCAAATGGGAGTCAATGACCAATCACGTTTCAATGATTTCTGTTTTACAACCAATCAGAGTTGTGTTTCACCAAACATTTATCAGTGTTATAATTACCATATTAAAGAAAGCTCCTCCTTACAATATTGCGTTCCTTTGGCAATAAATAGTATGATCTGGTTGCAGTGATAAACAAAAGAAGCAGTAGAAGCGTACCTATCGTTTCTCATTTGTTTTCAAACATCGCCGTTTACATTAAATATATAAATATTTTAAAATAACTATAGTTAAATAATGATTTGTGAGTAAACAGCTTAATTTTATTCGTTAAATAGTCCTAACAAATGCCACTCTTGATTTCCAAATTCTCTAGATAAATTCACTCCTCACTTCGTGAGTCGTGAATTTATCGATAATTTGGAAATCACTCGTGGCATTACTTATGATAAACTTTAGTTGGTAAATTCTAGGCGAAACACGACTGTGATTGGTTGTAAATAAAAAATCATTGTAATATGATTGGCCATTGACTCTCATTTGGGGCATGAGTTAAATAGTCTGTGGAATTATACTTGCCACTCCATTTTTAGGATGATACGATGATCTGAGTTAAAAAAAAACTCGCGAGAGGGAGCACCCTTGTTCTCATGTGTGTGGATGTATGGTTAATAACTGGGCTCGATTAAGATACAAGTTAAAGATACCATGTAATTTGAGACACCCTCAAAGAAATTACCATATTCCTTGGCTTCTTTCTCTATTCAATTATTTCATTCTAAGTCAGCCCATTATAAAAAGAGACTCTTTTAAAACCCAAGTGATAAAAATTTCACAAACGATTTTTAAAAAAATGTGCGTTAATTAATGAGCTATTCTTGAAACCGAAATATCCCTGCTTTAAATTTTGGAACACACCTTTGTGGTTGAGCCAGTATTAAAAATTGTGTTTCAATATTCTATATATAGACCAAATAGAGTGGTAACAGTTACAAATTTTTATATTCGAGTCCGCGGTTTGGTGGTTAGGTTGTCCACCAACGCTTGTGGTTATAAATTCGGTCCGTTAATACATCCGACATTCAATATTCTTAAATAACTTTTTTATTACCATCGCTGTACCTCAGTTTCATTATTTCTTTCACGGATGTATAGTATGTGCATTGTTAACAGTAGGCCTTGCGATTGAAATACGTCACACAGACACTGACAATTCCTGAGCGAGTGCAATTTACACTCCAACCTTATTGATTAAGAAATTGTATCATTATATAATTAACCCTTTCACTTCAAAAGACTGGTACACTCGCTTAACCCTTAAATTAGTAATATATTCTTTTGGACACATCAGTTGGGTTAATTAATTAATATTTTGAATAAATCAGAAGTAAATGAACAAAAATAAACCACTTAAATATGTGTCTAATTATACAATATACCTAATAATAAGAGTTACACAAGATTCCGTTTTCACTGCGGTCCGCCACAGTCAAATAACTAACAGAAGAAATGTGTGAATGTAGGATTGGTGTGCCCAACCACTGGACCTTTGATACCGGACTACGGCCAGTTATCGTTGGCAGGGGATATATAGGGCCTATTATTAAACATCAACGACGAACAATCAAAGTTCGTAGGAGATATATCATTAAATAACGACGAAATAATTAAATCACAAGGGCTAAAGAGGGTTGGAAATCCCTAAAGATAGCCGGAAGTTGTTGTTCACCATTGAACAATTCCCATATAGCTGGCCGGGGACGCTTCCATTAAAATGGATGTTTCACTGGCGAACATAGAGGGAAAATAAATGTTTGAGAAGTGACACAATTTCCAATACATAGTGGTGGTGGTGGTGGTGTTTTGCCAATTTAAGGGTTAACTCTGTTGTTATATATTTTGCAAAATTTTGTACATCCTTGATAAGATAATCTTTTAATAACGTTTATGAACAGTAGAGGAATGTGTTTTGGCCTTCTCCCTTATTTTGATCTCAAATACCGTTATCTTTTGTTTGTTTTGAATGTCTTAAAATAGACAATACAATTTACAGTAACTTAAATCCGGTTTCTGGGGAAATACATTGAACATTTAAAACTGAAGCGAATGGGTTAACTACCTGCTACGCCTAAATCAATTAAATTCGTGTTTTTATTTTTAGGTGAATAAGTAGAAAGAAATGAAGTTAATAACTACATTGGTGTATTTTAATATCATTCTGACAAGGGGACTTGTCAACCATTGCATGCCAAAATAGATGACAGTTCTGTTGCAAGATTCGTTGTGTAATATTGCACAATCACATTTTTTTAAAACTTGTGAGTGTCAATCAAACTAATTGGACGATGTTATGCATCAACTGGCTAAGCGCCATTAAGAAAAAAATAGTTTGATAGCATATCCTGCACTAGCTCATAAAGTAAGTGTATAGACACTTTTGGCGCCAAATCCTTAAATATCCATCCATCCATAGTAATTCAGCCCGAGGAGAGGTCTTTCACTGCAATTATAGCATTTCCGTGCTATGCTTTGCAGCTTTACTAGGGAATTTTAGATGTGGTAGCTTCCCGCTGCTTTCCACACCGGTGAAGGATGGTGATGATAATGATAGGAATGATGGTGATGGCCGGATGATTTTCGGGGGTCCTTGGCCCTACGCTTCCTGACATTTATCTTACAGGCGAGGAAAAACCCAGTAAAAAACTCAGCCAGGAGGCTGTCCCGTCCGGGAATCGAACATGGGCCCGCTGCGTTATAAGGCACCTCGCTACCTCGAGGCCACAGCGGTGGATATATATATATATATATATAAAGTAAAGTGGTCCCACAACAGGCCTCAGGAGGCCTTTGGGGTAGTAGGAGGTTAAGGCTCCAACTTTTTCTTGACAATCGGCTCTTTATGTCAGCCGGGTTGTCAGCCCTGCGTGACGGCCGCCTTTACCCCAGAACAAGCGTCTGGTACTCATTTCCGTTAGAGGCTGAGTCGACCCCAGGGCCATAGTGCCGCCAGAAGGTTTTGGTCAGTTTAAAAATCCTGACCCCACCGGGACTTGAACCCTCGACCTTCCGACTTGTAGCGCAGTGCCTTAACCACTACGCTACGGCGTGTATATATATATATATATATATATATATATATATATATATATTTATAAATAGGTTTACAATGTAATGAAATATCTCCCTGCACCCAAAGCTTTTTTACATTTTTATATTCTTTCTCCATTCTTCTCTATCTTCCCATTCCAATTCTTCCAGACCTTATACCTTTTCTTATATCATCCATCCATTTAAATCTAGGTCCACTTCTCTTTCCTTTCCCACGTGGAATACATTCGGAAGGTTGTATGGGCAATTTTTTCTCTGACATTCTACGTATATGAGCATACCATTCTAGTTGTCTTTATCTCTCCAAATCTGATATAGAATTTTGGATTTTCATATATTATTATTATTATTATTATTATTATTATTATTATTATTCATTTTCGGTATCTTCTAGATGGTATAGGTGAAGACAATTACAAATTGAGACTATTGTCATGGGCACAGTCTCAATAGTTGATTCCTCCGAAATAAGTTAAAAAAACTTATAAAATTGTGTCATCCACTTTAATAGTAATTGAAAACTCCAACAAATCAATACCAGCGGTGCTGTACACCCCGAAATAACTTGACACCGGGCAAAGTTATTTTGGCTGGACAAAAGCTCCAGCAAGACAATGTTGACCTATAAAATCAAATCCAATATCCTCAGTATCACTTCATACATTCACCTTGAAGAATCAATGTAATCATCATCATCATCACCACCATCATCATCATCATCAGGGTAAGAGCCTATTGTATCATTTAGTTTCGCATTGTAACTTGTGGTTAGTCTTCTTCTTCGTCACCCTGTATTTATTTCACCCTGTACAGCACTTTTTTTGGAAATGCTGTTTTTATCTATCATCATCATCATCAACCTCAAGGCTTTTAGGCTCTCTGGCCTGTTCCGACTTCAAGAGATTCCATCTAGCAAATGGTCTTCCTTGACTTCTATATCCTGCAGGTCTGTAGTTTAAAATCATTTTAGGAGGTATATGGCATTCATAGTAGATGTTCGTACCAATTTTGTCTTTGTTTGTCAATTTTATCCGTAAATTGAAAAAATATTTAATTGATCTCTTATCTCTGAACTTCTTTTCTGGTCCATAAGAGTGTAACCCGCCGTTGACCTTAAAAATCTCATATTCGCTGCCTCTATGTTACTCCTGTCTGTAAGGGGCAAAGTCAAATTTTCACTGCCCTACATAATAATAGGAACGGCCATGACTTCATAAAATTTCAGTTGAGTATCTTGAGTTGTTTTATTTTTTAGAGTTCTTCTTATTGTTCCACACATTTTTGAAATTTCTGTATTTTATATAGGCCTATATCTTCTTTTTGGCGGTATGATACATTAAAACCCAGATAATTGTAGGATTTCACTTGTTCAATGATATTATTATTATTATTATTATTATTATTATTATTATTATTATTATTATTATTATTATTATTATTATTATTATTATTATTTATGACAATTTTGCCCCTCCATGGTATCTTTACCTTGTCGTGGTGGAGTGGCTTGCGTGGTTAAATGATCCCGAGAGCTATGCCGGCGGTAGCATTGCTGCCGATAGGGTTACCCATGCCGGACTGGTCGAAGTTGATAAGCCAGACGAAAAAAGTAGCTTGGTCGAAAGAGTGACGATCTTTCACCGCAAAAATACAACCGTCAAGAAATGCGGACATGGGTTCAACTGGGGTAAAATTTTCCGGAGCTCAAATAGTCCCCCATTCGGTTCTCTGGGCGCAGACTACTTCAGGGAACCCACGCCAAAGGCTCAAACATAGGGGCATGTTGGGCCTTAAGCTTCCTGACATTTGTCTTACAGGTGAGGAAAAACCCCCAAAAAAAACTCACCCAGGAGCCTGTCCCGACCGAGATTCGAACCCGGGCCCGCTGCGTGACAAGGCAGCACGCTACCTCGAGAGCTCAGCGGTGGACGCTGTAATATAACTGGGAGAATGGCAGTTTTATATATTTTCAATTTAATTTTTAGAGGGAAGTTGAGACAACAAGAGTCCCTGTAACGCATAACAGCACGCATTTCCAGAATTGAGCCTATGTTTAACTTCTTTGTGTGTCTCATTGTTGTTTGTGATTATTGTTCCTAGGTATTTGAATTCAGCCACTTCCTCGAAATTTCCTTCATTTGTCATTAACATTTATTCCCATGGTATGATCATATTTCTGTGTGTGGCCATATATTTAATTTCAACGACGACTTCTTCCTGCCCTAAAGATGTAAGGAAATACAATCTCACACTTTGTAAATTAATTAAAGACTAACTCACTTTCTCTATCGAACCCGTAGATTAATGGCCGCGCGGACATAAGCTCTCCATACATTTCTATCCTGAGATTATGTTTTCCAATCATCCCCTGTATAATCTACTTCCCTCAGATCATGGATGATGTTATTCTCCCAACTCATTATTGGTCTATCATCTGGGAGTTTTCCCTCTGGTTTTCCAGCTTCCATGCACCTCTTCCATCCCCCATACGTGCCACATGCCCTGCCCATCGCAGGGTCTACGAGACTTAACTGCTGTTATTCTTCTGGCTTCCTCTACATAAATGAAATGGAAATAAATACTTTTTCTTAATTTCAGGATTTTTTTGTTATATACACAGGTATCCTCAACCAAAATATATATTTTTTATTCTACATTTCCTGGCATTGCGTGTCTGCTTCTGCTATATTTATCTTCTTTATGTTGTCTTGAATTCCCTTTATCCACGTTGGCTTTGGTGTATCACGTTTCCCTTCTCCAGGCGGTATCCATTTCAATAATTCTTTGTTTGTTTCTGTGTCCCTCCTTCTCATTATATGCCCATACCATCTTAGTTGGATTTCTTCAATCTCTTGTACAATATGCTTTTCTACATTTATCTTATTGTGTTATTTTTTATTTTGTATAATTTTTATATTCTTACCGATCTTCTTAAAACGTCAATTTCTGCGACAAATGATTTGGTTCAGGTTTTTGCTTCAACGTCCATGTTCCGCTCCATATAATAAAATACTCTTCACAATTGTGTTGTATATTAATAGTTTAGTGTTCTTGATTATTTTCCTACTCCATAAAATAGAATTTAATATGCCAATAACTTTTTTGCCTCTATAATTATCTTTTCGATGTCTAATTGTCCCGCGACGTAGCCGAGCGGTTAAGGTAGGAAGCCTTTGGCGCAGAGCTACGGGACTTGCGCTGGTTCGAGTCTCCATGAGGGAAGAAATTTTCTCATGGTATTTCGGCCAGTATGGGACCGGTGCCCACCCAGCATCGTGAGACAATTGGGTAGCTACAATAAGTAGCGGCTCCAGGTTGAGGAACCAGCTATAACGGCTGGGGGACTCGACATGCTAACCACATGTCACCCCTACATTGGCTGTTGATCATCTACCTCTGTGATTGACACATGTGGATGTGAAGGGCCAGCAGCCGGCTGGTAAAAGGGCAGCCGCTGAAAAGTGGATGTCTAATTCAGATGAACCACCTTTTTGAATTATTGATCCCAAATACTTAAAATATTCCACTGTATTAATCTTTGTTCCATTTATTTTTAATTCCTCGGAAAGATCTGTGTTCATATATTCTGTATTAACTAACTAACTCACTGGAACTATCGAACCCTTAGGCCGTGCGGGCATAAGCTCTCCACACATCCCTATCCTCAGCTAGTGTCTTCCAATTATCTCCTGTATAATCAACATCCCTCAAATCATAGTTAATGTTATTCTCCCACCTCATTCTTGGTCTACCAAATAGGCGTTTCCCCTCTAGTTTTCCTACAAGAAGCTTCCATGCACGTCTTTCATTCCCAATTCGTGACACATGTCCTGCCCATCGCAGTCTACCAGACTTAACTGTTCTTATTATATCAGGCTTCCTTTAAGACCATGTAGTTCATTGTTATGTAAGTCTTCTCCATTCACCTGTCTGTTCATCTCTCTTTGGTCCAAAAATTTTCCTAAGTACTTTATTCTCAAATACTTGTAATCTAATTTCCTCCCTTAAAGTAAGAGTCCATGTTTCGCATCCATATAATATAACTGGAAGAATAATAGTTTTATATATTTTCAGTTTAAAACGAACACTAAATAACAAAACAACAAGAGAGACCCAACTGAAATTTTATAAAATGTTGGCAGTACCGGTACTGCTCTATGGTTCAGAAGCCTGGATACATAAAAAACAAGACCTAAGTAGGATAACGGCAGCAGAAATGAAATTTTTGAGATCTGTTAAAGGGTGCACTAAGGAAGACAGAATCAAGAACACAGAAATAAGACAGGAACTTGAAATATTTGCAATAACTGATAAAATGGATACATATAGACAAAAATGGAAGCAACACATAGACAGAATGAATGAAGATAGATATCCAAAACAAATAACAACATACAAACCTAAAGGCACCCGAGATGTGGGCAGACCTAGAAAGAGTTGGGCTGAAGTCGGAACGGGTCAACAGACCTAATCCATGAATGAAGATGATGATGATGATTTTCAGTTTAACGTTTTTAGAAAGGAGTTGGACATCAAGAGTCTCTGTAATGCATAATAGCACGCATTTCCAGAATTGAGCCTATGTTTAATTTCTTTGTGCATCTCATTCCTATTTTTGATTATTGTTCCTATGTATTTGAATTCAGCCACTTCCTGAAAATTTCCCTCATTTGTCATTAAATAATACATAAATTAATATATGATAGTTTTCATTAATATTATCGGTTTGATTGAATTAAATTGCAGTTTAATAATATGGAGAAGGAAGTAAGCTTGTATATTTTCGAGTAGAAGAGGTAGAGAGTTGGTCTGTACAACTGTTCCAAGCCGCTGCGACTTGAGCGTGTTACACACGAAGAAGTTTTTCCTAACTTGAGCTGTTTAATATCGGAGGAACATAATCCAATAAACATTGTTCTGGAAGGCAAACTCGAAAATAGCGGTTTGTGCTCCATATTTCATTTAAACTGCCTGCAAGAATAATAAAACAAATTAATATACATTCTTCACATTTCAGACGGATACATACCAGAACCTGTCAAATTCAAGGAAAACCCCAGAAAATATGTGAACCACCGATCTTCTCTCTCCTTTACTTCATGAGGTACAACCCTTTTAGAGGGCGTGTAACTTTTTTTCTACAATTGTTACTACACTTATCTAATTAACTAACTAATTCACTGGCACTATCGAACCCATCGGTTCATGGCTGCGCGGAAATAAACTCTCCATACATCCCTATCGCGTAGAAATACATTTTATAATGGAAATGGACAGCTAATGACAAATGAGGGAAATTTTGAGGAAGTGGCTGAATTCAAATACTTAGGAACAATAATCACAAATAGGAATGAGATGCACAAAGAAATTAAACATAGGCTCAATTCTGGAAATGCGTGCTATTATGCATTGCAGAGACTTTTGATGTCCCAACTCCTTTCAAAAAACGTTAAACTGAAAATATATATAACTTTTATTCTACCAGTTATATTATATGGGTGCGAAACATGGACTCTTACTTTAAGGGAGGAAAGGAGATTACAAGTATTTGAGAATAAAGTACTTAAGAAAAAATGTTGGACCAAATAGAGGTCAACAAACAGGTGAATGGAGAAGACTACATAACAATGAACTACATTGTTTTTATAGGAAGCCAGATATAATAAGAACAGTTAAGTCTCGTAGACTGCGATGGGCAGGACATGTTGCACGTATGGGGAATGGAACACTTGCATGGAAGCTTCTTGTAGGAAAGCCAGAGGGAAAACGCCCAGTTGGTAGACCAAGAATGAGATGGGAGAATAACATTAACTATGATTTGAGGGAAGTAGATTATACAGGGAATGATTGGATAGCATTAGCTCATGATAGGGATGTATGGAGTGCTTATGTCTGAGCGGACATGAACCTACGGGTTCGATAGTGCCAGTGACCCAATGTACTCAAATAATCCGCTGTATAATCTATTTTCCTCAAATCATGGTTAATGTTTTCCTCCCACCTGATTTTTGACTTGCCTACTGGGCGCTTTCCCTTCGGTTTTCGTTCAAGGATTTTCCATTCCCTTCTTTCATTTCCCATTCGAATCGCATACTCTGCCTACAGCTATGCCGGCGGTACCATTGGTGCCGAAAGGGTTGTTCATACTTGACAGATCGAAAGTGATAAAGCAGACGAAAAAAGGTACCTTGATCGAAGAAGTGACGATCTTTCACCCTAAAAATACAATCATATGAAACACGGAACTTGGTTCCTCTAGGGTAAAATATTCTGTAGGTAAAATTGTCCCCTATTCGGTTCTTCAAGTTCGGACTACTTCAGAGAATCCAGGCTGAAACTAATAATAATAATAATACTAATAATAATAATAATAATAATAATAATAATTATTATTATTTATTTATTTATATACCGATTTTCAATGTTTACACATCTTTCTGTGCCTAAAGTATTATTTTCCTTCTCCCCTCGTCTCTATACATCTATTCCATGTCCTCTTGTTCTCATTCCAGTTCTTATTTCTTGCATCCACGAGTTCCGAAGTCTTCCTAATCTTCTTCTTCCATGTGGACACCATTCGAATGTTTTTTTTCTGGGTAACCTTTCTTCTTACATTCGTCGTATATTATTATGCCCATACCATTTTAATTGCTTGTATCTTATATAATCTACTTTTGAATATCTACTATTGAATAATAATAATAATAATAATAATAATAATAATAATAATAATAATAATAATAATAATAATAATAATAATAATAATTATTATTATTATTATTATTATTATTATTATTATTATTATTATTATTATTATTATTATACATTTATATAGGATAACCTATTAACAGGCCTACATTTAGTTTTATGGAAGGCAATAAAGCATTTAATTCGATAAAAAGTTTTACAAATCTCTAAATTCTATGGAGAAAGGATAAAAGCAGAAAGAAGACGACGAGAAAGTGCTATAAGGAAAAACATAAACACAAAGAAGATGTTGATGATTCTTAAATAAATCAGGAAACATCAGCAAAAAAATTATTACATCTAACAGATCGTTATAATATATCCTCTTTTAACTATGGGCCTCGGCACTTCTGCAAAGGTAAATTTTGATAACGAAAAGCATGAAAAAAGGTAAATTTCACAAATAGGAAGAGTTGAAAAAAGTCCAGTAATAACAGGAATATAATTGGACTGCCATTTACATGCTAATGGCTTATTCAGGAAGCTTTTAAAATGTATTTCGTTATCCTGTTTCATCTAGGTGAAATTACTTTACTACTGTTTTTCTCTTCCATTTCCATGTATAAAACATGGCTCTATAGCAAATTGTCCAGTTAGAGATAAGGACAAACAAGTGACGCTCGTAATGACCGTATTCTTTTGTAATTAATGTGCATCTAACTGTAAGTTCTAGTTGCCATGACAACCTGTGAATATGCTCTATCACTCACTTAGTGAACAGAAGGTGACCTAGTACTGAGCCCTGAGGTTAAAGAAGCTCCTTATTTTCTTGTAGCAATAAAATAATGACAAATGCATACAGAGAACTATTAATTTATGTGACTTAAGAGCTATACTTAAAATATACAGAACGGCTCTTCTATTTGTTACTTAGTTGCGATGTTCTAGGGAGGTGATGGGTGAAATTTTCTACGTTTTCGGTCAAAAATAGTATTTTTTGTCTTTTTGTATTAAAATACTATGTACCTTAAGGTATAAGTTGGTAAAGTTTGTGTCCTATGGCGCTTGTAAGTCTCCCAAATGACTGTAGGAGGGCATGTATGCTACATTTTCAATTTAACTGCATTTTATAGCGAATTGCATTAACCGACTACGTCAGGCTGTACTCTTGTTGCAAGTAGTTTTAAAGATTTTCAATAAATTGGAATGACTCATAATTTTTATGTAAATACGTTATATTTTTCATACTTGCTGACTTGAGAATTAAAAAAAAGTATGAGAAACTTTTGTCAGAACTGAGAATCCACATCCGCAAATAGTAAAGTGTTCCAATTCATTGAATTCGTTCTGAATTTAAACCGCTGCACGTCCTGATAATGTTCAAAACATTATAAAATATCTTGTTTGTTTTTCTTGTTAAGAATTCTGTTGACTTCCACAAACATCTTGGTTCTTTCCTTCAATATTATTCTGAAACAATAAGCAATAGACCGCTAGCTCGAGTCCTATTGACCCCAAACTCTCTTACTGAAGGGATACAATAATATATTTAATCAATTCAAAACTTAGTTATTAACTATACGGACCACTGAACCTAGCGATAGACTTTGCTTTGCTAGAAGTTTCTAAACCAAGCTAATTTAAATAGTTCCATACAGATATCATGAACGATATGTAGTCAACATACCGAACCAATAAGACATAGAAGGCAACTGTGATATTACTTACCTACTCACTGGCACTATCGAACCCCGTAGGTTCATGGCCGCGCGGACATAAGCTCTCCATACATCCCTATCGTGAGCTAATTCTTTCCAATCATTCCCTGTATAATCTACTTCCCACAAATCATAGTTAATGTTATTCTCTCCCACCTCATTCTTGGTCTACCAATTAGGCGTTTTCCCTCTGGCTTTCTACAAGCAGCTTCCATGTAAGTCTTTCATTCCCCATACGTGCAACATGTCCTGCCCATCGCAGTCTACGAGACTTAACTGTTCTCATTATATCTGGCTTCCTATAAAGACCATGTAGTTCATTGTTATGTAGTCTTCTCCATTATTCACCTGTCTGTACATCTCTCTTTGGTCCAAAAATTTTCTTAAGTACTTTATTCTCAAATACTTGTAATCTCCTTTCCTCCCTTAAAGTAAGAGTCCATGTTTCGCATCCATATAATATAACTGGTAGAATAATAGTTTTATATATTTTCAGTTTAACGTTTTTTGAAAGGAGTTGGGACATCAAGAGTCTCTGCAATGCATCTCCAGAATTGAGCCTATGTTTAATTTCTTTGTGCATCTCATTTCTATTTGTGATTATTGTTCCTAGGTATATGAATTCAGCCACTTACTCAAAATTTCCCTCATTTGTCATTAGCTGTCCATTTCTATTATATAATGTATTTCTACGTGTGACCATATATTTAGTTTTATTGATATTACTTGGAGTATTTAACTCATGCACCAAATGGAGTCAATGACCAATCACATTTCAATGAATTTTGTTTTACACCTTGATAATTATGGAATTTCGATTATCAAAATAAAGAAAGCTCCCCCTTTTTTTAATATTCTGAACAGGGCAGAGCATTATTTTGCAGTGACTGACTCTCTAACAAATATGTTGAATATAGTAGACTGCGATGGGCAGGACATGTGCCACGAATGGAGGATGAAAGACGTGCATGGAAGTTTCTTGTAGGAAAACCATAGGGAAAGCTCCCAGTTGGTAGACCAAGAATGAGGTGGGAGAATAACATTAACTATGATTTGAGGAAAGTAGATTAAACAGGGAATGATTGGAAAACATTAGCTCAGGATAGGGATGTATGGAGAGCTTATGTCCATGCAGCCAGGAACCTACGGGTTCGATAGTGCCAGTGAGTTAGTTAGTTAGTTTGTTAGTTATAATAAATAATGAGCAGATTCCTTCCACCTACACATTTGATAATTGTGTTCAATAATTGTGTTTTTAAATAATGATTTTATTAAGTTCTTTCCCGAAAAAAAAACCTATAATTTGGTTATAATATACAGTTTGATGTGTTGTTTTTTTCCACTTGGTGCATTCTTACAATATTGCGATACTATTTGGCAATAAATATTATGACCAAGTTGCAGTGATGAAGAAATGAAACATAACCAAACATTTCTCATTTGTTTTCAAACATCATCGTTTAAATTAAATACACAAATATTTTAAAATAGCTATATTTAAATAATGATTTGTGAGCAAACAGCTTACTTTTATTCGTTAAATGGTGGCAAAAATTCCACTTTTGATTTACAAATTCTCTAGATAAATTGTAAATCACTCGTGGCATTACTTATGACGATGAAATCGTACGTTTATCTTAGGAGCTTCTTTTTTCAGGCTTAAGTTTCTTTTACGAGCCTGAAAAATCTTCAGACTAGGGACTTCAGACTACAGACTGAAGGACTTGTCCTTGGATTTTTCCATCCTAAAATATCCCTCGATCCCGACAGGGTTTGGACCCGCGATCTTTGGAACAAGTGGCAAGTAACATAACTACCGGTTCACCGCGGAAGATACTTAGGTAGGATAGCTACATTTAATTTACGTTATTTTTCATTATGCCACCCGAAAGCTGTTAAATCTAGTAATCTTCGATGTGGCATTAATGGAAATGAAAGAGTTTTCTAGGAACTTGATGGGAAACCGGAGGAAAAGCGTCCGCTAGGTAGACCAAAATGTGAATTAGGAGAATTGCATCAACCATGATAGTTTATGCTCATGATACAGAATTATTGAGCGATAACGAGGATACACTAAAGGCTAACACAGACACAGTATTGAATAACGCTAAGAAATTGGTACTAGAAGTAAACATCAATATATATATATATATATATATATGTTCATAATAAATGCGTTATATTACGGATATTGACAGATAATTACAAATTAAGGAAATTTTGAAGACGTATCTAGGAACAATAATCACAAATAGGAATGAGATGCACAAAGAAATCTAACATAGGTTCAAAATTCTGGAAATGCGTAATATTATGCATTGCAGAGACTCTTTACGTCCCAACTCGTTTCAAGAAACGTCTAACTGAAAATATATGAAACATTTATTCCCCCAGTTTCATTATATAGATACGAAACATGAACTCTTACTCTAAGGGAGGAAAGGAGATTACAAGTATTTGAGAATAAAGTTCTTAGAAAAATGTTTGGGCCAAAAAGAGATGAACAGACAGGTGAATGGAGAAGACTACATAATAGTGAGCTACATGATATGTATAGGAAGTCAGATATAATAAGAACAGTTAAGTCTCGTAGGCTACGATGGGCTGGACATGTGGCACGAATGGGGAATGAAAGATGTGCATGGAAGCTTTCTGGTAGGAAAACCAGAGGGAAAACGCCCAGTTGGTAGACCAAGAATGAAGCGGGAGAATAACATTATCCATGATTTGAGGGTAGTAGAATATACAGGGGATACTTGGAAAACATTAGCTCAGGATAGAGACGTATGGAGAGCTTATGATCTTGCAGCCATGAACCTACAGGTTCAATAGAGCCAGTGAGTTAGTTGCATTGGCTATGGTTTGAGGGAGGAAAATTATACAGGGTCTGATTTTAAAACATTATCTCTACATGGGAATTATGGAGAGCATAAATCCGGGCGGCCATGAACCTGGGGGTTCGTAGTGTCGGTGAGTTAGTTAATTAGGTAGTTGTAGCTTTTTGTGTAGGCGGAGACAAGCAAGGAGTAGGACTTTAATAATTTATCTTGGTCTGCATTATAATCTTCTAACTCTACAAATGTCAAGTGTAGAAATATCGGGATAGCGTTTATTTAATGCATTAGGTTGGAGCTGTCATGAGGTACAAGACTCCTAGATATTTCATTTCCAGCGCTGTCTCTATTTAAAACGGATTCCATGCACTGACTGTAATTTCTAAAAGAAAAGAAAATAAATGGTTTTCAAAATATATTTAAGGTTATATAAATTCAATGAGCTGTCTGTAGAATCGAACCAGTAATCTTGAAGTTTGCGGCATAGTCGACCTCATCAGTTTTTTTTGAAATAGATTCAATTGAACTTGATATGAATTTCTGACTATCCACGCAAAACGTGATCTAGTTTCTGATAGCGAATCTACTGTGGCCACTGCCGGAGCTAACCTCCAGAAATACCACCTTACTTTCTTCACATTCCCCTAGTACAGGACGATCCATACAATACTTGGGATTCTATGCCACGGTACCACCTACTAACTAACTCACTGGCAGTATTGAACCCATAGGTTCATGGCCGCGCCGTCATAAGCTCTCCATATATACCTATCATGAGATGTTTTCCAATCATCATCATCATCATCACTCCAAAGATAAGGCAATTGCTAGTTCCGACTTCATAATGCATCAGCCCAACTTTTCAAGGTCATCCGACATCACATCTTCCTCTTGCTTGATAATTTCTAGCTAATAGTGGATCTCTCTCCTTATTCATTCCATTCATGTGATCAATCCACTTTTGTCTATAATTCGTGACTTTATCCAATAAAGGCTGCATTTTTAATTCTTCTTCTTCTTCTTCTTCTTCTTCTACTTAAACTTAATTTGTAGGATTTTCATCCTGTTTATTTCCAAAATCACTCCTCGGAGGAAGACGTACTGGATGTGCATTCACTGTCTATCCATCTCTTGGCTGGTCTTCCTCTTGTTGTTCTCCCGTCCATTGGTCTATCTTCTTTAGCTCTTTTTGCAAATCGGTTTTCTTCCATTCTTCTATATGGCTCCAATATTTTCGGATTCCGTCTTTGATCCGAGGCTTGATCCTTGGGACTGCGAGAACCTGTATAAGAAGAGGGTTGCTAGCCCGTTTTCATGGCGGGTTTATTATTCGGGGTTTCCTCCCTAGGCCGATTGCCTTCACCCAGCTCCAGAGCTCAGCCTGCCCCGTTTTATTTCGGAGTTGTCTCTCCTAGATGGGTTGTCTTGCAGGACTAACGAACCCCATCCGCCCGTTTGTCAATCTACAAGGCAGTAGATGTAGAGTTGCCTCTTCCGCCAGGTACACCGTACCGAAGGACTCCTTCTCCGCTGCATCTGCCGTTGAGGTCTTCACCGTAACCCTGGCAAGGGACCCTCACAAGGTACTAACAGCTGTGCAAGCTGAACCAAGGTTATTTTTACAAGGTGTTACTCCTCCCTCCACCCTTTTTCAACCTGGCTTGGGACATGCTATGGCGGGTTTTCTTATATCTGTATTTGTAATCCTAGTTTTGTACATCTTTAACTTGTCTGAGGAACCGTCCCTATTCTATTTTTCTGTTTTCCAATAGTCTCCTGTATATTCTACATCCCCCAAATCATAGTTAAAGTTATTCTCCAACTTCAGTCTTGTTCTACCAGATGGACGTTTTCTCTCTTTTTTTCCTACAAGAAAATTTACATGACAGCCTTTCATTCCCCATTCGTGTCACATGTCCTGCCCATCGCAGTCTACGAGATTTAACTATTCTTATCATATCTCGTGTCCTCTAAAGATCATATAGGTCACTGTTATGTAGTCTTCTCCATTCGCCTCTCTGTTTATCTCTCTTTGGTTCAAAAATTTTCCTAACAAGTTTATTATCAGATACTCGTAATATTTTCTGCACCCTTATAGTGAGAGTCCATGTTTCGCATCCATATAATACAAGTAGGAGAATAATAGTTTTATATATTTTTCAGTTTCACTTTTCTTGAGAGAAGTTGGGGCGACGAAAAAAGGGGCCTTGATTTTATAATAGGATGCATTTCCAGAATTGAGCCTATGTTTAATTTCTTTGTGCATCTCATTCCTATCTAACTATTGTTCCTAGGTATTTGAATTCAACCACTTGTTTAAAATTTCCCTCGTTTGTCATTAGCTGTCCATTTCCATATTGTATTCCTACGCGTGAACATACATTTTGTTTTATTGATTTGTACATACATGTAAATAAAAAAAAACGGAAAACACATAATTTATTGTTGCAGTATGTGAATTATTACCTGTGAGAAATATATAAATTGAGTTTTTTAAAACAAGTGAGCAATGCCTTAAAATGAAGTGACAAGTTGAACTCAAAGTAACCAGAAATCACCATATTTGCAATGCAAAATATGTATTAGTCATTACGTAGACAGTGTTACCACTTATCAGAGAAACCCACTAACTATCAAGTAAATAGTAAACAAATCTGGTGTATAATTCGCACATTTTCTCAACCTAACTTGCCCAAACTAACACTCACCCATTTTCTCTCCCTAACTTGCCCAAGTTAAAACTAACTTGCCCATCTAACACTAACTTGTCCATTACGTCCCCCTAACTTGACCAAACTAACACTAACGTACCTATCTAACACTAACTTACCCATTATGTCCCCTTAACTTGCCCAAACTAACACTAATTTGCCCATCTAACACTAACTTGAAAATGATGTCCCCTAACTTACCCAAAAACTAACACTAACGTACCTATCTAACCCTAACTTACCCATTGTGTCCCCTAACTTGCCCATTTAACACTAACGTACCCATTGTGTCCACCTAACGTGCCCAAACTAACACTAACTTGCCCATTATGCTTCCCTAACTTGCCCAAACTAATACTAACTTGCCCTTCTAACACTAACTTGCCCATTATGCCTCCCTAACTTGCCCATTATGCCCCCCTAACTTGCCCAAACTAACACTAACGTACCTATCTAACCCTAACTTACCCATTGTGTCCCCTAACTTGCCCATTTAACACTAACGTACCCATTGTGTCCACCTAACGTGCCCAAACTAACACTAACTTGCCCATTATGCTTCCCAAACTTGCCCAAACTAACACTAACTTGCCATTCTAACACTAACTTGCCCATTATGCCCCCCTAACTTGCCCATTATGCCCCCTAGCTTGCCCAAACTAACACTAACTTGCCCTTCTAACACTAACTTGCCCATTATGCCCCCCTAACTTGCCCATTATGCCCCCCTAACTTGCCCAAACTAACACCAACTTACCTTTCTAACACTAACTTGCCTATTATGTCCCCCTAACTTGCCCATCTAACACTATCTTGCCTATCATGTTCCCCTAACTTGCCCATCTAACACTAACATTCCCATTATGTCTCTCTAATTTGCCGAAACTAACACTAACTTGTCCATCTAATCCTAACTTGCTCATTATATTTCCCTAATTTGCCCCAACTAATACTACCTTCCCCATTATATCTCCCTAACTTACCCAAACTAACACTAACTTGCACACTGACTCACCCTAACTTGCCAAAACTAAAATTAACATGCCCATTTTCTCTCCGTAACTTGCCCAAACTAACACTAACTTGCCCATCTAACACTAATTTGCCCACCTAACACTAGCTTGTCCATTATGTCCCCCTAACTTACCCATCTAACTAACACTAACTTGCCCACCTAACTAACACTAACTTGCCCACCTAACACTAACTTACCCACCTAACACTAACTTGCCCATCTAACTAACACTAACTTGCCCACCTAACACTAACTTACCCACCTAACACCTAACTTGCCCAAACTACCACTAACTTGCCCATTATGTCACCTAACTTGCCCATCTAACACTAACTTACCCATCTAACACTAACTTACCCACCAAACACTAACTTACCCATTATAACACCCTACCTTGCCCATCTAACTAACACTAACTTGCCCACCTAACACTCAAACTTACCCACCTAACACTAACTTGCCCAAAATGTACCACTAACTTGCCCATCTAACACTAACTTGCCCATCTAACACTAACTTACCCATCTAACACTAACTTACCCATCTAACACTAACTTACCCATCTAACACTAACTTGCCCATCTAACACTAACTTGCCCACCTAACACTAACTTACCCATCTAACACTAACTTACCCATTATAACACCCTAACTTGCCCACTAAACTAACACTAACTTACCCACCTAACACTAACTTGCCCACCTAACACTAACTTGCCCAAACTACCACTAACTTGCCCATCTAACACTAACTTACCCATCTAACACTAACTTACCCACCTAACACTAACTTACCCATCTAACTAACACTAACTTGCCCACCTAACTAACACTAACTTGCCCACCTAACACTAACTTACCCACCTAACACTAACTTGCCCATCTAACTAACACTAACTTGCCCACCTAACACTAACTTACCCACCTATCACTAACTTGCCCAAACTACCACTAACTTGCCCATCTAACACTAACTTGCCCATCTAACACTAACTTGCCCATCTAACACTAACTTACCCATCTAACACTAACTTACCCACCTAACACTAACTTACCCACCTAACACTAACTTGCCCATCTAACTAACACTAACTTGCCCACCTAACACTAACTTACCCACCTAACACTAACTTGCCCAAACTACCACTAACTTGCCCATCTAACACTAACTTGCCCATCTAACACTTACTTACCCATCTAACACTAACTTACCCACCTAACACTAACTTACCCATCTAACACTAACTTACCCATCTAACACTAACTTGCCCATCTAACACTAACTTACCCACCTAACACTAACTTGCCCACCTAACACTAACTTGCCCAAACTACCACTAACTTGCCCATCTAACACTAACTTACCCATCTAACACTAACTTACCCACCTAACACTAACTTACCCCTAACTAACACTAACTTACCCACCTAACTAACACTAAACTTGCCCACTATGTAACACTAAACTTCCCCACCTAAACACTAACTTGCCCATCTACCTAACACTAACTTGCCCACCTAATACACTAACATGTCCATTATATCACCCTAACTTGCCCAAACTACCACTAACTTGCCCATCTAACACTAACTTGCCCATCTAACACTAACTTGCCCATCTATCACTAACTTACCCATCTAACACTAACTTACCCACCTAACACTAACTTACCCACCTAACACTAACTTGCCCATCTAACAAACACTAACTTGCCCACCTAACACTAACTTACGCCCACCTAACACTAACATGCCCATTATGTCCCCCTAACTTGCCCATCCTAACACTAACTTGCCCATCTAACACTAACTTGCCCATCTAACACTAACTTACCCATCTAACACTAGCATGTCTATTATGTCCCCTTAACTTGCCCATCTAACATTAACTTACCCATCTAACACTAGCATGTCCATTATGTCCCCCTAATTTGCCCATCTAACACTAACTTGCCCATCTAACACTAACTTACCCATCTAACACTAGCATGTCTATTATGTCCCCCTAACTTGCCCATCTAATATTAACTTACCCATCTAACACTAACTTACCCATCTAACACAAGCATGTCCATTATGTCCCTCTAACTTGCCCATCTAACACTAACTTACCCATCTAACACTAATTTACCGATCTAACACTAGCATGTCTATTATGTCCCCCTAACTTGCCCATCTAACACTAACTTGCCCATCTAACACTAATTTACCCATCTAACACTAGCATGTCCATTATGTCCCCCTAACTTGCCCATCTAACACTAACTTGCCCATCTAACATTAACTTTCCCATCTAACACTAATTTACCCATCTAACACTAGCATGTCCATTATGTCCCCTAACTTGCCCATCTAACTCTAACTTGCCCATCTAACATTAACTTACCCATCTAACACTAATTTACCCATCTAACACTAGCATGTCCATTATGTCCCCCTAACTTGCCCATCTAACACTAACTTGCCCATCTAACACTAACTTGCCCATCTAACACTAACTTGCCCATCTAACACTAACTTGCCCATCTAACATTAACTTACCCTTCTAACACTAATTTACCCATCTAACACTAGCATGTCCATTATGTCCCCCTAACTTGCCCATCTAACACTAACTTGCCCATCTAACACTAACTTACCCATCTAATACTAGCATGTCCATTATGTCACCCTAACTTGTCCATCTAACACTAACTTGTCAATCTAACACTAACTTGTCAATCTAACACTAACTTGCCCATTATAACACCCCTAACTTGCCCATCTAACACCAATTTGCCCATCTAACACCAACTTGCCCATCTAACACCTAGCTTGCCCATTATAACCCCCTAACTTGCCCATCAAACACTAACTTGCCCATCTAACACTAACTTGCCTATCTAACACTAACTTGCCTATTATGTCACCTTAATTTGCCCATCTAACACCAATTTGCCCATCTAACACCAATTTGCCCATCTAACACCAACTTGCCCATTATAACACCCTAACTTGCCCATCTAACACCAACTTGCCCATCTAACACCAACTTGCCCATCTAACACCAACTTGCCCATTATAACACCCTAACTTGCCCATCTAACACCAACTTGCCCATCTAACACTAACTTGCCCATCTAACACTAACTTGCCCATTATAACACCCTAACTTGCCCATCTAACACTAACTTGCCCATCTAACACTAACTTGCCCATCTAACACTAAACTTGCCCATTATAACACTCTAACTTGCCCATCTAACACTAACTTGCCCATCTAACACTAACTTGCCCATCTAACACTAACTTGCCCATTATAACACCCTAACTTGCCCATCTAACACTAACTTGCCCATCTAACACTAACTTGCCCATCTAACACTAACTTGCCCATTATAACACCTAACTTGCCCATCTAACACTAACTTGCCCATCTAACACTAACTTGCCCATCTAACACTAACTTGCCCAATCTAACACTAACTTGCCCATTATAACACCCTAACTTTCCCATCTAACACTAACTTGCCCATCTAACACTAACTTGCCCATCTAACACTAACTTGCCCATCTAACACTAACTTGCCCATCTAACATTAACTTACCCATCTAACACTAACTTGCCAATCTAACACCAATTTGCCCATTATAATACCCTAATTTGCCCATCTAACACTAACTTGCCCATCTAACATTAACTTGCCCATCTAACACTAATTTGCCCATCTAACACTAACTTGCCCATTATAACACCTAACTTGCCCATCTAACACTAACTTGCCCATGTAACATTAACTTGCCCATCTAACACTAGCATGCCCATTATGTCCCCCTAACTTGCCCATCTAACATTAACTTGCCCATCTAACACTAATTTACCCATATAACACTAGCATGTCCATTATGTCCCCCTAACTTGCCCATCTATCACTAACTTCCCCATCTAACATTAAATTGCCCATCTAACACTAATTTACCCATCTAACACTAGCATGTCCATTATGTCCCCCTAACTTGCCCATCTAATCCTAACTTGCACATCTAGCATTAACTTGCCCATCTAACACTAATTTACTTATCTAACACTAGCATGTCCATTATGTCCCCCTAACTTGCCCATCTAACACTAACTTGTCCATTGTCTCTCCCTAACTTGCCCAAACTAACACCAACTTGCCCATCTAACACTAATTTGTCCATCTAACACTAGCTTGCCCATTAAGTCCCCCTAACTTGCCCATCTAACACTAACTTGCCAATTATGTCCCCCTAACGTGCCCAAACTAACACTAACTTGCCCATCTAACAATAACTTGCCCATTTTCTCTTCCTAACTTCTCAAATTAATAACAACTTGACCATGTAACTCTAACATTTTCCCATCGTAATGTAGGTGGTTTCCTGGGATAGAATCCCCTCCTATGTACGTAATCATGTTGGCAATTGGCTCCAGAGTCAACACAACGCTAGCAGTCACTTGTTCTCCGAACATTCACAGGTGGAACTGTGGAATAGAATATCCATATTTTACATATATCAGTCTAATGCTAGGAGTTAACACATGTAGGTTAGGTTTCATTAACATTCAAGGCATGTCTGCGTCTACGTCAATTTAACATAAATCTATATTAAACAGGTATTTAATATAATTAACAATAGTTCATTTGCATTTTTCGAGCGTCAATTTTGATTACATTCATGTGCAGGCCTGTAACATGCTCTCTCCTGTAATTCCCTGGTATTATATATCGATTTTATAACTCGCATATCGCATTATCCCTCCTGTTAGCTAAATTTCGTTGCGTGGCGTGTTAACAAAAATATTTTATGTTGGTATTTAACATAATTTTCAAAAATCCCTGCGCTATGTTTATTGTGCCATAAAACTGGATTTTAATGTTTTATGTTTTAGGAAACTTTCATCTAATGACCCATGATGCAGTATTTATGGCCAAAACATCCTGGTTTATCCTCTGAAAAGCGATATAAATGTTAGGAGGCCAAGTAAATAATTTATCGTTTTCTATTCAAGGCAGAACTTCACTGCAAATACAGTATTCCTCACGTTTCCCTCTAATATACTTTTGAAGTTCTTCCTATATACATATATTTATATATCGTCCATGCAAGTATTAGGCCATGTGGTCTGTTACGGTCTCAAAGAGGAATTTTCAATCCAGCGCTTTTTTGCACGTCCCAGCGAACTTTTGCCTTGGGGCAGTAGCGAAGCATGATTTTGGAATTCTATGAGATGGCATTTGTTGAAGTTGGGCTTTCCAGTTGTTCTGGTAGTTTTGTATATGGTGAAGAATGGGTTCTACATCCAACTTTTCCATAATTTCCTCATTTCTTTTATAGTCCCACTTTATATAGCCTGCTGTACGGCGCATAAATCGCATCTCATTTGCCGTTATTCGGCTTTCATTCCTTCTTCGCATTGTCCATGCTTCACTACCATATTTTAATTCTGGTCTTGCGAGAACCTTATTAAGCCGTAATATTGGGTTCTTTTGTACTAAAGATGGTTTCATTTACTGTTAATTATCCACGTTGTTTTTGTGAAATGTATATATATATATATATATATATATATATAGCCTATATAATTTATTTGTATGTTTATCTATCATCTGTAAATCTGTCTGTATATCTATCTGCTTGTTCTGTCTTCCCATCTATCTATCTATCTATCTACCCATCTATCTACTTGACTGTCTGTTTCTCTCTGCGGCTTACATATAAGCTAGGTCTGTACTTATCTCTCTGTTCAAATAATATGTCTGTATATCGTACGCATCCATACATCTATCGATTTTTTTTTACATATTACACTGGTCAATATTATTTTTGTCTCATGAGTACCAATAGTTGTACTTAATGCAGTTTTTTTCGTGTTTTAAAATATGTATTCGGAATTTCTCCATCACCCACAGTTTTTTACTTCAATTTCAATTAATAGATTTAAATAATTATTTTTTAATAAACGTTTTTTCGTCCATTTGTCCATTGAAAAAATAAAACGGGGAACACTTTCATCAGAAGTTTTCAGCTATGGAAAGGAGATAGATATCAAGGCAAATGGAATCCTAATATGCTGACCGATTATTGTTGGACCATCAAGAGGGATGCTCCATAGGCGAAATATAGCAGACAATCGTCATTTCTTACTTTGTAGGTGAGTCCGAATGTTTGAATATTGCGTAGTTACGAATGTAGAACATATTAAAGAGTTTAAAATTAAAAATTCCTGTCTCTCGAAAACCTTGCGTGATGGAGAACACCCGATATCATATTTCAAGTGAGGAGAAAAATACTATCAGAATCACATGTGTTTCTTTCTGAGACAAAAAAAAAGTTTATTTTTTGTTGCTCAGTGTTATATGTGTATTTTTGTCTTTATTTCTTTCTACTTTTCTTCCGTATATCTGTATCATTGTTTGCCTGCCAATCTCTCTATCAATCTAGTTTTCCTTTTTCTTTCTTTCTTTCTTCCTGCCTGTCTGTATATATATATATATTTTTTTTCTTTCTTTAGCTGTATATCTATTTGAATATATTTGGATGTTTTCATTTGGCTATATATGTATCTATAAATTCTATCTATTTGTCTATCTTTTTGTCTGTCTCTCTACTTATTTCGATGTTTTCATTTGGCTATATATATATATATATATATATATATATATATATATATATATATCTATAAATTCTATCTATTTGTCTATCTTTGTCCCTGTCTCTCTACTTATATGTCTGTCCATCTGCTTCTCTGTCCATCTATCTATTTATTGATCTATCTATGTATCTATATGTATTTAAGTGTATCTCTCTGTCTGTCAATAATTCTATCTGCATGTATATATTCGTATTGACTCTATAACTGTCTGTCCATGTAATGTATATATATATATATATATATATATATATATATACAGAGTTTAGAGACTCGGGTTCAAATCCCGACTCAAGCCTTCATTTTTCTTTTCATATCATATTTGCCTTCATTGCCAAATGTAAAAAATATAGTTATAACATCTAAATATACAAGCGTTACTGCTATAAAGCGAATCTTCTCTTTAAAAATTTGCTACCTGTTATGGTGGCCACTAGATGTCAGTTGGAACGACTTCCCGCAACCTCTTGTGTGAATTGAGAATACTACATACCGGTATATAAGAAAATGTATGTTTGTGTTGGAATATTTGAGTGGCTCAGTTGGTTAGAGCGCTAAACGTACAGAGTTTAGAGATTCGGGTTCAAAACCCGACTCAAGCATTCATTTTTCTTTTCATATATATATATATATATATATATATATATATATATATACTTATCATTGTATGTCTATTCACCTATCTATCTATTTTTCCATCTATCTCTTTTTCTTTCATTCTTTCCATTTGTCTCCCCGTTTTTTTTTGTATCTTTGTCTGTCTGTATGTGTGCTTATCCTTAATTTTCTATCTTCTTTTATATATTTATACTAGAAGTCCCGGCCACGCGTTGCTCTGGCTAAGGTATACGTTAAAAATTTAAATTAAGTTGCTGTCTTTCAGTCAGATTACTTAAAACTAATACTCACACACGAAATTAATAATATTGAAAATTAAATAAACACTGAACACACTTAAATTATGAAATAATCAATATTTGCAATTCAGTTGAAATTCGCGTTTGCAACAAAAAGCACAGCCATCTGGATCTCTCTTTGTTAAATAATAAACCAATTACCTTAACAAGTTACCTTACACTGCCATCTGTTAGAATCGTATGGAACTCACAGATAATTATAACTCTTTGTTAAATAATAAACAAATAATTTGCAATAAAAAAATAATGCGGCTATAGATTTAGTTACAACCTACCCTAAGTCTCAAGTTGGATCAAACTGTACACAGTGTGCAAAATTTTATTAAAATCGGTTCAGTAGTTTAGGATTCCATCGCGGACAAACAACGTGACACGAAATTTTTATATATTAAGATCATTCTATCCATATGTTAGCCTGGCTGTCTGTCTGTGTTTGTGTCGATGTTTGCAAACATCTATGTGTCTGTCTGTATGTGTATGTAACTCTATAATTATCTATCCACATGCGTCTCTGTATTTCTATCTATCCAGAATATATGTATTTCCACAAAAAATGTGAAAGGGGTAAACTTGCAGCTGGTATCTTTATTTTAAAAAAAGTATATAGCATATGTTTATATGTTTGATATGATTGGATCTTAAATACGTGCCTTGTGTATAAAACGTAGGTATTCAATAATTAATGGAAATTGGTGAATAAAAGTCTTCATTGGAAGAGACATTTAGCTGGTTTCACATCTACATTTGCTTTATTACGCGTTTTTTAAACAGAATAAAATTGCTTTGCCTTTGTTTATGAGAAAATATTTCTGCCCAAGTGGGCGTATTTCCATAATTAACATAGTATTGTCTGCCCTCTACCTGTCACTAATAGAAATTTGTAAAAAAAAAGTTGATTGCAAGTTTGTTAATTGATTACCTTGCTCATTTGTTTCATAGAGAGCGCAACAATCTGCCAGAACAAATGCCTGATTACTAAATATAACTGCCATATCAACATTTTTCTATCCTTAATCAAAAGCATACAAACTTAATAATATTACTGGTCACGCATACAGAGTGACACAATTCATACAGACTTAATACCAACCACACATACAGAGTGTCACATTTCATACAAATTTCATAATACTACCAGTCACATCTACATGCTGTCTGTTATAAATCATAGGAACTTCATTCCAGTCAAATATACAGGATGTCGCATATATACGGACTTACATATCAGTCACACTACAGAATGTCATATATATAATACATGCTTCATAATACAGTGAAACCTGTCTTACCCGGAAATTTTATAAGAAAAAACCTGTAGAGACCGAAAATAATCTCCAGAACGGTACGATTTTATATGTAAAATCGTCCTGTATAAGCCGGAAACCTTCATAATGCGGAAACGAAATGGTTTTTAAAGTACCAATAGTTAATTTTTACCTCAGTAAGACGGAAAATTATTCTTAAGCACGTTCTAATTACAGTATTAATGACCACACGTGAAAATTCTGCATATGACGCTTTCTGCATTATATCGTTTTACCTTCTTGTGTTGCCATTGTATTGCGGGGATACCCTTGCTTATGTGTGACAGCGGGGAATCCCTCGCTTTTCCTTGCCTGCTTACTTTACCTGCGAGGGAGTTGGAAAACCCTTCAGTCTTCCTGTAGTTGAGTTTCTTCTTGCTTTTGTGTAATAAAGTTGTTTTGTATTGCCGTGCAAACTGAGCTGTTACATACACTATTTTGTCTGTATTTCAGTCAATACGTTATGTCTTTAAAGCGTGCAATGTAAAACCCTTACACTGCGTGAGAAAATTCAAGCTTGTAATTTGGGAACCCTTTATAAGAAGGAAAACTGCCAAGATGGAAATATATTTAAGGAACCGTCATGTTCCTTCATAGACACGTTTTACTCTATATATAAAACTTTGATAGTTTTCAATACTAATAAAATTCATTGTTAAAACCGTTGAGGTGGAGAGTCATAAATAAAATAAGTTAAAATATCTTCTTAGGTAAAATCCGTCGTCCTCAACTTATAAAATATGTCATGGTTATGCCTGTAGGCCTTTCAGAACATCCGTTCCATCTTCAGCAGGTCATTGTAGCGACGAATGACCTGCTGTAGATGGAACGGATGTTCTGAAAGACCTACAAGCATAACGATTACACATTTTATAAGTTGAGGACGACGGATTTTACCTAAGAAGGTATATTTTAACTTATTTTATTTTTGATAGTTTTATTTGTTAAATACATCATGTATTTGCATCAAGTAAACACCAAATCAATTGGTTATTGAATAACTTTTAAATTGTGAACTCTGGATTTAATCACCAGTTTGTGTAAATAGCAGACAAACAAGTTCAAAGATTAACAAACCACCTTATGTATATTTGACCTTGAGGGTGCTAATCAGGTATATTAAACTTTTAAATTATTTCACACCTCAAGAATTCAGTCACAAGTAATCACATACATTCGTGTGGGTGCGTTTTGTTTATGTTGACAGAGTAGGTGCGTCTTAAATACGTAACTAAACTACAATACAGTAAACACTTGTCCATGGCCTCCTGCAAATTATTAATTTCCTTCTTCAACTACTATGCTTCATTGTTATGAAGTATTTTTTTTTTTACATAGGAGCTGATTAATACATGAATATGATCCTAATGTGTTGGCTAACAAAGGGAACTATGAACCAATGCATGTAGAAACGTTTCTTGAAATTTGTACCAGAGAATCGTTGTGGGGACTGAATATAAATTTACAGAAAACAGAATATATATTATATTATTTTTAGTCTGATCATCTTACCTCAATATTAATGTTGATTTGTTTTTGGACATGTTTCAAAACAATTCTGTTTTATCGTCGGCTTGTCCAGACTGGTTTGATTTATGTTGCATTATGTTGCACACCCTGGATGTCGATATCAGCTCCATCCAGGGTGTGCAACATAAACCAAACCAGTCTGGACAAGCTGACGATAAAACAGAATTGTTTTGAAACATGTCCAAGAACAAATCAACATTAATATTGAGGTAAGATGATCAGACTAAAAATTATATAAATAAAATAACCTCAAAATATCACTTCCTAAAATTAAATATTAAACAGAATATATGTGTTTGGGAAAGGATGTGAATGACCTCACCCTCGAAACTGGGAAAATAAAAAAATATGATTTTTTAAAAACATCTTTGGGTCCATAATTACATGTTTAGATACATGTGAAAGAGATGTACAAACTAAAATTTCAATGGCAAAACTGCAACTAAGACATTACATGGAGTAATTTGGAACAAAAATATTACAAAGGAAACTGACATGAAAATTCATAAGAACATAATACAGAATATTTTGTCATATGGAAGTGAAACTTGGTCTTTGACTGAATTACAAAAGAATAAAATTACAACAGTTTAATTTGATTATCTTAAAAGAAGCCTTCAAAAAACAAGATAGGGCAATATAAGAAATGAATTCCTTTGGGGAGAAATGAATACCACCACATTTGCTGTTAAGAGGATAGAAAATCAAACTCTTAAATGGTATGGCCATGTAAAAAGAATGGAAAATAAAAGATGGCCAAAACACATATACCAATGATCACCTCCTGGAAGAAATAATGGTGGCAGATCAAGATGGAAATGGGAAACCTATGTCAGAACTATAATAAGCTGTTAGTTTATGCTGATGATGTAGTATTATTGGCCGATAGCGAGGAGATACTAAAGAACAACACGCACACACTATTGAGTAAAACTAAGAAATTAGGACTGGAAGTAAATATCAATAAAACTAAATATATGGTCACACGTATAAATTCATTATATAATGGAAATGGACAGCTAATGACAAATCAGGGAAATTTTGAGGAAGTGGCTGAATTCAAATACCTAGGAACAATGATCACAAATAGGAATGAGATGCACAAAGAAATTAAACATAGGCTCAATTCTGGAAATGCATGCTATTATGCATTGCAGAGACTCTTGATGTCCCAACTCCTTTCAAAAAACGTTAAACTGTAAATATATAAAACTATTATTCTACCAGTTATATTATATGGATGCGAAACATGGACTCTTACTTTAAGGGAGGAAAGGAGATTACAAGTATTTGAGAATAATGTACTTAGGAAATTTTTCGGACGAAAGAGAGATGAACAGACAGGTGAATGGAGAAGACTACATAACAATGAACTACATGGCCTTTATATGAAGTCAGATATAATAAGAACACCTAAGTCTCGTAGACTGCGATGGGCAGGACATGTGGCACGAATGGGGAATGAAAGACGTGCATGGAAGCTTCTTGTAGGAAAGCCAGAGGGAAAACGCCCAGTTGGTAGACCAAGAATGAGGTGGGATAATAACATTAACTATGATTTGAGGGAAGTAGATTATACAGGGAATGATTGGAAAGCGTTAGCTCAGGATAGGGATGTATGGAGAGCTTATGTCCGTGCGGCCATGAACCTACGGGTTCGATAGTGCCAGTGAGTAAGTAAGTAAGTATGTCAGAACTATAATGGATGATAGAAATTTGGAAGAAGGAGATTGGAATGATAGAAATAAATGGAAACTGGAGACGACAAAGCTATAAGTGGGGAAAGCCGAAGAAGAAGAAGAAGAAGAAGCATTGTGATGAACAGGTCATGTCCAAAAATTATCGTCTTCTTTTAACTGCAAGGTATTATAATCCAGCGCCAAATCTCTCGGATAAGCTATAGGGAAGTAGGTCTATTACGTCTCTTCACTTGATGGATTGGATAACACTCACGACCTGCCGTCCGCGTCGCACCCACCTTACTTCCTCCTTCCTATGCACAGTGTGTTGTCATTATCTGGATTCTGGCTTCGATTCCTGTGCCTTGCAGTTAAAAACGGCAGATTTGTTTTGGACACGACCTTGGTACATCACAACACATCTACGAGAGAAATTTCGAGGTAGATTTGGGCATGGAAAGGTTGACAGTTTCCTAGTAAGTGGTATAGTTTGAAATATAGAATATCATTTATCAAATTCCATTTCACAAATAACTGAATACGAATTATCAGCATTGGTTAAAGGAATTCAAATATCTAGGATCAATAATTACAAATATGAATGAGATGCACAAAGAAATTATATATATATATATATATATATGTATATATATAGTAGGACTTTATTAGACAAAAAGTAATATATTTACAATATTATTTACAAATATGGGTCGCACGGGCAGTAAGCCGTACGTGCTGTTGACAGTCCGTTACAATAAAGTAATAATTGCTACTAGTGTAAAGAAAAATAAACAACAAAAACAGCAATAACATTACAATTACATAAAGAAAACACAATAATAATATTACAATTAAATAATAACACAATAGCATTATACACTAGAAAAACATTAACATTACAATTACATAAAGAAAACACAATAATAATATTACAATTAAATAATAACACAATAGCATTATACACTAGAAAAACATTAACATTACAATTACATAAAGAAAACACAATAATAATATTACAATTAAATAATAACACAATAGCATTATACACTAGAAAAACATTAACATTACAATTACATAAAGAAAACACATTAATATTACAATTAAATAATAACACAATAGCATTATACACTAATTAATTTATATATAATTGTTAATAATTAATGGTATTGCGTTTTGATAACATATATTTATTCATGAATGAGTGTTGTCCTTATTTTTCGCGTTTTGTCCAGAAATTTACCGAGGTTTATCCAATTTTCTTATCTGGATTCTGGCTTCGATTCCTGTGCCTTGCAGTTAAAAACGGCAGATTTGTTTTGGACACGACCTTGGTACATCACAACACATCTACGAGAGAAATTTCGAGGTAGATTTGGGCATGGAAAGGTTGACAGTTTCCTATATAAGGACTTTATTAAACTAAAAGTAAGATACATACAATGTTATTTAGAAATATGGATCGCACGGGCAGTAAGCCGTACGTGCTGTTGACAGTCCGTTACAATAAAGTAATAATTGGTAATAGTATACATAAAAAAAGAAAACACAATAATATTACAATTAGATATTACTACAATTACATTATACATTAACGTAGTTATGTAGAATTATTAAGAATTAATGGTATTGCAATTTGTTAACATATTTATTTATTCACGAATGAGAGTTGTTCTTATTTTCCGCGTTCTGTTCAGAAATTTACCCAAGTTTATCCAATTTTCTGCGCTTACCAATAACTCGTAGCATGCCAATCCTTCACGATTTGAATTTAGAAATCTTTCCGGTAATAACTGACGCCTCCAATATTCCAAATCGTTATATTTTCCTAATATATGTATCTCGTCTTCAAAGCTCCCGCACATTGGACATATTCGCATATCGTGATCGTCGCTAATTTTTAAAAATTTCCATGCCCCTAACCTGAACCAAGCAAGCCCTGATCTCTCTTTAAATCCTAGATTGAGTATATAAGATTATTTTCCCCAAATTTGTTTTAGGTCTCTTTGTAAAAACAATGATCGTTTTCCCGCACATTCGGCCAAAATATGTTGTCGGTTTATATCTAAGTACCGTCTTCTTATTTTTCTCCACACATTCTTGCGACAAAGAAATTAAACAGACTCGATATTGGAAGTGCGTGCTATTATGCATTACAGAGCCTTTGTCGTTCCAAATTTTTCTCAATAAACATTAAACTGAAAATATGTAATACTGTTATTCTTTCAGTTATATTATATTTATGAAAATTATATTCCCTTATTTTAAGGGAGGAGAAAATATTACTAGTATTTGAGAATAAACTTAATAGCAAAGATTTTGTAATAAACATAGTTTAACGGACATGTGAACGGAAAACACTATACACCAATGAGCTATATTATTTTTGTGGGTAACGAGATGTAAAATAAATAATTTTTATTTTGTGTGATAAGCTGGGGAAGTTGTAACAATTAGGAATGAAAGAGAGGCATGGAAACTTAAAGTAAAAACCAGAGGGAAATCATCCAATAGCTAAGCAATTCATTATAAGGGAAAATTATTTTAACTATGATTAGAGGCAAGTCTTGTAGGAAAACTAGAGGGAAAAAGTCCAGTTGGTAGACCAAGAATGAGGTCTTGGAATGATAGTGCACTTAATGTCTGCAGGGACGGGGGGAGGGGGGTATGAGCGTGCGGTGTGTATATGTGTGGGGGTGTGTGGGTGTATGTGTGTGTGCATTTTTTTTTCTAATTTGTTTTCTAGCATTTTTTTTTTAATATTAATGTACGGAATGTGGATGAATGTAGATATGTATTATTTTGATTTAGTGCAGACATAGATTTTACTTATATGTAGCCTGTTATTGTTTTTTGATACAGGTGTATTTGTAGGTATTTGTTTATATTATTAGTTTTATTTTTTTATTCATGGAAAAATAATGCACGTACGGCCAAGCAGGCCCGTGCGCAATGTAAATGCATATGTATTTTCTTTATTCTGAAAAAAAAGGCAATAAATTCCATATTCTATTCTAATATTAAACATGATTTGAGGGAAGTAGATTATAAGGGGATAACTAGAAAATCATTAGCTCAGGATTGGGATGTGTGAAGAACGTATGTCCGCGCGGCCATGAACCTACAGGTTCGATAGTGCCAGTGATTTAGTTACTTACGATTTGAAGCAAGTGATTTGTTCAAGAATTGATCGGAAATCATGAAATGGAAGTTTGGGAGTATGGAGAAGTTACGTCCGCGCGGTCATGAACCCCCAGGTGCCAGTTTATTACGTTATTATTATAAAATAAGAAGGAAAAACAAGTCGAAAGGGTAACAACCTCCCTTGTATTTTTTCCGGAAGGTAATGCCCTCGAGGGTGGAAAGCAAGTCGCAAGTAATTACGTGTATTCGTGTCGGTGAATTTCATTTGTTTTGACACAGTAGGTGTGACGTAAATACGTGTCCATGGCCTCCTGCGAGTTAGTAATTTCCATCTTCAACTACTAGACTTCAATATTACGTAGGCTTGTTTACACAACAGCTGAATGTTAAACGTATATATTAACTGGACAGTTGACTGTAGCGTGCCAGGCTCGTACTCTGAAGGTCCCAAATTCGAATCCCATTGCCCATCAATCTATCTGACGCTTAGCTGGTTTCCTCAGTCAAGTTAAATGCTGCTTTGGAACTTTATTTCTAATATATATATATATATATATATATATATATATATATACACGGTGATTACAAATGATTGGAGCGATTTCATGATTTTATTGTAGCGATCTTATTTGACATATCTTCACAGAACTTTAAAGTTATGTATAAAAACTCATAAGGTTTTTTTTTGTTTTCTCTCGCAGCCGTGTTTCAGCTTTAAAACCGAGAGAGCGCAGCAGTTATCAAAGATGGCGACAGGCGAGGAGAAAGCATATGCTGTGCTTGAATTTCATTCAACTCAATCTGTGATAACTGTGCAACGACACTTCAGAACGAAGTTCGAGAAAGATGCACCGAGTGCCAACTCCATTCGGCGATGGTATGCGCAATTTAAAGCTACAGGATGCCTCTGTAAAAGGAAATCAACGGGTCGTCCTTCAGTGAGTGAAGAAAAGGTTGAGAGTGTGCGGATGAGTTTCACACGTAGCCCACAGAAATCAACACGAAAAGCGAGCAGAGAGCTGAACATTCCACATCCGACCGTTTGGAAGATCTTGCGGAAAAGATTGAAGCATAAACCTTACCACTTGCAATTTCTACAAGCCCTTACGCCCATTGACAAAGTGAGTCGGTTTGAATTTTGTACACAAATGCAGCAGTTTATGGATGAGGATGGTTTTTGTGAGAAACTTGTCTTCAGTGACGAAGCAACATTCTTTGTGAATGGCAAAGTGAACAAACACAATGTGCGAATCTGGGGCACAGAAAATCCCCGCGTTATTGTGCAGCACATTCGCGACTCCCCAAAAGTTAGTGTGTTCTGTGCGGTTTCTCAGTTCAAAGTTTATGGCCCTTTTTTCTTCTGCGAGCAGAACGTTACAGGACACGTGTACCTGGACATGCTGGAAAATTGGCTCATGCCGCAGCTGACGACCGACAGTGAGACCTTCATCTACCAGCAGGATGGTGCTCCACCACACTTCCATCACGATGTTCGTGAATTTTTAAACATGAGATTGCCAAACCGATGGATCGGTCGCAGTGGAGAGAATGATCAGAAATTGTTGTCATGGCCTCCACGCTCCCCCGATTTGACGCCGTGCGATTTTTTTGTTTGGGGGTATGTGAAAGATTCAGTGTTTGTGCCTCCTTTACCAGTAGACTTACCAGAACTGCGAGCTCGCATAATCAATGCCTTTGAACAAATTAATAGGGACATGTTACGTCGAGTATGGGACGAACTTGATTACAGACTTGATATCTGCAGAATCACCAAGGGGGAGCATATGGAGCACCTGTAACATCTCAAAAAAAACCTGGGAAGTTGCTCTATGTATCTGTAAAAGTTCGTGAAAATATGTCGAATACTACAGCTACCATAAAATCATGAAATCGCTCCAATCATTTGTAATCACCCTGTATATATATTCCTATTTGTCTAACCTGTGTGTTCAATGAATGCCTGAAAGGTAATTCAATCCCACAACAATGGAGAAAGTCAAATATAATTGTGATGTAGAAAGGGAAACGAAGGAAAGAAAACCCGAACTCTTACAGGGGAATTGCCCTGGAAAATGTCAGTTCAAACTCTTCTCGAAGATCCTGTTAAGACGTGTGGAACACAAACTTTGTGCCAGTATACCACAGAATCAATATGGCTTCACCCCAGGTAGATCAACACTACATGCTGTCCAAGAACTCATATTTGTAATAATAATCTTGGGTTACGGCTTCTCACTGTATTTCATGAGGTACCTGATTCGATTCTCGGTTAGACAACAGGAATTTTCCTTAAAGAGAATTATAGTAGGCATTGTTTTGAATGTGTTAGCCACGGTGGTCTATTGGCTATAATTGTAATCGATGATTTACTTTACATGTCATATTTGAGACCTTAAGGCCTTGTCTATCAATCAATCAGGTTAAAAAGTACAAAAATGACTCTTACCGGTACATTTAAATTACAGTAAACAAAATTAATTACATAGTATTTCTACAATACAATTATCATTTACAACATAGTTTAGTTTCCTCTAGATTTAACGAATGAAATAGAAAATGTACAAGATAGAAAAATTAGAAAAAGTACTATTAATGACATAGAATAAATTTAGTTCTCGAGAAAAATTAATTATTTAACAACAAGTAATTGTATATTCCTTGCTCTAGTCCCGAGGGACGAGGGTTCAAACTCGATCGGGATCGATTGATTTTTACGATGGAAATAAATATATTATCTTCTTTCCAGGGAATCAGGTAAATTGTGAAGAACTATCTAGATTCCAATACCTAGGAACAGTAATTATACATAACTTATAAATGATGTGCATAAAGAAATTATAGATAGGCTCAACTATGAAAACACATGTTATTGTGTATTACAGGGACTCTTTTAACCCACACTTCTCTAATTGACGTTAAAGAAATATATATATATATATATATATGACTTGTCTCGAGGTAGCGTGCTGCCTTGACGCAGCGGGCCCGGGTTCGATTCCCCGGTCGGGACAGGCTCCTGGGTGAGGTTTTTTCGGATTTTTTCCCCACCTGTAAGACAATTGTCAGGAAACATAGGGCCTGACGGTTCCCGAAAATCATCCGGCCATCATCCTTATCATTACCATCATCCTTCACCGGTGTGGAAAGCAACGGGAAGCCACCACACCTACAATTCCCTAGTAAATCTGCAAGCATGGCATGAAACTGATATGAATGCAGTGAAAAACCTGCTCTCGGGCAGAATTACTGTGGATGTGTGTATATATAGCTATATAAACAAGTATTCTTGCAGTTATATTACATGAATGCAAAACATGGCTTCTTATTTTTTTAAACAAAAAAGTGAACAGCCGAATGAAAAAAAAAGCACATACAACAAAAGCGAATATGATATTAATGCTTGTGAAGGTCATATGATATTTGGCGATTATTTCTATTTTAAAGCTTCTCGACATTTGCCTTAGAACTGAAGAAATATCGCGAAAAGAATTCACCCTGAAAACATCCCGATCTCGGATCGAACCAGAGCCAATTGCGTACGAGGCAACGGTGGTGCCATGAGACCACAACAGTTTACTACATATTTATTAAAAAATAATAAAAACACACTAGAACAATAAGGTAAATTAAATTATACACAAATGGATTTTTGGAGGCGTCCAGCTAAAATTTCTGGAAGAGATAAAATAAAAAAGAGCGTAATTAAAAAAAAAGATGAATGTTCAAACATTAGTTATGGATATCATAAAAAACAAACAATTAAAATGGTATCCATTCATCCATAGTAATTCTGCCCGAGGGCAGGTTCTTCACTGCAATCATAGCATGCAGCTTTACTAGGGAATTGTAGGTGTGCTAGCTTCCCGTTGCTTTCCACACCGGTGAAGGATGATGATGATGGCCATATGATTTCGGGGACCGTTTGGGCCTTAAAGTTGCCCTGACATTTGTCTTACAGGTGAGGAAAAACCCCGATAAAAACCTCACCCAGAAAAAATGTCCCGACCGGGGATCCAACCCGGACCCGTTGCGTGACAAGGCAGCACGCTACCTCGAGACCACAGCGGTGGATTAAAATGGTATGGTCATGTAAAAAGAATGGCAGAAGACAAATTCCCAAGAAGAATAGCCTACTAGAATCGCTGCCGCTTCGTAGGTGAAGAAGAGGATGGCCAAAAAAAAAAGTCGATTGTTGATTTTTTGAGCAGCATAAGGAGAAAAAGATTGGACAATGAAGATTAGAATGACAGATAGGTGGATAAGAATGATAGTAGATATAAGTTTACGCAGGAAAATGACGTGAAACATTATAAAACGTGCTAAAGAATTAAATAAATATAATAAAATGAGGATATAAGAGAAGAATTGAAAGTACAGCCTTTGTTGGATAAAGTCACGAATTACAGACAGAAATGGATTGATCACATGGATGGAATGAGCAAGGAGAGATATCCATTGTTAGCCAGAAATTATCAAGCAAGAGGAAGGCGTGATGTTGGAAGACCTAGAAGACGTTGGGCTGATGCAATATGAAGTCGGAACGGGCAATTGCCTAATCCTTGGAGTGATGATGATGATGATAATAAAATTCGTCATAAAACGAAATAAAAGTATATACGTTGCCAGGATTAAATATGTTAAAGAAAATAGTTTCGAAATTACGGCTGTATGTTACGCCTTGGCCGTAAACATTTCGACTCATCAATAAAATGTGTTTAGTCCTTGCAAGGTAAATAACTTTTTGGCTGCTTTATAAATCTGTAAAGAAGTGAAATCAAGTTTTATGAACCTTGCATAAATGTCAGCAGGTATCTGAGCTAGATTGAAATGCTATGATATCAATGTACGCTACAAGAAAGTTTTGCGCGTATAGTTACTTGCCCACAGGTTCGGCGTGTCTCATTCTTGCTGCAGCAACCTAACTTGCAGTTATAGCGAATGTAAACAAGCAGTGGCGGCTAGTTCATTACCTTTTATGTAATTCATCATCATTGAGGGTTTTCTCCAAACAATCTTAGTAATTAACATGAATTAAAAATAATACATAAATGACTACAGATTTATAGACTATCAGTTTGCAAGAAACATTCACAAATTTCCCTTAATTTTATTAAAGTTCTCCATCGTTCTCTGTCCTCTATGTCTTCATCTGTTACGCCAAATTTTCCTCATTGAATTTTCAATGTTGTTCTTCCAGGTTGATCTTGGTCTTCCTTTTCTGTTCCTTCTTTCAATTTTCCATGCATAGACGGCCTTTGATAGTCTTCCATCCTCCATTCTTCTTACGTGTCCATACCATTTTAGCCTTCTGTGTTTAATCTCATCCATTATATAAATGTTTAATTTTCAAATATTATAACGAAAAACTTTATATATATATATATATATATATATATATATAGATATTATAAATATATTTTTGACATTTGGCAATGAAGGCAAATATGATATGAAAAGAAAAAAGAATGCTTGAGTCGGGATTTGAACTCGAGTCTCTAAAGTCTGTACCTTTAGCGCTCTAACCAACTGAGCTACCCAAGCATTCCAATACAAACATACAATTTTCTTATACATGTAGTATTCTGAATTCACACAAGAGGTAGCGGAAATTTATCCCAACTGCCATCTCGCGGCTAACATAACAGTTAAGCAAATTTTTAAAGAGAATATTTACTTTATAGCAGTAACGCTTTTATATATAGATATTATAAATATATTTTTGACATTTAGCAATGAAGGCAAATATGATATGAAAAGAAAAAAAAATATCTTTATAATATCTATATATAAAAGCGTTACTGCTATAAAGTAAATATTCTCTTTAATAATTTGCTTAACTGTTATGTTAGCCGCGAGATGGCAGTTGGAACAAATTTCCGCTACCTCTTGTGTGAATTGAGAATACTACATGTATAAGAAAATTGTATGTTTGTGTTGGAATTCTTGGGTAGCTCAGTTGGTTAGAGCGCTAAAGGTACAGACTTTAGAGACTCGAGTTCAAATCCCGACTCAAGCATTCTTTTTTCTTTTCATATCATATTTGCCTTCATTGCCAAATGTCAAAAATATATTTATAATATCTATATATATATATATATATATATATATATATATATATAAAGTTTTTCGTTATAATATTTGAAAATTAAACATTTATATAATGGATGAGATTAAACACAGAAGGTTAAAATGGTATGGACACGTAAGAAGAATGGAGGATGGAAGACTATCAAAGGCCGTCTATGCATGGAAAATTGAAAGAAGGAACAGATGGCGCTAAAGGTACAGACTTTAGAGACTCGAGTTCAAATCCCGACTCAAGCATTCTTTTTTCTTTTCATATATATATATATATATATATATATATATATATATAGGATGTAAGTGTCATTATTTTAACTGATTATTGTTATGTTTTCTTCATATGAACGATTATGCATCACCCGGCTAAGCGTCATTTTATAAAATTGATACTTTGATGTCATCTGTTGTACTGGCTCATGAAGTATGCAAACATTTATCACCAAATCTTGTAATATAGCGTTATTATGAAAAAATGTAAACGCCATCAGTCGTATCAGGGATTCTATATTTTGCAACAAATGGTTTTGAAACCAGATCTTCATAAATGCTAATCTAAATGTTTCACCATGTAGCTAAGCGTCAAATGTTCCCGCTCTTAGATTGTTGATGCATAACTGTCAAACAATGCAAATAACTTGCAATAGCCTATCTATTATTGTTAGTTTAACGCTAAAATAAATAGTGAAGATTAATTCAAACTTTAAACGTAATCTTGTCGAAATTTACATAATGGCGCATAGCCGGTTGATGCGTAACGCCGTCCATATATAAAAATTATCGTCTCCGAGATTGTGAGTCTATCCTTTATTGTTAATGTAGTTTTATAAGGAGTTATAAAATATACACATATTTTTAGTTTCTATTCAAGTAAATGTTATATTATATTTTGTATCAGGACATTTGGACATAAAGGACAACACGCACACACTATTGAGTAACACTAAGAAATTAGGACTGGAAGTAAATATCAATAAAACTAAATATATGGTTACACATAGAAATACATTATATAATGGAAATGGACAGCTAATGACAAATGAGGGAAATTTTGAGGAAGTGGCTGAATTCAATTACGTAGGAACAATAATCACAAATAGGAATGAGATGCACAAAGAAATTAAACATAGGCTCAATTCTGAAAATGCATGCTATTATGCATTGCAGAGACTCTTGATGTCCCAACTCCTTTCAAAAAACGTTAGACTGAAAATATATAAAACTATTATTCTACCAGTTATATTATATGGGTGCGAAACATGGACTCTTACTTTAAGGGAGGAAAGGAGATTACGAGTATTTGAGAATAAAGTACTTAGGAACATTTTTGGACCAACGAGAGATGAACAAACAGGTGAATGGAGAAGACTACATAACAATGAACTACATGGTCTTTATAGGAAGCCAGATATAATGAGAACAGTTAAGTCTCGTAGACTGCGATGGGCGGAACATGTGGCACGAATGGGGAATGAAAGACATGCATGGAAGCTTCTTGTAGGAAAACCAGAGGGAAAACGCCGAGTTGAAAGACCAAGAATGAAGTGGGCGAATAACATTAACTATGATTTGAGGGAAGTAGATTATACAGGGGATGATTGGGAAACATTGGCTCAGGATAGGGATATATGGAGAGCTTATTTCCGCGCGGCCATGAACCTACGGGTGTCATAGTGCCGGTGAGTAAGTAAGTTTCAGGACATTTGAGCTACAATTACCGTCGCTGTTGTTTTGTGAAATCTAACCGTTCCTAATGCTGTATGAATAAAGAACTAGAGACAAAATAGTTTCACTTCAGCCGATATTGGAACCGAAGGTCTCCAGTTCAGCTACAAATTTGCCAATTACAATTGCCAGACGACTTTTTCGATCGATAGATTTAATTTACATTTTTTAGCCAATTTCGAGGACATTTCTCTTTTCATATATATATATATATATTCTTTTTGCGGCTGACGGAGCTTTAACAGGCATCTGTGCGTGTCTCTTAACGCTCTGGCGGTCACAATTTTTCTTTTATCACAACCAAACTTGACAAACAGCATTTAAAGGTAAGTTCAAGTTCGTTAACAAGCAAAATCGGATCATTAGGTGTAGGAGTTCATCTGAAACAAAAAAATATAAATTGCTCTAGCAGTCGCAATTTTCGATGTTTCACGACTGATTCAATAGCCTATATGTTATTAAAATAGAACGAGGAAGCTATTCTTAAAATATCAGTGAGCTCCGATCAGTAAAAGTAGGAGTTCACCTGAAAACCAAAATTAAAAATTGAATCTTGGGACCGCCATGTTTGCTTCGTCGCAATGTAAACAATGTAATGTATCCTGTAAATAATGTTGGTATAATACATTTAATTAATTTATTTATATACAGAATTGTAATGTTTACGCATCTTTCTGTGCCTAAAGTTTTATTTTTCTTCTCCACTCGTCTCTCTCCATCCAATCCATGTCCTCCAGTCCTCTTGTTCTCATTACAGTTTTTATTTTCTGAATACAGAGTTTCGAGGTCTTTTTCCTTCTCTCCTCCAGGGGGACACCATTCCAATGTTTTCATGGGTGATCTTTCTTCTTGACTAATACATTTAATATATCTATTACAAACATGGTGGGGGGGCAAAATGTTATCAGCTAGATATTAGTTTAATTTGTGACAGAATGATTCAGTAATATATAAATACGTAATAAATGTATAGCTATGTATTTGTTTTCACTGCCGTCCCTACACTTGTAAATAAGATGGAAGCAGAAATTGAGTTTCTCCAAGATAATAACCCAAATATACTGTATATTTCAAAAATAAACCCAAGTGTAATTGGACAAGCTTATAATTCGCTTTTAAACGTTTGTGCCAGCTTGGAATCAACAATAGAACTGTCAACCACTGCATGCCGAAATATACCTTGAAAATTCCCCACAGAGAAGCGTTATGTACCAAGGCCGTGTCTAAAAAGTCAGTTGCCGTTTTTAACTGCAAGACACAAATGTAAGCCAGAATCCTGTAATGCTACCTCACTGTACGGAGCAGATGGAGTGAAGTGAAGGAATGTAAATAGTATCCCTTGTTTCCAAAGTACTTTCAGTATCCTTTGAAAAGTTTTACTTTAAAGGGGGGGGTGGGGGTGGGGGGTAGGAGTTTGAAATCGAAATATATCAAATTTACAATTTGATAGATTGAAATGTTTTAAGGCGACAGGTAGTGAGGGTTATCCAGTCCATCAATTTGGGAATTGAATTACTTCCATATACTTACTTATTTTAGGAATTCACACATGAGGTATATTCATTTAGGTAGAATTTTTTTATCACTCACCTCATATTGTTCTTCTTATCTGACAATAAACTAGTTTCGGGACATTCCTCAAGAATGTCAAGAAAGGGGGGATGTAGAAAGAAAATCTTGCAGTGACTGCCCATGTTTCATGGTCGGAAAAAATATATTATCGAGATTAGAAGCTAAATTATTACAACTAATAGCGAAAAACCAAAAGAACTTACTGTTTGGGAAAATGTCTACATTCAAAAGAGCGAAAAGAAGAAATTGATGAACTTTGAAATTCTCGGGCAGAATGAGCTGGTTTCGAGGTTTTTCAGTCAGCCAATGGAAGGAGCGAAGGGCGACTCTTCAGGACGACAAAATAGCGGTCGTGACGATACAGAGGATGGAACAGAAACTATGTTCCGAAACTAGTTTATAGTCAAATAAGAAGAACAATATGAGGCGAGTGATAAAAAATTCTACCTAAATAAAAAAAATACTTCCATATATTAATTAAATAAAAATAAAACTTATAGGTTTATTTGATTTCCTATTTTATAAGATATAATTCAGTTACAGCTGTTTCGGTACACTGTACCTTCTTTTAAATACCTTGGATATTATCTCTCTATCTGGGATGAAAAAGATATCCCTGAAAAAGTTACTAGTTATAATAAAAGTTTAGGAATTATTAATCAAGTTATGAAACCATCCCTTCTACAAAAAAACACCAGATTACGTTTATATAACACTTTGGCTAGACCAGTGTTGACTTATGGTAGTGAAGCATGGACACTAAAAAGACAACATGAAAGCAGAATAACGGCTTGTGAAATCAGATTCATGCGCAGAACATCGGGTTACACCAGATGGGATCGGAAAAGGAACACCGATATCTTAAAAGAATTGAATACTACGCCAATTTTAGAATATATTAAACAGTACCAACTAAATTGGAAACACCATCTTGAAAGAATGAGTTGAAATCGGATCCCCAAAGCTGTTTATAATTATCTACCAAGAGGACGAAGATCACTGGGCCGTCCTATGAAACGCTGGAGGGAAAATTTTCTATAGGATCGTAACAGGCCTTGGCCTAATACTTGGAAGGAAGAAGAAGAAGTACCTTCTTCATGTCTGAAGAAAGTACAGTGTACCGAAACAGCTGTAACTGAATTATATCTTAATAAATGTGGGAGTTCCATCTCTTATATATGGATGTGAAACCTGGACATTAACAAAGGCAGATAGTAAGCAAATAGAGGCTGCTGAAATGAAGATGTTGAGAGCAATAGCAGGATACCAAAGGACCGATAAAAATAAAAACGAAGATATAAGAACAGAACTTAATATATTTAATCTCTGTGAAGAATAAAATTTTATTAACGTGCTTATCTGCAGCACGTATTACGAATGAATGAACAGCGCATACCAAGAAGAATGTATAATTATAAACCAAAAGCGAGAAGAATGTTGGGAAGACCATCGAAGAGATGGAAGAACCAATTCGACCTATAATGAGATCGGAACAGGCCATTGGGCTTAATCCTTGATGATGATGATGATGATACATATGAAAATCAAATAAAAGTGTAAGTTTTATTTATATTTAATTAATAAATATGTATTTTCACCAAGTAAACACCAACTCAATTGATTACTTCCATATAGTTTAAATGAGATATTTCATACTAGATTTTAGTGCCTTATAGTTAAAAACGGCAGATATTTCCTTAACACGGGCATAGTACATTACAGCCCTTCTCCCAGAAATTTCAAGGCAGGTTTTGGCATGTAATGGTAAACAGTTCCCTTGTGAACTCTCCAGTTCTTATGTGTTTTTTGCAACTAGAGCCAATATATGCTAATCTGTTAGTATTAATTTCCTTTTTTTAAACATATTTATTGTAAGGGACGTGGAAGATTATACTAGAAATTTTATCGGGGGGTTGTTGGAGCGGAGATAGTTTGCGGTGGACGCCCGATAGGTGTCAGCGTTGGGCACGGTGCGGCGCGCGCCTCTCGGCTGATTTTCGCTTCAGTCTGCAGTCGGAGAACAGACGGCCTACGGTTGACAACTAAGCTGTGCAATTTCGCGTTCAAAAAAAAAAATCCCCCCTCCTTCTTTTAAATCACCCCCTCTAGAATTACTGTGTGACCTACATCATAAAGTGCATAAAACAATAAACAATAATTACACATACTTTATACATGACAGTACTAAATGACACTATCTATACTTTATTCAGTACAACAATGAAACACATATATTCCCTTTAAAACTATTTTTTTCGTGTAAATAATTATTCGTGTGGATTTAGACAATTAATTACTTCGAATATAGATTATTTTTTTCACTTTTATTTTCCGTTTTGATATATAATCGGTGTTCGTGTTGTGCGAAACAATTTTTAGTGTTTTAAGATGAATTGAAACAATGAATTCATCGTCAGTGTTAGTGACTTCAATGCCATTAGATAAAAATATTGGATTTATACGACTCTGTTCAGAATATACCGGATAATATAAGAATCTCCATTAAAAATACTTATAGCTAGTGTTTTTGTGGTTTTTGTCAAGCTTCTTTGTCAAACATAAGCTCAAAAAAGTGTAATTTTCGTGTTTTTTAAATTAGACGTCACCCAGTGTCAACTACTTGTGCATATATTCTATTAGTATCTATAATAATAAATTTATTCGTATATAAATATATTTGTTTAATATTTCAGCGTTTTTTAATTAAAAAAATGTTAAAGCTTTTTTTGTTGTGACAGTGTTTTTTTTAGAAAATGACAAGTGAAGTGTTTTAAAGGAAAAAATAATTAGAAGCGGCGTTTGTCATTTGTCTACAGGGAAGAGCTTTTGAAGTTAACATGAAGCCTCTAGTGAAGAATTCTGAGAGCAAGACTGGAGTAAGGAACCCATTAGCCTGGACCCTCGGTTGGGTTTTGCTTTGCCTACAGCTATGCATGGGTGAGTAATTTGTTATTCTTTTATTTTTTTAAAGTGACTTATTGGGTTGTTAGAGTTAAACTAATTTACTTTGACGTTTGAAATTAACATGAATTTATTTTCGCGAAACGAAATACCAGGCTGACGTTATTGTAATTACCCGACGGGTAAACCGAGGCAAATGCGCTTGGCGGGAAATTTTAAGGTTGGGGGGAAACATTTACAAATATAGAGTCCGTCACGTAGAAATTGCGTAAATTAAGCGAATTTTTGAGCAAGTTGAATTTATGGTTCCATTTTGCCGGTACGTAAAATACATTTCTTTTGTTAAATGGAAGAAACTCAATTTCTGATGCCAGCTTATAGTCCGAGATCCGGCGAGTATATAAACAAAATAATTTTTTTCGATAAAATTGTGAATTACTGAATACATTTTTGTCGAGTTGCCTATTAAAATTCGGCCGCCAGTATGTTTAATTAAAATATAATTTATTTATTTATTCGAAATAATTTGATTTACTTGTTATTGAAATAAATTATAATCCAGTTCGCACAAATGGATGTATAGAGCTTGAAAAGTTTTGGTTGCCATTGCAAACTTAGCCATAAACCTCCTCGGGGCTACAGCAAGCTGTGACACCAATCAGTAATAAAATGCGATAAGTACGTATTTATTGTTTTATATTGTTTCAAATAAAGTTCAGTTTATTTAAAATGCTGTGATTTGTTTCGTATAATGTATATTAACACTACCTTTTGGATATATTTTTCTATATATACATTGTGCGAAGTACCTATACATAAAGGGCAGTGGTTTTACTTCCCGCTGCGAGGGAACAATATAAAACAATAAATACGTACTTAACGCCATTTTATTACTGATTGTTGTCACAGCCTGCTGTTGCCGCGAGGAGGTTTACGGCCAAGTGTGCAATGGCAACCAAAACTTTTCAAGCTCTGTACATCGATTTCTGCGAACTGGATTATAATTTATTTTAATAACAAGTAAATCAAATTATTTCGAATAAATAAATATATTATATTTTAATTAAACATATTGGCGGCTGAATTTTAATAGGCAACTCGGCAAAAAATGTATTCAGTCATTCACAATTTAATGAAAAGAATGTATTTTGTCCATACACTCGATGAACGTAATAATCTTGCAGCCGGATCTCGGACTATTACGTAAAAGTGTTATACTGCAGAGAAAACAAATTTTGTATAACCGTAACTTATTACATATTTGCATGTAGTTGTTTAATTTTGCAACAATTAAAACACGTAATATCTACTGATTATTTTTTTTCCATTAATTTATTAAAAACATTGTAATATAAAATTATGGAATATTCACCTGAAAGGTCCGTCTCCTCAACTTAATTAATTATTTAACTGTAGCGCTTTCGTGACTTGTCCCATCATCGGCAGGATTCAAGACTGGTGTTTCACTGAAGATCTGGTAGAGGGGGGTTGCATGTATTGGGTTCGTTTTAGTTTATCAGATTGTCGTTGTTGTGAGCTGCTTTCTTGATTTCCATCTCTTCGAGTACGTTTATCTTCGCTGGATTATTTTCTCTGTGCATTGCTGTTAGGGTGTTTTCAATATTTAACATGCGATGTCCTTCATGGATAACGTGTTTTACCCAATACACGTAACGCCCTCTACCAGATCTTCAGTGAAACACCAGTTTTGAATCCTGCCGATGATGGGACAAGTCCCGAAAGCGCTACAGTTAAATAATTAATTAAGTTGAGGAGACGGACCTTTCAGGTGAATATTCCATAATTTTATATTTTAATTTTGAATAATACCTCAACGGAACACATCATGAATCTTATAAAAGTTTATTATTAAAAACATTAAATAAATTAAACTTATGTTTCTTATAGAATACATTGCCAAAAAGGAGTAAATAAATATTGTACCGTATAAATTGCGACCAACAAAACATGGAGTTGCTAGCGTAAATTTTAAATGTAGGGTTTCAGATAAACCCACCAATTAAAATGTTCCGTTTTCGTTGATTTTTAGAGAATTCATCCTCGGATTATTTTAATAGAATAAACTGAAAATGGAACTGTCAACAATTGCATGACGAAACACAACTTGAAATTTCTCCTAAAGAATCGTTGTGATGTATCAAGGTCGAATCCAAAAAAAAATCTCCCGTTTTTAACTGCAAGGCAAAGAAATCGAAGCCCGAATACAGCAATGGCAAACCACTGTTCAGAGCAGATGGTCTAGCTGCATGAGTCAGAGCGGGGCGAATTGAGGGGGACCCGGCGCGGACGGCAAGGCAGCGAGGATTATTCAATCTATCAACTCAGGTCTTGATTACTTCTGTACAGCTTAAATCAGAGATGTGACACTGAATTTTAATGCCTTGCAGTTAAAAACGGAAGATTTTTTGGACATAGCATTGGTACAGCACAACACTTCTCTGGAAGAAATTTAAAGGTACGTTTTCCTCTTGAGTTTCGTTGTGAAACATTGGAAATGACGTCTGTTCATCCGGGTATTAATATTACCGTAATTATAATTGAAGCTGTTAGAAGAAAAGTGATGCAAGTGCAAGTTTTGGAGTTTTGAGAAAAACAGATTTAAAGTTGAAATTATTTAAGAAAATCATAGGTAATTGAAAATGATAAGAATATTTCATTCCCCATTCGTGCCACATGTCCTGCCCATCGCAGTCTACGACACTTAACTGTTCTTATTGTATCTGGCTTCCTATAAAGACCTTGCAGACTATATAACAGTGAACTACATGGTCTTTATAGGAAGCCAGATATAATAAGAACAGTTAAGGCTCGTAGACTGCGATGGGCAGGACATGTTGCACGCATGGGGAATGAAAGAAGAGCATGGAAGCTTCTTGTAGGAAAACCGAGGGAAAACGCCCAGTTGGTAGACCAAGATTAAGGTGGGAGAATAACATTAACTATAATTTTATGGAAGTAGATTATACAGGGAATGAATGGAAAACATTAGCTCAAGATAGGGATGTATGGAGAGCTTATGTGCACGCGGCCATGAACCTACGGGTTCGATACTACCAGTGAGTTAGTTAACAATCATTCCTTATCTACGCTTAGCGCATACACTTATATCATTTTTCGGATAAAGAAAAATATACTTCAAGAATGCAATCCCATACCCGTTTTTTTTTTTTGCGAAAAAAAAACACCCCAGTGCTTGTAACCGCCAAAATAATTTTAATTAATATTATTTTGTCTAGTTACTAATATAGTGAGGTTCACTCGACTTGCGGTCATTTGCGTGGACAGTGCGTGGGCAGCGCGAGTTGATGACCCAATGCTTGCAGTCACTTTTCCCTCTATCGGCCATAGGCCGAGTGAAACTCATTGCAGATATGTTTCCTTTTCTACACAATTAAAAAAAAGCTGTGAATAAGAAAATGCTAAAATATCGAAATATATGTGGGCCTGTTACCACTAGGAGTATGTAAAATGGTTAAGATGTAAAAAATATATAAAAACATATTAATTTCAGTGACCCGGGGATACTAAATATATGGTCACACGTAGAAATACATTATATAATGGAAATGGACAGCTAATGACAAATGAGGGAAATTTTGAGGAAGTGGCTGAATTCAAATACCTAGCAACAATAATCAAAAATAGGAATGAGATGCACAAAGAGATTAAACATAGGCTCAATTCTGGAAATGCGTGCTATTATGTATTACAGGGACTTTTGATGTCCCAACTCCTTTCAAAAAACGTTAAACTGAAAATATATAAAACTATTATTCTACCAGTTATATTATATGGGTGCGAAACATGGACTCTTACTTTAAGAGAGGAAAGGAGATTACGAGTATTTGAGAATAAAGTTCTTAGGAACATTTTTGGACCAAAGAGAGATGAACAGACAGGTGAATGGAGAAGACTACATAACAATGAACTACTTGGTCTTTATAGGAAGCCAGATATAATAAGATTAGTTAAGTCTCGTAGACTGCGATGGGCAGGACATGTTGCGCGTATGGGGAATGAAAGACTTGCATGGAAGCTTGTTGTAGGGAAGCCAGAGGGAAAACGCCCAGTTGGTAGACCAAGAATGAGATGGGAGAATAACATAAACTATGATTTGAGGGAAGTAGATTATACAGGGAATGATTGGAAAGCATCAACTCAAGATAGGGATGTATGGAGAGCCTATGTCCGCGCGGCCATGAACCTACGGGTTCGATAGTGCCAGTGAGTAAGTAAGTAAGACCTGGGGATAGTGAGAGATTTGTGGACATATTCCAGCGTCTAAAGAGCAAATATTAAATGTTAGGCAATTATATAGAAATCCCAGTTCCCTTATTGGTTGGTTTGGATTTTGCTTGGTTAGCTTTTAAGATATTACCTCGTTAATTAAAAATGGACAATTATTTTTTATTCAATAACCCAGGTTGTAATTTCGACATTTCTGATGTTCGCTCGTGGCATTGGCATAATTGTAACCCAGTTCTGAGGTTCGGGCGCCTGGATAGCGGGGTTACGCCTACCCCGATGATATTATTAATGATGATGATAGTGGTGCGCCAGGACGGTCCTTAATCCTAAACTTAATCTAAGACGAATATGAATGTTGATTATAGGATGGCCATGTGATGTTCAGGGACCGTTTTGGCCTTAAAATTTCCTGATATGTCATTGATATGTGGAAGAGAAGACCTTACGGTCTTAACTCCATCATATCATCATCATCAATTTCAGGCAAGGATTAGGCCATTGGCCTGTTCCGCTTCAGGATAGAAATTGATCCCTCCATCTCTTGTTAGGTCTTCCTGGGTCTCTTCGCCCTGTGGGTCTGTAGTTCAATAGCTGCAGAGGTAGTCTATTTTTGGCATTCTAAGAAGGTGTTGATGCCAATTATTTTGATATTTTTTAATGGTTTCAGTTATTGCTGGTGTGTTGAGTTTTGCGGATATCTTCATTACGCATGTGGCCATAAAGCGTATAACCAGCAAAAGGTCTTAATAACTTCATTTCTGCAGCTACTATCCTATTTAATTTACCTGTGGTAAAATAAATAAATCAAATATAGGTGAGAAAAATCCCGAAAAAAACTCACCTAGGAAACTTGTCCCGACCGGGGATCGAACCGGGCGTGGGAAAAAAATTCAATTTAAAACTTTTCTTTAATTTTTTAATTATTAATTAATAAAATCGAACTAACAACAAATATTATAAATAATTCCAATACTATCTATAAATAATTTACGCTACATCAAGACCATAGTATTGGACAAAAAAAAAATAAACGTAAAAATCGCTCGTAATGAGTGACGTCACTGCAATAATGTAAATATTTTTTTGCGCGATAGTGCGTTGCCGTACTTACCAGCAATGGCGATCATTATTAAAAGTTCAACTTCCTACATTTCGGGGTTGCCAACCTAAATAACTATACTGTAATATTACATTTACACCCACGTGCGGGAAGTAAAACCACTGTCCTCTATGTATACTACGTACAATATATATACAGAAAATATCCAAAGGTAGTGTTAATATACATTATACGAAACGAATCACTGCATTTTAAATGAACTGAACTTTATTTGAAACAATATAAAACAATAAATACGTACTTGCGGCCATGTTATCAATAATTGTTCTCAAGGCCTCCTGTTGTTTCAACTAATAAACATTGCCCACACTGTTAACGTTAATCAATTGTTTATAATGAACGCAAATATTTCCAACATCCATCCATAGTAATTCTGCCCGAAGGCAGGTCCTTCACTGCAATCATAGCATTTTCATGCTATGCTTGCAGCTTTACTAGGGAATTATAGGTGTGGTAGCTTCCCGTTGCTTTCCACACCGGCGAAGGATGATGATGATAAGGATGATGATGAAGGCCATATGATTTCGGGGACCGTTTGGGCCTTAAAGTTTTCCTGACATTTGTCTTACAGGTGAGGAAAAACCCCAATAAAAACCTCACCCAGAAAAACTGCCCCGACCGGGATCGAACCCGGACCCGCTGCGTGACAAGGCAGCACGCTACCTCGAGACCACAGCGGTGGACTGCCAATATATAATATTGAAATACATTTAAAGACCATTTAATTCGTAAACTTAATTAATCTTGGAGTCAGTCGCACTGACAGAAAAAAAAAACAAACTGAAGAGAAAAAATGCGGTATATCACATTATCAAGGATAATTATAATTTCGGTGAATAAGACAAAACCTTTTCAAGGGAAAATACCGATAAGAACTAAAATTGTTATTAACAACAATATAATAGAACAAGTTAATAACTTTACTTATCTTGGCTGCAATCTTTCGTACGACACATGTAAAGACATAGACATAAAATTGGTCAAATTTCAAAAACTTATAGGAACAATAAAAAGCATTATTTTCCGAAAAGTACGTCCAGATACAATTCTAAAATTTTATAAAACAATGGCTCTTCCAACTCTACTTTATGGTTCTGAAACCTGGACTCTTACTACAGGTAAATTATATAGGATAGTAGCTGCAGAAATGAAGTTATTAAGACCTTTAGCGGGTTATACGCTTTATGACCGCATGCGTAATGAAGCTGTCAACACACCAGCAATAACTGAAACCATTCAAAAATATCAAAATAATTGGCATGAACACCTTCTGAGGATGCCAAACAATAGACTACCTCTGCAGCTATTGAACTACAGACCCACAGGGCGAAGAGACCCAGGAAGACCTAAGAAGAGATGGAGGGATCAATTTCTTTCCTGAAGCGGAACAGGCCAATTGGCTTAATCCATGCCTGCCATTGATGATGATGAATTATAATATCGATAATTTTCATTCAAATTTGATAATGCGATATAGGCCTACCACATTTTTTCTAATGTGTGGGGAGCTGGCCCACAGCACAAACCCCCAACCTGGAGGACCGGGACCAAAGTTAACATGGAAGGAAAACATGAAGACATTAATGCAAGCAAGAGGGCTAAGCATTGAAGATGCCCAAGATCGTAGGCTTTGGAGATTTGGCACGGGAAGACGGCAGCAGCTGTAAAAACCCGAAGATCGATTATTATTTTTTTTATTGCGGATGTGCCAATATAGGACTACGCAAAGTACTTAGAGGTGTTTCCTTTTAGCCCAAATTTCTTTCATTCTTTTGCTATGAGCTTGTTTTCTATCATCTGTCCAAGTTGTTTCACTTTTTTTCTTCGGTTTGTCCTCTTGGTCAACTTGCCACTTATTCACCTTAATTTTAAATATGTCTCTGTTTGGGATATCTTCTTTTGTAATTCCTGCCAATTGTAAGTCCTTTTTGACTTCATCAATCCACTTCATAGTATCCACTGGAGCTTTACTTCTGTTTTCGTAGAATTCCATTATCTGTTTTGTAAGCCTATTTGAATCCATTGGTTTAATATGGCCATAAAATTTTAACCTTCGTTTTCTAATATCACTATGAATGTCTGTATATATTTTTATTTCCTTTTTACTTCTGAGTCTAAATGCTTCACTTATGACTTGTGGACCTAAAAGTTTTCTTATAATTTTGCATTTTTTTCACTATATTTTCGATATTTTTTTTTCTGTTCAAAATTATTATTATTATTATTATTATTATTATTGTTATTAAATTTACCGGCCGAAGTGCATTTCCAATACGAGTCACATACATACTTTTTGGTCATAAGGAAGTATGAAAAATAGCGGAGAACTTGGAATTTGCCTCCGAGTGAAGAACATGATATAAAAATTATGGATGATGTGAAGAATAGCTATAAGTTACGGTTTGAACAGAATTGCCAACATCGGGGAGTGTCGATTCGTATCTGCCGAGTATACTGGCTCTATCGTCATGAATTCCACCGAGGTAGAGGATCCGAAACTTACGGTATTGTTCGTAATATAACTTACATAGCCTAACCTGTCTTCAGCAACACAGCCTTGTTAACAATATATTAGTTAGAATTTTAATAACAGAAATAATTTTCTCAAAAAAAATACGTGAATTAGCTACGTAAAGAATAATACAGAACTAAGTTCGTAGATGTTGTAAAAGATGGAAACATTGAGTGCAGGATTTGATATCAAACTTAATGAGAAAAATAAAATTATGAAATATTTACCTAAAAGTTCCGTCTCCTTAAATTTTAGATTATTATTTACACTGAGCAACAAAAAAGAAACTTTGTTTTTTCTCAGAAAGAAATGTGATTCTGATAGTATATTTTCCCCTAAATTCAAATATGATATCGGTTTTTCTCCATCACGCAAGGTTCCCGAGAGACAGGCATTTATAATTTCAAACATTTTAATATTGTCTACATTCGTAATTACACAATATTCGAACATTCGGACTCACCTAGAAAGTAAGAAATGACGATTTTCTGCTATATTTCACCTATGGAGCATCCCTCTTGATGGTCCAACAATAATCGGCCAGCATATTAGGATTCCATTTGCCTTGATATCTCTTTTCCATAGCTGAAATCTCCTGAGATAGCTCATTTGGTTTTATTTTACAATGGACAAATGGACGAAAAAACGTTTATTTAAAATAATAATTGTTTAATTCCATTAATTGAAATTGAAATAAAAAGACTACGGGTGAAATTCCGAATACATATTTGAAAACCCGATAAAAACTGCATTAAGTACAACTATTGGTATTCATGAGTCAAAAATCATGTTGACCAGTGTTATCTGTAGCGCTGTCGGGACTTTATCGTGAATTTTATTACGTAATGTTGATCACAAAATCAGTAAAATCAAATATCTCCAAGATTATGATTTATAAATCGCTTAACAAATCTTTAAAATTCCTACATACGGATATTAAGGCACAGAGAGTGTTTAGTCTCAATGCATTAGACTCCAAAATGATTAGGTGTAGGGATTCACCTGAAACAAAAATTTTAAAATGGCTCTAGCGGTCGCAATATTCTATGCAAAGTAAGTAAAGTGATCCCACAACAGACCCGGAGGCCCTTGGGGTAGTAGGAGGTTAAGGCTCCCACTTTTTCTAGACAATCGGCACTTTATGTCAGCCGGGTTGTCAGCCCTGCGTGACGGCCGCCTTTACCCCCAGAACAAGCGTCTGGTACTCATTTCCGTTAGAGGCTGTGTCGACCCCAGGGCCATAGTGCCGCCAGAGGGTTTGGGTCAGTTTATAAATCCTGACCCCAACGGGACCTGAACCCTCGACCCTCCAGCTTGTAGCTCAGTGCCTTAACCACTACGCTACGGCGTGCCCCGCAATATTCTATGTATTACAACGAAATTCAATATATGCTATTAAAAGAAACCGAGGTAGATATTTTCTAAAAATCAGGAAAAGCCGACCATTAGAAGTGGGGGTTTTACGTGAGATCCAAAATTAAAAAAAAAACTTACTCTTGAAATCGCCATGTTTGGTTCGTCACAATCTATACATCTACCATACAATTTAATCAACCCTTATTGACAATGTGTCATATAAGATAACATTAGTTTAATTTATTTAAACTCTTAACGAATATTTATGAAAATTTATAATAATAATAATAGCTTTATTTTACGTGGCAGAGTTAAGGCCATGTCTACCACTCAACCAAGTACATATTTACTTATTTATATAGGCGTAGCAGAGCACCCCGGATATTAGCTAATGAGGCTTCAAACAGCTTAAAGTAACTCCAGTCCTTTTAAATATTCCTATGTTCCCATTTACGCTAAAATAAGCCAATCTCGGAAATGCATTTACATTCAATATATTCTAACTGAAATGTGTTCCAACAATTAAATGCATTGATTTCAGATTTTTTTTTTAAATATTGAATGTTAGTAAATAATTGGAGGATTCTATGTCAGGAGCCCACCCACAAAAATTTAAAAAAAAGAATATACATGTATTGTTGGATATTTGAATAATTACCTCAGGAAAATATATATGCCAATTTGTTACCCACAAAATGCGAGAAATGCCTTAAAATTGAATGACTTCGTGAGTCGTGAATTTATCGATAATTTGGAAATCAAAGTTGAAGTAATTTTAACGTGAATTCTTAAAATTGCATTAGTCATTGTTCAAACAGAATAGCCAACTTATCTTTATCAAATTAATTGTAAACTATTCTGGTGTACACTTACGTGTCCACTTTCCCAACTAACGGAATAAAATGTGTAATTCTGGAAATGCGTACTATTATGTATTACAGAGACTATTGACGTCCCAACTTCTTTCAACTACGGCGCGGGACGTAAGACTTCCTTATGAAGGAAAATAAATATCTGGGATCCGAGACGTAGATTTACGGCACGTAAAAGGACCTCAAATCGGCCGCGGTGGTCTAGTGGTTATTTATGTTCGTTCCTCTAGTCCCGAGGGCCACGGGTTTAAACCCGGCCGGAATCGATGGATTTTAAGGTTGGAAATATCAAATGGACAAGTCCGCCGGGAGGGACTTTTAACAGAAGGTCCTAACTCTGAAAATTTTCGGACCCGTAAATGAACCTCAGTTCTGATTAAAAATACGTGTGAGCAGTGCCGTCTTAGACCTTGCCGGGGCCCTTGGACACACAAGAATTTGGAGCCCTGTTGGAAAGTAAAAAAAAGTTTAAAAAGTAGTTTAGTTATTTATGCTACGAGACATTGAAGTAGTCAATTATGCCATCGATAAGTTCCAGCACAAGCCCTTGTGTCACAGGAGAACGAATGGACATACATTTATCATCACGTGGTGTAAGCGAATATATCGGTCTTCGGGGTCCCCCTGTGCCTTTATGGTGAAGATGGCATTGCCTCTGAGCAAAACTTTAGTTGGCACCAGTCCTAGAGCTACGGGACTTGCGCTGGTTCGAATCTCCATGGGGGAAGAAATTTTCTCATGGAATTTCGGGCAGTGTGGGACCGGTGTCAACGTTGCATCGTGAGGCATTTGTGTAGCTACAATAAGTAGCGGCTCCAGGTTGAGAAAACCAGCTATAACGGGTGGAGGATCCAACATGCTGACCACGTGTCGCCTCTGCGCTGGCTCGACCATCGTCTACCTCTTTGATTAACATTTGGATGTGAGGCCAGCAGCCGGCTGGTAAAGCCAAGGGCCTTCATCCATCCGAATAATATATTAGTATGCTACTAGATGTCTCCCCGAGGCGTTGTACTAGCCACTATCCCTCGCTGACATCTGTAGCATAACTAGTCTGGTTAAAAAACTTCCCGGTAGGCAAACACCCATGTCCCGCAATCAACCAAAAGAACCTTAAGCCTGAAATGAAAAGGAACAAAATAGATGACAAAACATGAAAAACTGGTGGAGTGAGTATGTTGGTTGGGAAAACTGGAGGAACACGAATAGAAACCTAATTTTCTGGTTCTGGAACCGCACATGATTTGACCAAGAAGCGACCACGGAATCCAGAGGTGGTGGGTGAGAGCATACTGATTGGAGACGGAACAATTCCTTCGTAAACACGATATCAGCGGATGCTTGATGCGACCACTGTACATGACGTCACAGGGAAGGCTGTTAGAATAGTTTTGTGTACCGTCAAGTTCCAGCAAATTTAAAATAACTACTCACTTTACATTAGTTATATTTCACTCAAAATGTTTCGAACAGTCAGTGCGTAACTTTTATATTCCACCCAAGTATACATTGTAAGTATGAATTCTGGTATTGCTTACATCTGATCGCTGTCCAAATTTCAGAGCCACCTCTACCATATGGTTGAAGCTAACAAGAGAACTGTTAACCATTACAAGCCGAAACCTGCCCTGAAATTTCTCCCAAAAGCGTTGTGGTATATATATGCCGTTTTTAACTGCAAGGCACATACATTTTCAGCATCTTGTAAATAATCATGTAGGAAGCTTTACTTACCTAATTTTATATTTAACTAGCTAATACCCGGCGTGTGCTGCTACTCATAAATAAATGCTAATATGTTTTTACCACCGGCCGTGCACTGTTCGGGAATCTGGTTATCCCGATATTCTTGGCATCAATGAAAGACAAAAATGGTTATTGTGAGTTATCCGTAGAAGATAAACTTATGCTGTCGCGGACGTTTTGTAGCGTGTTTTGTGATGTTCAATTCTGTGTACATTAATTTCGTGTATTTGTTATGGTTAAGGCAGAGTAAGCCATTTATGCCTCAAAATAGGGACTTTATTTCACGTTTTTCACTAAGAAGGGTGATTTTTAGGGGTGATGGGGCTGAGAATTACAACTCTCTTATAGCCTATGTTCATCCCGGGAATCTTCTGAACATTTTGCAAAAAAAAACCATCAAAATCGGATCAACGGTATGGCCGCGCATAGAATACGAACAAACAAACAAACCAACAAACATACGAACAAACAAACATTAATTTTTATATATAACATATTTTCTTTTATTATATTCCATCATCATCTTCAAGGTATTGACCTGTTGGTCCATTCCGCTCCCCGACGCACTATATGTTGCAGGTCGTCCTTCCAACGACGTTTTGGTCTTCCTACATTTCTTCGGCCTAGAGATTTATAATGAAGCAGCTGTTTTGATAAACGATTATTTGGCATTCTTTATATATGTTCAACCAATTACATTTATTTCTGTGTATTCTCTCGTTTATATTATATATTTGTAATTCATCTATGATATCTTGACTTCTCTTTTGATCTCTTAAAGATACGCCTGCAACAGATCTGAGAAATCTCATTTCCATTGTCTCAATTTTCTGTTTATCAGAGATCGTTAAAGACCAAGTCTCAGACCCGTATGTTAACGTTGGAACGGCTACTGTTTAGTAAAATTTTAATTGAGTTTCCCTTGTGGTCTTATTTCTCAAATATGTTCTTATTGAACCACATATATGTTGAAATTTCCTTAATTTCTTCTCCATGTCCAAATTTTGCTGGTACGATATCATGCATCCCAGATAATTGAAACAAGTTACTTGTTCAATTATGTTTGCTCCAATTACAATTTTTGTCCTTTTATGCTGAGTTCCAATAAATGTCATTGACTTTGTTTTCTCTGTTGATATCTTTAAATTATAATTGTTTATTAGTTTCCATAATTTATAAACTGATCTTTTTAGTTGATTTTCTGAGGAAGCTACAATGATCTGGTCATCTGCGAATAAAAGACAGTTCATCTTCGTACCGTTTATCATAAAATGTTCATCTACAAAAGTTTTCCATGTACTAATGATATAATCTAAATATATATTAAAAGAAAACATTATTATTATTATTATTATTATTATTATAATTATAAATCGAAGGCAGAATCCAGCAATGCCTCCCGTGTGTTAGCAGTTAGACGTCCATGCTAGACTTAGAGTGATGTGGAGTGGGGTGGGTGCAACGCGGAGGACAGGTAGTGAGGGCTATACTATCCATCAAGTTGGCAGTTGTATTATTCCATGTAGTTTAAATGAGATATTTAGCCCTGGATTTTAGTGCCTTGCAGCTGAAAGCGGCAGATCATCTTTTGGACAGGCCTTGGTACATCACAACGCTTCTCTGGGAGATATTTCAAGTAAGGTTTCGGTATGTAATGGTTAATAGTTCCCTTGTTCGTCAACCTCGTGTCATTTCAAGGAGAGGTTCCATATCTGACAACACTGAGCAACAAAAGTATACTTTTTTTTTGTCTCAGAAGTAAAAATATCTGATTCTGATAGTATTTTTTCTCCTGAATTCAAATATGTTATCGGTTTTCCTCCATCACGCAAGGTTTCCGAGAGTCAGGAATTTATAATTTTAAACACTTTAATATTTTCTACATTCGTAACTATACAATATTCGAACATTCGGACTCACCTAGGAAGTAACAAATGACGATTTTCTGCTATATTTCGCCTGTGGAGCATCCCTCTTGATGGTCCAACAATAATCGACCAGCATATTAGGACTCCATTTACCTTGATATCTATTTTCCATAGCTGAAATCTCCTAATGAAAGTGTTCCCCGTGCTCATCGCTCAACCAGACAAATGGACGAAAAAAGTTTATTAAAAAATAATTATTTAAATCCATTAATTGAAATTGAAATAAAAAAACGGTGGGTGATGGAGAAATACCGAATACATATTTGAAAACACGATAAAAAACTGCATTAAGTACAACTGTTGGTACTCATGAGACAAAAATCATGTTGACCAGTGTTATCACACGCACCATACAGCCGGCTTCCAAGAATCTGGAATTATTAAAAAATACATAAAGTTGTGAAATAAAAGTTTTATGATTCTGTAGCGATTCCTAATGAAGCGTTGGTCCTACACGTGGCCGCCATTTTATGTACCTTTTGAAGTTTCCGGCTGGTGACGAGGTTATTGCGTGCAATCGGAGCTCCGATATTTATTTTCTCTATTTTTGTGTCTGGTACAGTTTTATTATCATCGATGGCAAACTATTACAGTCCTGTCAGCTTTACAAATAATCCACCAAATTACTTGTTGTATTCAAGGTCGTTCCGCTCAAAAGATAATTATAAATTATCACATAATCCAAAAGTTATACCTATAATTCTAATCGTCCTAACATTAACCCATTCAATTCAGGTTTAAATGCTCAATACATATCCTCAGAAACCGGATTTAAGTCACCGTAAATTATATGGTTTATTTTCAGACATTCAAAACAAACAAAAGATAACGGTACTTGAGATCACAAAAAGGGTGAAAGCCAAAACATATTCCTCTACTATTCATGAATGTAAACGGAAGATTACACTGCCAAGAGACATACAAAATAATTGCAAAATATAACACAGCGGAGTTAAGCGAGTGTAACTCGTCTTCTGAGTTGAAGGTCATTTAACTGCCGGCGAGTCTATCTCGTCTTTTGAGCCGAATGGGTTAACCATGATTTGAGGGAAGTATATTATACAGGGGATGATTGAAAAACTTTAGCTCAGGATAGGTATGTGTGGAGAGCTTATATCTATGCACGTTGATGCCAGTGAGCGAGTTAGTTAGTTATAATTGCCTTTTTTCCCTTGTTGTGTTAAGCTTAACCTCTAATATTTGTGAATCCCAAAGGAATAAAGCTAAAAAGTTTTTTCTCATGAAAATATGTTTGAAATATTTGTATCCATGCTCACCGATCCTATTCCATTAGACTCCGAAAATGAGCAAAACCAATAAAACAAACTCACTGACATAATCGAACCCTTAGGTTAATGGCCGCGGGGAACAGGAAGCTTAGGAGAATTTTATGAGAGATAAATAAAACACAAAATGTATGTTTTGGTCAATTTTCATAAGTAATGCCAGGAGTGATTTCCAATGTATCTAGAGGATTTTGAAATCAAGAGTGGCATTTGTTAGGACTATTTAACGAATAAAATTAATCTGTTTACTCACAAATCATCATTTAAATATAGTTATTTTTACATATTTATATATTTAATGCCCACCGCTGTGGTCTCGAGGTAGCGTGCTGCCTTCTCACTCAGCGGGCCCGGGTTCGATTCCCGGTCGGGGCAGTTTTTCTGGGTGAGGTTTTTATTGGGGTTTTCCTCACGTTTAAGACAAATGTCAGGAAAACTTTAAGGCCCAAACGGTCCCCGAAATCATATGGCCATCATCATCATCATCCTTTCATATCATCATCATCATCCTTCACCGGTGTGGAAAGCAACGGGAAGCTACCACACCTGCAATTCCCTAGTAAAGCTGCAAGCATAGCATGAAAATGCTATGATTGCAGTGAAGGACCTGCCTTCGGGCAGAATTACTATGGATGGATATATTTAATATAAACGGCGATGTTTGAAAACAAATGAGAAACGATTAGTACACTTCATCTGATTCTTTTGTTCATCACTGCAACCAGATCATATTATTTATTGCCAACGGAACGCAATATTGTAGGAATACATTCTAGTGGAGAAAAAATGAAACGCATCAAACTGTATATCAATTCATTTCTGATGTCCTGTGACAATTATATTTTTCTGGAATGTTATTACCTGGGAAAAAATACATTTAAGAAAGTGCAAACAGTGGTTTCTTTTTCTGATGGTATAATCAATTGCTACAAATGTTTTTATATTAACTCCCGCATGCTCTACGTGCTGACATTCATGCACTATATATACAATCTGGTAGCCGTATTTCTTGGAGAGTCAGTCACTGCAAAATAATGCTAATGGCCCATTCAGAATGCTAAAAAGGAAGTGCTTTAGTTGGTGAATTCTAGGCGAAACACGACTGTGATTGATCGTATATAAAAAAACATTGAAATGTGATTGGTCATTGACTCCCATTTGGGGCATGAGTTAAATAATCACTCAAAATTCACTCATGGCTACCCTTAAATTAAAATTATTTTTAATTCACCACACATCCAATTTTCTAATTAATTAATTATAATAATTAGAAGACTGGATATGAGGTGAAGTTCAAAGAATTTCCATTTAAATCTTAAATTAAACCCCATAGTAATTTTTCCTATAAAATTTCAATTGGAACATAAACTGGACTTGCTGAAGAATTTGGTTAGTTTACGCAATTCTTGCACGACGGATAAGTTTGTCAATGTCGTCAGCATCAAGGTTTGATAGCGATTCTTCTGGCATGAAATGTCCCTTCAGTAATAATTGGCAACATTGTATATAACTGTTTTACTGAAAGCGTTGGATTTGAGTAGTTACGGAATTCTGTTATTTTAACATTTATTGAACATCCTTCCTGTACGAAGTTTGTTTACAAAATGCATGATGTTGCAGATTAGTTGACTAAAGCAGTTGCTGGACTGTTCAAGTATTTATCCTGTTTCAACAGAATCTCGTTGGCGTTATTATTGACAGATACACACGACTGTTCAACTGTCACGAACACTGCTTGTCATCTGTTTTATTTTTAATGCGCATAATATCCAAGGCCATCTATCATACCACAGACAATTGAAAGGTTTTCTTTTTTCCGGGAAATAAATTTCTTAGAATTTTTACATGCAAGATTTATTATTGTAGCCTCTATCATAAAATTTTTAATATCGTTGACATAATAACGTAGAATTCTGTATTGTTTTTTGAAACTACAAATGTATCGGTACCATTGCTGTGGTCTTCTTCTTCATCTTCTTCATTTCACGGGTTAGGCAAAGATTGCCTGTTCCGCCTCACAGTTGTTCTGTCCATCTTTTCAGTGACCTTCCAACATTCCTTGAACCTCTTGGTAATCTTGTTACAATCATTCTTTCCACATGTGTAAACCATTTCTCTCTATATTCTCTGATTTTCTAATTCAATGGATATATATTTAACTCTGTTCTTATATATTCATTCTTTATCGATCCAATCTTGTGCAGCCTTTTGTTCTTCTAAGAAAGTTCATTTCTGCGCTTTGGATTCTACTTTGCAATTTTTTGGTCATTACCTATGTTTCGCTCCCATAACGTAACGCAGGAACTGCCAAGTGCTGTAGTTGTAAGCCTATATAGGTCTATAAAAAATTACATATTGAAAAGAATAGTATTAAAAACTTCCAGAATTTAAACCCCGCTGGGGACGAACGGGTCAGGTTTTTTATTTCAATTGTAACAAATTCCAAAGAAATGTATAGTTGCGGGGGTTTCTCTCGTAAAAACATGTTAATCTTTTTACTTATCTTCATTGTTCCTATTTCGTTGACGCAAGAAATTAACATAACAAATATGTAACACACACACAGTTCGAGTTCGAATCCCGGTAAGACATAGGAATGTTTCCTTAAAGGGAATTAATTCCAGTGATGGGCAATGGTCTGGGATTTAGATTAAGTTTAGTTAAGAGCTCTCCTGGTGCTTCATTATCATTTATCACCCATCATTTCATCGGGGTAACGTAACTCCGCCTTCCAGGTGCTCCAACCCAAGAAATGGAATACAATTCCACCAATGTCAGGGGAGAAAGACAGAAATATCATTAATGACAAGCTGATGGCCTTGATATGGGAATGTGGGATCATGCCGTAACGACGGAATCAGTGACGACAGGTCTACCTTGAATCCATGACGCGGAAAACCCAATAAAAGTTTCTCAATCATACTTATATACGTGAAATATATAACACACACACCTATATATCCATCCATCCATAGTAATTCTGCCCGAAAGCAGATCCTTCAATGCAGTCATAGCATTTTCATTCTATGCTTGCAGCTTTACAAGGGAATTGTAGGTGTGGTAGCTTCCCGTTGCTTTCCACACCGGTGAAGGATGATGATGATGACCATATGATTTCGGGGACCGTTTTGGTCTTAATGTTTTCCTGACATTTGTCTTACAGGTGAGGAAAAACGCTGATAAAAATCTCGCCCAGAAAAACTACCCCGACCGGGGATCGAACCCGGGCCAGCTGCGTCACAAGGCAGCATGCTACCTCGAGACCAAAGCGGAGGACATATATATGTATATATAGGCCTATGTGTGTGTGTGTGTGTGTGTGTGTGTGTGTGTGTGTGTGTGTGTGTGTGTGTGTGTGTGTGTGTGTGTGAGAGAGAGAGAGCGCGCGCGTGTCCGTCCGTATGCCTGTTAACCGTATAGAATTAATGTTTCTGCTCCATAGAGGCATTATTATTATTATTATTATTATTATTATTATTATTATTATTATTATTATTATTATTAAGCTACAAATTTCTTAGAAATTCACATTGGAAAAAATATTGTATATCACATATAATGGGGCACGCCTTAGCGTAGTGGTTAAGGCATTGCGCTACAAGTCGGAAGGTCGAGGGTTCAAGTCCTGTTGGGGTCAGGATTTTTAAACTGACCAAAACCTTCTGGCGGCATTATGGCCCTGTGGTCGACTCAGCCTCTAACGGAAATGAGTACCAAACGCTTGTTCTGGGGTAAAGTCGGGCGTCACGCAGGGCTGACAACCCGGCTGACATAAAGTGCCGATTGTATAGAAAAAGCGGGAGCCTTAACCTCCTACTACCCCAAGGGCCTCCTGAGGCCTGTAGTGGAATTGCTTTACTTACTTACTTACTTACTTACTTACTTACTTACTTACTTACTTACTTACTTACTCACTGGCACTATCGAACCCATAGGTTCATGGCCGCGCGGACATAAGCTCTCCATACATGCCTATCCTGAGCTAATGCTTTCCAATCATTCCCTGTATAATCTACTTCCCTCAAATCATAGTTAATGTTATTCTCCCACCCCATCCTTGGTCTACCAACTGTGCGTTTTGCCTCTGGCTTTCCTACAAGAAGCTCGCATGAACGTCTTTCATTCCCCATACGTGCAACATGTCCTGCCCATCGCAGTCTACGAGACTTAACTGTTCTTATTATATCTGGCTTCCTATAAAGACCATGTAGTTCATTGTTAAGTAGTCTTCTCCATTCACCTGTCTGTTCATCTCTCTTTGGTCCAAAAATTTTCCTAAGAACTTTATTCTCAAATACTCGTAATCTCCTTTCCTCCCTTAAAGTAAGGGTTCATGTTTCGCACCACATAATATAACTGGTAGAATAATAGTTTTATATATTTTCAGCTTAACGTTTTTTGAAAGGAGTTGGGACATCAAAAGTCTCTGTAATGCATAATAGCACGCATTTCCAGAATTGAGCCTATGTTTAATTTCTATGTCCTTTAAATATCACATAATAACATGGTCAACAAAATTCTGTTCATTCGGGAAAATTTCCACTCCTGAGTTACTATAGTTTAGTAGCGTTATGGCTTTTAAAGTTAAATTCACATAAATTAATTACAATAATGCAAAGTTTGTGTTTATTTACAAAGAGTACATTGTTGTTTTAATTGTTAGCGCGAAGCATATTGCTTTTTTTAGTGTACAGTAGTAAAATATTATTATAATACGTGCATAAATACTTTGTGATAGTGCGAACTATTCCATTCATTGTTTAAATGGTTGCACTTAGTTTGTAGAAATATTTTATCTTATTTACTAAGTGAAATTATGTTGAAAAAGTGAAAGCTATTCAGTGTATTTCCACTTTTACATCCTCCATTATTTTGTAGAGGCTTTGTAATAGTTCTCTATTGTCTGCCAATTACCATCTGGACAGAAGCAGGAATTGTGTTGTTGCCGGATAATGGAATTGAGCGTGTAATAATGTTTTAATAAAATTTTATTATAAAATAATTCAGAAAATATATCGTATTAATTTAAATCCAAACTGTAAAGTGTGCAATGTCTCCACCTTTAAAATATGGACACATTGCTTTATTACTGACCAAAATCTGACCTTTGTGAGTGGAGCAAAACCAGAAGTGAAAACTTTAAAAGAATTCATTCTGGCGGCAGCAATTTTCGTTTTCTTTTTTGCAAAGATTTGAATGTCGTTTTGAGTGATTCTGTAAAGAATGTATACATACACATATATATATCTTCGGGTTTTTACAGCTGCTGCCGTCTTCCCGTGCCAAACCTCCAAAGCCTACGGTCTTGGGCATCTTCGATGCTTAGCCCTGTAGCTTGCATTACTGTCTTCATGTTTTCCTTCCATGTTAACCTTGGTCTCCCTCTTTTCTTCTTCCTGTTCGGATGCCATTCATATAGTTGCTTCGGCCATCGCTCATCTTCCATTCTTAAGACATGTCCTAACCACTTTAATTCCTTCTCCTCAATTCTTTCAATTATGCTTTCTTCTGCTTCCATTATGTTTCTAATTTCCTTATTTGTGACATGTTCTAATCTAGACTTTCTGGCAATTCTCCGTAAATAATCCATTTCTAGAGCTATTAGTCTATTCTTGTAGTACTTACTGATTGTCCATACCTCACTTCCGTACATTGCAACAGATTCCACCAATGTTTTACCAATATATGTTTTTGTGTCTTTCCAAATATGCTTATCCCACCATATGGAATTTAACGATGATATTATTTTGCTACTCAATTAAATTCTATGATATATATATATATATATATATATATATATATATATATATATATATATGTATGTTATGTTATAATTAAATTTTTGACATTGAGCAATGCAAGCTTGATATGACATGATAATAAAAATAAATGCTAGGACGGGATATGAATCCCGATCTCTGGATTTATATTCCAGTGCGCTAAAACTTACGCTACCAGACAAATCTATTACAAATATTTTTTTTTCTTACATATATGTATACCGCTGTGGTCTCCAGGTAGCGTGCTGCTTTGTCACGCAGCGGACCCGGGTTCGATCCCCGGTCCGGGCAGTTTTCTGGATGAGGTTTTTATCGGGGGTTTTCCTCACCCGTAATTCAAATGTCCGGAAACGTTAAGGCCCAAACGGTCCCCGAAATCATATGGCCATCATCATCATCATCCTTTACCGGTGTGGAAAGCAACGGGAAGCTACCATACCTACAATTCCCTAGTAAAGCTGCAAGCACTAAATAAATTTCAGGCTATTTGTGGAACCATAAAAAGAACCTTAGGTCGGAAAACAAGGAAAGATACGAAACTTAAATTATATAAAACAATGGCTGTTCGTTTGTTGTTGTGTGGAAGTGAAAATTGGATAATGAAATCAAGGGATAAAAGCAGGATACAGACTGCGGAAATGCTGTTTTTACGTAATGTGAAAGGATGCACAAGAGCGGATAGAATAAGGAATGAAACTATACGAGAAGAATTAAATGTATATAAAATTGAAGATAAAATCAGTGAAAATAATAAGAAATGGACAGAACACTTAATGAGAATGAACGAAAGAATACCAAAACGAACCTTCCTGTATAATCCCAGAGGAACAAGAGATGTTGGCCGACCACGTAGAGATAGACTCCACTTTTAACTTCGCCGGAACAGGCTGCATAGCCTAAACGTTGTAGTAGAAGAAGAAGAAGCTGCAAGCACAGCATGAACATGCTATGATTGCAGTGAAGGACCTGCATTCGGGCAGAAATACTATGGATATATATATATATATATTACATTAAGTACAACTATTTCTACTCATGAGACAAAAATCATGTTATCATAAGTAATGCCACGAGTGATTTCCAATTTATCTAGAAAATTTGGAAATCAAGAGTGGCATTTGGTGGGACTATTTAACGAATACAATTAAGCTGTTTACTCACAAATCATCATTTAAATACAGTTATTTTAAAATATTTGTATATTTAATGTAAACGGCGATGTTTGAAAACAAATGAGAAACGATTGGTACGCTTCATTTGCTTCTTTTGTTCGTCACTGCAACCACATCATATTATTATTGCAATATTGTAAGAACGTACTCTAGTGGAGAAAAAATGAAACACATGAAACTGTATATTAATTAATTTCTGATGTCCTCTGTTTTGCATCCATATAATATAACTGGTAGAATAATAGTTTTATATATTTTCAGCTTAACGTTTTTTGAAAGGAGTTGGGACATCAAAAGTCTCTGCAATGCATAATAGCATGCATTTCCAGAATTGAGCCTATGTTTAATTTCTTTGTGCATCTCATTCCTATTTGTGATTATTGTTCCTAGGTATTTGAATTCAGCCAATTCCTCAAAATTTCCCTCTTTTGTCATTAGCTGTCCATTTCCATTATATAATGTATTTCTACGTGTGACCATATATTTAGTTTTACTGATATTTACTTCCAGTCCTAATCTCTTAGTGTTACTCAATAGTGTGTGCGTGTTGGCCTTTAGTATCTCCTCGCTATCGGCCAGTAGTACTACATCATCAGCATAAACTAACAGCTTATTATTACCGTTCAGTTGTAAGCCTTCCTCATTCTCTAAAGATTTAATGGCATGCTCTAGTACAAAATTAAATAGTAGAGGAGATAGTGCATCTCCTTGCTTCAACCCATTCTGGATTTCAAAAGTGTCTGAAAACTGTTTGCCTACACGCACCCTACTCGTTGAGCCATTTAGACACATTCGTATAAGTCTAACTAACTTTTTAGGAATTCCGAACTCCAGCAGGATACTATATAACTTCTCCCTCTTAATTGAATGATATGCTTTTTTGAAGTCTACATATAGTTGATGTACAGTACCACTATATTCCCATTTCTTTTCTAAAATCTGTCTTATACTAAAATCTGATCTGTTGTAGACCTGTTTCTTCTAAATGCACATTGATGATCTCCTAGAATGTCATCAATATAGGGAGTAAGTCTGCTTACTAATATATTTGTTAGAATTTTGTACGAAGTTGAAAGTAATGAGATGCCCCTATAGTTGTTGCAATCAGTTTTATCTCCTTTCTTATAAATTGGTACGATAATTGATTCCTTCCATTCATCTGGAAGAGCTTCTTTTTCCCAAATCATAGTAAGCAACCAGCGTATCTTGTCCATCAATTTTCTCTTTCTCCCCCTGATTTTATCAGTTCTGCTGGGATCTCATCTGAACCTGATGCTTTATACATCTTCAATTTTTCAATTGCCATTTCAATCTCTAATGCACTTGGCTCTGCGACTAGCATTTCTGCTGTCTGTAACTTATCCTCCTCAATGTCCTGTTCTGTATGTACATTTAATAGCTGATTAAAATAACTTTTCCATCTATTTAATATACTCTTGGAATCTGCAATCATATCCCCATTTTCATTCCGAATTATGTTTGTTCTAGCCTGAAACCCTTTCTTCTCTATACTAATTCCCTTATATAATTCTCTAATGTTCCTATTTTTTGCATTCATTTCAAGATTATTAATCTTCTCTCTCAAATATTCCCTCTTCTTACTCTTTAGTAACTTGGTGGTTTCCCGTCTAACACTACCCAATTGCTCTAAATTTACCTCATTTGGCTCGTGTAACCATTTCATTTTTGCTAGCTTTCTTTTCACTAAATAATAAGGGAAATAAAAAAAAGTTTAAAACCCATAAAAAATAATAAATAATTTAAAGATAAAGGTAAAAAGCTCTTTCACGCTAAATATATAGTTGGTAAATTCTAAGCGAAACACGGCTGTGATTGGTTGTAAACCGAAAATCATTGAAATGTGATTGGTCATTGACTCCCATTTGGGGCATGAGTTAAATAGTCCAGTGTAATTTAACAGTGTAAATATTTTGAGAGGACCTGTTATACCTTTGTTCATTGATATCTTCTTCTTCTACTACAAGGTTTAGGCTATGTACCCTGTTCCGGCGAAGTTAAAAGTGGAGTCCATCTTCTGCGTGTTCGGCCAACATCTCTTGTTCCTCTGGGATTATACAGGAAGGCTCTTTTTGGTATTCTTTCGTTGTCCATTCTCACTAAGTGTTCTTTCCACTTCTTATTATTTTCGCTGATTTTATCTTCAATTTTATATATATTTAATTCTTCTCGTATAGTTTCATTCCTTATTCTATCCGCTCTTGTGCATCCTTTCACATTACGTAAAAACAGCATTTCCGCAGTCTGCATCCTGCTTTTATCCCTTGATTTCATTATCCAATTTTCACTTCCATACAACAACATTGTTTTATATAATTTAAGTTTCGTATCTTTCCTTGTTTTCCGACCTAAGGTTCTTTTTATGGTTCCACAAATAGCCTGAAATGTATTTACTTTATTTTCTATATCTTTATTTTCTCTATAAGTTATATCGCATTGATTTCTGCTACGTTTAATGTAACGAATATAATAATCGATATATAATCGTTGAACATGTACACTCTATGATTCCCTCCCATTATGATGAGTTTTCTGATACGGTGACAAGGTCTAGAATCTAGCAGGCCGTGTTCACAGTATTTATTATGCTATTAACCTCCTTCTCACGGCTAATAGCGTTTCTTGAACAAATACAAACGTTATCTTAAATACCGTATATCGACTCGCTCGTATTTTGTTTCATTATTGTTGATATTCCGCTAGACAAATGAAGGCTTGGGGAATTATTCTAAGAAATTTACCGCGCAAACAACTGACAGTAATGATCCGATACGTCGATACGCAGTATTGTCTCAACTCCATTTTACCCAAATAACCTTTCTTATTTTTCTATAATCTTAGGTTTGTTTCCAAAGATAATGAGCTTATAAAATTAATTCTGTGTGCCGTGACTCCAGGCGTTTAATTAGGAAAATAATGCAAGCTTCAGGAAACAACTGAAAATTGAAGCAAGAATGACATATGGCAAGTTGTAAATTTTGCCCATAGATGATATTGGGAGATAGGATAGATATATTATGCAAGGTGTGTATATATATATATATATATATATATATGGCATGAAAATGAAAAGAAAAATAATTCTAACTCTGTTTAGCGCTCTAACCATCTGAGCTACTCAGGAATCCTAGGACAAACATTCATTTTTCTTATATATATAACTCCTGGCGCGACAGGCCTACATGGCCCTTAGCCTACCAGCCGGCTGCTGGCCTCACATCCACATGTGTCGATCACAGAGGTAGATGATAATCAGCCAGTGTAGGGGTGACATGTGGTCAGCATGTCGAGTCCCCCAGCCGTTATAACTGGTTTTCTCAATCTGGAGCCGCTACTTATTGTAGCTACCCAAATGCATCACGATGCTGGGTGGGCACCGGTCCCATAATGGCCGAAATACCATGAGAAAATTTCTTCCCCCATGGAGACTCGAACCAGCGCAAGTCCCGTAGCTCTGCGCCAAGGCTTCCTACCTTAACCACTCGGCTACGGCTGGACAATATATATATATCCATACATAGTAATTCTGCCCTAGGGCACGTCTTTCGCTGCAATCATAACATTTTCATTCTATGTTTTGCAGCTTTACTAGGGAATTGTAGGTGTGGTAGCTTCCCGTTGCTTTCCACACCGGTGAAGGATGATGATGATGATAATGATACGGATGATGATGGTCATATGATTTCGGGGACCGTTTGGGCCTTAAAGTTTTCCTGATATTTGTCTTAGAGGTGAGCAAAAACCCCGATATATATATATATATATATATATATAATAAATATAAATGTGTTAGGATTCCTGAGTCGTTCAGATGGTTAGAGCACTAAAGTTACAGAGTTTAGAAACTCGAGTTCAAATCCCTCCCTATTCGGATATGTATTTTTCTTTTCATGTCACATTTGCCTTCAATGCTAAATGTCAAAAATGTAGTTATTATATATATATATATATATATATATATGTGTGTGTGTGTGTGTTATATTGTAGATTTTCGCGGAAATAAATATTATTAAGGAAGTTTTCTTGGGTTTTCCGCGTCGCGGATTCCTTGATAATGACATGTGGGATCATGTCGAAACGTAGGAATCAGTGGCCAGAGGCCAACCTTGAATCCAAGACGCGGAAAACCCAAGAACACTTTCTTAATCTGGTGGAACGAAATTTGTGGCAGGGGAAAACGAGAGAAACGACGAGAAAATCTGCCCAAACCCCGTTTCGTCCACCAGGTAACCTATATGGAGTGACCGAGACTCGATCTCGAGACCGAAGCAGTGAGAGGCGAGCACACACACACACACACACACACATACACACACACACACACACACACACACATATATATATATATATATATATAATATATATATATATATATATACATACGGTATATCAAAGAGAGATGAACAGACAGGTTAATGGAGAAGACATCATAACAGTGGGCTACATATGGTCGTTATAGGAAACCAGATATAATAAGAACAGTTAAGTCTCATAGACTGCGATGGGCAGAATATGTGGCATAAATGATTTTTTTTAAAAAACCAGAGTGAAGGCTCCCAGTTGGTAGACCAAGAATGAGGTGGGAGATTAGAATTACCATGATTTGATGGGGGTAGATTATAATAGAGATTGGACAATATTGGCTCAGGATAGGGTATGTAATTACGGGCATGAACCTATGGGGTTTATAATTCCAGAGAGTTGATAATTTCAGTATCAAATGGCATGCCGAAGATAAATCATATTTCTCAAAGGCATACATTGTTTTAATTATTTTAAGTTTTTTTTAAAAACAGAAACTATTTTTAATTGAGGACGACTGATATATCAGGTACTTTTTTAATACAGGGTGTGCCATAAGTCAGTTAACTACAGCACGTGGTTGCAAGGAAAATATCATATGGTTGACACTGGATTTGAATACGGGACCTTTATGGTAGAATTAGACAATCTTAGGAATAATAAATATTACATTAAAAGCTAAATTAGTACTAAATCCACAAGAATAAAAATTGTAAAACTTTGGCTTACCCTCCCTTTTATACGGAAGTGAAATTTGTACATGATGAAAAAGAGACAGGAACAGAATCAAAGCAATGGATATTAAATTGCTCAATAGGGCAGCAAGATACGCAAAAAATAATGAAGAAATTTTAGAACAATTAAAAGCAGAATCAATAGAAGTAAAACTCAACAGATATAATGTATTGAGTTAGGCTTTCACGGCCGGAGTTGTTATGATGATCTTGAAGATTTCCGGGCTGTTGGCCGTGCTCTTGAGGCTTGAAGTTCCCCGACGTTTCGCCAGTGACTCCGTCCGGCATCCTCAAGGTTTGTCTTGAGTAATATCTTGAGACAACCCTTGAGGATGCCAGACGCAGTCTATGGCGAAACGTCGGGGAACTTCAAACCTCAAAAGACCACGGCCAAAAGCCCGGAAATTTTCAAGATCATCAACAGATATAAATTAAAGCTAGACCATGTAAAAAGAATGGATAATTCAAGAATCCCAAAAATGATGATGCAATATAAATCCAAAGGACATCGTCTACCAGGAAGACCTCTTAAAAGACTGCTAGATGGGACCGAAACAGGTCTACAAAGACCTAATTCGTGAGCTATGATAATGATGCAAGCTACAGTAAATAATATATTTGTAATCAATTCAGTTGGTGTTTACTTGATGAAAATCCATATTTATTAATTAAATAAAAATAAAATGTAGTTTTATTTGATTTTCATATTTATTATATAATTCAGTGACAGCTGTTTCGGTACACTGTACCTTCTTCAGACATGTTAACAAATTATGAATTTTGTTCCAACTGATCTAAGCAACAATACAACAATATTTATTTATTTTTTTAAATTTAAATAAATGAATGAATTCCCTTTGTTAAATATAAAAATTTAAATAAATATTGTTGTATTGTTGCTTAGATCAGTTGGAACACAATTCATACTTTGTTAACATGTCTGAAGAAGGTACAGTGTACCGAAACAGCTGTCACTGAATTATATAATAAATATGAAAATCAAATAAAACTACATTTTATTCTTATTTAATTAATAATATATTTGTATTTTTGGTTAACTGACTTATATTGCATCCTATATTTTAACACTTTACCGTATAGTATGTTGTAACAGGAAGAATTGCCTCTTTATACATTTTTAGTTTAACGTTTTTGAGAGAAGTTGGGACTAGCTAATACATACGTATATTCATTTTTTTAAATGTCAAGAGAAGTTTGTAAATGTGTGGTGACCGTTAAGTGCAGATAGTTATTGTTGGGATCGATGAATGCCTGGTCTTTACTCCCGTACTTAAAGTTCCCGCTGTCAGTAAACAGTATTTATGTCTCTACCTATTTAATTCTCTTTCCTGCTCTTATTTCTTCCATAAAATCACTTTCAGGATTTTTCCATTCACTCCCTCTCCCCCCCCCCCCCCTCTCTCTCTCTCTCTCTCTCTATTTCTCTGTCCCTCTCTCTATTTTTGTCTCTCTCTCTCTCTCGCTCTCTCTCTCTCTCTCTTCTCTCTCCTCCTCTCTTCTCTCTCTCTCTATATATATATATATATATATATATATATATATATATCCCTCTATCTCGATATCTCTCTCTCAATATCTCTATATCTCTCTATATATCTACATCTCTCTATATCTCTATCTGTAAAGTAAAGTAAAGTATTCCCACTACAGGCCTCAGAAGACCCTTGGGGTAGTGGGAGGTTAAGGCTCCCACTTTTTCTAGACAATCGGCACTTGATGTCAGCCGGGTTGTCAGCCCTGCGTGATGGCCGCCTTTACCCCCAGAACAAGCGTCTGGTACTCATTTCCGTTAGAGGCTGAGTCGACCCCAGGGTCATAGTGCCGCCAGAAGGTTTGGGTCAGTTTAAAAATCCTGACCCCACCGGGACTTGAACCCTCGACCTTCCGGCTTGTAGCGCAGTGCCTTAACCACTACGCTACGATATATATCACCATCTTGAAAGAATGATTTCAAATCGGATCCCCAAAGCTGTTTATAATTATATACCAATAGGACGAAGATCACTGGGCCGTCCTATGAAACGCTTGAGGGAAAATTTTCTATAGGATCGTAACAGGCCTTGGCCTAATACTTGGAAGGAAGAAGATATATATAATATATATATATATGTCTCTATATCTCTCTCTATCTCTATATCTCTCTATATCTCTATATATCTCTATAACTCTATCTCTCTCTATATCTCTCTATAACTCTATATCTCTCTCTCTCTCTCTATATATATATATATCTGTATCTCTATATCTCTCTATAAATCTATATCTCTCTCTATCTCCCTATATCTTTTACGTGTACCATTCCATTTGGTTACAACTGAATGTATAACTTATGACGGTAACACTAAGAAATTGGGACTGGAAGTAAACACAAATAAAACTAGTGACTAGTAGTAATAGGACTTTATTAGACTAAAAGTAACATAAATAAAATGTTATTTACAAATATGGGTCGCACGGGCAGTAAGCCGTACGTGCTGTTGACAGTCCGTTACAATAAAGTAATAATTGCTACTAGTGTGAAGAAAAACAAAAAGAAAACAATACTATTACAATTAAATAAAGAAAACACAAAAACATTATACATTAATTAAGTTATATATAATTATTAAGAATTAATGGTATTGCATTTTGGTAACATGTATTTATTCATGAATGAGTGTTGTCCTTATTTTCCGCGTTTTGTCCAGAAATTTCCCCAAATAAATTACAATCATTAACACACTTGTTTGTACACATACTCTTCATACAGAAATTTTTTACAATTTATTAAAAATTGTTTAATTTTATAATATTTAGTATATAGTAACTCACAGTAGGTCTTGTATTAAACATAGAAAACATATAAATAAATAAATAAATAAATAAATAAATAAATAAATATATATATATATATATATATATTTCCACAGCTGTGCTGTCTTGTCACACAGTGGGTCCGGGTTCGATCCCCGATCGTAGCAGTTTTTCTGGGTGAGGTTTTTATCGGGGTTTTTCCTCACCTGTAAGACAAATGTCAGGAAAACTTTAAGGCCCAAACGGTCTCCGAAATCATATGGCCATCATCATCATCCTTATTATCATCATCGTCGTCATCATCCTTCACCGGTGTGGAAAGCAACGGGAAGCTACCACACCTACAATTCCCTAGTAAAGCTGCAAAGCATAGCATTAAAATTTTATGATTGCAGTGAAAGACCTGCCCTCGGGCAGAATTACTATGGATGGATATTTATATATTTATAAATGAATGTTTGTTAGTTTGTTTGTTTGTTCGTACTTGTGCTCGGCCATACCGTTTATCCGATTGCGATAGGGTTTTTTGCAAAATGTTCAAGAGATTCCCGGGAAAAACATAGGCTATAAGAGAGTTGTGATACTCAACTCCTACACGCCCTTTGTAGTGGAAAACGTGAAAAAGTCCCTTTTTTTACCATTATATGGCTTACGCTGCCTAAATAATAATAATCATCATACTCGCTGATGGAGGTAATATCGACGTCATCCGTTGAACAATGCTGCGGATAATCGTTCTTTTCTATAACTGAAAACAGTTGATGAACGCAGTTCTATTATTTTTCTTTATGTAGACAGAAAGTTTTAATAATCATGACCGCCGTTTAAAAAATTAAATATATGTCGGTTTTCTTTTCCCATAGTTTTACAGACATTTTTAACGAGACGGAAAATCAAATTAGAACTTATTTATTTTTTTTTATAAAAGTTGATGCAGTTAACGAACTAGTTGGAGCCATGTTTTAATTACACAACTTTATGACACGTAATTTACACCAGTGAATTCAAATTATATTACACTTCTTTCTGTTCTTCATAACGTAGAGCTTTCAACTTGAAATTCATTTAGTTTTATCGTTGTAACAGACTTCAATAAATGTAATGCTAACCATATCAAATAAACCGGGTTATCGCGTATTATTTTACTTATTAAAATTAGACCTTGTATTGTGTGTGTGACTAATATATATATATATATTTCCATCCATAGTAATTCTGCCCGAAGGCAGGTCCTTCACTGCAATCATAGCATTTTCATGCTATGCTTGCAGCTTTACTAGGGAATTGTGTAGGTGTGGTAGCTTCCCGTTGCTTTCCACACCGGTGAAGGATGATGATGATGATGATGGTAATGATAAGGATGATGATAGCCATATGATTTCGGGGACCGTTTGGGCCTTAAAGTTTTCCTGACATTTGTCTTACAGGTGAGGAAAAACCCCGATAAAAACCTCACCCAGAAAAACTGCCCCGACCGGGGATCGTATCCGGGCCCCGCTGCGTGAAAAGGCAGCACGCTACCTCGAGACCACAGCGGTGGATATATAGGCCTATATATATAAGAAAGATAAATGTTTGTATTGGATTCGCCCGGTGGTGTAATGGATATCACGCTGAAGTACTGATTCAGAGATCCGGGTTCAAATCCCGTCCAGGCATTTATTTTTCTTATCATGTCATATTAAGCTTGCATTGCTAAATGTCAAAAATTTTATTATAAGATATATGAAAGTTTTCTTGGGTTTTCCGCGTCTTGGATTCAAGTTCGGCCTCTGGCCACTGATTCCGACGTTTCGGCATGATCCCACATGTCATTATCAAGGAATTATAAGTTCGAGTCACAGGTTTAGGTCTTATATAATTAAACACACAGAGTTTTCGCTGTGGTCCGTTTTCACCGCAGCTAAAACTCTGTGTGTTTTATAATATAAGACCTAAACCTGTGAAAACGGACCACAGCGAAAACTCTGTGTGTTTAATTATATAAGACCTAAACTTGTGGCTCGAACTTATTATTCCTTGATAATGACATGTGGGATCATACCGAAACGTCGGAATCAGTGGCCAGAGGCCGAACTTGAATCCAAGACGCGGAAAACCCAAGAAAACTTTCTTATTCATACTTATATCCCCGAAAATCTGCAATATAACACACACACACACACAAACATATATATATATATATATATATATATATATATATATATATAATATATGTGTGTGTGTGTGTGAGATGGTCATTTTCGGCTCTTGTAAGTTTGATCGATGGAAGTTTGTAAACCTTTTTTTTTTTTTTTTTCAAAATATGGGGTTCAACTGTAATAACTTAATTCCCTCTGAATTCGCAAAATTCTCACCCAGAACACTTGTACCTACCGAGAATCAAACCCGGGTCGCCTGTAACGAAATTACAGTAGACCGAAGCGATTGACATGATCGAAATATCAAACAGACACAATATATGACATAAGAGCTATGTACCTAGACCCCCAGGACGTTAAAGGCAGTTGATGAATTCATTTTTTCGCCTAATAATTACAGTTGTGATTAGAGTTTTTGCAGTTTGAATAGAATTCATTTTGTGTCTGGTTGGTTGATGAAGCATTCATGACCAACCTCATTAGTAGCAAGAACCTGTCTATTTTGCATAATTCCTTAAACTAAATTCCCTCTTCACTGTCTCTACATTTCCCTGGGCTAAACAAACACTTGACAAATGATGAACGCTCCTTCTTCCTACAGACACTCCTGCACAGTAGGTATGCGAGATCTCGAATTACGCAATGAAACAACCCGGAGTGCTCAATCGCATTACTTTAATTTCTATTTCTAGACGCTTTAACAATCAACGTCATATCGCGACTACTTTCTTATTTATTATATAAAATGGCGATTACGGTCAATATTTAACTCATGCCCCAAAACGGAATCAATGACCAATCACGTTTCAATAATTTCTGTTTTATAACCAATCAGAGTCGTGTTTCACGAAATATTTATCAGTATTAAATATACCATATTAAAGAAAGCTCCTTTTTTAATATTCTGAACAGGTCTGACCATTATTTTGCAGTGACTGATCCCCTAAGAAATACGGCTACCAGATTGTGTATATAGTGCATAGATGTCAACACATAGCCCTTGCAGGAGTTAATATAAAAACATTTGTAGCAATTTATTATACCACTAAAAAAAGAAACCACTGTTTGCACTTTCTTAAATATATTTTTTCCCAGATAATAATCCAGAAAAATATAATTGTCATATTAACATCATACGACATCAGAAATGAATTAATATACAGTTTGATGTGTTTCATTTTTTCTCCACTAGAGAGCATTCTTACAATATTGCGTTCCTTTGGCAATAAATAGTATGATCTGGTTGCAGTGATAAACAAAAGAAGCAGATGAAGCGTATCAATCGTTTCTCATTTGTTTTAAAACATCGCCGTTTATATTTAATATATAAATATTTTAAAATAACTATATTTAAATAATGATTTGCGAGTAAACAGCTTAATTTTATTCGTTAAATTGTCCTAACAAATGCCACTCTTGATTTCCAAATTATAGATAAATTTACGACTCACGAAGCGAGGAGTGAATTTATCGATAATTTGGAAATCACTCGTGGCATTACTTATGTAATCAAAACTGTTATTTTTCCCCTTTATTCTTAGATAATCGCTATTTTTATCTTCTTTTAACGTAAGATTCCATATTTTGTTCATTATTTTTGGACCAAAGAGAGTTAAACCAACAGGTGAATGGAGAAGACTACGTGACAAAGACACTTATAATTGTGAGGCATTTGGGTACGTACAATAAGTAGCGAATCCAGGTTGAGAAGACCAGCTATGACGGTTGGGAGCCCACCATGCTGACCACATATCACCCCTACACTGGCTAGATGATCCATATGATTATAAAATTTATTAAAGTTCCAGTTGGGTTTATTATCCTTGTAAAGTTTTATTTTTAAGGGGGGTAGAATTTAAGTTGGAACATATCTAATTTACAATTATCAATAATTGTATATCTGCTTCTGTGATTAACACATGTGGATGTGTGGCCAGCAGCTGATTGATAGGCCAAGGTTCTTCTAGGCCTGAAGCGCTTGGTGTTAGAGTGGAATTACATAACAATGAACTACATGGTCTTTATAGGAAACCAGATATAATAAGAACAGTTATGTCACGTTGATGGACGGCTAATGACAAATTAGGGAAATTTTGAGGATGTGGCTGAATTCAAATACCTAGGAACAATAATCACAAATAGGAATGAGATGCACAAAGAAATTAAACATAGGCTCAATTCTGGAAATGCATGCTATTATGCATTGCAGAGACTCTTGATGTCCCAACTCCTTTCAAAAAACGTTAAACTGAAAATATATGAAACAATTATTCTACCAGTTATATTATGGGTGCGAAACATGGACTCTTACTTTAAGGGAGGAAAGGAGATTACAAGTATTTGAGAATAAAGTACTTAGGAAAATTTTTGGACCAAAGAGAGATGAACAGACAGGTGAATGGAGAAGACTACATAACAATGAACTACATGGTCTTTATAGGAAACCAGATATAATAAGAACAGTTATGTCTCGTTGATGGACGGCTAATGACAAATTAGGGAAATTTTGAGGATGTGGCTGAATTCAAATACCTAGGAACAATAATCACAAATAGGAATGAGATGCACAAAGAAATTAAACATAGGCTCAATTCTGGAAATGCATGCTATTATGCATTGCAGAGACTCTTGATGTCCCAACTCCTTTCAAAAAACGTTAAACTGAAAATATATGAAACAATTATTCTACCAGTTATATTATGGGTGCGAAACATGGACTCTTACTTTAAGGGAGGAAAGGAGATTACAAGTATTTGAGAATAAAGTACTTAGGAAAATTTTTGGACCAAAGAGAGATGAACAGACAGGTGAATGGAGAAGACTACTTAACAATGAACTACATGGTCTTTATAGGAAGCCAGATATAATAAGAACAGTTAAGTCTCATAGACTGCGATGGGCAGGACATGTTGCGCGTATGGGGAATGAAATACTTGCATGGAAGCTTCTTGTAGGAAAGCAGAGGGAAAACGCCCAGTTGGTAGACCACGAATGAGGTGGGAGAACAACATTAACTATGATTTGAGGGAAGTAGATTATACAGGGAATGATTGGAAAGCATTAGCTCAGGATAGGGATGTATGGAGTGCTTATGTCCGCACGGCCATGAACCTACGGGTTCGATAGTGCCAGTGAGTAAGTAAGTAAGTATGTGTCGTAGACTACGATGCACAGGACATGTGGCACGAATGGCGAATGAAAGAAGAGTACGGAAGCTTCTTGTAGGAAAACCAGAGGGAAAATGACCTGTTGGAAGACGCATAATGAGGTGGAAGAATAACGTTAACCGTGATTTTAGGGAAGTAGATTAAGCAGATTATACAGGGGATGACTGGATAGGGATGTGTGGAGAGCTTATGTCCGCGTGCCAGTGAGTTAATTACAATTTTTACGGGAATGCTACTATATATTTATTAACCAAATGTTATGAAATTTTTATCAGTGAAATTAATGAGAATATTTTTAAGAAATAATATTCCTGGACATAAAGGAATGTTTGTAATTTAAGTCTAAAATGAAAACTGTTTTGTTCATAGAAATAAAAAATTAGAAAAGGAATAATATTAATAAGTTCAAACACAACGCAGCCATACCATGTTGCAAATACCGGTTCTCGTCTGATCCCCGAAGTCAAGCAATATTGGGCGTGGTTAGTACTTGGATGGGTGACCGCTTGGGGACACCACGTGCTATTGGCAACTTTTTAAAAACCTGGTTGAGTGGCAGGCCTTTAGCCCTTAACTATGCCAGGTAAAATAAAGCTATTATTATTATTATTATTATTATTATTATTGTTATTTTATTATTATTATCATTATTATTATTATTATTATTATTATTATTATTATTATTAAAGTCCGTCCGAGTTTCCATTGTGAAGAATACGTGAAGTAAACTCGAAGCAGCTGAGATGAAATTTTTAAGAAGAGTAAAAGGCTGCACTAGAATGGACCAGATAAGAAACGAGGATATCCGTGAAGAACTGCAGACCTACTCCATAAAAGAAAATATATTTAACAACAAGATGCAGTGGAAAGAACATGTAGAAAGAATGGAAGAAAGTAGATTACCAAATAAAATCTCCCATTATTTTCCAAGAGGAAGAAGAGATGTCGGACGTCCTCGGAAGAGATGGTCTTAGATCTATTAGTGAAGACGGAACAGGCAACTCTTGCCTAAACCAGGAAGTGAAGAAGAAGAAGGAGATTATTATTATTATTATTATTATTATTATTATTATTATTATTATTAGACTATTTCACATCTAGATATCACCAATAGCGTGCTACGCAATCACCACATTCTGGACTCGGTTAAACATAGCAAATCTGAAAAGACTAGAAATGGTAAAAATTCCCACCTGCGGAGAGTACTTAAGGTTTCAAGGTCAACGAGCTCCCGACTCATATACCAACCTAACCAAGACTGACTTCTTCATCAGAGAAATAGCGTCAAAATACAACCTGCCACACACCCCAGCCTACGAAGCACACATAAGGGAGAGATCAGAAAAAGCAGAGGATATAGACCGCGGATTCTTTCTGACCCAAGCGATGAACACCGAAGAATGGAATGAACACAACTTCTCCCTGAGACACGTGTTCACGAGGACCGCCACATATCGGTTCCACTACAGAATATGTACTCAAAAAAGAGTTCCACCTCGTATCGAACCAGTGCCTCTGCAAGCTACGTGACCAAAAATATGAACAATCCCACCTAATTGACTGTACTTTCAATAATTGTATCCTAATGTACATCCTTGGACAAAAAAAAGTCATCTCTTGAACGCATATTTCTAGTAAGTCCTACTCGACACAGCGCTGGGTTCACACTAGTAAACTAGTCATAATTGTGCAGGCCCTGAGCTATTGCGTTATGTGGCATGAACTGGGCGAAGATACTCCTACGTGCCCTGTTAGGTCAGCGGTAAAGCATGCAGTCACTGTTTCTATTAATGAAGGTCGCAGGTTCGCATCCTCAATTATGTAGTTTTTTTCGTGATATTTGAATTAAAATGTTTCATGAATTAAATATATTTTATTTTGACAATTGAACTAAATCAATGTTGATGTCGTTATTATAACAATTATTTTACCACATTCAGGGTTTGTTCTAGGTGATGTTAATGTATTGATTTTAATAGACTGATGCGCACACATTCTACGCAAAACAACAGCCTCTAACAAGTATGTTTATAATTAACTCTAATTGTCCTGCAGATGCACGAAATACGAAAGATGGCTTATGGGTACAAATTCAGGACGTCTGGGATGCTCTAGCCGAAAGTCCACGTGACTGTAGAAATTTGATTGCATCAATGCCCCGCAGATTGAGGGCGGTAATAGATGCTGAGGTTTCATACACCCGATATTAATTTAGTTAAAGTTTTCTTTCTAGAAGATATTATTTTCTTTCTTTTAATTATTAGAAGATTTTCATTAATGTGTTTTCTGTGTGCATTAAAGTCATAAAACTCAAATATAAAATTAAATATGAAACTATATTACAGGCGAAAAGCTATCCTAACATTCAGTAAAAAAAACGTAGAACGGGAATTGAACCCGTGAGTTTACGACCGCAGATGTTGTGTGTTAGACCTCTCGACCACGGAAACACACAGAGGCAAGCTCTCTCTTTTATGTTACTTGAGTGTGCACTGCGTTAACTAGCAAACAACACAGTACAATTACTGAAAACGTGTTAATGTGAATAAGGCTTCTGCGAGTGCTCACGAAGTTTCCCGATCGGATGATAGAATCAAGAGATGACTCACTTTTTGTCTAAGGGTGTACACAGTGTGTTTAATAAATCTCTATACAAGGTAATAAAATCGAACAGAAAGAAAAAAACACTGAAATTACATTAATTGTAGATGCAAATTTGAAAGAGAGAGAGAGAGAGAGAGAGGAGAGAGAGAGAGAGAGAGAGAGAGAGAGAGAGAGAGAGAGAAGGGGGGAGATGGGTATTCAGATGTAGTGAGGAAGTAATATCTGAATTTAACAACAATTTTCTAGAATGCTTAATAAACACAGATTGGATTTCTATTAAAATAATTGTAATTAATACTGATGCATTGATAGTATTGGGTATGATTTAGCTAATTATTTATTCTGGCTTAATGCACGTAATATCTGCGGTCAATTAGTGTACAGTGTTCCTACACTAGTGCACATGTATTTAACGTGAATTAGTTATGATTTGTATAAAATTATTTCAGACATTAATTGAACAAAACACAGCGCGCGGTTGTATATATTCAAATTAAAAACGCAAACAGAGGTAAATTCTAATGAAATTAATTTTCAAACAGCTACAAAATTTACCTCCACAATAATCACTTGTGGGAATACATTACCCCGTATTGTATGCACTGTGTCCAATAAAGAAATAAATCCCTGATTCTATATAGGGTGTTTAAAAAAATCCAAAATTTAGAGACGAGAACTAAAAAGAAGAGGAAAAAATACTCACTCAGTAACTACATAAAGAGTGTAACTAAATTCCAAATTAAAAACGATATCAAATGATGTGTGACACCATAAGAAGAACCCTCCGAAAGACTCGAAGAGAAACTCAGCTCAGGTTTTATAAAATTATGGCTGTTCCTGTTCTTTTATATGAATCTGAATCTTGAGTACTTACAAAAAAATATATCTCACACATTCAAGCCACTGAAATGAAATTTTTATGATCCGGTAAAAGGATGTACACACATGGATAGATTACACAATGAATAAATAAGAAATGAACTGGAGATATTTTCAATATTCGACAAACTAGAAGAGCACAAATTCCAATGGAAAGAACATTTAGACAGAATGGCAATATAAGATTACCCAAAACGATCAACACCTACAAACAACATGGAAAAAGATCTTTGGGACGCCCAAGGAAACAATGGACTTGAGACCGAAACAGGTCGTATCGACCTAATCCTGGAGAGGAAGAAGAAGAAGAAGAAGAAGAAGAAGAAGAACTAAATTCCTATTACTGAATTTGATGACGTGTAGTGGGGATAAATACAGTTACGTGTAACATAGAATTCATGTTTTTTTTCCGATACTTACAAAATACCACAGCACAGTTCATCTCTCCCGCATTTTCGGCTCCTTCACATTGTCCCAATTTGACCCCGCAGGCTATTACTTATGAGGTCACATGAAATCCTTGATTTACTACATCCCTGTGACATCCGAGGAAGACCTGCTGGTGTGGGTTAAGGTTGTGTTACAGGACCAAGGCCTTAAGCCTTGTATGCCATCCAACCAGGTTAGAAAAAATAGAAACATTATTATGACATCTAAATTACAATAAACAGAATTATTATACTTTATATCTACAATACAATTATCATTTGCAATATATTTTGATTTACTGTAGATTTAAGGAATAAAATATAAAATGTACAAGATCCAAAATTGAGAAAAATACTATTATTAATTCATTTTGTATTATTTATAATGGGCAAAATGAGTAGGGTGCGTGTAGGCAAACAGTTTTCGGATACTTTTGAAATCCAGAATGGGCTGAAGCAAGGAGATGTACTCTTTCCTCAACTATTTAATATTATACTAGAGAATGCCATTAAATCTTTAGAGGATGAAGAAGGCTTACAACTCAGTGGTATTAATAAGCTGTTAGTTTATGCTGATGATGTAGTACTACTGGCCGATAGCGAGAAGATACTAAAGGCCAACACGCACACACTATTGAATAATAGTAGTAAATTAGGACTGGAAGTAAATATCAGTAAAACTAAATATATGGTCACACGTAGAAATACATTATATAATGGAAAAGGACAGCTAATGACAAATGAGGGAAATTTTGAGGAAGTGGCTGAATTCAAATACCTAGGAACAATAATCACAAATAGGAATGAGATGCACAAAGAAATTAAACATAGACTCAATTCTGGAAATTCGTGCTATTATGCATTGCAGAGACTCTTGATGTAACAACTCCATTCAAAAAACGTTAAACTGCAAATATATAAAACTTATTCTACCAGTTATAATATCCATATATTATATATGCGAAACATGGACTCTTAATTTAAGGGAGGAAAGGAGATTATGAGTATTTGAGAATAAAGTACTTAGACACATTTTTGAACCAAACAGAGATGAACAGACAGGGAATGGAGAAGACTACATAACAATGAACTACATGGTCTTTATAGGAAGCCAGATATTGTAAGAACAGTTAAGTCTCGTAGACTGTGATGGGGAGGACATGTGACACGTATGGGGAATGAAATACGTGCATGGAAGCTTCTTGTAGGAAAACCAGAGGGAAAACGCAAAGTTGGTAGACCAAGAATGAGGTGGGAGAATAATATTAACTATGATTTGAGGGAAGTAGATTATACAGGGAATGATTGGAAAGCATTAGTTCAGGATAGGGATGTATGGAGAGCTTATGTTCGCGTGGTCACGAACCTATGCGGTCGATAGTGCCAGTGAGTAAGTAAGTATTATTTATAATGGAAGCAGAAGATAGGATAATTGAAAGAATTGAGGAGAAGGAATTAAAATGGTTAGGACATAGTTTAAGAATGGAAGATGAGCTATGACAGAGACTACTACAGTATATCAATTGCAACCGATCAGAAAGAAGAAAAAGGGGAGACCAAAGTTAACATGGAAGGTAAACATGGGGATAGTAATGGAAGCAAGAGGGATAAATATTTAAGACTCCCAAGATCGTAGGCTTTGGAGATTGGGCACGGGAAGAAGGCAGCAGCGGTAAAATCCCGTAAGATTTAGGTGGATTATTTTCTTCATTTTCTTCATTATAAAAATATGGTAGGTTACCATATTTGTGTGAACATTTCATAACAAGTAGTAATTTGTAAGATAAAGGTTGATGTGTGGAAATATGTAAACATGTGTCATATGCTTTGAAAGATAGAGCTTAAATAGGTAGAGATTGAAGGAAATTAGAAATTTCAGGTTGCGTGCCTTTAATCTGCAAGAAAGGTTTTTCTATTTCCCACATTTATATTTTATGGAGGTATAAATATTTCCAGAGTACTGTTTACTTTGTGCCACTTATCGCATCTGACCTCTAATCTCAATTTTTTTTCAACGTCTAATAAACTCATATACATGCAAATTTTTATATATAACGTCATTTTTAATAAACATAACGGTGTGTATTTCATTTTTGGGCACCAATTAACGTTATTCATTTTATTATTTTATTTTAGCTTTATTTTACCTGGCAGAGTTAAGGCCTTAAGGCTTGTCTGCCACTCAACCAGGTTTTAAAAAAATACAACAAAATAGTCTTACATCTAAATTACAATAAACATAAACAATTACATGCTATAAATGCAATACAATTAATATTTATAATGTACTAGCGTACCCGACAGACTTTCTGCCCGAAAGTTCAATTCTCATGTCATGGGCGCACGATAAAAATATGTTACTTTTTTACCATAAAATTCAGGAATTAGGACACAATTAGATATTATTAAATAAGTTCGCAAGGAAACCTCTTACAGCCTTCTGTTGTGGCTCAAGAAGTGTGAATGATGACGTCACATAGTCATGAACATTAGAATTGTACCCTCCTTTGCAGATAAGTTAAGAACGGTCATGTAACAATCATATTAGAGTGAAAAAAAAAAAAGATAAATTGATGAGAGTGAGTCAAAACAGTTTTTTTTCCCCCCAGCTAGATTTCATTTCTGACCCATACTGGCCGACATTCCATAAGAAAACATTTCCCCCCCTAGAGACTCGAACCAGCGTAAATCCTGTAGTTCTGCGCCAAGACTTCTTGTCTTAACCACTCGGCTACGGCGCGAGACTCTTGGTATCAATGAAAGACAAAAATGGGTTATTGTGAGTTATCCGTAAGAGATAAACATATGTTGTCGCGAACTTCTTTGTAGAGCTTTTTTTTCTGTGTACATTAATTTTGTATATTTGTTATGGTTTAGGCAGCGTAAGCCATTTAAGCGTCCAAAGAGATACTTTTTTCACGTTTTCCACTACAAAGGGCGATTCTTAAGGGTGTAGAAGTTGAGTATCACAACTCTCTTATAGCCTATGTTCATCCCGGGAATCTCCTGAACATTTTGCAAAAAAACCCATCACAAACGGATCAACGGTATGGCCGCGCATAAAGTACGAACAAACAAATATACAAACAAACAAACATTAATTTTTATATTTGAAGACAAACAAACATTAATTTTTATATTTGAAGAGAAAAATGTCGCCTAGACCGGGACTCGAACCCGGGACCCTTGGCTTTTCGAGCCAAGTGCTCTACCAACTGAGATACCGAGGCGAGTTACGACCTAGACGCAAATTTTTATCTTATATACGTTGTAATTCCCTCGCACCAAATGCTTGAAAGACATAGCTTCTATCTTTGCAAATAGCGTCTTCTTAGTTAAGAAGACATGTCTTTGGGAATTGTACACTACTTTGAAATAGCGCCATTAGGGCTTTCTATTGACGATTTTATTATTAATTTTTATATATTATAAGGATTTTGATTTACGCTAGATTTTACGAATTTATTGTATAATAACTAAAGTATATATACCCAATACGAGAAAAGATTAGTTATCTAGGTATGAGGAGGCAATTAAGAATGGAATAGAGAAAAATTAATTATTAGACAAACAGGTAACATGTATAAGCGTGACTTAAAAAAGTGCCAAGTGTGCGGCAACCCCTGATACGTTGAGGAAGGAAATTCCAGGAGCTGGCGATAGTCTACTGTGGAAGGAAGTTAGACTAAGAGGAAGGTCTACGCAGATGGATTTGCTAAAGCAGAACTGTTATCTTGTGACCGAATAGTGTCAATATTGTGGTAAGAGGATAACTTCTGAAATCTGGACGCCAGGTAAGTAGGAGTGTAGGAATTCAGAAGCTTGAAAAGTAGTGAAAGAGAATGCAATTTACGTCTGTCAGTAAGACGGAGCCAAGAGAGGTTATTGAAGTGTTCGGAAATATGATCACAACGGCGGATATTGAAAATGAATCGAACGCAAGCATTATAAACACGCTGCAGTCTCTGCGACAAGTCATGGTTTAGATCATGATATATAATGTCACAGTAATCGAAGTGTGACAACACAAGATTAACGTACTGCACTACAACCCGGAAGATCGCGGGTTTGTAATCTGATCGAGTTATGTTTTTTAAATAGGACTTAATATTCCGGCGGCTCCATGTCCCTGGGGTTGACACAGCCTCTAACAATATGAGTAGAGTATGCATTTTTCTATGATAGTCGATTTCTCCGACTAAAATTATTTTTTGCTAATTCCGAAAGAGTAAATCTATTGAGGTTGTTCTCATGAAAGTATTTTTAAATAATTTATAGATGCTTCGTAGAACATATGTAGTAGACACAGAAAATGGCAATGAGCAATATATAGGGTTTCCAGTATAAAACCGGACACTCTGCGGCTGGCAGAGTGAAATGCGGACGAAGAGAGAGCGCAGCCTGACGGGTGAAACCCCGTGAGGCGTGTCCGGTTTTATATTGGAAGCCCTGTATATATATATATGTATTGTATGTATGTATTGTATTGTAAGCCCATGTTTTCCTTTACAGAGATTTACGCGCTCTCCCCCTACAGGGAAGAATTTAAACCATACTAATTTAGTTACACTTGTTTTCATATAAATGTCATTTGAGTGGTCCGTGGTCAGCGTTCCGCCTCATACTGACATTTAGGAAACCAAGGTAGTACTAGGACGAGAAAATTCTGTAAATTTTGCTTAGAGTCCTTTTCATTCAGGCTTAAGGATTTTTTACGAGCCTGAAAATCTTCAGTCTCGGGACCCACGGCTTAAAGTCTTTCCCGGAGGACTTGCTCCTTGGATTTTTCCATCCTAAAAAATCAATCGATCCCGGCCGGGTTTGAACACGCTACCCTCGGGACCAGAGGCAAGGAGCATAACCACTAGTCACTGCGGCCCACTAATAATAATAACAACAACAATAATTATAACTCACTGTCACTACCGAACACGTAGGTTCATGGCCGCTCGGACATAAGCTCTCCATACATCCCTATCCTGAGCAAATGTTTTCCAATCATCCACTGTATAATCTACTATAGTTAATGTTGTTCTCCCACCTCATTCTTGGTCTACCAACTGGTCGTTTTCCCTCTGGTTATCCTATAAGAAGCTTGCATGCAATAATAATAATAATAATAATAATAATAATAATAATAATAATAATAATAATAATAATAATTTGACTTGAATAAATGTGAAAACAACACAATTTCAAACTGTTATAAATACTTCCTACGCCCTTATTAATGTATTTTGAGTTCTAGCCCTTGAAAATGTTACAGAGCTTCAAACATGGTTCTTACTTACTCACTGGCACTATCGAACCCGTAGGTTCATGGGCGCACGGACACAAACTCTTCATACATCCCTATCCTGAGCAAATGCTTTCCAATCATTCCCTGTAAAATCTATTATAATTAATGATGTTTTTCCCACCTCATTCTTGGGTCTACCAACTTGGCGTTTTCCCTCTGATTTTCCTACAAGAAGACCTAATGCACGTCTTTCATTCCCCATACGCGCAACATGTCCTGCCCATCGCAGTCTACGAGAGTTAACTGTTCTTATTGTATCTGGCTTCCTATAAAGACCATGTAGTGCAATGTTATGTAGTTTTCTCCATTCACCTTTCTGTTCATCTCTCTTTGATCCAAAAATGTTCCTAAGAACTTTATTCTCAAATACTTGTAATCTCCTTTCCTCCCTTAAAGTAAGAGTCCATGTTTCGCACCCATATAATATAACTGGTAGAATAATAGTTTTATATATTTTCAGCTTAACGTTTTTTGATGTAAGATTTAAGTAATTATTTTTTTTAGTTCTGACTCTCTCGTTCTGAGCCACCGAAATGTTGTCCTAAAATCAAAGTTGTTTGAATACATTACTGTAAGAAGGGTAATTATTGTTTGACATTTGTTGTGGGTCTTACTGTACGCAGAGTGGAGTGATAGATTGAAGAAGGGAAAATGTGCTCCTCCAGGGGGATGTTAGGGTAGAACTGATTGTATGTCCCGACTTCTCAAACTTCTTGACAAATAACTTATAAAGAACCGGTGACCCAAACAACCCTTGGCCCTTCTCCCTTGAGATTTCGGCTACTTGTATTGGACTTGCCTCCCACAGTTGGCTATCTGCTTATTTCGATTGTCAACTTTCCTTCTAAGCTATTGGGAAATATGATTTTAAAAAAAAAATCTCATAGCCTTCGTTTTTCAATTGCATTCGTTCAACTAACATTTTCTAACAAAATCAATCTTCTTTTTTTTTATTAAAATAGTGGCCTATATTTTTTATTTCCCTCTAGGCTTTTGCATTGGCTTCAACTGTAACCGTATCGCCAATTATTATTATTACTATTATTATTATTATTATTATTATTATTATTGTTGTTATTATTATTGTAAAAAAGTCCCGAGCGGTAACTATATCAGGATATCCATGCCAAAAGGCAGGACATATGGCACGAATGCGGAATGTAATAAGGTGTGGAACCTCCTTGTAGGAAAACAAGAGGGAAAGCAACCAATAGGGACGCAAAGAATCGGGCGGTAGAATAACATTAACCATGATTTGAGGGAAGTTGATTATACAGGGATGATAAAAATTTATTAGCTGAGGATAGGGATGTACAGAGAGATTATTTCCGCACATTTATCAACCCACGGGCTCAATAGTGCCAATATGTTGGTTAATTATTGTTTTATTTATTTAATTGTTATTCATTATCTTAATGCTGTTGTATTGTACGAACCAATTAAAATTAGTTAGTGGTACGCTATTGAACTACACGGCTTTTATAGGAAGCCAGATATAATAAGAATAGATAAGTCTCGTAGATTGCGATGGGCAGGACACGAGGCACGAATGGGGAATGAAAGACGTGCATGGAAGCTTCTTGTAGGAAAACCAGACGGAAAACGCCCAATTGGTAGACCAAGAATGAGGTGGGAGAATAATATCAACTATGATTTGAAGGAAATATATTATACAGAGAATGATTGGAAATCATTAGCTCGGGATAGGGATGTATGGGGAGCTTATGCCCGCGCGGCCATGAACCTACGGGTACTATAGTGCCAGTGAGTTAGTTAGTTAGTGGTACGCTATACTAACTCAATGGCTCTATTGAACCCGAAGGTTCGTGACTACGCGAACAGAAGCTGACAATACATACCTACCCTGAGCTAATATTTTCCTATTATCCTCTGCATATTTCTTTCGTCCACCGCTGTGGTCTCGAGGTAGCGTGCTGCCTTGCCACGCAGCGGGCCCGGGTTCGATCCCCGGTCGGGGCAGTTTTTCTGGGTGAGGTTTTTATTGGGGTTTTTCCTCACCTGTAAATCTTTAAGGCCCAAACGGTCCCAGAAATCATACGGGAAGCTACCACACCTGCAATTCCCTAGTAAAGCAGCAAAGCATAGCATGAAAATGCTATGATTGCAGTGAAAGACCTGCCCTCGGGCAGAATTACTATGGATGGATGGATATTTCTTTGCTTCAAATCACGGTTAATGTTATTTCTCCCACCTCATTCTTGGTCTACCAACTGGGCGTTTTCCCTCTGCTTTTCCTACAAGACGTTTCCAAGCCCCTCTTTCATTTCCCATGCGTGTTACATGTCCTGCCATCGCAGTCTACGAGACTTAACTGTTCTTATTATATCTGGCTTCCTATAAAGACCATGTAGCTCACTGTTATGAATTCTTCTCCATTCACCTGTCTGTTCATCTCTCTTTGGTCCAAAAATGTCCCTAAGAACTTTATTCTCAAATACTCGTAATCTTTTCTCCTCTCTTATTGTAAGCGTCCATGTTTCGCATCCATATAATATAACTGGAACAATTGTATATATCCTTAGTTCAACTTTTTGGAGAGAAGTTGGGATGACAACAGCCCTTGTAATGCATAATAGCACGCATTTACAGAACTGAGCCTATGTTTAATTTCTTTCTGCATCTCATTCCTATTTTTATTTATTGTTCCAAGAGTGGTGCGCAGAAAGTCAATGCAATTTCTCTTTTAGATCTACAAGAATGGCCATATTGAAGGATTCCTGAAGTGCTGTTCCACTGCATCTTGGACACTCTGTATAGATGTGTTTGTGGTGTAAACTAGTTGAGGTAACAGAAGCCCACAAATTACCTGCCTACTGACCTCAGCGGCACATTAAATGCATTATACCCGCTCAAGGCTTCCTTATTACAAACAGCATTTAAGGGGTTTCGCTTGACCTGCTCGCTTGTTTAACACACACATATACCCCCTTAAATTTACTTTACATCATTTGACCACTTAAAAGATTTCATATACAGAGTGAAAACTAACTCTACACGCCAACTTTCAGACATATTGTGTGTTTTATTGAAATCCGAAAGCGTAATGCTACTTTGGTTGTATCCAAGAAAATATATTTTCACTTTGCTAGGGGACAATACCAGAAATGCCATAAAGATACCCTGGTGGCATTCGTAAGAAAATGTTATTTGAAATTTGATTTTTACAAATATTCGCAGAACTGCGAAATTGGCCATAAATTTGTAGGTCAAATTTAACACTCTAATTCATTGGTACTATAGAACCCATAGGTTCATGGCCGCGCGGACATAAGCTCTCCATACATCCCTATCCTGAGCTAAATGTTTTCCAGTTATTTGCTATATAATCTACTATTTCCCTCAAATCATTGTTAATTTTATTCTCCCAGCCGATTTTTGTCTACTAACTGTTTTCCCTCTGATTTCCTACAAGAAGCTTCTATGACCTTCTTTCATTCCTCACTCGCGCTTAATACCTGTGCATCGCAGTCAACTAGACTTAACTATTCTTATTGTATCCGGTTTCCAATAAAGATCACGCGTCCACCGCTGTGGTCTCGGGGTAGCGTGCTGCCTTGTCACGCAGCGGGCCCGGGTTCGATCCCCGGTCGGGACAGTTTTTCTGGGTGAGGTTTTTATCGAGGTTTTTCCTCACCTGTAAGACAAATGTCAGGAAAGCTTTAAGGCCCAAACGGTCCCCGAAATCATATGGCTATCGCAATCATCATCATTCATATTCATCTTAGGTTAAGCTTAGGATTAGGGACTCTCCTGGCGCACCACTATCATCATCATCACCCATCATATCATCGGGGCAACGTAACCCTGCCTTCCAGGCGCCCCAACCTCAGAAGTGTGTTACAAGTACGCCATGCCAGGAGAGAAACCAGGAATGTCGAAAGACAACCTAGGACATTTGAAACAAAAAAATAAAGATCACGCAGCTGACTTTTATGCAGTCTTCTCCATTCGGCTCTTAGTCCATCTCGCTTACTTACTTACTCAGTTGCACTATCGAACTCATAGGTTCATCGCGGACATAAGCTCTCCATACATCCCTATCCTGAGCTAAATGTTTTCCAATTATTCCCTGAATAATCTACTTCCCTCAAATCATAGTTAATGTTATTCTACCACCTCATTCTTGGTCTACCAACTGGGCGTTTTCCCTCTGGCTTTCCTACAAGAAGCTTCCATGCACGTATTTCATTCCCCACACGCGAAAGTACGTCTCTTAGGTTAAAAAAAAATTGCTAAATATTATGTCGACAGTCTTGCTAACGAAAAAATGTTGCAAGCAATCTAGGATGTAACCATGAGTTCGAAATAGAGTCAGGAGTATTTGAGGTTAAGGTTTTTTAGGAACATTAACAAAGGCAGATAGTAAACAAATAGAGGCTGCTGAAATGAAGATGTTGAGAGCAATAGCAGGATACCAAAGGACCGATAAAAAGAAAAACGAAGATATAAGAACAGAACTTAATATATTTAATCTCTGTGAAAGAATAAAATATTATCAAAATGCTTATCATTCACCACGTATTACGAATGAATGAACAGCGCATACCAAGAAGAATGTGTAATTATAAACCAAAAGGGAGAAGAATGTTGGGAAGACCATTGAAGAGATGGAAGGAACAATTCGACCTATAATGAGATCGGAACAGGCCATTGGGCTTAATCCTTGTTGTTGATGGTAATGAGGAACATTTTTGTACCAAAGAGAGATGAACAGACAGACGAATGGAGAAGACAGCATAACAGTGAGCTATATGATATTTATAGGAAGCCAGATATAATAAGAGGAGTTAAGTTTCGTAGATTGGGATGGACAGGACATGTAGCACGAATGGGAAGTGAAAGAGGAGCATAGAAAATCCTTGTAGGAATACCAGAGGGAAACCCCCCAGTAGGTAGGCCAAGAATGATGTGAGAGAATAGCATTATTCATGCTTTGAAGGAAGTAGATTATACAGGGGATGATTAGTAAACTTTAACTCATAATAGCAATGTATGGAGAGCTTATGTCCGCACGGTCATGAACCTACCTTTTCGATAGCGCCAGTGATTTAGTTAATTGAGGTCGAATTTGTAAAATCGCACTCTTAGGTGAAGGGTTCGTTCTAAGCGTAAATTTAAAAATCGGTCTAGCGACAACAAATTAAAATTTTTTTCAACGAAACTTGATATATTCAACTGAAACAAAACGAGAAAGGTATTCGGCAGAAATCAACGAAATTCTACTTTTACAAGTGGGGATTTACCCGAAAGCTGAAAATTTAAGATTCGAGACCCAGTGTTTAACGTTCCTATCGGAGAGCGTTTTTCCTTGGATTTTTACATAAAAAAATCAATTGACCTAGGCTGGGTTTGATCCAGCTACCCTAGAGACTAGAGAAACTTTACCCTTAGACCACCAAGGCCGATCCCTAAATAATTCACTTCCCACAAATATTTTTTTTTCAGTCTATATGCTTGGAGATATCCATGTACTTCAAGAAGTATCCTTGCACTCTTACATTTTCCACATGTCCTGTCTATCGCATTCTACGATATTTTACTCTTCCTATTGCTTTTGGCTACGAACAGGAATTGAATACATGATCATCACTGAATAAAATAACGGGAGAGAACATGGAATAAGAGAAGAAGCCATTTTTCTTAAAGTTGTTTGCAGAAAACACAGAAATCGATCGCATAAACAGACTTGGGGGTTGAAGTGGGCCCCTCTCGTGTTGACTGCCTCGAGCCAGATGCTCATGCATCCTTTATAACAGGCTAACAGACCACTTCACAACTTTTATTTGAGTTTTTCCCCTCTTCCTCGTCTTTCTAGTCACGTGGTTCTCTTAGTTGCTGTCGTACTACAAAATGTTGTCGGTACACTCATTAAGTCTCGCACCGTGACCGAGCCAACTAAGTCATCATCTTTTGGCGCAAAAGTAGGAAAGGTGCGCTTCTTCGAATTTCCTTGGGAGAGGAAATTTTCTCATGAATTTTCGTCTATAGTGATTTTATTTTTCTCTAGAGGTTTCAAGAACATATGAGTGGTATGGATAGTATAATCAGAAGATAGACTTGTTACAGTCTTTTGTCTTGGTTTCACACACAAACAATTTAATATACAGAGTGATTCAGAAATATGGCTATACGTTTGATCGCATTTTGTGACGATAATATTATTATTAAAGGAAATATGATGTTTATCAGTGGAAAGGGAATCCTTCAAATTACAACAATAGAACAAAACAAATCACTGCTCACGTGCTGCTTGGCGGTTTGATTTTTGTGGGCTAACGTCGAACGCCTCCACAATTCTCTTCGTTGTTTCTGCATCCGTGCTAATGCGAGGTCTTCCAGGAGGTTTGATTTCTTGCATCCTTCCCGTTTCCAGTAGTCGTTTTTCTCCACTTCTCCACAGTCGACGGCTGCAATGCTACGTTAAACTCACGTCTTGCGGCCTCACGATCATTAACATACGTTATTGCCCATGCAGCAATTGTAATTTGCTGTTGCATATTCAACGCCATTTTGACTAATGATGTAAGTTCTACACTGTTTTGTTTTATTCCATTGTTGTAATTTGAATAATTGCCATTCCAACGGTAATTTTATATTTCCTGTAATGGTAATATTTTCATCACACAACGCGATCAAACGTATAGCCATATTTATGATTCACCCCATATAGGGTCAGTACTAATAAAATTCGTTGTTAAAACCGTTGAGGCGGAGAGTCATAAAATAAAATAAGTTAAAATCTGTCGTCCTCCACTTATAAAATATGTAATCTTTATGCCTGTAGGCCTTTCAGAACATCCGTTCCATCTTTAGCAGGTCACTCTTCGCTACAACATCCAGTATGATGGTTGTGATGCTGCTGGTCCTAATGTTGCTTTGTCGTTACTCATATAGGGTGTAAAAAAACCCGTATACAAGCTGAGAGAGTTCTGTAGAGGAGCTAAAAAAATATATTTTGTTGTGTAAGAAAAAATGACACGTACTCCGTCTCTCCACTAGGGGTCCTTGAAGGATCTGAGCTTGACTTCATTTTGCCACCATTCACTGTAGTTTTAAATGCTTCATACGCAACACGGTGACTTTTAGTGTTGTAATATAGATTAGATTTAGATTTATTTATTTATTTAGCCTGGTGGAGTTAAGGCCATGTGGCCTTCTCTTCCACTCACCAGGGCAAACATATATTACATCAGAATATAACAATCACAATGAACCCTAATATTAAATACTAAATAAAAATTTGATCAAAAAGATAATATCTATTATATTACGATCTATAATGCAACCAGTTAATGTTAGTTAAAATTAAGACTAAAACTAATAATAAAATGTATACAAGCAAAACATATTAAATTGTCCCTGTCTAATGTATATAAAAAACAAAGAAAAATAATGAGATATAGAAAACTAATTTTACGATTATACAATATTTAAAACAAAACAAATGAAAATATTTGTTAATCTCAATATTATTTTCATAAATAATTAAATTTGTTAATTGTTAAAAGAATACTATCAGTGAGGTGTAATAATTTAGTTTGTTATTAAATAATTCTTTAGTTTGTTTTTGAAGGATGTTATAGTTTTGTATGCAGCATGTGACGTTGGAAGGGCAAGTTTTTACTACTGCCAGTAGTGTCGATCGTGTTTTGTTTACGGTACATTACAAAGTTTCAGTATGGTAGTAAAATCTACATGAACTTGATAGCAGATTACACAATACAGGAGCATTGTTCACAACTATCTGATTGGGCCAATCTTCTGCCTCACCGACTCGATGGAGGAAATTCCTTATATTTCTTTGTGACGTACTACCGTAACTGTTGGAGAATGTCCCGCTACCAGTCAGACAACGATTATAATTCCACCATGATGGGGCCCCACCACACTTTGCTATTGATGTTAGACAATACCTGAACAATGTTTTCCCCAATCGTTGTATTGGGAGGGGTGGGCGTTAGTACAACGGCCACAATGTTCTCCCGATCTCACTCCTATGGATTTATTTTTGAGGGGAGGATGTAATGTTTGGTACGAGACACCGATGGACACTCCAGAAGAGCTGGTTGGTCGTGTAACTGAAACTGCAGCAGTTATTTGTGAGACTCCTGGTTGATTTGAACGTGTGAGAAAATAATTTGCTCGCAGATGCCAGCTGTGTATTAATGTAAACTGAAGACATTTTCAGCAACATCTGTAAAACATTCATCAAACGCCAGGTTGAATACATCCAGTGTCAAACCGTTCACGGACTCCTAGTGGGGAAACGAAGAATCTGTTTTTTTTTTCACATAACAAATGAGTTTTGTTTTACCTCCTGTACAAACTCTCAATGTTTGTGTGCGTAATTCTTTTACACCCTGTATACTATCTGCATTGCTTCTTCACGGTTTAGGCTTATTTACTAGCCTGTTCCGGCCCCAAGTTGCTGCTCTATCCATCTTTTCCTTGGTCTTCCCAAACTTCTTCTTCCTGTGGTGAATAGTTGTATGCTGCTTTTGGTATTTTATTCTCACTCATCCTTGCCAAGTGTTCTTTCCAGTTTGTTCTGTATTTCACTATTGTTGTGTTTAATTCCTCCACTTTTAGTTGTCTTATTTCTGTGTTATGTTTTTTTTTCTGTTCTTTGATATCCCGCTATTGGTCTGAGGAATCTCAATTCAGCAGCTTGTATTCTGGCAGATTGTTGTGTTGTCACTGTCCATGTTTCGGATCCATAAGTAATAATAGACACTGCCGTTGTCTTGTAAAATTTCATTATAGGGTCTTTCCTGGCTTTATTTTTCAAAGTTCTTTTTAGTGTTCCTGTTATATAATTAAACTTATTTAGTTTGTTATTTATATCTGTTTCCGCTGTGTATGATATTTCGCAACCTAGGAAGTTATATCTTACTACTTTATTGGTTTATTTTCTAATATTATCTTTGTTCGAACTGGATGAGCGCATTGCAATCTTACAGTTCATTACATAAAAAATCTGACTCTATTAATAAGTGAAGGGAGAATGATGTCATAAAATATATAAAAGCAGTGGACATCTAGAATTGTCCACCCTGTGTACAAGATTGCACACGCTGTAGAATAATAAATTGTTTATTGTGAATAAAGAAGTATGGACAGTCACAGAGCGCACTTCAGTTCTTCATTGATGTGCTATGTTCTGAGTAAGAGTATCATGAGATGATATATTTCCCTGCTATTTTTTTGACAGTGTATGAAGTGAATATTGAATTGGCTTACACTGTAATAGTAATTATCATTACGATAATATGTTAGTTGGGTTGCCTATCAGTGACTTAATTATAAAGCGGTTCATTGCTCTAGCAACATAAGTAGGTATTACGGGATTATGGGTATTGTACGAGCCAAATAGCGCACAGTAAATACACTGCAGATAATACATATCTGATTAAATAACAATTGGTCTTTAGGTAATGCAGGTATATAACAATATGTTTCGTGTACGGCTTGCATAAGAGTATTACAGGACATCGCTTAAAAACTGCTGGGAACAATAATAATGAAGATAATAATAATACTTTTTTATTATGACTATTTAACTCATGCCTCAAATGGGAGTCAATGACCAATCACATTCCAATGATTTTTTATTTACAACCAATCACAGTCGTGTTTCGCCCAGAATTTACCAACTGAAGTTTACCATAATAAAGAAAGCACCTCCTTTTTTAACATTCTGAATAGGTCATAGCATTATTTTGTAGTGACTGACTCTGTAAGAAATACGGCTACCAGATTGTATATATAGTGCATGAATGTTAACACACAAGCGCATGTGGGAGTTAATATAAAATATTTGTAGCAATTGATTATACGACCAAAAAAAGAAACCACTCTTTGCACTTTCTTAAACTAATATTTTTCCAGGCAATGACGATGCAGAAAAATATAATTGATATATTTACATCATACGACATCAAATTAATTAATATCTATAACGGTGGATATAAATTTCTCCACTAGGGTGCATTCTTACAATATTGCGTTCCTTTGGCAATAAATAATATTATGATCTGGTTGCAGTGATGAACAAAGGAAGGAAATGAAGCGTAACAATCGTTTATCATTTGTTTTCAAACATCGCCTTTTACATTAAATATATAAATATTTTAAAATAACTATAGTTAAATAATGATTTGTGAGTAAACAGGTCAATTTTATTCGTTAAGTAGTCCTAACAAATGCCACTCTTGATTTCCGAATTCTCTAGATAAATTCACGACTCACGAAGTGAGTCGTGAATTTATCGGTAATTTGGAAATCACTCGTGGCATTACTTATGATAATTTTCTTCACCATTGAGGTTTTTAAATACGGACATATTGTATTCACGTAGACTTTCATGGCCGGACTTGCTATGATGATCTTGAAGATTTTCGAGCGGTAGGTCGTGGTCGTGAGGCTTGTAGTTCCCCGACGTTTCGCCAGAGACTGCGTCTGGCATCCTCAGGGGTTGTCTTGAGACTGGCAATTCTGTCCACTGTCTGTCCTATTTGTACGTTCAGCGCGATGTGTCCGTAAGTTATATCTGCCTTCTGATTGGTTCGCGTTAGGGACTTCCATTGCTCCAATGAGATTGCTGTTTGATGGTCTAGTCGACTGTACATTATATCTGCCTTCTGATTGGTCAGCGGTAGGGACTTCCATTGTTCCAAAGAGATTGCTGTTTGATGGTCTACTAGACCGTTCCGTTCCAGGATAGAAGTTGATCCCTCCATCGCTTCTTGGGTCTTCCTGGGTCTGTTCTTCCTATGGGTCTGTACGCGTAGTATAGGTAGTCTATCTAGGCATTCTAAGGAGATGTTCATGTCAATTATTTTGGTAAAATAAATGAACAACTAAATAACTGTACTGTAATATTACAAATTGCGTACCTAGTGCGGGAAGTAAAAACACTGCCCTTCATGTTTACTACCTACAATTTATATACAAAAATATATCAAAAGGTAGTGTTAATATATATTATACGAAACAAATCACTGCATTTTAAATTAGTAAAGTGATCCCAAAACAGGCCCGGAAGCCCTTGGGGTAGTAGGAGGTTAAGGCTCCCACTTTTTTTCTAGACAATCGGCACTTTGTCAGCCGGGTTGTCAGCCCTGCCTGACGGCCGCCTTTACCCCCAGAACAAGCGTCTGGTACTCATTTCTGTTAGAGGCTGAGTCGACCCCTGGGCCATAGTGCCGCCAGAGGGTTTGGGTCAGTTTAAAAATCCTAGCCCCAACGGGACTTGAACCTTCGACCCTCCGGCTTGTAGCTCAGTGCCTTAACCACTACGCTACGGCGTGCCCCCGCATTTTAAATTAATTGAACTTTATTTGAAACAATATAAAACAATAAATTCGTACTTGCCGCCATTTTACGATTGATGTCTCGGCCTGCTGTAGACTCAACTAAATTATTTTCGTCATTTATCTTATAAACATTGGCCACACTGTTAACTTCAGTCAGTTGTTTATAATGAACGCAAATTTTTCCAACAAATATGTTATTATTTTGCTATTATTTATTATTTTGAAAACATCATCGTGCAAAAAATAATGTACAACGCACGTTTGTGAAATGTTTTATAGGGTCTCGGAAATTAAAAACCTGGCGATAGCGAGGTTTTTAATCATTTCCTCGCTTCTGTAAAAACCACTTCACAACCTCGCATTGTAATATACCACTAATTAAAGCTGTCTGTCGTTCTCTATCCTCTGTGTTGATCCGTTACACCAAATTTCCTCATTGAATGTTGAATGTTATTCTTCCAGGTGGTTTTTGGTCTTCCTTTATTGCTCCTCCTTTTAAATCATATTTAACCTTTGGTAGTCTTCATCCTGCATTCTTCTTAAGTGTCCATAACACATTAGTCTCCTGTGTTCAGTCTCATCCATTATAATTATTTCTGCAATCATCCATTTTCTAATTTCTGTATTTGTAATTCTTTCCAGTCCAGATTTTCTGGCAGCTCTTCTCCAAAAATCCATTTCAACTGAAGTTATTCTGTTGACATGTTGCTGTGTCATTGTCCAAACATTCCGATCCATATAACATTATACTTTCTAGGATGGGCTTAAAAATTTGTTTTGTACTGTTAATGATGTTTTTAGTCCATAATATAGAGTTTAAAATTGCTATAATTTTTCTTCCTTTACTGATCCTTTTTGCTATTTATTTATTTGATGTCCCATCTTTCTCTGTAATTGATCCCAAATAACAGCAACTAACGCTCTTCTATATATTTACCACATCAATGTATACTTCCTCTGGGTCATAGATAATAATAATAATAATAATAATAATAATAATAATAGTAATAATTTTATTTATATACAGCATTTTTATGTTTACACATCTTTCTGTGCCTAAAGTTTTATTTTTCTTCTCCACTCGCCTGTCTCCATCTAATCCATGTCTTCCAGTCCTCTTGCTCTCATTCAAGTTCTTATTTCCTGTATCCACGAGTTTCGAGCTCTTCCTCTCCTCCTTCTTCCAGGTGGACACCAACACAATGTTTTCCTGGGTAATCTTTCTTTTTGCATTCGTCGTTCGTGCCGATACCAATCTAATTGTTTATACCGTATATAATCTGCTATTGAATAACCAATATTCATTTTTTCTATTTAATATTATTAATAATAATAATAATAATAATAATAATAATAATAATAATAATATTTTAAATTAAGGATTTTCTCTGCATTACAGTATTTACCATTCATTATATAATGTATTTATATCTATAATGATCCAGTGAAATAAATAAATAAATAATTTTAATACTTTTTAATAACAATAATTGGACACCCTGTGTATTTATGATTTGTAGCCTCCTGTATGTTTCAATATTTCATTTCGTTCTGTTAACGTTGATGATATAATTTAGTTCCCACAGTGAAAGGAATCGTGTATTTTTATTTAAGTTCTGCCTGTTTCTATAATGTTATTTTGATTACTGAGTTTTTTGTGATGTGTAAGTTGGCATTATTGTTAACAGCTGGTGTCATTCACAGCTTCCCGCTGAGTTAAGTGGCTCGCGGTCCCCACACTCATTTGTTTGAATTGGTGAGGGTGACGATAAGCAGCCTTGAGTATAATGGGAAGGTAATTACCCCATTACGTCATCCATTTGTTTCAAATAAGTTTTCAGTTATGCCACTTGAATCCAATAAGCTGACACTTTGATTTAGATCACACCAAATGTCATTTCAATGTGATTTTACTAAAATAATTCAGAAAATCGGTCATTATGTCTAAATAATAACTAACGCACTGATACTAAACGAACTCTTAGGTCCGTGGCCACGCGGGCATAAGTTCTCGCTACGTTCCTATCTTCAGTTAATCTTTTCCAATCATCCCCTGTATAATCAATTTCCCTGAAATAATATTTAACCCATTCGCTTCAGGTTTAAAGACTCGTTGCATTTTCCCAGAAACCGGATTTAAGTTACCGAAAATTATATTGTACATTTTCAGATATTCAAAACAAACAAAATATAACGGTACTTGAGATCGCAATAAGGGCGAAGGCAAAACACATTCCTCTGCTATTCATAAATGTAACAAAATATTACCCTGCCAAGGGATGTACAAAATATATAACAGCAGAGTGTACCTCGTCTTCTGAGTTGAAGGTTATTTAACTGCCGGCGAGTCTACCTCGTCTTTTGAAGCGAATGGGTTAATGATATTCTCTCACCGCATTCCTGACCTACCTCTCTGTTCTACAATGGCATTACAGCCCTGTGTCGGGGCCTTAACCTATCCTATGTTAGGAGTTACTAGACCAAGTGAATTATGTTACACTTATTTCCCTGACGATGTCATGAATGGTATGAGATCAACATACCAACCCAATAAAATATCTATAGTGCAGTTCTGGCTTCTGTAGTCGCATTTCATGGTATAGGGTTTATGGTGTATGGCGAGTTGCAGGTACTGCCAGCAACTATACTGGAAAGTTACCCTGATGTTAATAATAATTTAGGGATTGTTTTTATTTAATTTTTAATGTAAATAATTATTTTAATAATTTATTTTATAATGTTAAATATAATAGATGATTTTTGTAACATCGATGTGAAATGTAACAATGATTACGTCACATATATTGTTATGGTAAACAATAGATACTGAATTCACAGACAAAAGAATGTTCAAATAATGTGGGATTAAGTCGGCCGAACATTAAAAATACGATTGGATAATGAGAAATGAAGACGGGCGTATCGTGTTCTTTCTTGATGATGTCATTACCAATCAGAAATTTAAAACATTATGATTTGCAACAAAGAAGAAGGAGAGACGGCTACAAGAATATGATAAAGATAGACGTCATTGAATGTTCTCCAAATAAAAGTTTATATAACTTGTGTTTTAATTGAATTGTCTTAAAATAAATAGAAGAAAAATAAAATTAAAATTACGTGAGTCTAGTTATATAAGAAATGATTTAATAGTGGAGTAATTTTATAATAAATAAAATAGCATATAGAAAGTTGATATATAACTACTAAGTAATTCATAATAATAATAATTAAATATTATAAAAAATAAAATTGTGAGTACTACCAATTTGAAAATATATTAAATCAATAGTCATCAGATTAAATGATGAAACAAAATGAAGTTTCATCTTTATTGCTAAATATTGTTTAACAAATAATTTATAGCTGAAGTGAATGTTTTATTTAATAACAAAATGTAATCGCTCACCATAATTGATAAGTAACAGCTCCCTTGAGAAAGATATACATGCCGGTGCAACTAAATAAACGAACGAGGAAATATTTAATGAAAGAAATCCCTTACCCAAGAATGCCGTTCCAAATATTGGCGCCGCAACGTGGCCCGAAAAAAATCAAGAAACCCTGTTCCACAACTATACTTAGTTTTGAAAACATAAGTTATTTCACGTTGAATTGTTTTATCTACTAGTTTTTTGTTAATGAATACTTTTATTTTCTGATAAGTTTGGAGTGTTCATAATAGAATAGTGTTGCTTTTATAACAATTTATTTTATTATTATCATTAATAAGAAAACGTTTTCTGCATGGCTACTAGTTTCCTCTCCCACACGGCAATGTCCCCTCCTGCCACCGCCTTAGGATTTACCAAGACGGCTACAGTTACAGACCTGGACTATAGTAAACAACTAAGGTATTAAATAAACAATTGAGTTGGTGTTTACTTAATGAAAATCCATACGTATTAATTAAATAAAAATTTGATTTTCATATTTATTATATAATTCAGTGACAGCTGTTTCGGTACACTGTACCTTCTTCAGACATGTTAACAAATTATGAATTGTGTTCCAACTGATCTAAGCAACAATACAACAATATTTATTTAAATTTTTAAATTTAACAAAGGGGATTCATTCAAATCAAGTTGAGAATTTAACAGTTTTTTACTACTTTTAAATTTATTAATTTCTACAGCCTCCAAAAGATCTAACTTCTTACCCTTACCACAAATATGTAAAATTTCAAAATTTGGATCGAAACAATGATTAAATTGGGATAAGTGGTTAGCGTATTTTGAATTTTCTAAATTTCTGTTATATGCTCCCATGTGTTCCTTTATCCGAGAGATAAAAGGTCTACCAGTTTGTCCTATATAGACGTTGTCACATGTGCCACACTTCAATTTATATACACCTGATAATTTTTCTTTTTTTGTTGTTGTTTTGGTTTTATTGTTTTTATTATATTTTGTAGAGTTTTATTAGTTTTAAATGCCACATTGATGTTAAACTTTTTAAACTGTTTAGATATTTTATTTGAAAGTGGGCCTATGTATGACATTACGACATATTTCTTTATGTTTTCTTTGGGTAAAGGAAAATATTTGTTAATTGCTTTTTTACCCAAAGAAAACATAAAGAAATATGTCGTAATGTCATACCTAGGCCCACTTTCAAATAAAATATCTAAACAGTTTAAAAAGTTGAACATTAATGTGGCATTTAAAACTAATAAAACTCTACAAAATATAATAAAAAACAATCAAACCAAAACAAAAAAAGAAAAATTATCAGGTGTATATAAATTGAAGTGTGGCACATATGACAATGTCTATATAGGACAAACTTTTATCTCTTGGATATAGGAACACATGAGAGCATATAACAGAAATTTAGAAAATTCAAAATATGCTAACCACCTATCCCAATTTAATCATTGTTTCGATCCAAATTTTGAAAGTTAACATATTTGTGGTAAGGGTAAGAAGTTAGATCTTTTGGAGGCTGTAGAAATTAATAAATTTAAAAGTAGTAAAAAACTGTTAAATTCTCAACTTGATTTGAATGAATCCCCTTTGTTAAATTGAAAAATTTAAATAAATATTGTTGTATTGTTGCTTAGATCAGTTGGAACACAATTCATAATTTGTTATCATGTCTGAAGAAGGTACAGTGTACCGAAACAGCTGTCACTGAATTATATAATAAATATGAAAATCAAATAAAACTACGTTTTATTTTTATTTAATTGATAACCAAGATATTATTAGGGTGAAAGAGATCGGTAAAATTAGCTTAGAGACTTTTATTCAGACTCAAGGATCTGAACCTGGAAATGTTCAGACTCGGGACCCACGGTTCAAAAACCCTGCCGGAGGACTTGCTCCTTAGATTTCTCATCCTAAAAACAATCGACTCTGGCCGGGCTTAAACCCGCGACCCGCGGAACTAGAGGCAAGGAACAGAACCACAACCTACTGACCTCTTTCCCTCAGGTTTTCCTTCAAGGAGTTTTCAAAACGCTCTTTCACTTCTCTATTCGTGACACATGTCCTGTCAATCGCAGTCTACGAGCCTTAGCTGTTCTTACTTTATCTGGTTTACATTACAATATTCTGTACTACAATATTAACAAAAAATCGACGAATTGTACGACAATGTACAGTTGCGGATTGTCGTCTTGTAGGAGTCAGAAGGAATACTATTAAATTCATTTCACGGATGTTTTAAAAAAGAAACCAAAATAAGGTTAATTCTTAACAATTTAATTACTTTATACAGTTGCCCTCCATGGTATATTTACCTTGTCGTGGTGGAGTGGCTTGTGTGCTTAAATGATCCTGAGAGCTATGCCGGCGGTAGCATTGCTGCCGATAGGGTTACCCATGCCGGACTGGTCGAAGGTGATAAGCCAGACGAAATAAGTACCTTGGTCGAAAGAGTGACGATCTTTCACCGTAAAATACAACCGTCAAGAAATGCGGACATGGGTTATACTGGGGTAAAATTTTCCGGAGGTCAAATAGTCCCCCATTCGGTTCTCCGGGCGGGGACTACTTCAGGGAACCCATTCCAAAGTTCAAGTACCTAGGAACAATGATCACAAATAGGAATGAGATGCACAAAGAAATTAAACATAGGCTCAATTCTGGAAATGCATGCTATTATGCATTGCAGAGACTTTTGATGTCCCAACTCCTTTCAAAAAACGTTAAGCTGAAAATATATAAAACTATTATTCTACCAGTTATATTATATGGGTGCGAAACATGGACTCTTACTTTAAGGGAGGAAAGGAGATTACGAGTATTTGAGAATAAAGTTCTTAGGAAAATTTTTGGACCAAAGAGAGATGAACAGACAGGTGAATGGAGAAGACTACATAACAATGAACTACATGGTCTTTATAGGAAGCCAGATATAATAAGAACAGTTAAGTCTCGTAGACTGCGATGGGCAGGGCATGTTGCGCGTATGGGGAATGAAAGACGTGCATGGAAACTTCTTGTAGGAAAGCCAGAGGGAAAACGCCCAGTTGGTAGACCAAGAATGAGGTGGGAGAACAACATTAACTCTGATTTGAGGGAAGTAGATTATACAGGGAATGATTGGAAAGCATTAGCTCACGATAGGGATGTATGGAGAGCTTATGTCCGTGCGGCCATGAACCTACGGGTTCGATAGTGCCAGTGAGTAAGTAAGTAAGTAAGTATACAGTTAATTTTCAATTAATATAATTTATTTGATCGTCCATAATGGAAATGGACAGCTATTGACAAATGAGGTAAACTTTGAGGGAGTGGCTGAATTCAAATCACAAATAAGAATGACAGTAATATAATGTACGGTTAAAAACTATAATATAGTTACCTTGTAGGTCCGTCTCCTCAACTTAAGTTCTTTTAAAACTCTGTAGGCCTTTCGGGACTAGTCCCATCATCAGCAGAATAGGCCTACAGAATAGGCCGAAAGGCCTACAAAGTTTTAAAAGAACTTAAGTTGAGGAGACGGACCTACAAGGTAACTATATTATAGTTTTTAACCTTACACTATATTACTGTGAACTAATACCTCAACGGAAAATCACCATGAATTTTACTGGTATCGACAAATAGGAATGAGATGCACAAAAATTAAACATAGGCTCAATTCTGGAAATGCGTGCTTCTATGCATTACATAGACTATTGACGTCCCAATTCCTTTCAAAAAACGTTAAACTGTAAATATATAAAACTATTATTCTACCAGTTATATTATATGGATGTGAAACTACAAGTTTTTGAGAATAAAGTTCTTAGGAAAATTTTTGGAGCAAAGAGAGATGAACAGACAGGTGAATGGAGAAGACTACATAACAGTGAACTACATGGTCTTTATAGGAAGCCAGATGTAATAAGAACAGTTAAGTCTCGTAAACTGCGATGGGCAGGACATGTGGCACGAATGGGAATGAAAGAGGTGCATGGAAGTTTCTTTTAGGAAAACCAGAGGGAAAACACCCAGTTGGTAGACCAAGAATGAGGTGGAAGCTTAACAATAACTATGATATGAAGGATGTAGATTATACAGGGAATGATTGGAAAACATTAGGAATGTATGGAGAGCTTGTGTCTGCGCGGCCATGAACCTACGGATTCGATAATACCAGTGAGATATATATGTACATACGTAGATATATACATATACCAGCCATTGGACCTCATGGATGGACACCCTATAATTTCTCCTGCATGTTAACCCGAGAAGAGATTTAAATTATTGATGTCTGGTAAAGTGCCCAACATTGTATGTTTATATTGTTTAGATCCATAAGGACAATATTCGGAAATCACGCAGTAATTTTTAATGAACTTAGCTTGTAATATGTGCATATTGTAAGGCAGGGGGCGTGGTGTTGTGTTTTTGTTGTAAAATAACTCTTTTGTTTGTAACCTTGGTATGGAGCTTTTTTTGACAACGATGGCGACAGTAATGGTGATCCTCCTGGTTAGAAAAAAGTCACGCAATTATTGAATACGAAATCGTTCGCGTGTTTTTTCTATCATTTACATAAAAAAACCGTCATCTTATAGAATAATTTTCACTTTCTACGTCCACGACTCGACACACAATCACAATTTATATCCTAAGATTTAAAATTTACCTGAAGGTTTACAGTTGAATATTTAGAAGCGTGTCCGCAAGAAATTCCCACAGTTTGCTGTGAAAGCTTTTTTGTTGTCTAATTCCACCAGGTTAAATAAAATCAATGGTCGGACAATATAACAATTTAAAGACTGTTCTTTATTTTTTGTTGTGTGGTTTATTGTAATTATAATTATATAATTATATTAATTGTAGGACGCTTAATAAGAGCTTAGGTATTGAATTATACTAAGGTGATTATTACACCTTAAAATAATTTATAGATTTTGAAATTCAATATTTTTAGTCTGTTATGACAGTTCTGTTGTTTTATTCTCGGAATTGTAATCCATTTCTTTGGTTGGAGCCCCTGGAAGGCGGAGTTACGTTACCCCGATGATATGATGGGTGATAAATGAGTTTGCTGAAAGTATTTTTTTTATTTTCTTCCTATACGCTTTATATCACTTTGTAGCATTCGCATAATTAAAAATTTAATCAACTAAAGGAACTTCTGTCGTTATTGGGGAAATATTATACCGGTGTCCATATACAAAAAATTTAATGAAAACCGGAAAACGCACACATTTTATTAGGACAACTTGCGAATACACGGCGTGGGCTGCTACGCCTAAATAAATGAAGCAATCAATTTGCGATGTAAATCTGTCCAATTAAAACCACAGATACCAGTAAAAGTGACAAGTCAAGAAACATACACAAATTGATCCTGACATATTTAGTTTTATTGATATAAATATCAATAAAACTAAATATATGGTCGCACATAGAAATACATTAGTAGTAGTAGTAGTAGTAGTAGTAGTAGTAGTAGTAGTAGTAGTAGTAGTAGTAGTAGTAGTAGTAGTGGGACTTTATTAGACAAAAACGAATGCTATTGTGTTATTACTTAATTGTAATAATATTGTGTTTTCTTTATGTAATTGTAATGTTATTGCTGTTTTTGTTGTTTATTTTTCTTTACACTAGTACCAAGTGTTAAGTGACGGATTGTCGGACAAACTGCAGCGTGTCCATAATATGTGTATCAGATTCATATTTAATGTTCGAAAATACGATCACATTTCTCCATTATTCAACGAATTATCATGGCTACATCTAAAAGAGAGAAGAAAATCGCACTGTCTAATTCTCCTATTTAAGATCCTACATACCTCGATTCCCAATTATTTATCATCCCGTTTCCAGTATCTATCCTCAAACCATAACTTAAACACAAGATCACAACATAGTCTCTTACTTAATATACCGCAACATAGGACATCACATCACTCCATGTCATATACCATCTCCACTTCTCGCAACTGGAATTCCCTACCAAAAGAAATAAGGGGCTGCCGGACATTGGCATCTTTTAAAAGAAATCTAAATTTATATTTGCTCTAAACTCGACTTCATTATTATCCAGTGTAAGATATATATATTAATTGGTGTTTCTGGTATAATTTATCATATTATTATTATTATTATTATTATTATTATTATTATTATTATTATTATTATCGTATCATTATTGTTACTACCCTATAAAATGTTGTTTGTACATGAAATTTACATTTCTACATTTATTGTATCTTTAACCGTTTATAATTAGTATAGTGTATATCTATATTTGTCGAATATTTATTTGTATTTGTGCTGGTTGAGTGGAAGAGAGGGCCTTATGGCCTTAACTCTGCCAGAATAAATAAAGTATTATTATTATTATTATTATTATTATTATTATTATTATTATTATTACTTTATTGTAACGGACTGTCAACAGCACGTACGGCTTACTGCCCGTGCGACCCATATTTGTAAATAATATTGTAAATATCTTACTTTTTGTCTAATAAAGTCCTACTACTACTAGAAATACATTATATAATGGAAATGGACAGTTAATGACAAATGAGGGAAATTTTGAGGAAATGGCTGAATTCAAATACCTAGGAACAATAATCACAAATATGAATGAAATGCGCAAAGAAATTAAACATAGGCTCAATTCTGGAAATGCGTGCTATTGTGCATTACAGGGACTCTTGACGTCGCAACTCCTTTCAAAAAACGTTAAACTGAAAATATATAAAACTATTATTCGTATATGGATACGAAACACGGAAAGGAGATTACGGGTATTTGAGAATAAAGTTTTTAGGAAAGTTTTTGGAGCAAAGAGAGATGGACAGGTGAATGGAGAAGACTACTAACAATGAACTACATGGTCTTTATATGAAGCCAGATATAATAAGAACAGGTAAGTCCCGTAGACTGTGATGGGCAAGACATGTGGCACGAATGTGGAATGAAAGATGTGCATGGAATCTTCTTGTAGAAACAAAACATAGGAAAATGTTCAGTTGGTAGACCAAGAACGAGGAGGGAGAATAACATTAACTATAATGAAGGAGAACGTGTCACAAATTAGGAAATTAGAAACATAATGGAAGCAGAAGAAAGCATAATTGAAAGAATTGAGGAAAAGGAATTAAAGTGGTTAGGACATGTTTTAAGAATGGAAGATGAGCGATGGCCGAAGCAACTATATGAATGGCATCCGAACAGAAAGAAGAAGAGGAAGACCAAGGTTAACATGGAAGGAAAACATGAAGATAGTAATGCAAGCTAGAGGGCTAAGCATCGAAGATGCCCAAGATCATAGGCTTTGGAGGTTTGGCACGGGAAGACGGCAGCAGCTGTAAAAACCCGAAGATATATAGATATAATGAAGGAAGTAGATGATACAGGAAATGACTAGAAAACATTAGATCAGGATAGTTATGAATCTAGAATTTATGTTCGCACGTCCATGAACCTCCAGTTCCATGGTGCAGTGAGTTAGTTAGTTGTGTTTTTCAGTCTTTTTTTAATGTTATTGTGATCACCCTGAATATGCCTTGTTTAAGGGTGAAACATCTGTCAGTATCAAATTGGGTATGTTTCTGTTCTTATTTTATCGCATTTACTGGTATCTGTATTTTTAATTGGACAGATTTACATCCCAGGTTGATTGCTGATTCTTTTAACAGAATTACTACGAAGGTAAATTGTTTCATTTTGTACATCCAAACGTCTTTCAGCTCCTTTTCCGAATATGAATTCTAACTTTTATCCTCTGAAGGATTTTTTTTGCATTGTCTTTAATGTAGTTATTTCTATTATGTAATATAACATCTTAAATTGTAAAAAAAAAAATGAATGTCTTTTGTTAGTACAAACGGAGTTGTTAACAACAAAACATACCAACACTGACAGTTGAATTAATTTTCTTGACGTTCCCAGAATCCGGATAATCATTCCCTCCCCCAAACAAACGAAAGTTAAAAAAAGGCGCGTTGACATTTTTTCTAACTTTTTATGTATAAAGTTTTTATATTAGAACCTGACCTTTACACTCTTTTGTTTCTCAAACTAATATTATTAAGGTTGTATGGATTCGAGTTTTTAAATGTACTTTATTCGACCTCATTTCTAAAACTTTTTTAAATTCTGTTGTTTTTGTAGTTAACTTTATTGGATAGAAGAGAGAAAAGAGGGGGTTCTTTTCATATGGTGATATCAATGATAGATGTAGGAAGAGCTTCATTCAAAAGTTCCCTAACTAACTCACTCACTGGCACTATCGAACCCGTAGGTTTGTGGCCGTGCGGACATAACATCTCCATACTTCCCTATCCTTAGCCAATGTTTTCCAATCATCCCTTTAAAAAAATGTTAAACTGAAAATATATAAAAATTTATTCTACCAGTTATATTATATGGATGCGAAACATGGACTCTTACTTTAAGGGAGGAAAGGAGATTACGAGTATTTGAGAATAAAATTCTTAGGAAACATTTTGGACCAAAGAAAGATGAACAGACAGGTGAATGGAGAAGACTGCATAACACTAAACTACATGGTTTTTCTACGAAGCCAGATATAATAAGAATAGTTACGTCTTGTCGACTGCGATGGGCAGGACATGTGACACGAAAGGCGAATGAAATAATTGCATGTAAGTTTCTCGTAGGAAAACCAGAGGGAAAACGCCCAATTGATAGACCAAGTATGAGGTGGGAGAATAGCATTAACTATGATTTGAGGGAAGTAGATTATACAGGGAATGATTGGAAAACATTAGCTCAAAATAGGGATATATGGAGAGCTTATATCTGCACGGCCATGAACCTACGGGTTCGATAGTGCCAGATAGATAGTTATTTGCTTATAGATATGAGACATCTAGCAAACTACGGTATTACGAAAACTATTTAACTCATGCCCCGAATGGAAGTTAATGACCAATCACATTTCAATGATTTTTTATTTACAACCAATCACAGTCGTGTTTTGCCTCGAATTTATCAAGTGAAGTCTATCATATTAAAGAAAGCTCCTCCTTTTTAACATTCTGAATAGGTCAGTAGATTATTTTGCAGTGACTGACTCTCTAAAAAATGCGGCTACCAGATTGTATATATAGTGCATGAATGTCAGCATATAGCGCATGCGGGAGATAATATAAAAACATCTGTAGCAATTGATTATACCACAAAAAAAAAAGAAACCACTGTTTGCATTTTCTTAAACGAATTATTTTCCAGGAAATGACGTTGCAGAAAAATATAATTGACATATTTACATCATTGGACATCAGAAATTAACTAATACCTATAACGTTGGTCATTCTTACAATATTGCGTTCCTTTGGCAATAAATAATATGATCTGGTTGCAGTTATAAATTTGAAAGAAACAAATGAAGCGTACCAAACGTTTCTCATTTGTTTTCAAACATCGCCGTTTACATTAAATATTTTAAAATAACTATATTTATATAATAATGATTTGTGAGTAAACAGCTTAATTTTATTCGTTAAATAGTCCTAACAATTACCACTCTTGATTTTAAAATTCTCTAGATAAATTTACTCCTCACTTCCTGAGTTGTGAATTTATTGATTATTTGGAAATCACTCGTGGCATTACTTATGACTATTTAACTCATGCCCCAAATGGGAGTCAATGGCCAATCATGTTTCAATGAATTTTGTTTTACAACCAATCAAACTCGTGTTTCACGAAATATTTATCAGTGTTATAATTACCATATTAAAGAAGGCTCCTCCTTTTTAATATTCTGAACAGGTCTGAACATTATTTAGCAGTGACTGAGCCTGTAAGAAATACGGTTACCAGATTGTATATATAGTGCATGAATGTCAACAGATGCCGCATACGGGAGTTAATATAAAAACATTTGTAGCAGTTGATTATACAACCAAAAAAAGAAACCACTCTTTGCACTTTCTTAAATGTATTTTTTCCCAGGTAACAATCCAGAAAAATATAATTGTCATATTTACATCATACGACATCAGAAATGAATTAATAAACAGTTTGATGTGTTTCATTTTTTCTCCACTAGAGAGCATTCTTACAATATTGCGTTCCTTTGGCAATAAATAGTATGATCTGGTTGCAGTGATAAACAAAAGAAACAGATGGAGCGTACCTATCGCTTCTCATTTGTTTTCAAACATCGCCGTTTACATTAAATATATAAATATTTTAAAATAACTATAGTTAAATAATGATTTGTGAGTAAACAGCTTAATTTTATTCGTTACATAGTCCTAACAAATGCCACTCTTGATTTCCAAATTCTCTAGATAAATTCACACCTCACTTCGTGAGTCGTGAATTTATCGATAATCTGGAAATCACTCGTGGCATTACTTATGATAATGAGATCGGTAAATTCTGCTTAGAGTCCTCTTTATTCAGTCTTAAGGATATTTTACAAGCCTAAAAATCTTCAGACCATGGACCCGAGTCTCAAAATCCCATATTGAATCTTAAATACTGAAAAATGAGCATAATGCAGATGTGATCGTTTTTAGCTGCCAGTTTTAAAATATATTGTTTATTTTTTATTATTTCACTCACCTCATACTTCATATATATATATATATATATTTATAGCTATTTATGGGGGTTGTGTTATTGGGTGCTGTGTATAAAGCACTAGCAGTGATTCATATATTTTGTGCCAGTCTGTGGTGTCTATGTTGTGTTCGTCAGTTAATTCGCCAGCCCATTCAACGTAATCCGATTTCATGTCCCGGGCGTTCTTTCGCATCCCTACAACCATTGTTTGCAGTCATTTTGCCGTTAATACCGTGTTCCATTTTGGAAAACCACCCTCTACAAGTCTAACACAATTCTCTCCTCGTACAGGTTGGCAAATTAATTTTAATATCCAACTCTTCTTCTTCAGATTTCGCTAATCTCTCAAATATCCGAATTCCACTGGAATTTTTCAATAATTTGTTTTCAAAAGCTTCCGGAATCTTGAGTCAGTGAGGCCTTGTTTTATTACACGCTTTATATTAGCTTGACCTGTATCTATCTATCTATCTATCTATCTATCTATCCATCCATCCATCCATCCATCCATCCATCCATCCATCCATCCATCCATCCATCCATCCATCCATCCATCCATCCATCCATCCATCCATCCATCCATCCATCCATCCATCCATCCATCCATCCATCCATCCATCCATCCATCCATCCATCCATCCATCCATCCATCCATCCATCCATCCGTCCATCCGTCCATCCGTCCGTCCGTCCGTCCGTCCGTCCGTCCGTCCGTCCATCCGTCCATCCATCCGTCCATCCATCTATCTATCTATGTAACGGAATTTTTCAACGCATAAAAATAAACTAAAGATAGGGGCAAAATAATAAGAAATATAGTTAGAAGTTAAAGGAAATGTTTGTTCCTTACTAAATAATTTAATTGCATCTCTAAAAGGCTGTAAAATACCAATAAACCCCGATTTTCACCCACTTAAAATCATCGGATCGACTTGAAACTTTGTATACTTGTAGAGGACACGTGATAATACAATAATTTCATATTTAGTTTCTAAAATCCTGGTCATAATCATCAGAAAATCAAAAAAAGTGTTTTTGTATCAATGTAACGGAATCTTTCAACGCGATTTTCACCCACTTAGAAACATTGGATCGACTTGAAACTTTGTATACTTGTAGAGGACCCGTGACAATACAATAATTTCATATTTATTTTTTAAAGGTCGTAAGAGTCTACATTTAAATTACAGACGTCTATATAAAGTTTAGTCTCAAACTTCGACTAGGTTTTTAGTCTCTGTGTTCCATAATTTATCCTGCAAGCGCAATACTATCTCCAATTCCCAAAACTGGAATTCCCTACCAAAGGACGACCTATACATTTTTCACAGAGAAGTGTTATGTCAAATTTCAGGTCCATACTTCGACTCCAAATTATTTAGTCTCTCTTTTCCAGTATCTATCCTCCAACCATAATTTAAATACACGATTCCATCGTAATATCACATTATTATTATTATTATTATTATTATTATTATTATTACTACTACTTCTTGAGGGAGATGTAAAATCGCTGTATTGTGGATAAATTCCGAAATAAAATAATAATAATAATAATAATAATAATAATAATAATAATAATAATAATAATAATAATGAATAGTAGGGAAATGGTTGAACATATACAAAATTATCATAAGTAATGCCACGAGTGATTTCCAAATTATCGATAAATTCACGACTCACGAAGTGAGGAGTGAATTTATCTAGAGAATTTGGAAATCAAGAGTGGCATTTGTTAGGACTATTTAACGAATAAAATTAAGCTGTTTACTCACAAATCATTATTTAACTATAGTTATTTTAAAATATTTATATATTTAATGTAAACGGCGATGTTTGAAAACAAATGAGAAACGATAGGTACGCTTCTACTGCTTCTTTTGTTTATCACTGCAACCAGATCATACTATTTATTGCCAAAGGAACGCAATATTGTAAGGAGGAGCTTTCTTTAATATGGTAATTATAACACTGATAAATATTTGGTGAAACACGACTCTGATTGGTTGTAAAACAGAAATCATTGAAACGTGTTTGGTCATTGACTCCCATTTGGGGCATGAGTTAAATAGTCAGATTAAATGGTTCCATCACGTCCAGAGAATGTCAAATTCCCGTTTACCAAAGATGATTTACCACCTCAACCTTAAAGGCAAAAGAGACCTCGGAAGACCCTTCAACCGATGGAAAGATCAGTTTTTGTAGTCGCAGAACGGGCATCATCACCCAATACTGCATTCGGAAGAAGAAGAAGAAGATAATAATAATAATAGTAGTATTGTTTTAAATTGTAACGTAAGTATTTGAGTAGGCCATGGAATCCCGAATAAAAAAGAAAGTCATTAAGAAAACAAATGCTAGTTAATTATCTAACTGTACGCATTAAATTGACAAAGTTTTATGTGATTTTTTAAAACAAAAGAAGATAAGTGTAAGTGTTTATATCTCTGACAATAGCTGTGTTATGATATACTCCCTGATATTCCAAACACAAAGAGTGTAGGCGTAAGAACAAAGAATTTTTAAACGGGTTGACGTGGGAAAACCTATTATACGTGTTCCATAGCCATTGATTAACAAGCGTGTAGCTTTTTTATTTCACGTGACGTCATCAGGTGAATAAAAACACATACCACGTCACATTTATCTATCTTGATGAAATGCGCTATCACAGAACCGAGTGTTTCGTGTTTTGTTTTCAGTCATTAAAAAATAAGTCTAATTTCTTTAACTAAATATTATTTCTTATAGGCGTGATATGATATTAAGGGCCTTCACGCACTCTTTCTTGAGTTACGCTATGAAATATAGGAAAGAAGAAAACATCATTAAAAGTAAATGATATTATATGGTCACACATAGAAATACATTATATAAAAAAATATATACAGTTAATATATAATGAGGGAAATTTTGAAGATGTAGCGGAATTCAAATACCTAGGAATAGGAATGAGATGCACAAAGAAATTAAACATAGGCTCAATTCTGGAAATGCGTGCTATTACGAATTACAGAGACTCTTGTCGTCCCAAATTCTCTGAAGAAGCGTTAAACTGAAAATATATAAAACTGTTATTCCCTCAATTACATTATATGGATGTGAAATATGAACTTTTACTTTAAAAGAGGACAAAATATTACCGGTGTTTGATATAAAGTTCTTAACAAAATGTTTGTCCCAAAAAGAAATAAACAAGCAGGTGAATTGAGAAGATTGCATAACAGTGATCGACATGATCTTTGTAGGAAACCAGATATAATAAGAACAGAAAGACTCCTAGACTGCGATGGGCAGGACATGTGACACGAATTGGGAATGAAAGAGAGGCTTGGAAACTCTGTACTAAAACCAGATCACACAGGAGATGATTGAAAAACATTAGGTCAGGATAGAGATGTGTTGAGAGCTTATATCTTATTTGGCAATAAATATTATGATCAAGCAGCAGTGAATGAACATAACCTCACATTTCTGATTTGTTTTTAAACATCGCCGTTTACATTAAATATATAAATATTTTAAAATAACTAAAGTTAAATAATGATTTGTGAGAAAACAGCTTAAGTTTATTTGTTAAATAGTCCTAACAAATGCCACTCTTGTTTTCCAAATTTTCTAGATAAATTCACTCCTCACTTCGTGAGTCGTAAATTTATCGATAAGTTGGAAATCACTCGTGGCATTACTTATAATAATAATAATAATAATAATAATAATAATAATAATAATAATAATAATAATAATAATAATAATAATAATAATAATAGCTTTATTTTACCTGGCAGAGTTAAGGCCTTAAGGCCTTGTCTACCACTCAACCAGGTTTAAAAAAAATACAGAAGAAAAGTCTTAAATCTAAATTACAATATATATATATATATATATATATATAAACGATTACAAGTTATGAATACAATACAATTAATATTTATAATGTATTTTGATTTACTCTAAATTTAACGAATTAAATATATAATATGTACAAGATATATAAAAAACGAGGAAAAGATTAATGACATAGTATAAAATTAAATAAATAGAGAAAAATTAATTATTAGACAACAGGTAACTGTATAAGCGTGACTTAAAGGTGCTAAGTGTGCGGCAACCCCTGATATCTTGAGGAAGGAGATTCCAGGAGCGGGCGGAGGCTACTGTGAAGGAAGTAGAATAGGAGGAAGTGCTATGAAGAGGAATTGTTAGCAGACTGCTATCTTGTGACCTAGTGTCAATATTGTGGTAGGAGGATAACTTCTCAAATCTGGACGCCAGGTAAGTAGGAATGTAGGAATTCAGAAGCTTGAAAAGTAGCGAAAGAGAGTGCAATTTACGTCTGTCAGTAAGACGGAGCCAAGAGAGGTTATTAAAGTGTTCGGAAATATGGTCATAACGGCGGATATTGAAAATGAATCGAATGCAAGCATTATGAACACGCTGCAGTCTCTGCGACAAGGCATAGTTTAGATCATTATATATAATGTCACAATAATCGAAGTGTGGTAACACAAGATTCTGCACTAGGATTTGTTTTAACACGAAACTGGGAGAAAATTCTTTAAACGTCTAAGATAATGTAAGATGGAGAAAGTCTTTTTACATATGTGTTTCACTTGTGTTTGCCAGGTTAAATTTGCGTCTAGATGTAGTCCAAGATCTATTACTGAAGAAGAATAAGGGATAATTATATTATTTATAGTAATGTTTGGAAGTGTAGATATGTCAAAGGTTGTAAGCAGTCTTTGGTGTCCCATTAGAATTACTTGTGACTTGTTAGGATTTAGATTTAGACCGATACTTGAAGACCAGTTAAAGATGGATATGAGATCGTCATTCATTTTCATCAAGCTGTTATAGAGAGAATGAGGAGGTGAATGTAGGTAAATTTGGAGATCATCAGCATAGAGGTGATAACGGCAGTGCTTTAGTACAGTTGGCAAATCATTTATGTAGATTGAGAAAAGAAGAGGTCCGAGAACACTGCCCTGGGGGACTCCAGCCGGCACGTTACGCCAAGACGAAGATCTAGAGTTTAATGAAACGTATTGTTGACGACCGTGCAGGTATGAGTCGAACCAGGATACAGCGCTGTCAGACAAATGTAGGTGCTTGAGCTTTATCATAAGTAAGTCGTGGTCTACTGTGTCAAAAGCTTTGGTGAATTCAAGTAAGGTTAAAGGAGTCAATTGACGTCTGTCCACAGCTTCACGAATATATTCGGTAATTTTTAGCAAAGCTGTGGTTGTGCTATGACCAGATCTAAAGCCGGATTGATAAGGATCAAGGAGGTGATTTTCTTGGAGATAATCAGTCATTTGCTTATGTACAATATATTCCAGGGCTTTAGATAATGTCGGAAGGATGCTAATCGGTCGGAAGTCATTACAGTTAGTAGGTGTACTTATTTTTGGTATAGGCCGAACTCTAGACTGTTTCCATACAATAGGGAAGATAGAAGTTATAAGGGAAGCATTGAAAATATGAGTCACTGTGGGTAGAATAATGTCAATGATTTTATTTAGCATTAAAATGCTGATGTTATCTGTTCCTTGCGCATTGGATTTAATCCGCTTGAGTGCTTTTTTAACGTCTATAGGCGAAATGTCGTAAAAGTGAAATTTATCTCTTCCTATATGTGGGGATGGGGATAAGTCTTTAAGAGTGTCTATTTTAGTCTTGTTGTCTGGAGGTGTCATGGGTATTGTTGTCTGGAGGTGTCATGGGTATTGTTGTCTGGAGGTGTCATGGGTATTGAGGTAAAATGTTCATTTAAGTCATCTACAGAAATGTCTATAGAGTCAGTTGAGCGATTCAACTGTCTAAGTCCCATTGCACGGAGCTTTCGCCAAGTGTCCCGTGCACTTATTTCAGGTCCGATTATACTGTGGGCGTGTCGTAGTTTGGCATTACGTATAGTTTGTGTAGTTGTGTTTCTAAGTTGTTTGTACAGTTGCCAGTTCTCGTCATTTTTATGTCGTCTGCATGTTCGGTATTTAACTCATGCCCCAAATGGGTGTTAATGACCAATCACGTTTCAATGATTTTTTACTTACAACCAATCACAGTCGTGTTTCGCCTAGAATTTACCAACTAAAGTTTATCATAATAAAGAAAGCACCTCCTTTTTAACATTCTGAATAGGTCATAGGCCTAGCATTATTTTGCAGTGACTGACTCACTAAGAAATACGGCTACCAGATTGTATATATAGTGCATGAATGTCAACACATACCGCATGCGGGAGTTAATATAAAAATATTTGTAGCAATTGATTATACCAATAAAAAAAGAAACCACTCTTTGCACTTTCTTAAATGTATTTTCTCGTAGGTAATAACATTCCAGAAAAATATAATTATATTTACATCATAGGACATCAGAAATAAATTAATATACAGTTTGATGTGTTTCATTTTTTCTCCGCTAGAGTGCATTCTTACAATATTTCGTTCCTTTGGCAATAAATAATATGATCTGGTTGTAGTGATGAACAAAAGAAGCAGATGAAGCGTACCAATCGTTTCTCATTTGTTCTCAAACATCGCCGTTTACATTAAATATATACATATTTTAAAATAACTATAGTTAAATAATGATTTGTGAGTATACAGCTTAATTTTATTCGTTAAATAGTCCTAACAAATGCCACTCTTGTTTTCCAAATTTTCTAGATAAATTCACTCCTCACTTCGTGAGTCGTGAATTTATCGATAAGTTGGAAATCACTCGTGGCATTACTTATGATTACTTGTATTTCTTTAATATTTGCATGAGAAAACCCTCAGTAGAGCTGTATTCCTTCGGAATTGGCTACAACTTGAACAGGGTGTGAGTTGATACCGGGGCAGCAGGTAGACGTGAACTTTTGACATTGATAGGAAATCTAGCGATCTTCATTAGGTGAGGGGCCCCCACGAGGCCCGTCACTGTGATAATAGCACCAGTGCTGATTGAATTAGTAATCAATCGATAATGCCTACATACACACTTGTCGCTCCCAAATTGAATATGGACGTCCAACATTAAGACAATGGTGTATCAGATGCAAGGAGACCTCCATTGTCATCCTGTATAGCTTAATTAAACCTTATGCAACTTTATCTGCAGCAGGGTGTGTCCGAATGTAGGTCACTAGTTTGCAATGCAATGTAACAATGATATATTATCAATAGGCTTAGATCGTAAGTTGTGGAACAATTTGTACTTTAATATGATATAAAAATAAAGAAAATAAACTCCGTCGAGGTCCAATTCAAATCTGGTTGAAAACGTGGAAGAGAAGAACATTTTGTTAGAAATTCCGGGAATACCTAAACTTAAATTGTGGATTTCAGAAAGAAAATGGTAATGTAAAAATAATGACAGGAGGCACTTTACCATGGAAAATGCTATAATATATTTCATCTGATAGGAACTCCTGTATAGGCCTAATATATATATATATATATATTATCGGGTTCGAATCCCGTCCAGGCATTTATTTTTCTTATACCATATATATATATATATATATATATATATATATATATATATATATAAAGTAAAGTGTTCCCACGACAGGCCTCAGGAGGCCCTTGGGGTAGTAGGAGGTTAAGGCTCCCACTTTTTCTAGACAATCGGCACTTTATGTCAGCCGGGTTGTCAGCCCTGCGTGACGGCCGCCTTTACCCCCAGAATAAGCGTCTGGTACTCATTTCCGTTAGAGGCTGAGTCGACCCCCAGGGCCATAGTGCCGCCAGAAGGTTTGGGTCAGTTTAAAAATCCTGACCCCAACGGGACTTGAACCCTCGACCTTCCGGTTTGTAGCGCAGTGCCTTAACCACTACACCACGGCGTACCCCCATATATGTATATATGTTATAATTAAATGTTTAACATTGAGCAATGCAAGCTTAATATGGTATGATAAGAAAAATAAATGCCTGGACGGGATTCGGAGATCCGGGTTCGAATCCCGTCCAGACATTTATTTTTCTTATAATACGTATTAAGCTTGCATTGCTCAATGTTAAACATTTAATTATAACATATATATATATATATATATATATATACATACAGGGTAATTAACGAATCATGTTCCGTCTCATTATATGAAACCTATGAACATTGGTGTGAAATGAATTGTGGAAACATGTGAATGGTTGATGTGCCGCTATGCGGAGATGTTCAGCACATTTTGATGTTCATTCGTCATTGCGTTATGGCTTCGAACTTCCCTATTTTAAATTGATCATGGCACATTTCTTTCCTTCTTACGACGTGTCCTTGAAAAAGAAATACATTGCCGTTGGAACGGCGTTTCTATCTCTATTAGTTAACGCGTTACAGACGTTTGAAAGTTGACATCTGCAGCTGCTAATTTTTGCTAATAATTGTGTTATTTCTTATGGGGATATGTGACACAACGTGTCTATGCCACGGAACCAAACACTCCTGATGATATGCAACATTGGATCGGGGAAACACACCAGTTCATTTCAGATCATCAACTAATCCTTGTAAGAAGCTCCTTTTGGAAACGTATTCGGGAATGTGTTGGTATCTTTACCTTGTCGTGGTGGAGTGGCTTGCGTGCTTAAATGATCCTGAGAGCTATGCCGGCGGTAGCATTGCTGCCGATAGGGTTACCCATGCCGGACTGGTCGAAGGTGATAAGCCAGACGAAAAAAGTACCTTGGGCGAAAGAGTGACAATCTTTCACCGTAAAAATACAACCGTCAAGAAATGCGGACATGGGTTCAACTGGGGAAAAATTTTCCGGAGGTCAAATAGTCCCCCATTCGGTTCTCTGGGCGGGGACTACATCAGGGAACCCATGCCAAAGGCTCAATCACAGGGACAACATAACAATGAGCTACATGGTCTTTATAGGAAGCCAGATATAATAAGAACAGTTAAGTCTCGTAGACTGCGATGGGGAGGACACGTTGCACGTATGGGGAATGAAAGACTTGCATGGAAGCTTCTTGTAGGGAAGCTAGAGGGAAAACGCCCAGTTGGTAGACCAAGAATGAGATGGGAGAATAACATTAACTATGATTTGAGGGAAGTAGATTATACAGGGAATGATTGGAAAGCATTAGCTCAGGATAGGGATATATGGAGAGCTTATGTCCGCGCGGTCATGAACCTACGGGTTCGATAGTGCCAGTGAGTAAGTAAGTAAGTAAATAATAACGGTGACACTTTTGAACATCTACTTGGTGATAAGACACCTGTTCCTTCAGTAATAGGGTGAGGTATTTTGAAACAGGAAGTCTATACATTGGTATACAGCGCATTACTCCTGCCAATTCACCATCTTGTAGGAACTGTTCTAATATGGCATAACTAATTATTCAAATTATATTGTAAAGCCAATAAATAGATCATTCATTCCATCTAAAATAAAATAGGAGCTTGCATTTAAAATAACAGTGACCATTGTTGTATATTTTCTATAAATGCACAGAAACCTTTCCTATGTATCTCCTCATACTCGCAACATTATACGAATCATCTTTCAAGTATAAAACTCATAATAAAATATATGGTTTTCGCATAACAGTAGCAAACACAATTCGTGAATCACCCTGTATATGGGCGTGAAGTTCGGAAGTTATTTAATATGATACCACCGATTTTAGTGAGTTGAAGTTATTCCGGAAGCGAGAAAAAAACGACAAAGGTATCATATGTGATACCTAGGGATGCACAAGAAGACAGTATAACAGGGAAATATGAAATTTCTTCCAGAGAAACGTTGTATGTACCAAAGCCGTTTCCAGAAAATGATCTGCCTCTTTTAACTGCTAGGCTCTAAAATCTAGCGCCAAATCTCTCATTTAAACTACATAAAAGTAACAGAACTCATGATTTGTGGATTGCATAACCTTCGCAATCTGCCATCCGCGCCGCGCTCCCCCTCACTCCAATCAGCTCTTACTGAAGCAGGGAGTTCATCAGCTTCGTACAGTGTGTTACCATTGCTGCATTATGTCTTCGATTTCTGTGCCTTGTATATATATATATATCATCGTCATCATCATCCGATTAAGCCTGTTGGCTCGTTCCGATTTCATGAAAACTAGAATTGTTAAAATTGTTCAGACAATCTTCTGTGTGGGCGACTAACATTTCTCCTTCCGTGCTGTTTATAATTTAGCAATAAATAATTTTGGAAATTTTCCTTCTGGCATATATATATATATATATATATATATGGTATGATAAGAAAAATAAATGCCTGGACGGGATTCGAACCCGGATCTCTGAGTCTGTACCTCAGCGTGATATCCATTACACTACCAGGCGAATCCAATCCAAACACTTATTTTTCTTATATATGTATTATTAATACATATATCCATTACACTACCAGGCGAATCCAATCCAAACACTTATTTTTCTTATATATGTATTATTAATACATATATACATATATAAGAAAAATAAGTGTTTGAATTGGATTCGCCTGGTAGTGTAATGGACTCAGAGATCCGGGTTCGAATCCCGTCCAGGCATTTATTTTTCTTATCATACCATATATATATACATATATATATATATATATATGTGTGTGTGTGTGTTTATTTTTGGACACGCACTTGATACACCACATGGCTTCTCTGGGACAAATATCAAGGTAAGATATCAGCAAGCAATCGGTGATAATTACCTTGTACAAAATGGATACTATGATGAAATAGGACCTGATAATAAAGTTCCAACTAGAACTTGTCCTTGTGATTGAGAAAAACCAACGAGCAACTTCTTTCACATAGATCGGCTGCGTGGGTTTGAACCGGCGCCCTTTCGAGTACAAATATCAAACACTATCGCTTGTGACAACTCGTTCAGTTTTAAAGAACTGACAGAGAAAAACATAGAAACGATAAAAGAGATGTAAATCAGTTGATATGAAATGGAAACATATGGGAATTGAGCTCAGGTGTTTGTGGTATGTATGAAAACGAAGATAGATACTTGAAAGACGTTCCCTCCACCCCCAGGAGATCAGAGGTTGTTCTTATCTCTGACAAGTGTATGATGAATATAGAAATAACAGAAGTTCAATCTCTCCAGAGGATGTATCATTCCACCTTCCTAAGAGATATCTAACACAGATTTCCTGGCAAGTGTTTCATGCAGAGAACCTCGATACAAATAAAAAATAGTGATCTTACTGGTCATGCTCTTATAAAATGAATGCAGTATCTACTCTTACTTACTTACTCACTGGCACTATCGAACCCGAAGGTTCATGGCCGCGCGGACATAAGCTCTCCATACATCCCTATCCTGAGCCAATGCTTTCCAATCATTCCCTGTATAATCTGCTTCCCTCACTCATCCTTGATCTTCTGTGGGGGCATGTACATTTACAATTATAAAATCATGTCGTTTACCCTTTAGAATTATGTATGATATCCTATCACTAACAAATTTAATATCTCGGATAGCGGATAGGATCCTCCTTCTGACTAAAAACCCCGTTCCAAATGCAGGTCTTTCTGCACCCCCATAGTATAATGCAAAGTTTCCTGATTCCTGACTACCTTTTCCTTGCCACCTAACTTCCTGTAAAGCGACTATATCCAAGGGCGATTTATCCAATTCCCGCGTTAATATCTCTAGTGCCCCGCTATTGTATAAAGTTCTAACATTCCATGTTCCTAGGAACATGTCCCTGTGTTTGAGCCTTTGGCATGGGTTCCCTGAAGTAGTCCCCGCCCGGAGAACCGAATGGGGGACTATTTGACCTCCGGAAAATTTTACCCCAGATGAACCCATGTCCGCATTTCTTGACGGTTGTATTTTTATGGTGAAAGATCGCCACTCTTTCGTCCAAGGTACTTTTTTCGTCTGGCTTATCACCTTCGACCTGTCCGGCATGGGTAACCCTATCGGCAGCAATGCTACCGCCGGCATAGCTCTCAGGATCATTTAAGCACGCAAGCCACTCCACCACGACAAGGTAAAGATACCATGGAGGGCAGTATCTACTCTGCTGTTCTATTTTATATTAGAAAATTCCATCAAATATTGTTTAGAGGATGAAGAAGGTCTACAACTGAATGGTATTAATAAGCTATACGTTTATTTTGATGTAGTATTATTAGAATTGGATATTAGAAAATGGATAAATGCAGAAAGAAGTGTAATGGATAGGATTGAACACAGCGTGCTCATAATGCGTGCATTTGATTTATCTTCAATCTCCGTCGTTATGACCGCGCGTCTCTTTCATTTCAGGCCTTATCATGGCTACGCCTAAATGACAGAAGAACTTTACATTCACATACCATTCTATTCCAAATTCTGCACACATATTTACCAAGTTATTTAACAACACGTTTTCAAAATTTATCGGCTCATCACAACTTAGGAACAAGATCACAAGACTCTTCTTTACTTTTGATACCACAACACAGGACATGTCTATACTCTGAATCTTACACAATATCTATGACTAGAGCATGGAACTCACTTCCCAGTCATGTCAGGCACTGTCAATCGCTATCATTATTTAAATACAAATTAACTGATATCTTAAGTTCGACACAATGAAAACATTAACTACATAACAACTATATAAAATAAAGTGATCCCACAACAGGCCTCAGGAGGCCCTTGGGGTAGTAGGAGGTTAAGGCTCCCACTTTTTCTAGACAATCGGCACTTTATGTCAGCCGGGTTGTCAGCCCTGCGTGACGGCCGCCTTTACCTCCAGAACAAGCGTCTGGTACTCATTTCCATTATAGGCTGAGTCGACCCCAGGGCCATAGTGCCGCCAGAGGGTATGGGTCAGTTTAAAAATCCTGACCCCAACGGGACTTCAACATTCGACCCTCCGGCTTGTAGCTCAGTGCCTTAACCACTACGCTACGGCGTGCCCCTAACAACTATATACAACATTCTATAAATTATCATCTAGGAAGCTACTTACTTTATTTTATATCATTTTAATTTTATTATATTCTATGTTTTTGTTAGTATTAGCTAGTATTAGATGACATCATCATTGTATTTTGTTTAGTCTGTATTTTAATAATGTCTTGAAATTGTAATAAGTGTGTAATTTTTATATCTTCTTCTTCTTCCTTCCAAGTATTAGGCCAAGGCCTGTTACGATCCTATAGAAAATTTTCCCTCCAGCGTTTCATAGGACGGCCCAGTGATCTTCGTCCTCTTGGTATATAATTATAAATAGCTTTGGGGATCCGATTTGAACTCATTCTTTCAAGATGGTGTTTTCAATTTAGTTGGTACTGTTTAATATATTCCAAAATTGGCGTAGTCTTCAATTCTTTTAAGATATCGGTGTTCCTTTTCCGATCCCATCTGGTGTAACCCACTGTTCTGCGCATGAATCTCATTTCACAAGCCGTTATTCTGCTTTCATGTTGTTTTCTTAGTGTCCATGCTTCACTACCATAGGTCAACACTGGTCTAGCCAAAGTGTTATATAAACGTAATCTGGTGTTTTTTTGTACAAGGGATGGTTTCATAACTTGATTAATAATTCCTAAACTTTTATTATAACTAGTAACTTTTTCAGGGATATCCTTTTCATCCCAGATAGAGAGATAATATCCAAGATATTTAAATTGATTAGACCTCTCTAAAATTTTATTCTGGAGACAGATTTTACTTTGTATGGGGTCCTTCCCATGAAATGCCATAATTTTAGTTTTGTTAATTGATATTTCCATATTAGTAATTTTTATATAATTCTACTATTCGCTGGTTGAGTGGAAGAGAAGGCCTTATGGCCTTAACTCTGCCAGCTAAAATAAAGCATTATTATTATTATTATTATTATTATTATTATTATTATTATTATTATTATTATTACTATTATTATATGATATGGATACGTAAGAAGAATGCTGGATTGAAGACTACCAAAGTCAGTCAATACATGGAAAATTGAAAGAAAAAGCGGAAACGGAAGACCAAGAACACTTTTAAGTCGCCCTTATACAGTTACATGTTGTCAAATAATTATTTTTTTCTCTAGAGTTAAATTTATTCCACGTCATTAATAGTTTTCATAATTTTTTTCTATCTTGTATATTTTATATTTCATTTGTTAAACCTAGATTAAATTCAAAATATTTCGTAAATAACAATTATATTGTAAACATATTACGTATATTTTATTTTAGCGCAATAGTGCGTTTTGTCTTACTTACCAACAATGGCGACGATGATTGAAAGTTCAACTTCCTTATTTCAGGGTTGCCAATCTAAATAATTATACTGTAATATTACATTTACACCCACGTGCGGGAAGTAAAACCACTGTCCTCTATGTTTACTACGAACAATGTATATACAGAAAATATCCAAAAGGTAGTGTTAATATACATTATACGAAACAAATCACTGCATTTTAAATGAATTGAACTTTATTTGAAACAATATAAAACAATAAATACGTACTTGCCGTCATGTTATCAACAATTGTTCTCAAGGCCTTCTGTGTGTTTTCAACTAATAAACATTTCCCACACTGTTAACGTTAGTCAATTGTTTATAATGAACGCAAATATTTCCAACAAAGATGTTATTATTTTACTATTATTTATTATTTTGACACAATCGCGCAAAAAATAATGTACAACGCACCTTTGTGAAGTGTTTTACAGACTCTTCGAAATTAAAAACCTCGCTATTGCTCGGTTTTAAACATTTTCCTCGATTCTGTAAAAACCACTTCCCAACCTCGCATCGTAATATACTAGGCCTATTTATTGTAATTAGATGTAAGAATATGTTTTTTTAAACGTTGTTGTGTGGTACAACTACGTACATCCAATCAGGTGTAAGAATTCGCAGAGTTAGTGAAAGTGCAGTCAATTGTTCATTTTTATATATATATATATATATATATATATATATATATATATATATATATATAGTTTAATGATCTATAATTTCAATAGCATGAAATGTATAAAGAATAATTGTTACAAATGTTATGTAGATATGGGCTGGTTAGCTGACGTCTAGAGGGGTGAAGGGCGGTAGGTCGTGGAGGGTCGTATGTTAATAAGGACAGCTCCACTGCTGCATTTTTGTCTTAGGGGACTGTGGTTGCATAATTACTCGAGCCATGTTCATAATGCACAGAATTCTAGCAACCCTCTTTCCTTAGCTCTGTATTTACGGTTAAAAGCTACAACTCCCACCCCCTCCCTCTCCCCCCCCCCTCTCTCTCTCTCTCTCTCTCTCTAAGAAAAAATATAAATGTTGTTTGCTGTACAACATACCCTTCACTTCTGACAATGTACCATCTTCTAATTTCCTTTTTCTGAGCAATGCACTTTTTGCGGAATCAAATAGTACCAGTATAATCCTAGGTTAAAAAGGAATAAATTATTAATCCTATATTAAAATGTCATCATCATCATAGTACATTCATGAATTTAGGCCATTTGTTGACCTGTTTCGACCTGAAGAGAAACACCATACAAAAGTCTTTTGAGTGGACGTCCTGGTCTTCTTCTTCCTGCAGGTTGATATCTTAACATTTGTTTGGGTATTCTGTGATCTTCCATTCGATCAACATGTTGCATCCATCTTGACTTATAATCAGAAATTTTGTTTTCTAAAGATTCCATGTGTAATTCTTCTAAGATGTCTTCATTTTTTTGTGATCTAGTAGTGTGTATCCTCCAGTCCTCCGAAGGTATCTCATTTCAGCAGATCTAAGTCTCTGTATATTCTTTTGTTTCAACGTCCATACTTCGCTACCATACAAAAGAGTTGGATGAGCCAGTGTTTTATACACTTTTAGTCTTGAACCTTTTTGCACTAATTGTGGCTTGAAGATAGAATTTATTAACTATAAAATTCTTAAAAATTTAGATATTTTTGCATTTACAACCTTTTCTTCTTCATACGAGATATTGCATCCTATATATGTAAAATTATTCACCTGCTCCAAAATTTTATTGTTAAGTACAATTTTACTTCTGACAGGATCTACACCTTGAAATGCCATAACATGAATGTACAAAACTCAATTTAAAAATTTCTCCAAGAAAACCAAGTGAAACGATACGGACATATTAGGCGAATTTAGGACGAAAGATTACTGAAGAAAGTAATGGAATGGACACCATCAGGAACGAGAAGGAAAGGACGATGAAATCTCACGTGGATTCAAGGGATTAGAGAAACGTTGAAGGACTGGGAAATAGAGAAAAAATGTTTTATAGTAGAGACGAATGGAGGAAAATTATAAAGCGAAATTTTAGAGAAATCTTTGGAGCCGGAAAAATGGATCAACATTGTTAAAAACGGAATTATGTACACATATATTTATTATTATTATTATTATTATTATTATTATTATAATAATATTAATCCTCCTCCTCCTCCTTCTTCTCCTACAAGGTTTAGGCTATGCAGCCTGTTCCGGCGAAGTTAAAAGTGGAGACCATCTTCTACGTGGTCGGCCAACATCTCTTGTTCCTCTGGGATTATACAGGAAGGTTCTTTTTGGTATTCTTTCGTTGTTCATTCTCATTAAGTGTTCTGTCCATTTCTTATTATTTTCGCTGATTTTATCTTCAATTTTATATATATTTAATTCTTCTCGTATAGTTTCATTACTTATTCTATCCGCTCTTGTGCATCCTTTCACATTACGTAAAAACAGCATTCCGCAGTCTGTATCCTGCTCCTATCCCTTGATTTCACTATCCAATTTTCACTTCCATACAACAACAAAGGAACAGCCATTGTTTTATATAATTTAAGTTTCGTATCTTTCCTTGTTTTCCGACCTAAGGTTGTTTTTATGGTTCCACAAATAGCCTAATAATAATTATTGATATTGGTTATAAAGTTAAAAGAGGAAATCAAAATAGAGAGAATATTGAATTTATATTGAAAGACCTGCGCCTGTATAAAAATTGTAAATTGATTTTTATCAGCAATATTAAAATATCCTCTGCCACCATTTTCCTTTTTCTCTGCATGTAAAATTTACCAAGAAATATAATTAGACCCTGGTTAAAATGCAGGAGAAAGTTAGGTTAGCTAAAAAGGAAGGTTATAAAATACGCAGTGGAAAGCTGCAGCGTCTATTAAGAGAATTGAATATGAATTAGATATTAAAGACCATTTCTTGAATAAATGTTATGTTTATTCATCAGAAGTTAATATAAATGTCTGCTAGAATAAATAGGAAATGTCTTGGCGTTTAAAATGGAGACGTGGAAATAAGGAATTCAAGAAGAAGAGGAAATGGAAATGGGAGGTAATGATAATTTAAAATCATGCCACCTCTAGAAATTCCCATTTTCAAAATGGTTCTATTTTCTTACGCCATCTCTTGGTTCATTTACAGCGAGAGTAATGAACTTTTTTATTATATGCGTTGTTTAACGTCAGCCACATTGCGCATGTCTCTCACAACAATGGATCTTATCATTTGTTATTTTTAGGTCGGAGAATTCATGACGTCCATTATATCATATCAAATTTTCTTCCGCATCCATTAATATTAATATAGCCACGTAATTATTAATATAAAATAAAATTATACCTATATAGATATATATATATAAATAAATGATAATACGAATATAAAACATGGCCTTCTAGATAGGTTATTAGGAAGAAAACATATTTAACGATTTTATTTATTCACGGCCTTCTGTAAAAAATCTCATTTAGGTATCTTCTTTATTACTTTTTATACAGGTTTATTCACAAGTATTTCAGACTTCTAGGAGTTATTGAGTCCCGCGCCGTAGCCGAGAGGTTAAGGCAGGAAGCCTTGGCGCAGAGCTACGGGACTTGCACTGATTCGAGTTTCCATGAGGGAAGAAATTTTCTTATGGTATTTCGGCCAGTATGGGACCGATATCCACCCAGTAGGTATGATAAGCAGCGGCTCCAGATTGAGGAAACCTGCTATGACGGCTGGGGGACTCAACATGCTGACCACAATTCACCCTACACTGGTTGGATGATCATCTATCTCTATGATTGACACATGTGTATGTGAGACCAGCAGCCGGAAGTTAGGCTGAGGGCATTCTAGGCCTGTCGCGCCAGGAGGTTTTTAGGAGTTGTAGAGGGGACTTAGTACATAAACTTTTGATAAGGAACCGATGTCCGAAAACGTACCATTTTTATATAAAATAAGTTTGAAGATCGAAACACGATGGGGTGATTTTTGATTAAAAACTGTATATTTTGGATACATGCATTCACAGTTAACATATGGTATAATACTATGGGAAACATCACCAAAATCTACTCAAATACTCAAATTACAAAAAAGAATTATTAAAATCATGAAGAAAGCACCGTTCCGAACAGAAAGTAAGAAACTCTTCAAAAAACTAAAAATATTACATGTTCCTTGTATTTACATTTTGGAATCAGTTTGCTTTATTCATAAACATTTAAAACTCTTCAAAATAAATTTATATTTACATGAACGTAACACTACAATATATAAGAATATACACACAGACTTACCAGAAGTATTAACAGCACATCACATAGAGGTAGTAATCTATATAATCATCTCCCTTCCAATGTTAAACTTTTTACGGGCAGACAATTTAAACTTGCTGTAAAGAATATTTTATTGTCTTACATACCATTAAGTATGGGTGAATATTAAATTAAAAATTGTAAGTAATATTTGATTGGAATTGCATCTCCATCTTTTCTTGTGAAAGTGCTGCCCCTTGGTATTATGGTGTATCATCATCATCGTCCTTTCAAGTATTAGGCCCAGTGGCCCGTTACGGTCTCCCGTTCCGGCTTCAGCCCATCTCTTTCTAGGTCTGTCCACATCTCGGGTGCCTTTAGGTTTGTATTTTGTTATTTGTTTTGGATATCTATCTTCATTAATTCTGTCTATGTGTTGCTTCCATTTTTGTCTATATGTATCTATTTTATCAGTTATTGCAAATATTTCAAGTTCCTGTCTTATTTCTGTGTTCTTAATTCTGTCTTTCTTAGTGCACCCTTTAACAGATCTCCAAAATTTCATTTCTGCCGCCGTTATTCTACTTAGATCTTGTTTTTTATGTATCCAGGCTTCTGATCCATAGAGCAGAACCGGTACTGCCAACATTTTATAAAATTTCAATTGGGTCTCTCTTGTTGTTTTGTTATTTAGTGATCGTTTTATCGTACCACATATTCCCTGGAATTTTGCTATTTTATTATTTATATCATTATCATGATTAAATGAAATGTCACATCCTAGATAATTGAGATGGTTCACCTGTTCTATGATTTTGTTTCCTATTACTATTTTCGATCTGATTTGATTTTTCCCTTGGAATGCCTAACGTAAAGAATATAAACATATGCTCTCAATAGCATACAAAGATATCAGATCATTTTGGAACTTGTTTTGCCTTTTTGCAAAGAGCGTATTTATGTTTTGCAGTGTGTACGTGCTGCGAAAGATGGCACTTCTTCGCGGAAAACACTGAAATTTTACACACTTTGCGAAACAATGTCACTTGAGAAAATTTCCGCACCAAATTCTTTCACGAAATTTTTCAGTTTGTCTTTTACTGTTGTCCATTATTTAGGCATCTTGAAACAACAATTCTCAATGTAAAATATATATATATATAAACCGCACAACTTCGTCTTTGAAACACCTGTCTGTGAATGAGGACTACAGACTGAATTCAGTGTTATCAACAAAAAAATAATAGATATGTGTCATGAAGTTTGTCCATTTCAATTAATCTCATTGAAATACTAGGTTAATTTCGATAAAAATGGCAAATAGGCATTTATAGGCATTGTAGGCTGAAATAGGTATTTATAGGCAAAATTAACCTCATGGAAAACAACTCTAGAGTCGTGGGTTTGAACTTCTATGAAGCCACTTTCACAATATCTATAATAAATAACTGCAGGGATTTTCCCTAACACCCGGCCTCTAGTTATCACGTAGGCCTACATGACTCCAGTACTCACAGAATATTCACAGATTGCAAGATGGCATAGAATACCTCACTTCTTTTCTTGACTGTACCATCCATGTTGAATTCTAATTAACATTCGAGATGAAGGTGAAAAACATACAAAGTAAGAGCAAAGCAGGACAAAAGGAAATGGAGTAGGTGAAGATAAAGAGAGGAAACATTGATGAAGACTGTAGGAATACATTTTAATGCGAAGGACCGCAGTTAACTGAATTGACTTTGATATCGCGGTGAGGTGGTTAGAGGGAGTTGGGGCGGTCAAGTTATCTTCAACTGACGACATTTCCACACCTCATAATGGCCTCTGATTATCAGTTCACCCCCTTCTTCTTGTCATTATTGGCCAAAGGGGAAACATAATCTAAAACGCAACATTCTCCAGCATCTCGGAAGTGTAATTGCAAATGTGTAGACTTCAGACTACGATTATAGACTCCGTGGAGTTTGTGAAATCCATTCTCATAACTTTATGTAGAGTGCGAAATATAATAATAATAATAATAATAATAATAATAATAATAATAATAATAATAATTCCTTTCACGCTTCATAGAAAATATTAGAAAACGAAGGTTAAAATTGTATGACCATATTAAACGAATGAATTCAAATAGGCTTACAAAATACATAATGGAATTCTACAAAAACAGAAGTAAAGCTCCAGTGGATACTATGAAGTAGATTGATGAAGTCAAAAAGGACTTAAAATTGGCAGGAATTACTAAAGAAGATATCCCAAACAGAGATATATTTAGAATTAAGGTGAATAAGTGGCACGTTGACCAAGAGGACGGACCAAAGAAAAAAAACTGGAACAACTTGGGCAGATGATAGAAAACAAGCTCATAGCAATAGAATGAAAGAAATTTGGGCTCAAAGGAAACGCCTCTAAGTACTTTGCGTAGTCCTACATGGGCTCATCCGCAATAAAATAATAATAATAATAATAATAATAATAATAATAATAATAATAATAATAATAATAATAATAATGAACATATTAAGTGAAAAAGGAATTCCACTACACTTGTTAGCAGTAATTAAGAAAATGTATGAGAAAACAAAAATAAAAATAAATCAAAGAGAACCAATACATATAACAGGAGGAGTTAGACAAGGTTATTTAACATTTTCGAATACTGTTATTTTAACACAGTTCCAATAATGGATCATATTATAATATTATAATGATATTGTGGAAAGAAAAATTAATGTCTGAACCAGACCTCTAGTTCTCCAGACTAGTGTGTAGCACTACACAATTCTAGACCTGGCACTAACATTAATAATTCTTTCCACACATACAAAACAATAACCATAGTGTCATCGCTGTCAGGTACATGACACTACCATCGCCAACGGATGGCATCGTTTAGAAGTATCTATATTTGAGAATTTTACACCACCACTTTTATAAACAGTAAACGATGTGATTGGAACTGTGTTAAAATAAAAGTATTGGAAATTGTCAAATAACATAGTTTACTGCTTATAAAAGTGGTGGTGTAAAATTCTCAAATATGGATACTTCTAAACGAAGCCGGCCGTTGGCGATGGTAGTGACACCTACCTGACGGCGGACGAAACGAGAATTACAGATTTGTATATGTGGAAAGAATTGTTGATGTTTGTGCCAGGCATAGAATGGTGTAGTGGGCTGCACACTAGTCTGGAGAAGTAGAGGTCCACGGTTCGATTCCTGGTTCAGACATATTAAGTTTTTTTTCACAATATTATTATAATATTAGAAAAGGTTGTCCACTATCAAACATTCTTTTTAACATTTATTTTCACGACATCATAAGATCATGGAAGCAAATGACGACTGGGGGAATTAACTTAGGAAACATAGTAATAAAAACAGTAGACTCTGCAAATGACCAGATTTTAATTGCAAAAACAGAAGTCGAACTACAAAGAATACTATATAAACTAAATGAAATATCAAAAAAATACAACATGGAAATATCATCAGGAAAATAAAAAACAATGGCCTTCAAGGGCGCTCATCCAGTTCGGACATAGATAATATTAGAAAGTAAACCAATAGAACAAGTGGTAAGATATAACTTCCTAGGTTGCGAAATATCATACAAAGCGAAAACAGATATAAATAACAAACTAAATAAGTTTAATTATATAACAGGAACACTAAAAAAAAGAACTTTGAAAAATAAAGCCAGGATAGACTCTATAATGAAATCATACAAGACAATGGTCTTGTCTATTATTACTTATGGATCCGAAACATGGACAGTGACAACACAACAATCTGCCAGAATACAAGCTGCTGAAATGAGATTCCTCAGACCAATAGCAGGATATCAAAGAACAGACAAAAAAACACAACACAGAAATAAGACAACAACTAAAAGTAGAGGAATATAAACACAACAATGGAGAAACACAGAACAAACTGGAAAGAACACTTGGCAAGGATGACTGAGAATAGAATACCAAAAGCAGCATACAGCTATTCACCACGAGGAGGAAGAAGTATGGGAAGACCAAAGAAAAGATGGAAAGAGCAGCAATTTGGAGCCGGAACAGGCTAGTAAATAAGCCTAAAGCGTGATGAAGAAGAAGAAGAATATCATCATTACCATCTTTCACGGAGTAGGTCTTTGTCTGTTCCGATCTCATATTTGTTCAGCCCAGAGCTTTCTTGGTCTTCCGAACTATCTTCGTTCTACATGATTATGCATCAGTGCCATATTTGGTATCCTATACTCTGTCATTATTTGCAGATGTTGTATCCAATTGTTGCTGTTTTCTTCTATTTGTTGAAGAAGTGGTTGTACTTTTCGTTCCTCTCTAATATTCTCATTTCTAATATGTTCTTCTCTTATACAACCTTTCACAGCCCGTAGGAATCTCATTTCCGCTGCCTGAATTTTACTTTTTTTTTGTTTTCCTTCAGGACCCAGGCCTCATTCCCATACATCGCCACTGGTAGTGCCATCGTTGAGTAAAATCTTAGCTGTGTATCCTTTCTTACTTTGTTCCTCAGTGTTCGTCTAATTGTTCCACAAATATGCTGAAATTTCTGCATTTTCCTATATATATATATATATATATATATATATGTATATATATATATATATATATATCCCATCCATAGTAATTCTGCCCGAAGGCAGGTCCTTCTCTGCAATCATAGCATTTTCATGCTATGCTTGCAGCTTTACTGGGGAATTGTAGGTATGGTAGTTTCCCGTTGCTTTCCACACCAGTGATGGATGATGATGATAATGATAAGGATGATGATGATGGCCATATTATTTCGGGAACCGTTTGGGCCTTAAAGTTTTTTCTGACATTTGTCTTACAGGTGAGGAAAAAAACCCGATAAAAACGTCAGCCAGAAAAAATGCCCCGACTGGGGATCAAACCCGGGCCCGCTGCGTGACAAGGCAGCACGGTACCTCGAGACCACAGCGGTGGATATATATCTTGTTCTATAAAAAATTATTTATTTATTTATAAACAGATATGCAATGTAATAAAACATCTTCGTTTGCCCATGGTGTTTATAGAAAGCCAAATATAATAACAGTTAATTCTCATAGACTGCGATGGGGCAGGACATGTGACACGAATGGAAAATGAATGACGTGCATGGAAACTTCTTGTAGGAAAACCAGAGGGAAACACCCAGTTGGTAGACCAAGAATCAGGTGTGAAAATAGCATTAACTATGATTTGAGGGAAGTAGATTATACAGGGAATGATTGGAAAACATTAGCTCAGGATAGGGATGTTTGGACAGCTTATTTCCGCGCGGCTATGAACCTACGGGTTCGATAGTGCCGGTGAGTTAGTTAGTTGCAATAAAATCTATAATTTCAATGTCATTTAATTTTGTGACACATGCTGAAAAAAAAAGAGAAGTTTTGTATTAGCCTGTAAATATGGGAATAGCGGGGGATGGGCGTAGACGCGAGGGAATAGAATGGGATGTACAAACCACAAAGAAGAGGGGAGTAGCGTGCGGTTAGCACCTCGTCCGGCGGTGAAATCAGGTATCGGGTACAGGGGATTCCCCTGGGGGATTTTCCAGTGCTGTATCATTTCCAATGCATTAAGGTCCTGGCTTTATAAATTCATGGCCTGTTCTCTTGCGCAAAAAACACTGTGATACACAAGTTAGAGTATTCGAAAAGTCAACATTGAAACCACCTCAGTACAGTGTTTACTCTTCAAAGTGAAGCTAGGTAGCAGCACTGTACGGCCGATAAAATAATGTTGGTTTTTAATCTGTCGATTAACAACTGAATAGTTGTCTCGAAATGAGATCTAACCAATAAAAATCCGAAAATTAAGTTATCAGTGGATTAATGATGTTTCCGGAAAATATCTTGAAATGGTGGGTGTAAAACTCTTCCAGATCTGTTTTATTTATTTTTGAAAGTTGGTTTTCAAGTGAATAGTGATTTATATGCAACAAAATGGCGGAAGCAGTTAGTCGAGTCATGAATAGTAGTGCAGAAAACAATTATTGCACATGTGCAAACTCATTCCACAACAGTTCCGTGAATTCTATTAGAATCTTAGAGAAATTGAGTGAAAATAAGAAAGACACAATGAATGTAACGAAATAACGTTAAATGGAAAATAAACATCGAGTTCTGATTCAGTTAAATTTTTTTCTAACTGAATCAGTGTTCAATATTTATTTTCAATTTCTAATTCTAGTAGTTTTAGTTGGATGTGGGTTAGATAATTTTTCCACTCTATAAAGATAGATCACTTTTGCACTCAATATTTATTTACTAGTATGCTACTTTGTATTCAAATTGGTTGTATATGTTTCCAATAGATGAGAGATTAAAATATATTTTATGGTATATAAAAGTAATGCCCTTAAAATGGACATTATGCATTTTTTTGGTTTTCCCAATAATTTGTAGTTTATGAGTTAGATTTGTTTTCGGGGCATATGATAAGAATGTGGAATGAAAGAGGGGCTTATAAACTCCTTGTAGGGGTACTAGAAGGAAAGCTCGCAATAGGTGGCCAAAACTATTTTTTTTATATTTGTATATTATTAAATATTTTGGCAGAAAAAAATGTATGAGATTTAGAATTTGGATATATAATTAATTATTTCATTACAAGGTGGGAAAATAGTATTATCAATTATTTTAAAGAGGAAAACATTATTATTCGTTTTAAAACATCTTAATGGTGGAGAAATTATATTTGAAAATAAAAATATCCGCCTAGACTAGGGTTTGAACCCAGGACCTTTGATTATCTATGTCAATGCTCTTCCATGTGAGCTACCTAGGCCTCCAATCTAAACGCGAATTTTTCTCTTCTACATAGCTAACTCCCTGACCCCAAATGCTACGAGCCGTTTCTATGATTTTTGCAAATGGCGGCTTCCTTATTAAGAAGACTTTTTATTGGGAATTTAAACATTACTTATAAAGCCAGTAGTGCTTCTTTCAATGTTAATATTATTCGTTTTTAACATCTTAATGATGAACAAATTATATTTGAAAAGATTGGAGGCCTAGGTAGCTCACTTGGAAGAGCATTGACATAGAGAGTCAAAGGTCCTGGGTTCAAACCCCAGTATAGGCGTATATTTTTCTTTTCAAATATAATTTGTCCATCATTAAGATGTTCAAAAACGAATAATATGAACATTGAAAGAAGCACTACTGGCTTTATAAGTAATGTTTAAATTCCCAATAAATGTCTTCTTAATAAAGAAGCCGCCATTTGCAAAAATCGTAGCAACGGCTTGCAGCATTTGGAGGCCTAGATACGAGTAGCTCACTTGGAAGAGCATTGACATAGAGAGTCAAAGGTCCTGGGTTCAAACCCCAGTATAGGCGTATATTTTTCTTTTCAAATATAATAAGGTTTGTTTTACTTTGATATTTGTCTATTGATTTGAACCACTCTTCGAAAACTCGTTTTTAAATAAAATTCCCGATGCGATAATAAAAGAAACCTATTCCTTCTAACATATCGACTGGATCCGCGAATAAAAAAATGTAGCCGCGAATACAGGAACCGCGAATAATGAGGTTTTAGTGTATTCTAATGTAACATATGTTTGTCCTGGTGAGTGGAAGAGAAGGCCACATGGTCATAACTCCACCAGGCAAAATAAATAAATCATCGTCATCATAGTACATTCACAAATTTAGGCCATTTGTTGAGCTGTTTCGGCCTCAAGAGAAACACCATCCAAAAGTCTTTTGAGTGGACGTCCTGGTCTTCTTCCTCCTGCAGGTTGATAGCTTAACATTTGCTTGGGTATCCTGTGATCTTCCATTAGAAGAACATGTTGCATCCATCTTGACTTATAAGCAGAAATTTTGTTTTCTAAAGGTTCCATGTTTAATTCTTCTAAGATGCATTCATTTTTTGTGATCTAGTAGTGTGTATCCTGCAGTCCTCCGAAGGTATAAATAAATAAATGTCTGTCCAGAGACTGAAAGGTGGCAGCCCTACCACTGGACTACTTAGCTTCGGGCCAGTAACCCGTCCTAAGGGACCTCATCTTTACTTGCAAGTCTCAGCAGGAAGAAATCCAGAAGGAGTTTAAATAAATAAATAATAAATATATATATAGATGTCTAAAACTGAGAGAATGCGAATGTTTCTTTGTATTAATATTTGTAATAAGTTGGTGTCATAGAATTCTTCTTCTTATTCTTCTTCCTTTCCAGGATTACGTCAATGCGACATGTTCCGGTCTCAAGTCCATCGTTTCCTTGGCCGTCCCAAAGATATTTTTCAATGTGGTTTGTAGGTGTTGATATTTTTGGGTAATCCTGTATTGTCTATTCTGTTTAAATGTTCTTTCCATTGGTGTTTGTGCTCTTCTAGTTTATCAACTTTTGAAAATATCTCCAGTTCATTTCTTATTGATTCATTGTGTAATCTATCCATGTGTGTACATCCTTTTACGGACCTTACAAATTTCATTTCAGTGGCTTGAATGTGTGAGATATATTTTTTGTAAGTACCCAAGATTCAGATCCATATGAAAGAACAGGAACAGCCATAATTTTATAAAACCTGAGCTGAGTTTCTCTTCGAGTCTTTCGGAGGGTTCTTCTTATGGTGCCACACATCATTTGATATCAGTTTAATTTATTATGTATATCCCAATCATAGCTGTATATTATATCTGAACCAAGATAGTTAAAGTGTGCTATCTGTTCTATTATTTCATTATTGATTACTATTTTTGCTCTGACTGGCACTTTGCCCTGAAAAGCCATAATTTTAGTTTTTGAAGTTGAGACTTTGAGATTATAATAGAGTCCTAATTGATTCAACATGTAAATGGCTCTTTGTAAATCATCTTCTGACTTCTGTATAATTACCAGATCGTCTGAATACATTAAAATATTCATATACATTTCCTTATTAATTTGTATTCCTATTGGACTTGATTTTTTCCTTTTCGTATAACCTCGTCAAAATATATATTAAACAATGTGGCTGATAATGTACACCCTTGTCGAACTCCTTGATTTATTAAAATTTCTTCTGTGGAATAATTATCTAAATTATTGTGGATTATATTGAGAGTGTGAGATTGTGCGACCAAGATTCTCCGAAATATATTTCGATAGTGCTAGCGAGTTAGTTTGTTTTATGTTTCCTTGTAAAATATTAGTTAAGTTTCCATATTCATATGTTAGCAGAAGTTGGATCCTTTCTCGTGAGCATAATTCCTCAAACAAAAGTTTGTAAACAAAGAGATGGCTTAGACACAATTTCACGGAGGCTGGAAAGGTTATCCAAAACATCTACACAAGTTAGATGATGATTAATGCATATTCTTCTTCTTATTCTTTATGTTTTGTGACAAATGCGAGTCGCCATTTTTCGTTTACCTAAGTAAGAGAAATTAATGATGCAGGGAAGTCTGAATGTGGCCATTTATCTCTCGAAAAGTTGAGAGTGGAAGAAGGGGAACTTCTTTCTGCCTTATCAATTTTTCATGAATGGAAGAAAGACACAAACATGTATCCATTTCTTAGCAGTATTTAGCAAGTTATCTGCTTTTCTTTCAAAAAAGAAGTTTTCTTTTATTCTTCTAGGAACGTCAGTTTTATCCCTAGAAATGCTTCTAGAAATAAATAAGCTTTCTGTCAACTGTGGACTTAAAATGATATATCAAGCATTAATGTATATCTTAAGTGGAATGTATATATACAGCAAATAAACTTCACGTCTTGGAAAATTTTCAAAGGGTAGGAGGCTGCGAAGAAGGATAAAATATATTCCGTAATAAAAAAAAATACTTCTCTCTAATTCTGTTTACCTTATATTAAAAATATACATCGTGTTCCACTTATATATATATATATATATATATATATATATATATATATATATATGTTACACATTTTAACGGTCTCGGGGGACCAAGTTACATACAAAGAGGAAAAGTTTTTGGTCAAAAAATTATAAAATTTAACAGAGTAACAGGAATTATAAATAATATTTCCAAGCCAAACACAGTACAGCAACACACACGAACTAGAATTTATAAAACTCTGCCCAGACCCAAATTATGTTACGGCAGTGAGGCCTGGACAATTCGCAGTGTAGATGAACAAAGACTAACTGCGGCAGAAATGAAATTTATGAGACGTACTGCAGGTTACTCAAGAACAGACCGTAAAAGGAATTCTGAGATTCTCAAAGAATTACAAAACAGAATCAGTCATGGAATATGTACAAAAATACAGAAACAACTGGAAATCTCACGTACGAAGAATGAGCAGAACAAGAATACCACGTCATATCTTAAATTACCAGCCACCAGGCGAGATATCATTGGGCAGACTCTTCAAACGTTGGATTGAGACAGTAACAGACCACTAGGTCTATCACATGAAAGGAGGAAGAAGAAGTTGTTACAAATATATAATTCAATAGTGAGAATTACTGTCACATATGGAGCTGAAGTTTGGAAATTAAAAAAAAAACTTAGAACAAAAACTGAAGTCGGTGGAAATGGATTTCTTGAGGAGAGCAACAAGATGATATAAATTAGAAAAAAATACTGCCATACGAGAAAAAAATGAATATTAAATATTCCATAGTTACATAAGATACAAGCAATTAAATTGGTATGGGCACTTACGACGAATGTAAGAAGAAAGATTACCTCCAGAAAAACATTGTAATAGTGTCCATCTGGAAGAAGAAGGAAAGGAAGACCTCGAAACTCGTGGATGCAAGAAATAAGAACTGGAATGAGAACAAGAGGATTGGAGGACATACAGTGGATGGATAGAGAAAAAAAAATAAAACTTTAGGCACAGAAACATATGTAAAAATTAAAAATCTCTATATAAATAAAAAAATATAATTCTTCTGTACGCGTTTATCACCGAATTTCTTCTAAAGGATTCGATCGATTTTGATGAAATTATGTGTGTATGTGTGTCTGATTCGGTTTAGATTCACAATTTATTGTACTCTCTAAAACCATTAGGTGTAGGAGTTCACCTGAATTGAAGATTTAAAACTCGCTCTAGCGGTCACAATTTTCGATGTTTCACAACTTCTTCACTTCACGGGTTAGGCAAATTGCCTGTTCCGCCTCACAGTTGTTCTGTCCATCTTTTCACTGGCCTTCCTACATTCCTTGAACCTCCTGGCTTGTCTTAAGTCGCCCATTAAATCCGTCCGGCTGAACACTGTGAGAGAGATGAGTTTGGAATTTTTTTACGTGGTCGGGTTACCAGCCCAGACGCACAACCAACTTCCTAGTGGATAGGGGATTTGTTTCGGAGTTTCCTTCTCCTAGACGGGTTGCTAACTAAAGCTTTTGGAGTCCCATCTACCCCTTGGTTTGCAAGTTTCCTCTTTACCGTTGAGAACAATATTCTTCATCCGCTTCTGAAGCCGTTGGAGCTAGTTCGCTTCCCTTCTGCTCTTACTAGATAGAAAGCTAGTTAAAAACCAGACTTCCCTATCTAGTCGTCTGGGTCATTGGGTACTGACCCCCTCCACCACGACAATGTCTAGCCCGTGGGGGGACGAAACTCAGTATATCCTATTAAAATATATCGAGGTAGGTGTTATCCAAAATGAGCGAAATCGACAATTAAATTCGAGTTTTGTTTTGTTTTGTTTGAGTGGGTCCCTGCCAGGTATAGATTCGCAATTGGACTCGGTAGGTGGCGCTGCAATCGTTTTATAGGAATTGTTTTTAATCCAGATGTGTAGTCATCTTCATTATCAACATATTCCTCGCGACAACAATGTTAGTTTATTTATTTATTTAGTTTGATGGAGTTACGGCCATGTGGCCTTCTCTTCCACTCACTAGGACAAACAGGTTACAATGTGACGTCATCATGCACGCTTAACAGATGGCAGTGAGGAGATTTCTTGCGAACTTATTTAATACGTCTTGATTAGTAAATTGTATGGTAAAAAAAGTGACCTATATTTTTATCGTCCGGCCATGAAATGGGAATTGAACATTCGGACAGGACAACGTCGGCCGGGTTCGCTAGTAAATATTATAAAAACATAAATAGCTGTGTTGTTTTATGCTGACCTCAACAACTCTCTGTAATGGTTGTACTTCACCGAGGGTCATTGACAACAGACATGCTACTTTCTGGTGATGATGGGACTAGTCCAGAAAGGCCTACAGTTGATTAATATTTTAAGAAGTTGAGAAGAGGGACTATAAGGCACGTAATTCTATAATTTTAGCATCATGTAGGCAACTACGGTATTACTTGGATGGATTTTGCTCAGATGTATTTTTATTCACGCTTCAGGTTCGTTTGTGAGCCTGACAATCTTCAGACTCGTGAGCCGCCGTCTCGAGATTACCAGTGATTTTATTTACTGTGTTTATATATTTAATATTTCTAATACGCATTTCTTGGGTAAAATTTTGGACAAAAGAGAAATGAACATGTAAGCTACATGATCATGATAGGAAGCCAGATATAATAACAGTTAAGTCTCATAGAATGCGATGGGCAAGAGATGTGGCACGAATGGAGAATGAGAGACTTGCATGGAAGCTTCTTGTAGGAGAGCCTGAGGGAAAACGCCCAGTTGGTAGACCAAGAATGAGGTGGGAGAATAACATTAACTAAGATTTGAGGGAAGTAGATTATACAAGGGATGATTGCAAAACATTGGCTCAGGATAGGTATATATGGAGAGCTTACTGTCCGAACGGCCATGTACCTACGGGTTCGATAGTGCCAGTGAGTTACTTAGTTAGGGATGTATGGAGATCTAATGTCCGCGCGGTAATGAACTCACGGGATCGAAAGAGTCAATGAGTTGCTAGTTATAGAAATAGGCACGAACGGCCGAACAGACCCTTTTGCTTCGTCCCTCTAAATCTTTTCTTTAATGTGTCAATAGAATCCACTATTCCCACAGACAGTGTGAACTTGATAGCGCCAGATGTAATAGTTTTATAGGGAGAAGTAATAGTTTGCCCATACATCTACATAAACATTGAGTGCCAGATAACTGAGTCAAGTTGTGTCGTTTGAATTTTACGACGAGAGAGGAAAACGTAAAAAGAGAAGATTTAAGAGTCTCCTTGCAGTTATGTATATGCACAAGACAGTTCTGCTGCTGACATGAATAATGCAAAACAAGGAGAGCAGGTAGTTCCTGCACTGTACAAGCCTTCTAGATGAAAACAGACACCCACAACCAGATATCAAATAGTCGGACGAGCTTGTGAAAATATTAACGAACTAAAAATTTTATGCAAACTGAGGAAAAGAGTGAAATATGTGGCGGTTCAGTGTATTTGAGTGTAAAAAAACTTCTATTTTCAAATCTTCATAGTAGTAGGACTTTATTAGACAAAAAGTAAGATATTTACAATATTATTTACAAATATGGGTCGCATGGGCAGTAAGCCGTATGTGCTGTTGACAGTCCGTTACAATAAAGTAATATTTGGTAATAGTATAAAGAAAAACAAAAGGAAAACAATACTATTACAATTACATAAAGAAAACACAATAATATTACAATTCCATAACTTACTTACTTACTCACTGGCTCTATCGAACTCGTAGGTTCATAGCCGCGCGAACATAAGCTCTCCATACATCCCTATCCTGAGCTAATGCTTTCCAATCATTCCCTGTATAATCTACTTCCCTCAAATCATAGTTAATGTTGTTCTCCCACCTCAATCTTGGTCTACCAACTGGGCGTTTTCCCTCTGGCTTTCCTACAAGAAGCTTCCATGCACGTCTTTCATTCCCCATACGCGCAACATGTCCTGCCCATCGCAGTCTACGAGACTTAACTGTTTTTATTATATCTGGCTTCCTATAAAGACCATGTAGTTCATTGTTATGTAGTCTTCTCCATTCACCTGTATGTTCATCTCTCTTTGGTCATAAATTTTCCTAAGAATTTTATTCTCAAATACTCGTAATCTCCTTTCCTCCCTTAAAGTAAGAGTCCATGTTTCGCACCCATATAATACAACTGGTAGAATAATAGTTTTATATATTTCAAGCTTAACGTTTTCGAAAGGAGTTGGGACATCAAAAGTGTCTGCAATGCATAATAGCATGCATTTCCAGAATTGAGCCTATGTTTAATTTCTTTATGCATCTCATTCCTATTTGTGATTATTGTTCCTAGGTATTTGAATTCAGCCACTTCCTCAAAATTTCCCTCATTTGTCATTAGCTGTCCATTTCCATTATATACTGAACTTCTACGTGTGACCATATATTTAGTTTTACTGATATTTACTTCCAGTCCTAATTTCTTAGTGTTACTCAATAGTGTGTGCGTGTTGGCGTTTAGTATCTCCTCGCTATCGGCCAAGAATACTACATCATCAGCATAAACTAACAGCTTATTAATACCATTCAGTTGTAAGCCTTCCTCATTCTCTAAAGATTTAATGGCATGCTCTAGTACAAAATTAAATTACATAACAATACAATAATATTATACATTAATTTAGTTATGTAGAATTATTAAGTATTAATGGTATTTGAATTTGATAACATATATTTATTCATGAATGAGTGTTGTTCTTATTCCCCGCGTTTTGTCAAGAAATTTACCCAAGTTTATCCAATTTTCTGGATTTACCATTAACTCGTAGTATGCCAATCTTTCACGATTTGAATTTAGAAATCTTTCCGGTAATAACTGACGCCTCTAACCGGCGGGGTCAGGATTTTTAAACTGGCCCAAACCTTCTGGCGGCACTATGACCCTGGGGTCGACTCAGCCTCTAACGGAAATGAGTACCAGATGCTTGTTCTGGTGTAAAGGCGGCCGTCACGCAGGGCTGACAACCCGGCTGACATCAAGTGCCGATTGTCCAGAAAACGTGGGAGCCTTAACCCCCCACTACCCCAAGGATCTTCCTGAGGCCTGTAGTGGGAATACTTTACTTTACTTACCAATGTTCTAAACCATTACATTTTCCTATAAAAATATGAAAATGGTCTCATTGAGTTGGTCTGTTGATCGCGTGCCACTAATGACATCTTCGAGCAAATATGGTAACTAAAATGAACTTGGTCTATTGACTCCTAACAAAGGAACGGCTATGGCTCAACACGGGGTCGTCATTATAGATACATAGATATATAAGAATGAGTGTGACTCCGTCTGTCTTTATGGATCCAAAAACTAGTTGACCGATTTGAATGGAGGTTCTTCCATCATTTAGAGAATTTTTTCTGGGACAATTAACACACATATTACGCTGAGAACTATAGGGCCGCAGGTAAAACAAGGGCATCGGTTCACTAAAAGAGTCGCTTTCTGCCTTATGCAGCCTAAACCATAAAAATTCACCAAATTAATGTACTTTGAGTTGAATATCTAAATAAAAATTCGATAAAAAACTTCGCGACAGGATATGTCTATCTTTTGCGGATAACTCAAAATAAAAATTTTTCTCTTTCAGCTCATTGATGCCAAGAAGATCGGGATAAATAGATTCCCGGGCAACGTCATATAATCTGCGCCAAGATTTTCCGGGAAGAAATCTAGGTTTATTATAAAAATAATTATCTAAATGCATTAATTAAAATTTAAATAAAAACACTGTGGGTGATGGAGAAATTCCGAATACATACTTGAAAACACGATAAAAGACTGCATTAAGTACAACTATTGGTACTCATGAGACAAAAAATATATGTTGACTTGTGTAATTTTAATAAAATAAAAAGCTTGCAACAATATCAAATTCTATAGTTTGGTTTGTTTCTCATTTGCATTTTTTCTTAAATACATAGTTCATCATCATCATCATAGTACATTCACGAATTTAGGCCATTTGTTGACCTGTTTCGGCCTCAAGAGAAACACCATCCAGAAGTCTTTTGAGTGGACGTCCTGGTCTTCTTCTTCCTGCAGGTTGATATCTTAACATTAGTTTGGGTATTCTGTGATCTTCCATTCGATGAACATGTTGTATCCATCTTGACTTATAATCAGAAATTTTGTTTTCTAAAGATTCCATGTGTAATTCTTCTAAGATGTCTTCATTTTTTTTGTGATCTAGTAGTGTGTATCCTGCAGTCCTCCGAAGATATCTCATTTCAGCAGATCTAAGTCTCTGTATATCCTTCTGTTCCAACGTCCATACTTCGCTACCATACAAAAGAGTTGGAAGAGCCAGTGTTTTATACACTTTCAGTCTTGAATGCTTTTGGACTAACTGTGGCTTGAAGATAGAATTTATTAACCCTAAAATTCTTAAAAATTTAGATATTTTTGCATTTACATCCTTTTCTTCTTCATATGAGATATTGCATCCTAGATATGTAAAATTATTCACCTGCTCCAAAATTTTATTGTCCAGTACAATTTTACTTCTGACAGGATCTACACCTTGAAATGCCATAATTTTTGTTTTTTCTGTAGATATCTTTAATCCATATTCTTCTGTAATTTTGTTAAGTTCATACAGACCTTTCTGTAGATTATCTTCGGAATTTGCTATTATTATTTGGTCATCTGCAAACAATAGGGTGTTTAATTGCATAGTTAATTGCCATAAACTGATTTACTATTTGATTTTAAAACTTAATTTTTAGAGAGGAATGGCTTTTGGTTTCCGGAAGACGGCGGCAGCTGTAATGATACCGGATGATGATGATGATGATAATTAATACACATTTATAATATATTAGATCATTTTTTAATTTTACAGTGTATATTTTAGGTCATAACTGCATATTGTTTGCATATTTCGTTGGTTTTTAGGTCATAAAAATCCCAACTCTATTTATAAATATACTTTGATGCTAGATTTATAATCTTTTAATGTCTCTCTGTGTATTTGAAACAAATGAAGTTTCCCTGTATTTAAATATTATTATCTCTTATTTATTTACGTCCTTTGACATTCTGCTTTTTTAAAAACTAATATTTTCATCAAATTAAAAAAAGAAGAGTTCCAAATAGCTTTAGGGCTTCATAGAGTTCAAATGTTCAGCTGTTATTCTAAAGCATTTGTTTTCTAAACATGTAATTCTGTCTGTTTACCCTCAAGATATTTCCTTGTGAAGAGAAATTATGAGTTTTGTGGCTTTTTTGCAGCCGCCATGTCCTCAGGCCTGTGGATACATACCGTTTTCAAATTCTCGATATGTGGTTTTAAAAACAAAACTCGTTTAAACAATAATTTGTGAATCTTAATAGAAGAGTTATGCTGACGATAACATTGCTGCTGAAAGAGTTGCCTATGCCGGACAGTAGAAGGCGTTAAGCCAGCCGAAAAACATATCTTGGTTGAAAGAGTGACGACATATCTTGGTTGAAAGAGTGACGACATATCTTGGTTGAAAGAGTGACGACATATCTTGGTTGAAAGAGTGACGACATATCTTGGTTGAAAGAGTGACGACATATCTTGGTTGAAAGAGTGACGACATATCTTGGTTGAAAGAGTGACGACATATCTTGGTTGAAAGAGTGACGACATATCTTGGTTGAAAGAGTGACGACATATCTTGGTTGAAAGAGTGACGACATATCTTGGTTGAAAGAGTGACGACATATCTTGGTTGAAAGAGTGACGACATATCTTGGTTGAAAGAGTGACGACATATCTTGGTTGAAAGAGTGACGACATATCTTGGTTGAAAGAGTGACGACATATCTTGGTTGAAAGAGTGACGACATATCACCGTAAAAATACAACCGTCAAAAAACTCGGACATGAGTTCCGCTGGAGTGAAGTGGTATCCCGGGAATGACCTCAGTTGGTAGACCTATAATGAGGTGAGAGAATAACATTAACCTTGGTTTTAGGGAAGTAGATTATACAGGGGATGATATGAAAAACTTATGTTAGGACAGGGGGGGCACGCCCGTAGCGTAGTGGTTAAGGCACTGCGCTACAAGCCAGAAGGTCGAGGGTTCAAGTCCCGTTGGGGTCAGGATTTTTAAAACTGATCCAAACCTTCTGGCGGCACTATGGCCCTGGGGTCGACTCAGCCTCTAACGGAAATGAGTACCAGACGCTTGTTCTGGGGGTAAAGGCGGCCGTCACGCAGGGCTGACAACCCGGCTGACATAAAAGTGCCGATTGTCTAGAAAAAGTGGGAGCCTTAACCTCCCACTACCCCAAGGGCCTCATGAGGCCTGTTGTGGGATCACTTTACTTTATGTTAGGATAGGGATTCATGGAGACTAACGTCTGCGCGGCCATGAACCTACGGGTTCGATAGTGCTAGTTATTTAGTTAATAAGTATGTTTTTCTTTTTCTTCTTCTTCTTCTTCACTTCACGGGCTAGGCAAATGCCTGTTCCGCCTCACAGTTGTTCTGTCCATCTTTTCACTGGCCTTCCTACATTCCTTGAACCTCTTGGCTTGTAGTTAAATGCTGCTTTTGGTAATCTTGTACGTTCATACTTTCTACATGTGTAAACAATTTTTCTCTATATCCTTTGATTTTATCATTTGATGGATATATATATATATATATATTTATTTATTTAACTCTGTTCTTATATCTTCATTCTTTAACCGATCAATTCTTGTGCAGCCTTTTGTTCTTCTAAGGAAGTTTATTTCTACACTTTGTATTCTACTCGTACTTTGTAATTTTCTGGTCATTACCCAAGTTCCACCCCCACAAAGGAATTGACAATATTTTATAAAACTTCAATCTAGTATCTAAAGTTAGTTGGTTAGATTAATTTTTCAGATACTCGTACCTTACACCAATGCGGGTGGCTCGCGACTCACATGAGGCCCACGATTCTATTCAGTATTGGAATATACATGTTACAGTGAACAAGCCACAAGCTTACTGAAGGTTATGTGGGTGGAGGACATTTAAAGGGCAAACTCAAATGACAAGCAGTTACGTTGTAACTCATAACTCAATAAATAATCGAGATGATTAAATTTAGTTTTCACAGAAATAAAGAGCAAAGTCCATTTTACATAATGCAATGTAAATTTAAAAATGACATTTTTTACCCTAAAAGGTAGGCCTACCATTATCCCTTTAAACCGGTTTTAGACGCATTTAAATATGGATATCTTAATTTTTTATTTTGGGAAGTTATATTTTGAGGTTCTTTTAATTATATTATTTTGAGTCTGTTTATCTTACCTCAATATTAATGTTGATTTGTTCTTGAACATGTTTCGATTGGATGTCAATCATCTTCAGCATCTTGCCCAGACCTCTTATATCAAAGTCTGCCCAACTCAATAACAATTTAAAAAATCACTATATAATTCGTTAGACAATATAATATATACGTTCTAGGTATATTTTTATTATTTTATACTTTACACTCTCTTTATCAACCAATTTCTTAAACTGCAGGATATTATTGTTACTGTTATTATCATTATTATTATTATTATTATTATTATTTTATTTTTTTGTTCCTTCCTTGTCCTTATATTGTGAAGCCTGTGCCTATAACATATTATTAATCAGGTTTTAGATAATTCATAATTAATTTTATAATAATAATCCAGTTATATTATATGGGTGTGAAACATGGACTCTTACTTTAAGGGAGGAAAGGAGATTACAGGTATTTGAGAATAAAGTACTTAGGAAAATTTTTGGACCAAAGAGAGATGAACAGACAGGTGAATGGAGAAGACTACTTAACAATGAACTACATGGTCTTTATAGGAAGCCAGATATAATAAGAACAGTCAAGTCTCATGGACTGCGATGGGCAGGACATGTTGCACGTATGGGGAATGAAATACTTGCATGGACGCTTCTTGTAGGAAAGGCAGAGGGAAAACGCCCAGTTGGTAGACCAAGAATGAGGTGGGAGAATAACATTAACTATGATTTGAGGGAAGTAGATTATACAGGGAATGATTGGAAAGGATTAGCTCAGGATAGGGATGTATGGAGAGCTTATATCCGCGCGGCCATGAACCTACGGGTTCGATAGTGCCAGTAAGTAAGTAAGTGAATAAGTAATAATAATAATAATAATAATAATAATAATAATAATAATAATAATAGTAATAATAATAATAATAATAGCTTTATTTTACCTGGCAGAGTTAAGGCCTTGTCTACCACTGTAACATATATTCAATGTCATCATGCTCACATTTCGACATGATGGTATTCTCTCTTGGCATGGCTTTATTGTAACCCATTTCTGAGGTTGCGGTGCCTGGAAAGCGGAGTTACGCTGCCCCGATGATATATCATAGGTGATAATGATATTATTGATGCGCCAGTACATGCCATAATCCTAAACTTAATGAATATGTTAATGATGGCCAGAAGATGTTCGGGGACCGTTTGGGCCTTAAAGTTTCCTGACATTTGTCTTACAGGTAAGGGAAAAACCCCAAAAAGGCCATCGCCCAGGAAACTTTTTTATATGTAAAATATTTAATCCTGGCGAAGTGGAAGAGAAGACCTTATGGTCTTAACTCATCGGGTAAAATAAATAAACGAAAAATAAACCATAACATTAGAGACACAGTAAAAAAAACTGCAAGACTTTCTCCAGGATTCTGTAAAAAATAATTCTGCACCACTAGTTAAGTTTATGTTGAAAAAATATTCTTGTTTTATTTTCATAGTAGTGATTTGTAAAACTCGAATCATGTGGTATGTGAAATTGAGAACGGAAAGGTTATACAACCGCCCTGTAATAATACAGATATTTTCGTAACGTAAAACCCGAAACGTGGCAGTAGTTGTGTTTAAACAGTCGCACGCATAAAAGTATATTGAAACGCACCCCCCTTTATCCACGTGCGCGTACAATTATATAATGTTTGTTTAGCCCCCCTTTCCCTCTCTGCATACACCCTATCCAATTTCCACCCTTCAAATCTCTCGCACTGGATTAAATGTAACCAATTCTTACGCGCTTCGATATTCTGCTGTTCGTTTTGTTGATTTTCGTTAAGGGATTTTTCGTACTAAACACTGGGAATTTAATACCTCCGCGTTTTCAATGAAACAGGATTATCTCTCAGAGCGTGTACAAATTGGAAACCTCTCCGCGATTGCTGTGGAAAAGAGAATTTGTTTTTATAACACAAGAAGCCTTCGACATCTAAGTTTACTATATCTGTATTTTATGGCATTGCCCATTGTTGATTCATAGCCTCTCTCTCCTTTGTAAGTACTTACTAGACCAAGTTAAATTTTAGTTACCTTATCCGCTCTTAGGGTCGTATCTATGAACGCATTAGACCGTAAAAGTCGTTCTCAGCTTGTACTCTGCTGAGAAAGTTGCTTCCAAAGACGGTTTTGCATACACAAAAATCCTGTTCATGCGATAATAATTGTCGAAATTCCTAAACTGACTGACGAGGTGACTTTGCAGAGAACGAATCGTGAGCAACCCGATTGGAACCGATGATAACCGATGTACTTTGAAACCTTGTTGCTTTATCTAAGATGTCGGACCTTGAAGACTTCGATCATCTTTTTGGTATACGCGGAGAAGAGGAATTTGATAGAGTCTACCAAAGAATTCAACTGGAAGAACAGGAGAATCGGCGTAAAATCGCGCGACGCAGACGTCGTCGTATACGGTTTATATGCGGGACGCAAGCGTAAATGCGTTCCTCTAGCAGACGAAAATAACAGAAGTGGTTTTATCGCTGAGAATTCTGGGTAATTTCTTGCCAATATTACGAAAAAAACTACTTTCATGCATGACCAGTAAGCGACTCGCTAATTCGAACTTTGCACGTTCTCACGGAAAACTCAGCTCACCAGAGACTAATTTATTTGCATGCGGTCCTTGGAGTGATCCTAACATAAACAAAAGCCAATTGTATCCTTCCGCCATTCGCGCCACAATTACTGTCACATTAACAGGGATCACATGGGAAGTATAGTCCACAGACGAAGAGAATAAAAGCACGGGACGAAGGGGGGGGGGAGAATTGCAAGCCATACAATGGGATACTACCTGAGAATACAGGAAAAGTCATGACGTATGAAATACCTACTGCTTTCATTCACCTCGTCTGTAGATTATATATAAGACATGTGGTCGTTGAATGGGCTAGAATGCAAGAAAACTAGTGAGATTTTCAGTGAATTAGTGAAATACATTTAAAATAAATGTTTTGTGACCACTAGTCAAAGGTTTGCCAGACTTGTGTTTTAAAAATTTATATAGCGACACAGCAACAGAAGACTCAACACCTCCAACCATTTTGTTGCATCAGAATCGACTGAAGCATGACTCAAATGCATCATTCGTATATGATAAACTGAGCAACAAAAAATAAACTTTTTTTTGTCTCAGAAAGAAAAATATGTGATTCTGATAGTATTTTTTCACCTCAATGTAAACGTGATATCGGTTTTTCTCCATCACGCAAGGTTTCCGAGAGACAAGAATTTATAATTTCAAACACTTTAATATTTTCTACTTTCGTAACTATACAATATTCGAACATTCGGAGTCACCTAGAAAGTAAGAAATGACAATTTTCTGCTATATTTCACCTGTGGAGCATCTCTCTTGATGGTCCAACAATAATCGGCCAACATATTAGGATTCCATTTGCCTTGATATCTCTTTTCCATAGCTCAAATCTCCTGAGTTAGCTCATTTGCTTTTATTTTACGGTGGACAAACGGACGAAAAAACGTTTATTTAAAAATAATTATTTAATTCCATTAATTGAAATTGAAATAAAAAAACTGTGGGTGATGGAGAAATTCCAAATACATATTTGAAAACACGATAAAAAACTGCATTAAGTACAACTATTGGTACTCATGAGACGAAAATCATGTTGACCAGTGTTATTGATTAAGTATAATTTATAATGTTTTCTATGATTTGAATATCGGTATATTTATACACAAAGAATAACAAGTATATTCAGAGGACATATTTTTAATTTAATGAAGGGAACTACTTTTTCGCGTACTTATTGCTTCTGTACAGTACGTCGATGTCCATAACCAATGAAAAGCGAGCAGGTCACGTGGTTTTGTTTTGTTGAGGATCACTTAAAGAGTGGATAGAGTGTAACAGGCAACTAAGGTATTACTAGGACTTTGGGGTCGGTAAAGTTTGCTCATAGACCTTTTATTCAGGCTTGAGGATCTTTTACGAGCCTCAAAACTCTTCAGACTCGGGACCCACGGCTTAAAATCGCTCCCGGAGGCCTTCCTCCTTGGAGTTTTCCATCCTAAAAAACCCATGGACCCCAACCGGGTTTGAACCCGCGACCCTCGGAACTAGAGGCGATAAGGTCACTAGAATAGGCTTAATTTCGAGTTCACGTAAGGGCCAGAAAGCTGGACTTCATATATCTTCCATTAATTTATTATTTTAAATTACGTTTCTTGGCTATTGTATGCCGTCGTGCCATTGTGCCGTCGTGCCACCAATGAATATTCGATGTAATAACAAGTGATTTTCAGCGTCAGGTTGGCCAATGTGATAACATATATTCCCGCCAGAACCAATTGCCTACATATTTGCTCACATACAAGCGGAGCCCACCTACGTTTGTAGGCACGTTAGGGTGAGAAAATGACCAACTTAATGATAGATGGGCAAGGTAGTGTTAGTTTGGGCAAATTAGTGTGAGAAAATGGGCGAGTTAGTGTACCAGATTAATTTAGTCTCCACTTGTTTGTTAGCGGGTTTTTGTGATAAGTTGGTTACACGATCTGGGCAATGACCTTTATATACGGTATTTTACAAGGGTAGAGATGTTTATTTTAGGTCTACTTGGAACTGCAACTTGATCAATTTATTTAAGCTCGATATAAAAACACAGGAATGTTTTTGACGGCAGGGCCACGTCATTATGGATGGAAAAGAATACGAATACCTAACAACAGTATTAACCCGTAAATTCGTCATGTTTCAGCTATAGGAAACCATTCAAGTTGGTTTAATTAAATCTAATATTTTTAATATAAAATAGTAAGAAACAGTGAACAAAAATAAAACAATTAAATCTGTACCAAACGAACAAACAGTTACACAAGATTACGTTTTCTCTGCGGTCCGCCACATTTAAATAATGTACACAAGAAAGTTGTGTTCTACCAGTGTGATATAGACTAAAAGAAATATATATTTACCCATTTAATCCTCATTAAATTCAGCCAGAAATTTGGTGATGTGCTCTCACCTGGTGTGGCGTGGCTCATTCTACACTGCCGGACTTCGGACACTCGGCTTGAAGGCAGTGTGGATTCTGATGCCCTGCTTTAGGTCATCACATCCCAAATCTCTGTCCAATTTTCATCACCATCGGCACGCAAATACTGGCGCCACCAAGTAGGCTCAGATTAAGTGAACTAAAACCCCGTAACGATAGCCACTATCTACTTACCTGCCAAAGTCGGATCTAACATACGCAGCTCACTGGGCGAAGCTAGACGTCGCCTTATTCAGTCTGTCAGTCAGTGTTCTGCCAATTTATGGGTTAATTCCTAAACCAAGTGGTTAAATAGATTTGGAAGACCCAAATTACGGTGGTTAGACGATGTCGATAATGATCTTGTGAAGACAGGAATTAAGAGCTGGAGACAGAAAGCTATGGGAAGAGGAGATTGGGCGGCAATTCATAAGGAAGTCAAGGTTACACTAAATGGGCTTTAGGACCATAGATGATGATAATGAAACGATAAAATGATCCCACTACGGCCTTAGTTTAAGACTTTAACTTCACAACATAGGTATACCTGATACTCATTCATTTAGAAGCTTTCCCGACCCCAGGAGAATTTAAGCCAGATACGTTAGTCAGTTTAAAAAGCCTGTTCCATCGGGAATCGAACTCGCGACCATCTGGCTTGTAGCATACTGCCCTAACCAACTAAGCTACGGCAAGGGCCATCTTGCATCTGTATCATTTGTTAATGAAGTAGGGATGTTTTTATTCTCAAAATAATTACCTACCTAGTGCGGGAAATAAAACAACTACCCTATATGTAGGGCCTACACTACGTACAATGTATATATAAAAATATTTCCAAAAGGTAGTGTTAATATACATTATACGAAACAAATCACTGCATTTTAAATGAACTGAACTTTATTTGAAACAATATAAAACAACAAATTCGTACTTGCCGCCATTTTATCCTTGATTAGTGTAACGGCTTGCTATAGTCTCAACTAAATTATTTTCGGCATTTATCGTATAAACGTCCACCGCTGTGGTCTCGAGGTAGCGTGCTGCCTTGTCACGCAGCGGGCCCGGGTTCGATTCCCGGTCGGGGCAGTTTTTCTGGGTGAGGTTTTTATCGGGTTTTTTCCTCACCTGTAAGACAAATGTCAGGAAAACTTTAAGGCCCAAACGGTCCCCGAAATCATATGACCATCATCCTTACCATTATCATTATCATCATCATCCTTCACCGGTGTGGAAAACAACGGGAAGCTACCACACCTACACAATTCCCTAGTAAAGCTGCAAGCATAGCATGAAAATGCTATGATTGCAGTGAAGGACCTGCCTTCGGGCAGAATTACTATGGATGGATCGTATAAACATTGCCCACACTGCTAACGTTAGTTGTTTATCCATCCATAGTAATTCTGCCCGATGGCAGGTCCTTCACTGCAATCATAGCATTTTCATGCTATGCTTGCAGCTTTACTACGGAATTGTAGGTGTGGTAGCTTCCCGTTGCTTTCCACACCGGTGAAGGATGATGATGATAATGGAAAGGATGATGAGAGCCATATGATTTCGTGGACCGTTTGGGCCTTAAAGTTTTCCTGACATTTGTCTTACAGGTGTGGAAAAACCCCGATAAAAACCTCACCCAGAAAAACTGCCCCGACCGGGGATCGAACCCGGGCCCACTGCGTGACAAGGCAGTACGCTACCTCGAGACCACAGCGGTGGACAGTTGTTTATAATGAACGTAAATATTCCCAACAAATATATTATTATTTTACTTTTATTTATTAATTTGAAAACACCATCGCGCAAAAAAATGTGTACAACGCACGTTTGTGAAGTGTTTTACAGAATCTCGGATATAAAAACCAACTTCGCATTGTAATACACTATTGATAGTTAAAATAAAAAAAATTGTACTCAGAAATAGAAGAGTGAGGGAAGGTCGCAAGTTAGAATGTACAGTAGAAAACGCTGTCACGCGATACGACCATTCAGTAAATAAGGTCGCTTGATTGAAGGACAACTCCGTGAAGAATTCAGCCAACTTATTCAAAATCCAGTTCAAAACATAAAAAAAACTACTTTTTATATATTTTATAAAGTTGAACACTTTTTAAATGTATTTTGTTTGTTTCATAGTAATAACTCTATATTGACTTAATTTTGAAATTATTTTAGTTTCAAATGACTGTTTCACACGCGATTGAATACAGAGTGAGAGAAAACAGCTGTATTTAACCCTTAAATTGGCAGTTTATCTTACATGATGCTGCAGTCAGTTTAATGTATTAAATATTTTTAATAATGACCAACTTCATGGGCTAGTGGTCACAGTTTGTGACTGCAGTTCATGAGGTCCCGGATTCGATTCCCGGTCAAACCATAGGATTATTTCCTTAACCCATTCCCCCTCAGAAGACGAGGCAATTTTGCAATTTTTTACATCCATTGGCAGGGTAATGTTTTGTTAACATGTATGAATTGTACAGGAATGTGTCTTGGCTTTCACACTTATTTAGATCTCAAGTACCGTTATATTTTGTTTGTTTTGAATGACTGAAAATGGACAATATAATTTACGGTAACTTAAATCCGGTTTCTGGTGAAATGCATTAAGCATTTAAACCTGAAGTGATTGGGTTAAAGGGGATTGTTACAGTGGTTGCCCATGGTCTGGAATTTAGGTTAAGTTTAGGTTAAGAACTCTCCTGGCGCTTCATCATCATTTATCACCCATCATATCATCGGGGTAACGTAACTCCGCCTTCCAGGTGCTTCAACCTAAGAAATGGATTACATTTCCGCCAATGCCAGGGGAGAAATCCTGAAATTTCATAAAAGACAACCTGGTGGCATTAGACAAAAAAAATGATAAAACAAAAGAAAACAAACTGCACTCTATCCGAGTTAAGTGCTGTAAATGAACTTGCATAATGTATTACTCCGCCAACTACGTCTATTCGGGAACCGTGGTGCTACTTTTACCCACCATAGGCCCCTATAAGTTAATTGTCTATGGATGTACAATGATAGAAACGTTTTCTTAGGCTATGACGTATTTTACGAGGTATAAGACTGAATACAACATACGATGGCACCAGTAATTAGTAACTTCCTTCATTTCTTATTTATTTATGACAAAAAGTATGTATATTGTAAAAAATTATAAAAATTATATCTTATTTATTTATGACAAAAATAACATATTGGCCTACCTATTCTGACGTGTACGCGTTTCCATGATTTCGATAGATGTCCTTTATTTGCAATTTCATTATGAACACAATTTGAGAGGGCCTTTGATAAAGTGTCTAGAATGGAACATATTAAGTGAAAAAGGAATTCCACTACACTTGATAGCAGTAATTAAGAAAATGTATGAGGAAACAAAAATAAAAATAAAATCAAAGGGAACCAATACATATAACAGGAGGAGTTAGACAAGGTTGTCCACTATCAACACTCTTCTTAATATTTATTTCGACGACATGATGAGATCAAGGAAGCAAATGACGACTGGGGGAATTAACTTAGGAAATATAGTAATAAAAACTGTAGCCTTTGCAGATGACCAGATTTTAATAGCAAAATCAGAGGACGAACTACAAAGAATGCTATATAAACTAAATGAAATATCAAAATAATACAACATGGAAATATCTTCACAAAAATAAAAAAACAATGGCCTTCAAGGGCGCTCATCCAGTTTGGACAAAGATAATATTAGAAAATAAACCAATAGAACAAGTGGTGCCGTAGCGTAGTGGTTAAGGCACTGAGCTACAAGCCGGAGGGTCGAGGGTTCAAGTCCCGTTGGGGTCAGGATTTTTAAACTGACCCAAACCCTCTGGCGGCACTATGGCCCTGGGGTCGACTCAGACTCTAACGGAAATGAGTACCAGACGCTTGTTCTGGGGGTAAAGGCGGCCGTCACGCAGGGCTGACAACCCGGCTGACATAAAGTGCCGATTGTCTAGAAAAAGTGGGAGCCTTAACCTCCTACTACCCCAAGGGCCTCCGGGCTTGTTGTGGGATCACTTTACTTTAGAACAAGTGGTAAGATGTAACTTCCTAGGTTGCGAAATATCTCACACAGCGGAAATAGATATAAATAACAAACTAAATAAGTTTAATTATATAACAGGAACACTAAAAAGAACTTTGAAAAATAAAGCCAGGAAAGACTCTATAATGAAATTATACAAGACAATGGCAGTGTCTATTATTACTTATGGATCCAAAAAATGGGCAGTGACAACACAACAATCTGCCAGAATAGAAGCTGTTGACATGAGATTCCTCAGACCAATAGCAGGATATCAAAGAACAGACAAAAAACATAACACAGAAATAAGACAACTAAAAGTAGAGGAATTAAACACAACAATAGTGAAATACAGAACAAACTGGAAAGAACACTTGGCAAGGATGACAGAATACAATACCAAAAGCAGCATGCAGCTATTCATCATGAGGAGGAAGAAGTTTGGGAAGACCAAAGAAAAGATGGATAGAGCAGCAATTTGGAGCCGGAACAGGCTAGTAAATAAGCCTAAACCGTGAAGAAGAAGAAGGAATTTATGCTCCATGTTGACTCACCTGCAAATTCAGCTGTTATTTCACCGGATCATCAATGACTAATGAAGTATATTTTTCAATTAGACTGTTTGAAAACATTCAAAATAATTTGTATCTCTCAGATTTTCATGGCCGTAACTCCACCAGGCTAAATAAATGAATAAATAAAAATAACCACTCAAAATATACCATGGAGGGGGATTAAATATGCTAAGATTAAAAAATGGGAAAGCCATTTTTATATAGGATGAAGCATGATGTACCTGGACAATAACTAAAACATTCAACTTTTATAAGATTCATGATGTGTTCCGTTGAGGTTTATTCAAAATTAATATAAAATTATAGAATATTCACCTGAAAGGTCCGTCTCCTCAACTTAATTATCATTTAACTGTAGCGCTTTCGGGACCCCCCCTCTACCAGATCTTCAGTGAAACACCAGTTTTGAATCCTGCCGATGATGGGACAAGTCCCGAAAGCGCTACAGTTAAATGATAATTAAGTTGAGGAGACGGACCTTTCAGGTGAATATTCTATAATTTTATATTAACTAAAACATTGCAAGTCAAAAGTTTAGTTTGTAATGTTATCTGCGCATTAACTTTGCTCTCCAATGTACTTTGTAAATTTTGGATACATTTAAACTTTAAATTGCTTTATAATGACAGAATTACCCGCTGTAATAGCTGAATATTCTAAACTCTAGCAAAGTTTAATAGACAAATGTATACTTAATACGTAGATAGGTTTGTATCCATTACGCCTGTTGCTTTCAGAAAATGTTCGTAGGTAGAGACGCCTGACATTCAGAATGAATATAGTGCTGAAAAAAAAGTAGCGGTATCAGGATAGTAACTAATTTCTATAGACATTCTCTCTTACTAATAAACCATATATAATTTATATACAAGGTTTATACACATCTCAGTTGAAAATTCTTACTAATAAACACTGTATTAGCTGTTCAGTGTATACGAGGTGTACAACTTTACATGGGAATCGTTATACATTCCTCCAGCCTTGTTTAAGGATTGTATAACTAGACAAAATGCCGGACTTCAAGATCAGCTGATTGTTTTCTTATGATATTGATGAAAGTTTTTTTAAATTTAACGCAAAATGCAACACTTTAACGACTGTTTGATGGATGCACAGGACATAAATAATATTAATAAATTTCTGGGTAGGAAAATAAAGGCATCATAAAATCTGTGAAAATAATTCTACGAGCATTAAAACTCTCTTATAGCCTATAACGTTCGCGAGAAAATCCTGAACATATTGCAGAAATCCCCATCACAATCCGATAAACGGTATGGCATCGCACGTGTGCCCGGGAATCTACTTATCCCGATCTTCTTGGCATCAATGAAAGACAAAAATGGTTATTGTGAGTTATCCGTAGAAGATAAACATATGCTGTCGCGGATTTTTTTGTAGACTTTTTTGAGGTATTCAATTCTGTGTATATTAATTTTGTGTATTTGTTATTGTTCAGGCAGTGTAAGCCATTTAAGCGTAAAAAATATACTTTTTTGACGTTTTTAAGGGTGTGGGAGTTGAGTATCACAACTCTCTTATAGCTTATGTTCATCCCGGGTATTTGCTTAAGATTTTGCAAGCCTATCACAATCGGATGAAGGTATGGCAGCGCATAAAATACGAACAAACAAACAAGCATTTTTATAGGGCCTATATTAGATTGTTAATCGTAAATCGAATTTGAACCCATAACAGTAGCCTTGAGATCTTAAAAACAGTTTTTAACAGATCAACAGGATTGGTAAACATCTGGATTTCGACTCCGGATCTCTCGAATAAGAAATTCAAACGCTACCAAGTGTACAACTCGTTCTTTACAACCAGCCTCGTGGGATAGTGGTAAACGTTTTTACTACAGTTCGTGAGGTTTCTGGTTCGATTCCTGGTCAAACTATACGGATTTTTCCTTGTAGACAATTATTCCTGTGGTTGCTCACGGTCAGGAATTTATATTAAATTTGGGTTAAGGACTCTCCTAATTCTTCATTATCATTAACTAGCTAATACCCGGTGTGCGCTGCTACGCCTAAATAAATGAAAAAAGTAATGTGCTTTTATGTTTAGTTGAATAAGTAACAGGAAAAATAATTATAAATTTACATTTTTTAGGTAACCCGTGCTGATTATCCGGCGTTGCCCGGGAATCTACTCATCCCGATCTTCTTCGCACAAATGAGCTGAAAGACGAAACTTAATGCACTTCTTATGATTAGTTGAATAAGTAAAAAGAAAAATAATTATAAATGTATATCGTAATTAGTTTAAGATTCCCCGTGCTGATTACCCGGTGTTTCCAGGGAATCTACTTATCTCGATCATCTTGGCACAAATGAGCTAAAAGACAAAATTCGTTATTCTCAGTTATCCGTAAAAGAATACCCGTCATGTGCTGCTATGCTTGCACAGGAATCTACGTACTTGTCTCGATCTTCTTGGCATCAATGAAATACAAAAATGGTTATTGTGAGTTATCCGTAAGAGATAAACATATGCTGTCGCAGACTTGTTTGTAGAGTTTTTTTGAGATGTTCAATTCTGTGTACAGTAATTTTGTGTATTTGTTATGGTTTAGGCAGCGTAAGCCATTTAAGCGTTCATAGAGCTACCCTTTTCACGTTTTCCACTACAAAGGGTGACTTTTTAAGGGTGTAGGAGTTGAGTATTACTACTCTCTTATAGCCTATGTTCATCCCGGAAATCTCCTGAACATTTTGCAAAAAGCCCCATCAGAATCGGATCAACCGTATGACCGCGCATAAAGTACGAACAAACAAACAAAAAAACATTAATTTTTATGTATTAGATTAACCATCATATCATCGCGGCAACGTAACTCCGCCTTCCAAGTGCCACAACGTAAGAAATGGACCACAATGCCGCCAATGTCAGGGGAGAAACAAAGCCAGTATCATAAAAGACAACCTGGAGTATTAAAAAAACAATTACCTAACAATTGAAATATTAAAACTAACAAAGTTAGATAATGTTAATTATATTAACAAATGAAAATAAACACCTGTTGACGTAATTTAAAATGAATTTCCAAATTGTTAGAAAACAAAAATAACAATTGAAAAGTTACACAATCCGTGCACGATTATGCGGCAAAATTAATTTACGTTATTGAAATTAAATGAGCCTGGGTTCGTTGATTGTAATTAACTAATAGGGACAGTTGTCATTCACGTCAAAACTCGTCATAGCAGTTCAATGCTTCGTTCCAACTTAATTAAATAACACGTCAACCCAAAAACTATAGGAAACCCCATCGAAACACTTCACCGTTATTATTTTCATATTTGCATATGTTTATTTTGCTAATTTTAATAATACTCCTTTAATAATAACACTGAGCAACAAAAAAACTTCTATTTTGTCTCAGGAAGAAAAATACGTGATTCCGACAGTATTTTTCTCCTGAATTCAAATATGATATCAGTTTTTCTCCATCGCGCAAGATTTTCGAGAGATAGGCATTTATAATTTTAAACACTTTAATATTTTCTACATTCGTAACTAAATAATATTCGAACATTTGGACTCACCTAGAAAGTAATAAATGAAGATTTTCTGCTATATTTGGCCTGTAGAGCATCCCTCTTAATGGTCCAACAATAATCGGCCAGCATATTAGGATTCCATTTGCCTTAATATATCTTTTCATAGCTGAAATCTCCTGCGTTAGCTCATTTGGTTTTATTTTACAATGGACGAAAAAGCGTTTATTAAAATAATAATTTAAATTCATTAATTGAAATTGAAATAAAAAAGAAGTGTGGGTGATGGAGAAATTCCGAATATATATTTGAAAACACGATAAAAAACTGCATCACCTACAACTATTGGTACTCATGAGACAGAAACAATCCTGGAATAATAATAGTAAAAAATAATAATTTCTTATATATTCTGTTAGAGATAGGCTCAAAAAGGCTTTCTCTTTCACTCATCCGGCATAAATGTATGTAGAGCTGAAAATAAGGCGCTGCTAATCATTCGGCGTACTAGGCAAGCGCCATCAACGGGCAGGGATTGGGCGTTCTCGGAGAGTCTTTGAAAGTATTTATGGAAGGAAGTATAGAAAAATGTGAACAAAATATTTCGTTGAAAGGCATGACGTTAGCAGTCACTTGTTCTCAGTCACTTGTTATTCACAGGTGGCATATAATGTCTTTTTTTTTTGTCTAACTTTTTTCCGATGACGCATGTTACTATTGACAAATGAATGCGAGAAAACAAAAGAGTGACGAAACGTAGTTAGAAGCTGGTGATTTTTTAGCGTTTAGCGTGCTTTGTGCATTACATTGAGAACTAGTGTAACACAGTTGGCGTTTCAACTGTTGAATTCAACGGCTAACTTTGAATAGCTGTGTCAACAACACGTGTTAGAAATGTACGCTACCGCTGTAGCTTTCACTTGCATGACTTCGTTTCACCAACAGTTTAAATCCCATAGCAGCTCAGCGTTAAACTTATTATATAATAATGTATTTTCTCTCAGGTTGGTATTATTTAATGTGTTACACTGGATGGAACAAAGACAGCAAGGGGAAGTTACATGCACCCATGGTTATACAATCAACACGTATATTCTATTCTTATTCTATTTACTGGGAGGGCAAACTGCCCTAGCACTGGGATCCTAAGAGATATACTACGCTTTCCCAACGTCAGTACAATGAATGTCTACTATATGGTGTTATGTGGTTTGTTATGGGTCTTCCTCTTGGTCTGGCACATCAAGTACTACACTCATGACTCATAACTCACTAGCATTATCGAAACCGTAGGTTCATGGGCTCACGGACATAAACTGTCCGTACATCCATATCCTGAGTCAACAACTTCCAATCATCTCTTGTATAATTTACCTCCTCATATCATCATTAATATTATTCTCCCACCTCATTATCGCAGTTTACGAGACAACTGTTCTTATTATATTTGATTTACCATAAAGATCATATAGCTCACTGTTATGTAGTCTTCTCTATTCGCCTGTCTTTTTTTATCTCTCTTTGGTCTATAAAAATTCCCGAATTCCCTATTTCTATTCCTAATTCCCGGTCGTTGTCCCTGGAGTTAAACCCATTCGCTTCAGATTTAAATGCTCAATGATTTTTACCAGAAGAAGAAACCAGATTTAAGTCACCCGTTACATTAGATTTTTTTTCTATCAGACATTCAAAACCAAAACAAAAAGCTAAGGTACTATGAGATCAGCAATAAGGGTGAAGTGCCAAAACACATTCTCCTGACTATTCATATATGTTAACAGAATATTTACCCTGCCAAGGGATGTAACAAATATTGAAAAATATATAACAGCATAGTTCAGCTAGTGTACTTCGGTCTTCTGAAGTTGAAAGGACATTTAAACTGCCGGCGAAGTCTTACTTACTTACTTCCTTACTCACTGGCACCAATCGAACGAGTAGGTTCATGGCCGCGCGGATATAAGCTCTCCATACATCCCTATCCAGCAGCTAATTCTTTCCAATCATTCCCTGTAATAATTCTTTTACCTACTTTCAAATCATAGTTAATGTTGTTCCTCCCACCTCATTCTTGGTCTACCAACTGGGCGTTTTCCCTCTGCCTTTCCTACAAGAAGCTTCCATGCACGGTCTTTCATTCCCCATACTCGCAACATGTTCCTGCCCATCGCCTTCTACGCTCCCTTACCTTTTCTTATTATCTCTGTCTTCCTCTACACTCCCCTGTAGTTCGTTTGTTATGTATCTTCTTTTCTCCATTCACCTGTCTGTTCCTACTCTCTTTTGGTCCAAAAATTTTCATAAGCACTTTATTCTCAACATAGCTCTTAATCTCCTTCCCTTCCTTATCAAAGTCGTCACCAAACTCCCATTATTCCCCTAGGTGCACATGTCCCCTGTGATTGAGCCTTTGTCATGGGTTCCCTGAAGTAGTCCCCGCCCGGAGATCCGAATGGGGGACTATTTGACCTCCGGAAAATTTTACCCCAGATGAACCCATGTCCCCATTTCTTGACGGTTGTATTTTTACTGTGAAAGTTCGTCACTCTTTCGCCCAAGGTACTTTTTTCGTCTGGCTTATCACCTTCGACCAATCCGGCATGGGTAACCCTATCGGCAGCAATGCTACCGCCGGCATAGCTCTCAGGATCATTTAAGCACACAAGACACTCCATACAATGTATATAGAGAAAGATTTGCGTTTAGATCGGTACTTTCTCAGGTAGCTCAGTTGGTAGAGCACTTGGTCTAGAGAACCAAGGGTCCCGGGTTCAAGTCCCGGTCTGAGCGTATAATTTTTCTCTTCAAATATGATTTATCCATCATTGAGATGTACGAAATCAATAATAAAAACATGGAAAAAGCCGTACTGGCTGTAATGTATAATTCCCAAATATGTCTTAATAAAGGAGCCGCCATTTGCAACATAGAAGCATGGCTTCAGAGCATTTGGTGGACGGGAATTACAATGTATATAGAGAAAGATTTGCGTTTAGATCGGTACTTGATCAGGTAGCTCAGTTGGTAGAGCACTTGGTCTAGAGAACCAAGGGTCCCGGGTTCAAGTCCCGGTCTGAGCGTATAATTTTTCTCTTCAAATATGATTTATCCATCATTGAGATGTACGAAATCAATAATAAAAATAATAAATTATGTTAAAAACTGAACATGCTGATGTTTCTTTGTGTCAGACTGTACATAGGCCTGCACAAAGACCCTTTATTGCTGAAGAAACTATGTAAATGGTCTGCACACACCACACATGCAACTAAGTTTAGTTGCTCTTTTCATCGCTAGACTGCGGTATTGTTCCCAATTGAATAATTAATTCTTTGCACTAAACGCTAACAGCACTGCGCGGATGCGTGACTCTCCTGTTAATGTAAACATACCACCAACCCCTCTCAACCCTCCGTCCTTTATTTTAAGTTTCTCGTCATGTCATCCTCACTATCGGGTCTCCCATTCAAGTAAATATATGGCAATTAGTGAGAATAATAGTAAAGTATAATGATATAATTGCAATGGAACAGGTATCAAGGCTCCCCAGACTGGCATTGCACAGTGGAACGCTTTACAAAGTCAAGCAGATGACATCTTATGAGAGGGTATCAATAACACTGGGCAACATGATTTTAATCATGAGTACCAATAGTTGTTCTTAATGCAGTTTTTTCTCGTGTTTTCAGATATGTATTCGGAATTTCTCCATCTCCCACAGTGTTTTTATTTCAATTTCAATTAATTGTCCATTGTAAAATATAACCAAATGAGCTAACTCAGGAGATTTCAGCTATGGAAAAGAGATACCAAGGTAAATGCAATCCTAATATGCTGACCGATTACTGTTGGACGATCCACAGGCGAAATATAGCAGAAAATCGTCATTTCTTACTTTCTAGGTGAGTCAGAATGTTCGAATATTGTGTAATTACGAATGTAGAAAATGTTAAAGTGTTTGAAATTATAAATTCCTGTCTCTCAGAAACCTTGCGTGATGGAGAAAACCCGATATCATATTTGAATTCAGGAGACAAAATACTATCAGAATCACATATTTTTCTTTCTGAGACAAATAAAGTTTCTTATTTCTTGCTCAGTGTTATTATTCGTAAGTAATATCACGAGTAATTTCCAAATCGTGGCTCGCATTTGGGAATCAGGAGTGGCATTTGTTAGGACTATTTAACAAATAAAATTTAGTTCTTTACTCACAAATCATTATTTAAATATAGTTATTTTAAAATATTTATATATTTAGTGCAAACGGCTATGTTTGAAAATAAATCAGAAAAGTGTGGTTATGTTTCATTTGTTTATCCACTGCATCTTGATCATATTATTTGTCAAAGAGGATCGCAATATAGTAAGAATGCAGCCTAGTGAAGAACAAATGAGACACGTCAAACTGTATATTATAACCAACATTGTAGGTTATTAACATATTTTAGTAAACAACTCAATAAAACCATTACTTAAAAACACATTTATCATCATCATCATCATCCTTCATGGATTAGGTATTTGCCTGTTCCGATCTCATATCTATTCAACCCAGCGCTTTCTTGTCTTCCTACCGATCTTCGTCCTCCAGGATTATACACCAATGCCATCATTAGTATCCTAAAAAAACATAATTATTGAACAAAAAATATCAAATGTGTAGTTCGAAAGAATATGTTCATTATTTGCTAAATTCATTGTGACTTATTTGTTGGAGATTCAGTCACTGCAAAATAATGCTCTGACCTATTCAGGGTATTAAAAACGAGGAGCTTTCTTTATCACAAAAGCAGGAAGCGGTAAAGAGAATTTGATAAAAAATGAGTGAAACACGACTGTCATTGGTTGTAAAACAAAATTCTTTGAGAACGTGATTAGTCATTGATTCCCATTTGGTGCATGAGTTAAACAGTCAGAATAATTTTGGAGATATCTCTGGAGAGTGTTACATATGCATACAAGTTTTTATTTTAGGTCTGTCATGCAGGAACTGCGTAATTAATAGAATTCTTGGCTTACGTAGTGGAACTTACACTCTGGTTTTCCCACACTTAGTATCCATCCTCTTCTTTAATGCCCCATTCGTACCATATGTTCTGCCAATCGCAATCTATAAGACTTAACTGTTCTTATTATATCTGGTGCCCTATAAAGACCATGTAGCTCACTATTAAATAGTCTTCTCCATTCCCCTGTCTCATCATGTCTCTTTAGTCCAAAAATTATCCTCCTCCTTCTTCTTCACGGTTTAGGCTTATTTACTAGCCTGTTCCGGCTCCAAATTGCTGCTGTTCCCGTGTTTTCTTTGGTCTTCCCAAATTTCTTCTTCCTCGTGGTGAATACCTGTATGCTGCTTTTGGTATTCTCTTCTCAGTCATCCTTGCCAAGTGTTCTTTCCAGTTTGTTCTGTATTACTCTATTGTTGTGTTTAATTCCTCTATTTTTAGTTGTCTTATTTCTGTGTTATGTTTTTGTCTGTTCTTTGATATCCTGCTATTGGTCTGCGGAATTTCATTTCAGCAGCTTGTATTCTGGCAGATTGTTGTGTTGTCACTGTCCATGTTTCGGATCCGTAAGTAATAATAGGCACTGCCATTGTCTTGTATAATTTCAATTTAGAGTCTTTCCTGACTTTATTTTTCAAAGTCTTTTTAGTGTTCCTGTTATATAATTAAACTTATTTAGTTTGTTATTTATATCTGTTTCCGCTGTGTATGATATTTCGCAACCTAGGAAGTTATATCTTACTACTTGTTCTATTAGTTTATTTTCTAATATTATCTTTGTCCGAACTGGATGAGCGCCCTTGAAGGCCATTGCTTTTGATTTTTCTGATGATATTTCCATGTTGTATTTTTTTGATGTTTCATTTAATTTATATACCATTCTTTGTAGTTCGTCCTCTGTTTTTGCTATTAAAATCTGGTCATCTGCAAAGGCTACTGTTTTTATTACTATATTTCCTAAGTTAATTCCCCCAGTCGTCATTTGCTACCATGATCTAAAAATTATCCTAAGACCTTTATTCTCAAAATCTTGTAATTTTTTTTTTGTTCTCCTTAAAATAACAGTCACTGTTTCGTTTCCATATCATATAACTGGAAAAAAAAGTTATGCATTTTATAGTTTAATGTTCATGAAGGCTTGATAGTAATATAGTTTTCCCTAGGATAGTATGCTAGCCTAATTAGTAAATAATACATTAAAAGCTATATTAGTACAAAATTCCACAAAAATAGCATTGCTGTACCTTTTATACGGTAGTCAGATTTTAGTCATTAAGAAAAAGGACAGGACTAGAATCGAAGCAACGGAAATTAAATTTCTTAGAAGGACAGCAGAATACATTATTTTAGATCGAAAAAATAATGAAGACATTTTAGAACAATTAGAAGTAAAATCAGTAGAAGAAAAACTGAACATATATAAAATAAACTGGCTAAACCGTGTAAAAAGAATTGATAATTAACGAATCCCAAAAATGATGATGCAATATAAACACAAAGGACATCATCGACTAGGAAACCTCTTAAAAGACAGCTACATGGGGCCCAAACAGGTCTGCAAAGGCCTAATTCGTAACGGGTGATGATGATAATCTTATAATAAAATTTGAACGACGGGAGTCCCTGTAATGCATAAGAGAATGCATTTTGAGAGTTAGGGCTATTTATGATTTCTTTCTGCATCTCATTCCTGTCTGTAATTATTGTTCATATGTATCCGAATCAAGGAGTTTGACAAGGGTGTAGTCTACATCCCACCCTTTTTAATATATATATCGGGAGACATTATGAAACAATGGAAAATTATAATGTACAAAGGCCTTAGATTGAACAATAACTCAAGTATTAATAACTTACTTTTCGCCGATGATTTGGTCTTACTACACCATGATAAAGATCTGTTACAATTGGCTGCTTACAAACTAAATGCAATATGTAGCGATTATAATTTTAAAATTTCAGTAAGTAAAACAAAAGTAATGGCATTTTGTGGAAGAAATACTCTGCGCGCAAAAATAGTAATTAGAGACGAAATTATTGAACAAGTATCCCACTTTAAATATTTAGGATGTGACATCAGCTATGGGTATGATAAAGATATTGAACACAAAACACATCCGTTTCAAGCTATTTGTGGTACAATAAATAGAAAATTGAAAAATAAAGCCCATAAACAAACAAAATTAAAATTTTATAAAACAATGGCTGTCCATGTCCTTTTGTATGAGAGTGAATCTTGGATTACCACTACCAAACAAGAAATTAAAATCCAAGCAACCGAGATGAAATTTTTAAGAAGAGTAAAAGGCTGCACTAGAATGGACCAGATAAGAAACGAGGATATCCGTGAAGAATTGCAGATCTACTCCATAAAAGAAAAGATAGTTAACAACAAGATACAGTGGAAAGAACATGTAGAAAGAATGGAAGAAAGTAGATTACCAAATAAAATCTTCCATTATTTTCCAAGAGGAAGAAGAGATGTCGGACGTCCTCGGAAGAGATGGTCTTAGATCTATTAGTGAAGACGGAACAGGCAACTCTTGCCTAAACCAGGAAGTGAAGAAGAAGAAGAACCGAATTCAGCCACTTCTTCAAAACTTCCTTCATTCTTCATTAATTGTCCATTCCCATTATATGATGCATTTCTACACATGATCCGTTGTTTAGGGTCATTGTTATGCAGATACACACACACAGTAATTTGTAGAATAAAGGCTTATATAAACAAATAAATTTAAAACTGTTTTCTCTTTTGATGATCTTGTTTTCTCTTTTGTTTTTCAGGTAAGTGCTGCTATAGCTGTTACACGTAGCCTGACAGTTTTTTCTGATGACATAATGTTATTGAAGAAGTATAAGGTATGAACATTTTTTATTAACCTTAATTACTGGATTCTAAATATTGCAAAGAATTTTTGTTGTGGACTATATTTTTTTCATACATGATATTGTATTTAATCAGAGAAGAAATTACGTACATATACGTGCATATTAAACTGTATCCCAGCTAAGTTCCAGTTGTACTGTAAACAAATTGCATAAAATATTGCTTGTCTATTGTGGGAAACATGTACTACCTTTACCTGCCATATGACTGAATTGTGTGCGGAACTGTCAATTATAGACACCCTTTTCTTAGGCAACATATTATTTTTCAAGAAATAAGACTGAATACAAGGTAAGATGATACCAATAATTAGTAACTTCCTCCATAATTATTTATTTATGACAAAAATGATATATAGAACTACCTAATTAGACGTGTATGCTTTTTCCATGATTCGATTGATATTCTTTATTTACAATTTGATTAAGTCTGCCAGTAGAATATATGCTCCATGCTGACTCACCTGTAAATTGTGTGTTATATTCATTATACCCTCAATGACTATTGTAGGATATTTTTCAATAAACTGTTTGCATTTTTTCCCCTCTGCATTACAAAGGTTTCCTTTGGTGATGTTTAAAAACAATTGTATAGGAGAATCAGCCATTTGAAGCTATTGGATTCTAAAATATTGTGCATTACGCATGCGTAACAATTAAACAATAAATAGGGTATTTATTTGATATGTCAATATTGTAACTATATATTTTTAAATTCTGCCATATAACGAATATAGACATGTGTGAAATAATTTTTTGTATTATTTTCGTTTTATATATTTAGTGTTAGAAAGCGAAGTAAATTTTCTTGCACGCTTAAGAGTGAAGCAGTTATTCGACCAATGAAAACGCAGTTCATACGTCTGGTTTGTTTACATTACTCCTGGAACATAGCTCGGAGGAGGTATATCAAAGCATGATAAAGTAATTCTTGTAATGTCTGCCAGAAAACGTTTGCACAATTTTTATAAAAAGATTTAATCCACATTTAAAAATAATTAATGTTATTGCAGACAAATAGCCAGGATTAAAGTAGGATAAATTTTAAATTAACATTTTTGCATATTCACAAATTGTCTTTGTTCTTTTTGTGCATAGCTCAATGTGATATCGGTCCCATGTTTTTTTGCATAGCAAACATTTACAGTCTATATTTGGTTCATGGAATTTTTTGTTGTTGCATATCAGGTGGTGGAATCCGTGGATTGCTAGCCTAGTGATGACGTGTCTCACTTCGAAATTTTCTTTTGTCCACGCACGGTCCACCATGGCCCCGGTGCTGTAGAATTGTGGATGTATTTGTTCTCTTTTCTGTTCAATGTTGCTAGCAGCTGCTCAGATGCGCTGGTGCTGGGTAAGAGTATGCTTGTTCTGAGGTCGTCGATGAGGAAAGTTTCCTTCGCCAGTAGGTATGCGAGTCTTGAATGTGTTACTTTTGACACTCCTAATACTGCCTTTATATATCTCGCTTTCACCCTTTCTAGAGAGGAAAGATTCTTCATTGTTAATTGTGTCCAGGTGATTTCTATGCCGTATGTCAGTATTGGTAGAATTTTTGCTCTAAATAACAGCATTGCCATTATTGCCTGGGTTGTCTTTTCTGTGATATGTTTTGTGAAGCATTTTGCGCTTGTTTGTAGCGTGATGCCTAGGTATTTGAAGTCTGGTACTATTTTCAGTTTAGTTTCCCTTATGTATATCTCTTCATTTATGGGGGCTCTTCCTCCGTTTCTGAAGATCATTGTGTCCGTTTTTGATGTATCAATGTCCAGCTTATTGTTGGAGCACCATTTTCCACTTCGTTTATTGTTTCCTGAAGTGTTGTTATGTCTCTGGAACCGATTACGATGTCGTCCACATATGCGCACGAGAAGATACCATCTTTTTTGGGTAATTCTAAGGATTTCTTCGGTTGCTAGTATAACAGTAAGGGGCTTAGTGGATCGCCCTGCAGTACTCCATTTGTTTGAATGATCGGTTTTGACATGACGATGTTATCTGAGACATATATTTCATTCCAGCTCAGCAGTGTATTGTTGATTTACTCCTTATTTTGTGAATATTTACTCTATATGTATGTAGATATTTAGACCTTTTTACACGCTTTATATTAGCTTGACCTGTATCTATCTATCTATGTAACGGAATATTTCAACGCGATTTTCACCCACTTAAAATCATTGGATCGACTTGAAACTTTGTATACTTGTAGAGGACCCGTGACAATACAATAATTTCATATTTATTTTTTAAAATCCTGGCCAGAATCATCAGAAAATAAAAAAAGTGTCTTTGTATTTATGTAACGGAATCTTTGAACACGATTCTCACCCACTTAGAGACATTCGATCGACTTGAAACATTGTATACTTGTAGAGGACCCGTGACAATACAATAATTTCATATTGTGTTTTTAAAATCCTGACCAGAATCATGAGAAAATAAAAAAAATGAAAACTGGTATAATAGGATGCGGAGTTGTCGACTTTTTAGTCAATCGTTTTAAGAGCTCAGATGGTAGAACAGTGAACTCTAATGGTATATAATTTCAATAATCCATAGGTCGCTAATTCAAATCCGGCTGGGAGGTTTTATTTTTAGAAGAGTATTACTTTTAGCTCATACTACAATAATATCGAATTTAAAAATATTTATATTTTTATCTTATTCTGTAAAATATTAAAACTAAAAACTAAAAAATAAATAATAGTTTTAAAAAAACTAAAAAAAAACACGCTTTATTAGAAAACCGAACTAAAAAATTGAAAAATAATTTTAATTTCCAACACACTTGGGATAAATAATTTTACCATCAAAAGCGTGGGGTGCTTTTTATGATTTTTACATTTTCTTCTTAGAGACTTTACTTTTACCAATATCTGTTTATTATCAAATATATTAATTGGTAAACAGCACCCCACGCTTTTGATGGTAAAATTATTTATCCCAAGCGTGTTGGAACTTAAAATTATTTTTCAATTTTTTAGTTCGGTTTCCTAATAAAGCGTGTTTTTTTAGTTTTTTAAAACTATTATTTATTATAAAATGATTTAATCCATATTTTACTCCTTATTTTGTGAATATTTACTCTGTATGTATGTATGTACATATTGAGCCCTTTTTTATTATATATAGATCCTATCCCTGGTATATTTGATTTTCCGGCTTTTAGTAAAATCATACATTTATATTACGGAATACATTTTCAAATATACTTTGTTTTAACGTTTCCAAAGAAGGCAATGGCGATTGTTAACTTCGTTTGTCACATTTTTCTTTATTTTAAGAGACTGTTCTGTCATTTGTTTATCTGATTGCGATATGTTATATATATTGTCTCTCATATTTTGTCCCAGATCTTTGCTATTTATTTCCTAAGTTGGTAATAATTTGTCACTTTGATTTGATCGCTTATAGATCGGAAATTCATGAAACTCATTATCATTGGATATAGAAATAAGGAAATGAAATTATGGGGACTAAATCACGTTGGGGAAACAAATGATGAATAACTTAAAGATGGCGTGTTCAATATGTCAATATGTTCTGTAAGTACAGGATAGTGTGGCGTGTAGCCTGCAGTGCCCCTGCGTGCCTGTATACAAGTTTCTATCCAACGCTCTGTACTGTATTAAATACCCATCTACTAAATATGCCTACAAATTATTTATCTGATGTATATTACCTGATTTTATCAGAATTTCTCCACATTTCAGAGCCATAAAGAATATAATATTCTTGGGTTTTCTTATTAATAACTGATTAGTTTTTTTAATTGTGGAATCTGCATATATTTAATGGTTTATTTATTTTATATAATGGAGTTAATCGGCCGCGGTGGACTAGTGGTTATGCTCCTTGCCTCTGGTCCCGAGGGTTGCGGGTTCAAACCCGCCGGGGTCGATGAATTTTTTTGGGATGGAAAAAATCCAAGGAGCAAGTCCTCCGGGAGGGACTTTAAGCCGTTGGTCCCCGAGTCTGAAGATTTTCAGGCTCGTAAAAGATCCTTAGGCCTGAATGAAAAGGCCTCTAAGCAAAATTTACCCGAATTTTCCCGTCCTAGTACTACCTTGGTTTCCTAGATGTCAGTATGAGGCGGAACGCTGACCACGGACCACTCAAATGACATCTATACGAAAACAAGTGTAACTAAATTAGTATGGTTCTAATTGTTCCCTGTAGGGGGAGAGCGCCTAAATCTCTCTTAAGGGAAACGTGGGCTTACAAGATGCAAGATACAAGATATAATGGAGTTAAGACAGTAAAGTCTTCTTTTCCACTTCAGCAGGATTAAATTATACATACAATAACAATTATGAATTATCTACATGTTGATTAATCATACATAATAGATATAGGCTACACAATATACAGATCACAAGAAAAAAAAACAATAATGCGCTTGTACGACAAATGCAAGAAGAAAGGTTACCCAGGAAAACATTGGAATGGTGTCCACCTGGAAGAAGAAGGTAAGGAAGACCTCGAAACTCATGGATACAAGAAATAACTACTGGAATGAGAACAAGAGGACTAGAGGACATGCAGTGTGTAAACATTAAAAATCCGTATATAATTAATAATAAAAATAATAATAATATTCATCATCATCATCATCATCCGGTATCATGGCAGCTGCCACCGTCTTCCGGAAACCAAACGCCATTCCTTCTCTGTCCATCCATTGACCTTCCTCCATTCCTCTGATATTCATAGCTGCTTGTACCCCTTGTATTCAAGTTTTCTTCGGTCTTCCTCTTTTCCTCCTTTCCATTGGGATCCATTCCATAACAATTTTAGGCAATCTTTGCTCTGGCATTCTTTTGACATGGCCATACCACTGTAATCTTTTCTTTTCTATGATGTCTATGATGTCCGGCTCCTCTTGTACACCCATAATTTCCCTTATTTCTTTATTTCGTATTCTATCCATTCTAGATTTTCCAGCTGATCTTCTTTAAAACATCCATTTCTGTACTTAAAAATATTTTCATTTCCCTGGTAGGAATTTGCCAGACTTCAGCACCATATGTTTCCTTTCATTCGAAAAAAAGTTGAATCACGATGATTTTTTTACAATTGTCAGTGACAGGAGTTCCTGTAATGAATAATAACACTCGTTTCCAATGGTAGGAGTCCTGGTAACTCCCCTGGGAAGCATAGGGCCTTGAATAAAGCTCGCCAACGAACTCAGTTGTTTGCCAATTGCCTTAATTTCATTCCAACTAATCCCCCTGCCTATACAGCTTCATCTCTGATGGTTTTACTCCATGTTCCCCTAGGTCTTCCTGTTCTCCTTCTCAATCCTTTGGGGCTCCAATCAAATGCCATTTTTTGTGATGTTATATTTGTCTCTCCTTAACACATACCAATCCATTTCCATTTTCTGAATTTAATTTCTTCACAAATTTAATTTTGATGCGTCTTCTCCAAATACCTTTATAAAAAAAGTGATCCCACAACAGACCCGGAGGCCCTTGGGGTAGTAGGAGGTTAAGGCTCCCACTTTTTCTAGACAATCGGCACTTTATGTCAGCCGGGTTGTCCGCCCTGCGTGACGGCCGCCTTTACCCCAGAACAAGCGCCTGGTACTCATTTCAGTTAGAGGCTGAGTCGACCCCAGGGCCATAGTGCCGCCAGAGGGTTTGGGCCAGTTTAAAAATCCTGTCCCCAACGGGACTTGAACCCTCGATCCTCCGGCTTGTGGTTCAGTGCCTTAACCACTGCGCTACGGCGTGCCCCCAAAAGTTAAGTGATCCCACAACAGGCCCTGAGGCCCTTGGGGTAGTGGAAGGTTAAGGCTCCCACTTTTTCTAGACAATCGACACTTTATGTCAGCCGGGTTGTCAGCCCTGCGTGACGGCCGCCTTTACCCCAGAACAAGCGTCTGGTACTCATTTCCGTTAGGGGCTGAGTCGACTTCAGGGCCATAGTGCCGCCAGAGGGTTTGGATCAGTTTAAAAATCCTAACCCCAACGGGACTTGAACCCTCGACCCTCCGGCTTGTAGCCCAGTGCCTTAACCACTACGCTACGGCGTGCCGCCTCCAAATACCTTTATTTGTTATAATCTCTGGACACCATGCCCCATTTTCTATATTAGATAAATAATTTAAGCTAATTCTTATGTTTGTAGTCCACCGCTGTGGTCTCCATGTAGCGTGCTGCCTTGTCACGCAGCGGGTCTGAGTAATATCCCTGTTTGGGACAAGTTCCCTGGGTGATGGTTTTTTTCGGGGTTTTCCCTCACCTGTAAGACAAATGTCAGGAACTGTTATTGTCCAAACGGTCCTGGAACGTCATGTGACCAACATTATAATCATTATTATATTCTGTAGCACTTTTGGGAACACAACCACGCTGACTGCTACCTTTGTACTTATTATTTGAACACAACCACGCATCTACTACCATTTGTGGGTAAGTAAACCACACTACTGCTACCATTTACGACGTTAGAAAAGCAAACCACGCTCAGCGTAACATTTGTCCGGGATCGAGTTTTGTTAATGCTGTATTTATTAATGTGATCTTGATATTCAGATATGTTATCGGTAAGAAAGCAGCCTGCCTCGGGCCCATGAAAGGCAGCTATTAATTCATCTTTCTTTCCCTGATGAACATACATACAAATATAGATTCTGATTACTAAATGCATACAGTGAGTGATTTTGTTACAGGATAGTGAGCAACTACTATACTTGAATAATAACAAAGGGGCGTTGTATAAAAGATAAGCTTTTAATATAAACAAGTTGGATTTTAAAATAAAATAATAAATTAATAACAAAAGATGATTCTTGATCAATCAATCAAGCATAGCTTGTAGAAATAACTAAACCAATAACGTACCATACATAATGCCACACTCACACAGATGTCCAAGCTTTTAGGAAACACTTCTTCCGTACATAGCTGGACTAACTCAAAATTGACCTCTTCTCGGTCTTAATCAACTTGTCTATACATAGACCACCATATTTACTTCCCAGCTGCATGGTGAGTTAGAATTGGATTCCACTTTTGAATCCGCTTTTAAGTAACTAAACGCCGCTTGCTAGGCTGATCGAATGATGATGTTCGGTAAGAGTACAATGCATATTAAAGGTTCACAAGTAGAGGGGATATGCGCTGTAGAGATGCGCGGCAAAAAGGATGAAAAGGGAAGGGGTAGCCACACGGAAAAGAGGACATTGGCATATTTCATAAATGTTCTGTAGTAGGGAGGAGAACAAAGATACCATACTGAACCGCAGAAAGGCACTTTCGGTTCAATTCATTAAGTTTAGGATTAAGGTCCCTCCTGCCGCATCATTATCTTCTCTATCTTCGGGTTTTTTACAGCTGGCCGTCTTCCCGTGCCAAACCTCCAAAGCCTACGATCTTGGGCATCTTCGATGCTTAGCCCTCTAGCTTGCATTACTGTCTTCATGTTTTCCTTCTATGTTAACTTTTGTCTCCCTATTTTCTTCTTTCTGTTTGGATACCATTCATATAGTTGCTTCGGCCATCGCTCATCTTCCATTCTTAAAATATGTCCTAACCACTTTAATTTCTTCTCCTCAATTCTTTCAATTATGCTTTCTTCTGCTTCTATTACGTTTCGTACTTTTTTCTGTCCGGCTTTGACTAATTTGGTCTTTTAGCATTTTATGTTTTTTAATGTGTGGGGAGCTGGCCCACAGCATAAACCCCCAACCTGGAGGACCAGGAAAATTTCTGTCTGGGTGTTCCTCCCATAGCCTTTGAAGATCCCACTTCACCGCAAGGCAGCGTTTCTCTATTTCCCTTAGAGATAGGGTTGCCTCTTCCGCCAGATCCGCCGTGATGAAGGACTCCTTCTGCGCCGACTCTGCCTGACTAGGGGCCCTTACAGAGTACTTCCAGTCCAAGCCAACTGAACCCTGGTTTTTTAACGAGGTTGTTACTCCTCCCCCTCCTCCTTTCTCATCCGGACTTGGGAACGGCCATGGCGGAGTTACGCGCATCATTTTTCACTTATCATATATCATCGGGGCATCGTAACTCCGCCTTCCAGACGCCCCAACCTCAGAAGTGTGTTACAATAAGGCCATGCCAAGAGATAATATCAGAATATCGAAGTAACAACGTGGTGGGATTGAATAAAAAATCGTATATTTGTGTTTAACAATGAAATTAAAGTAGTTTGTTTGAGACAGATACGAGATGTAGAGGGGAATAATGAATGAATGTGAAATGAAGGACATTCTAAGTGCAACACATTGTAGAGTACTGATTGTGCATGCGGTGAGGGTGTTGATTAATGTGCAAGGCACGAGGGGGTAGTTGGTGGTCTCACCCTAACATTTCCACGTGGGAACTCAAGGAAACCACAAAAAAGAATTGTCAAAATATTAAACCGCTCGCAGTTCATCTCGTCTTGTGAATATGACACGGAAATGACTTGTATTGTCGTCATTTAGGGTGCATCCTAATGTACAGGAAGTTCTTGGTAGCGGGCGATGAAGTGCAACCAACTAAACTATATCATTCTCAGAGTATAGCGTTGTATTTATTTTTCCAGGCAGAACGTAGGCGATTTTAAAACGGCATTTAATTAGAAGTGGTTCCTTGCCTGTGGTCCCGAGGGTCGCGAGTTCAAACCCGGCCGGGGTCGGTGGATTTTTTTAGGATTGAAAAGTCCTAGGGGAAAATATTCCGGGAGGGACTTTGAGCCGTGGGTCCCGATTCTGAAGATTTCAGGCTCCTTCTTCTTCTTCTTCCTTCCAAGTATTAGGTCAAGACCTGTTACGATCCTATAGGACATTGTCCCTCCAGCGTTTCATAGGACGGCCCAGTGATCTTCGTCCTCTTAGTATGTAATTATAAACAGCTTTGGAGATCCGATTTGCTCTCATACTTTCAAGATGGTGTTTCCAATTTAGTTGGTACTGTATAATATATTTAAGGCTCCTAAAAGACCCTTAAGCCTGAATAGAGAGACTAGTAAGCATAATGTATCGACCTCAACGCCCTAGTAATGCATTAGTAATGTTAAAGGTTTCTTGCGTCGGTGTGTTGACCGCATGCCATTCACTACATCTATGAACAAATAATGCATTATCGCCTCACTACGATAGTTGTCCGTTTATGTAAAAGCGGGTGACGCGCGAAAATGCTTGACAATGATTAATATGCGGAATTATTATAGTGCCGGTAGTCGGCATCTTTATGTTTAATTATATATAACAGTCGGCCGCGGTGGACTAGTGGTTATGCTCCTTGCCTCTGGTCCTGAGGGTCGTGAGTTCAAACCCGGCCGGGGTCGATGGATTTTTTAGGACGGAAAAATCCAAGGAGCAAGTCCTCCGGGAGGGACTTTAAGCCGTGGGTCCCGAGTCTGAAGTTTTTCAGGCTCGTAAAAAAGCTTTAAACCTGAATCAAAAGGCCTCTAAGCAAAATTTACGGAATGTTTCCGTCCTAGTACTACCTTGGTTTCCTAGATGTCAGTATGAGGCGGAACGCTGACCACGGACCACTCAAAAATGACATCTATACGAAAATAAGTGTAACTAAATTAGTATGGTTCAAATTCTTCCCTGTAGGGGGAGAGCGCCTAAATCTCTGTAAAGGGAAAACATAGGCTTACAATATTTAAAATGATCGGCGGCGGTGTACTAGTGGTTCGCAGGTCAACCCGGAAGATAGAACGGTGCAAGATATGTTCAAAGGTCGGTGGGGAAGAAAGAGACGTTCGACTGATAATGAGGGTACTGTTGCAGTCATGCATCTTCTTCAAACTTGTCTCGGATTCTTACCCTTGTTGGTGGTGGTGTCTCAAATTCAACCAACCAACGTCGTTGCACTTCAACAACATTCTCCACTTTCCAATAACACTTCAGTATCCACTTACGTTCATCGAATGATAATCTCGCCGCCATTGTTGTTTATAAAGACGTGAAGATCGATGAACGTGTTGCTATGATTTTCCAGTGCCTTGTGGATCATACACAACAAAAATTGTATACTTACTTACTTACTTACTCACTGGCACTAACGAATCCGTAGGTTCATGGCCGCACGGACATAAGCTCTCCATACATCCCTATCCTGAGCTAATGCTTTCCAATCATTCCCTGTATAATCTACTTCCCTCAAATCATAGTTAATGTTGTTCTCCCACCTCATTCTTGGTCTACCAACTGGGCGTTTTCCTTCTGGCTTTCCTACAAGAAGTTTCCATGCACGTCTTTCATTCCCCATACGCGCAACATGTCCTGCCCATCGCAGTCTACGGGACTTAACTGTTCTTATTATATCTGGCTTCCTATAAAGACCATGTAGTTCATTGTTATGTAGTCTTCTCCATTCACCTGTCTGTTCATCTCTCTTTGGTCCAAAAATGTTCCTATGAACGTTATTCTCAAATACTCGTAATCTCCTTTCCTCCCTTAAAGTAAGAGTCCATGTTTCGCACCCATATAATATAACTGGCAGAATAATAGTTTTATATATTTTCAGTTTAACGTTTTTTGAAAGGAGTTGGAAGTCAAGAGCCTCTGCAATGCATAATAGCACGCATTTCCAGAATTGAGCCTATGTTTAATTTCTTTGTGCATCTCATTCCTATTTGTGATTATTGTTCCTAGGTATTTGAATTCAGCCAATTCCTCAAAATTTCCCTCATTTGTCATTAGCTGTCCATTTCCATTATATAATGTATTTCTACGTGTGACCATATATTTAGTTTTACTGATATTTACTTCCAGTCCTAATTTCTTAGTGTTACTCAATAGTGTGTGCGTGTTGACCTTTAGTATCTCCTCGCTATCGGCCAGTAGTACTACATCATCAGCATAAACTAACAGCTTATTAATACCATTCAGTTGTAAGCCTTCCTCATTTCTGTCTCATTTCGTTGCTAAGAAATAACGTTTCAAAGAGTGCGAAGTTCGTGCCCCGCCTCCTTTCAAATGACCAAAAGGAAAGTCGTGTGATTGCCTGCACAGATCTTAAAGAACAGCTTAAAAATGACCCACGGTTCATGGAAAAGGTTATTACTGGTGATGAAACATGGATTTATGGCTACGATCCAGAAACTAAACAAGAGTCTTCGCAATGGAAGAGTCCTGCATCTCCACGCCCCAAGAAAGCCAGACAAGTTCGATCGAATGTGAAGTAAATGATGATTGTTTTTTTTACATTAATGGAATTGTGCATAAGGAATTTGTACCACGGGGTCAAACAGTGAATCAAGTGTACTACAAACAAGTGTTGCAAAGATTGAGGGAGAGTGTGCGACGCAAACGGCCAGAGAAATGGAGGACTGGTGACTGGTTCCTGCATCACGACAATGCGCCCGCGCACAAAGCAATTTCTGTCCGCCAGTTTTTGGACAAAAATAGGATGAGTGCTGTTCCCCATCCAGCCTATTCTCCAGATCTGGCTCCAGCAGACTTTTTCCTGTTCCCACGGCTAAAAATTCGGCTCCGAGGACATCGTTTTGAGGACATTGATGTCATCCAGCGCGAATCGCAGAAGGCATTGGACACATTTAAAGAAGACAGCTTCCAGAAGTGCTTCCAGCATTGGCAGAAGCGCTGGGACAAGTGTATCAACTCCCAAGGTGACTACTTCGAGGGTGACAGTGCTGAATAGAAACTTTGAAGTGTTGTGTTGTGTTTATGGCCTCATTCCGGAAACTTATTGATCACACCTCGTATACATCAATTTGGGACACTCTGTACATATTTTTATTTTACCACACAAGGACATGGAGGGCCCTCCCCGAATGAGAAATCAGTTTAATGTCAAGGCCGCCTCCGAGACAACGCAAAATTAAGAAGAAACACACCATTCAAACACATTCGTACTAAACATGGCGTTATGATAATTATTGTGGTTGACAGATGGTGTTCAGGACATTTGTCTTACAGGTGAGAAAAAAACCCGTAAAATCCATCAACCGAGAAACTTGTCCCGACCTGAGAATGAACCCAAGGAGTTCGCTGGGTTCAAGGGAGCGACTCTACTCCGAGATAACAGCGGCGGAGCCGATAAAATATTAGAAAATGATTTTGAGATTGTAAGGACACCTCATTCGAATGGAAGAGGGAAGAATTTCAAACAAGACCCTTAAATAGGAGGCTAGAGGGAGGAAGAGAACAGGAAGATCAAGAAAACATTGGGTAGATCAATTAAGAATTAATATCGAAGCATGCGAACAAGGACACTTAGTTTAGAAAAGCAGAAAATATTACGAGTATGACATTCTTAGGATTTTTTTTTTGGATCATGGAGAGATGAATGGAGAAGACTACATAACAGTGAGCTACATGATCTTTATAACCAAATATAATCTCGTATACTGTTATTGGCAGGACATGTGGCACGATTGGGGAATGAAATATTGTCACGGAAACATCTTGTAGGAAAACCATAGGGAAAACGCCTAGTTCGTAGACCAAGAATGAGACGTGAGAATAAAATTAACCAAGATTTGAGGGAGATATATTATACAGGGCATGATTGGAAAACATTACCTGACGATAAGGATGTATGGAGAGCTTATGTCCTCGCGGCCATGAACCTACGGTTCGATAATGCCATTGAGTTAGTTACTTGGTTAGCAAGGTGTCTTATGTAAGAATATGCTTTAGAAATCTCTGAGGCAAATCACTTTGGATTAAAAAAGAAACACCGTAGTGTGGAATACGTATTCGTAATTAAATAATAATAATAATAATAATAATACTTATTATTATTATTATTGTTATAATTGTATTGTCTTATTTATTTAGTTTGCCGCTAGAGTTATTTTAACCTTTTCACTGCTGACATATTTCCAGCCTTTAAAACCCTCCTTGCTCAATGCAGGGAGAAATATGGAAAAAGTTTATTTAGGTTCCTAAGAGATGGCAGTATATGCCTGCTTAGTTTGAAAGCAATGCAATACGTATTATATAACTAGCAGGCGTTTGAAGTTGAGAATGGATATACATGCCCATAGCACGGCAAGCATTTTCTTTGCCAACGCATACACCCGTCCGTAGCAGTGTAAAGGTTAAACCCTGTATTTCTTAAAATTACAATATTTAAACATAATACATTGATCATATTTAAATTAATGTTGAGAAGTAAACATTATGAGGTTATATCATTAATAGTGAGTGGAGAACATATTTTTAACGACTCACGCAGATTGATGGAGGTTATGTTGAACACTAACTTGACAGTAGAAACTACCTTATAATATTTGTTTTATTTGCGCTACGTTATCCCCAAAATGTACTGGGACTTTATAATCACACTGTATAAAATAATAGTACAATAATAACATTTTTTGGAAATATTTGCGTTCATTATAAACAATTGACTAACGTTAACGGTGTGAGTAATGTTTAATAGTTGAAACTACAGCAGGTCGTGGCACCAATCAGTGATAAAATTGAGGCAATAACGTATATTTTTCAAATGAGTCATGATTAAAGATGAACGAAACTTCGTTTGAATCCAATGGTCTCAAACAAATTTGAAATTGTATGAGGTGAGTTATTAAAAATATGTTCTCCACTCAATATTAATAATACAATGTGTTGACCGCCATCGCCTGCAACGAGTGTGTGAGAGTTAGTCCTGTTCCTATTTTGCACGAATATACCTCCGCAGTTAAGTAATGAACTCTCTTGGAAATGGCTTCAGATCCTCTTTCATTTAACGATAACGTCTGTATTACCCTCAGACAAAGAATTTAATAATTGCACTGATGTTTTGTATGCCTTTCCCAGCTCCCGTACACTGTTACAACGAAAATATACTGTCAAAAAAATAGACAATGGTGAAATTTAATTTCCACATTACCTTCCCCATTTTCTTACTACATCCCATTCATTTCCAACTTTATTTGCCCTTATTACATTTCATTGTAATGACATAGCAGGAAAAACAATTTCAAACACCCAATATCTCTTTTTCTAATGGTGTTAGGATTGTTATGTTCTAAAAGGTAAGATTGCAACATAGTATAATGAGAAGTTAGAATTATGACTATGTTTTGTTTTGGTTTCATGTACAAACAGTTGAATAGTGTTATGAGAAGTAAGACTTTTGATTGTCTTTTGTCATGTACAAGCAGTTGAATAGTATAATGAGAAGTAAGACTTCTGTCTGTCTTTTGTCTTTGTATCACACACAAACAGTTCAACAACAATAATATCTGTATTGTAGTTTTATCTTTTGTTACATAAAAATTCTAGACCAAGTTACAAAATTGTTCGCTTTGTTTTGAAATAGTACAGTAAGATACGAGGTTGGGCAGTGGCTTTTACAGAACCGAGGAAAATATTTAGAAACCGAGCGACAGTGAAGTTTTTATTTCCCTAGATTTTGTAAAACACTTCACAAATGTGCGTTGCACATTAATTTTTGCGCGATGGTGTATTAAAAATAATAAATAATAGTAAAATAATAACATTTTTTGGAAATATTTGCGTTCATTATAAACAATTGACTAACGTTAACAGTGTGGGCAATGTTTAATAGTTGAAACTACAGCAGGCCGTGGCACCAATCAGTGATAAAATTGAGGCAATAACGTATTTATTGTTTTATATTGTTTTAAATAAAGTTCAGTTCATTTAAGATGCAGTGAATGCTTTCGTATAATGTATATTAACACTACTTTTGGATCTATTTTTGTATATACATTGTGCATAGTATACATAAAGGACAGTGGTTTTACTTCCCACACGTGGTTTGTAATATGTAATATTACAGTATAGTTATTTAGGTGGCAACCCCGAAATGTAGGAAATTGAAATTTCAATCATTGGTCACCATTGCTGTAAGTACTTTTTTTATTCAGTATTGGCATCCTAGTGTACAAGTAGTCGAGCAGGCAGGCGGTTAAGTTAACCCATTCCCTTCAGAATACATTTCCCCAGAAACCGGATTTAAGATACGGTAAATTGTACTGTCTGTTTTAAGACATACAAAACAAGCAAACGATAACGGTACTCGAGATTACATTTGGGCTGAAGGCCAAAGCACATTCCTCAACCCCCATAAATGTTAACAAATGATTACCCTTCTTCTGAGTAGAAGGTCATTTAAAAGCCGGCGTGTCTACCTCGTATTTTGAGACGAATGGGTTAAAGAAATTAATCTTTATTTATAAAAAAAATTATCCTGCGTAAGTTTGGGCTCGCAAAACTCGAAATCTAGTAAGTCGATTTACTTGAAATTTTGAGTGTATGTATTTGTTCATGTATTCGTGTTTTTCATTAATGGAATAGATCATGCACGTACGGCCAAACAGGCCACAATCTAAATGAAAATGTATTTGCTTTCTTTAGAAAAATATGAATAGGCCTACATACAATTAATGCGACTATTTAACTCATGCTCCAAATGGGAGTCAATGACCAATCACGTTACAATGATTTTTTATTTACAACCAATCACAGTCGTATTTCGCCTAGAATGTTCCAACTAAAGTTTATCATAAGTAATGCCACGAGTGATTTCCAAATTATCGATAAATTCACGACTCACGAAGTGAGGAGTGAATTTATCTAGAGAATTTGGAAATCAAGAGTGGCATTTGTTAGGACTATTTAACGAATAAAATTAAGCTGTTTACTCACAAATGATTATTTAACTGTAGTTATTTCAAAATATTTATATATTTAATGCAAACGGCGATGTTTGAAAACAAATGAGAAACGATAGGTACGCTTCTACTGCTTCTTTTGTTTATCACTGCAACCAGATCATACTATTTATTGCCAAAGGAACGCAATATTGTAAGAATGCTCTCTAGTGGAGAAAAAATGAAACATCAATCTGTATATTAATTCATTTCTGATGTCGTATGATGTAAATATTACAATTATATTTTTCTGGATTATTACCTGGGAAAAAATACATTTAAGAAAGTCAAACAGTGGTTTCTTTTTTTGGTGGTATAATAAATTGCTACAAATGTTGACATGTATGCACTATATATACAATCTGGAAGCCGTATTTCTTATAGGCTCAGTCACTGCAAATAACGGTCAGACCTGTTCAGAATATTAAAAAGGAGGAGCTTTGTTTAATATATGGTAATTATAACACTGATAAATATTTCGTGAAACACGACTCTGATTGGTTGTAAAACAGAAATCATTGAAACGTGATTGGCCATTGACTCCCATTTGGGGCATGAGTTAAATAGTCATAATAAAGAAAGCACCTCCTTTTTAACATTCTGAATAGGTCATAGCATTGTTTTGCAGTGACTGGCCCACTAAGAAATACGGCTGCATGTCAACACATAGCGCATGCGGGAGTTAATATAAAAACATTTGTAGCAATTGATTATACCGCCAAAAAAAGAAACCACTGTTTGCACTTTCTTAAATGTATTTGTTCCCAGAAAAGTGTGTCATATTTACATCATACGACATTAGAAATGAATTAATATACAGTTTGATGTGTTTCATTTTTTCTCCACTAGAATGCATTCTTACAATATTGCGTTCCTTTGACAATAAAAAATATGATCTGGTTGCAGTGATGAACAAAAGAAGCAAATGAAGCGTACCTATCGTTTCTCATTTGTTTTCAGACATCGCCGTTTACATTAAATATATAAATATTTTAAAATAACTATAGTTAAATAATGATTTGTGAGTAAACAGCTTAATTTTATTCGTTAAATAGTCCTAACAAATGCCACTCTTGATTTCCAAATTCTCTATGTAAATTCACTCCTCACTTCGTGAGCCGTGAATTTATCGATAATTTAGAAATCACTCGTGGCATTACTTATGATAAATAGAAATATCTGAAGAAGAATAATTAATGTCATGAATACCAAATTAAAAAAACCTTTTTGTCATGATCAGTACAAATCTACCGGGTTTGTAGGCCTTAGTGGCGTTACTTTAACCTCCCCGAAATTTCGCCAGAGTTTGTCTTCAAGGGTTGGCTTTTAATTTTTCTTTTCATGTAACATGTAGCCTTCATTGCTAAATGTCAACATTTTATTGTAACATTAAAATAAACAAGTATTGTATTGTAAGCCTATGTTTTCCCTTTACAGAGATTTAGGCGCTCTCCCCTACAGGGAAGAATTTGAACCATACTAATTTAGTTACACTTGTTTTCGTATAGATGTCATTTTGAGTGGTACTTGGTCAGCGTTCCGCCTCATACTGACATATAGGAAACCAAGGTAGTACTAGGACGGGAAAGGACGGTAAATTTTGCTTAGAGGCCTTTTCATTCAGGTTCAAGGATTTTTTACGAGCCTGAAAATTTTCAGACTCGGGACCCACGGCTTAAAGTCCCTTCCGGAGGACTTGCTCCTTGGATTTTTCCGTCCTAAAAATCCATCGACCCCGGCCGGGTTTGAACCCGCGACCGTTCGGACCAGAGGCAAGGAGCATATCCACTAGTCCAAATTAAGTAAAATATCCTCATTAAAACATGCTTTCGGGAATCGAACCCGGGCCCGCTGCGTGACAAGGCTGCACGCTATCTCGAGACCACAACGGTGGACTATATACTTATATTAGTCAAGGTCATTTCGGGGTCGGTGAAAATTTGTAAAAAAATAATTCAAAAATACTTTAATGGGAATAACCACTATATTTTTATTACTTCGATTTTTTTTTTTGAGTGGAGAACTGTGTAGAAGCAAATTTTCGTGAAAAATTTTCCAAAAATGTTGATAGATCTTTTTGTTACATCCTGTATTTAGAATAGAAATGCACGGTGGTTCATTGAAATCAAATATCTGTTATCAGAACATAGTATTGTATTTAGAATGTAGATGGCATGATTTGAATGTTCTAGCAGGAATAAATTTCTATCCTCTGGGTTAATGTTAGCATTCTGTTTTAAGAGTCACGTAGCCCCTGTAAAGTAGGCTATAGAATAACTAATAGCATGTAATTTCTCTCGATCAAGTCTCAGCCATTGAAAGTCTCTGAAATGGCTTCTAGCTTCCTATATTATTTAAAATTACTTTCTAACATCGATCTTCAATCATACGCTCCGCTCTTAAAGTACTCTCTCGGCACGAATTCTGTTCTTCCATCTCGCTGATTAGAGGAGTTTGAAAACCGCCCAGTCCAAACGTAGCACTTTTTTAAAAATCCAAAAAAACTATTTCAAAATTCATCATCATCATCATCTGCATTCATGGATTAGGTCTGTTGACCGTTCCGACTTCAGCCCATCTCTTTCTAGGTCTGCCCACATCTCGGGTGCCTTTAGGTTTGTTATCCTACTTAGATCTTGTTTTTTATGTATCCAGGCTTCTGAACCATAGAGCAGTACCGGTACTGCCAACATTTTATAAAATTTCAATTGGGTCTCTCTTGTTGTTTTGTTATTTAGTGTTCGTTTTATCGTACCACATATTCCCTGGAATTTTGCTATTTTATTATTTATATCATTATCATAATTAAATGAAATGTCACATCCTAGATAATTGAGATGGTTCACCTGTTCTATGATTTTGTTTGCTATTACTATTTTGGATCTGATTTGATTTTTCCCTTGGAATGCCATTACCTTAGTTTTTTCTATGGATATTTTGAGATTATATTGTTCACATATATTATGTAGTTTAAAAATATTCCTCTGAAGTTCGTCTTCTGTATTTGCTATTATTACCTGGTCATCAGCGTATAATAATGTTTTCAAGTAGTGTGTTTTATCTAATTTTATTCCTTCATTTGTTTCTTCGTTCCATTTTTTATTATATCATTGATGTATAGGTTAAATAAAACTGGAGAGACACTGCATCCTTGTTTAACTCCTTGATTAGTATGGATGTTATTACTATTTGAAATTATTATTTTAATTATATTGTATTGTTAGCCTATATTTTCCCTTTACAGAGATTTAGGCGCTATCCCCTTACAGAGAAGAATTTGAACCATACTAATTTAGTTACACTTGTTTTCGTATAGATGTCATTTGAGTGGTCCGTCGTCAGCGTTCCGCCTCATACTGACATCTAGAAAACCAAGGTAGTACTAGGACGGGAAAATTCGTTAAATTTAGCTTAGAGGCCTTTTCATTCAGGCTTAAGGATTTTTTACGAGCCTGAAAATCTTCAGACTCGGGGCCCACGGCTTAAAGTCCCTCTCGGATGACTTGGTCCTTGGATTTTTCCGTCCTAAAAAATCCATCGACTCCGGCCGGGTTTGAACCCGCGACCCTCGGGACCAGAGGCAAGGAGCATAACCACTAGTCCACTGCAGCCGATCTTGTTTTAATTATATACTGGTGTAAATAGGCCTATTAAAAACAATAAAATTTGTAACTGTTGTGGCAGTCGTCCTCAACAAATTAGATTTGTATAAAATATTCAGCAATGGTCTTTCGGAACCGTTACATTTTTCTTTTCTTCTTCTTCTTCTTCTTCGGCTTTCCCCCACTTATAGGTTTGCCGTCTTCAGTTTCAATTTCTCTCTATCATTCCAATATCGCTCTTCCAAATTCCTATCATCCATTATGGTTCTGACGTAGGTTTTCCATTTCCATCTTGGTCTGCCACGTTTATTTCTTCCAGGGGGTGACCATTGGTATATCATTTTGGCCGTCTTTCATTATCCATTCTTTGTACATGGCCATACCATTTAAGCGTTTGATTTTTAATCCTCTTAACAACAGATGTGGTTACATTCATTTCTCTCCAAATGAATTCATTTCTTGTTTAATCCTGTCTTGTTCTTTGGAGGCTTCTTGTAAAATAATCAAATTAAACTGTTCTAATTTTATTCTATTGTAATTCCGACCGTTACATTTTTAAAACTGTTAATTTAGACTGGTTTTCTTTAACGAATATATTGTAGAGTGGGTTGATCTGCTAGGGCGTGTTCTCGTTCAGCAGGTTATCATTTCTTGTTTGCTTAATGATTTGTGTTTCTTCTAAGATGTTTATTTTCCTGTTATCATTTTCTCTATACAATTTTGAAGTAATATATGAGATTACATAGGACGTACAACCAGAAATTTTAAAATAAGATATAACGATAATTTAATTGTTTTCATGAAAAATGGAGGCAAATCAAGTTTCGTTAAGCATGTTACAAACACAAGTAATAGTTCAACACAATAGAAGGCATCCTCTCAAACCACATTGAAGTTCTATTATTATTATTATTATTATAATTATTATTAACATATATATATATATATATTAAATGTTATAATCATATTTTTGGCATTTGGCAATGAAGGCAAATATGATATGAAAAGAAAAATGAATGCTTGAGTCGGGTTATGAACCCGAGTCTCTAAACTCTGTACGTTTAGCGCTCTAACGACCTGAGCTACCCAAGTATACCAACACAAACATACATTTTTCTTATATATGTAGTATTCTCAATTCACACAAGAGGTAGCGGGAAGACGTTCCAAGTTCCATCTAGTGGCCACCATAACAGGTAAACAATTTTTTAAAGAGAATATTTACTTTATAGCAGTAACGCTTGTATATTTTGATGTTATAACTATATTTTTGACCTTTATATAAAAACAAAAATATAGTTATAACATCTAAATATACAAGCGTTACTGCTATAAAGTAAATATTCTCTTTAAAAAATTGCTTACCTGTTATGGTGGCCACTAGATGTCAGTTGAAACGACTTACCGCTACCTCTTGTGTGAATTGAGAATACTACATATATAAGAAAAAAATTATGTTTGTGTTAGGATACTTGAGTGGCTCAGATGGTTAGAGCGCTAAATGTAGAGACTTTAGAGTCTCAGGTTCAAATCCCGACTCAAGCATTCATTTTTCTTTTCATATATATATATATATATATATATATATATATATAAGAACACTTTTGTTACTACACTATCGTGTATTATGCATGATTTTTTTTTCTCTTATATACTTCACTGCTGTAACATATTTGGGTTTTATTTATATAACATTATGTCTTAAATTTGTTCATAATCCCTCAATTTCCTAACTGTGCCCAAAAATGTTGTACGTTTTCACTTTGCTCTCTACCCCTCCTAAAAGATCCCACGACCCGAACTGAGAAATATATTCGGCAGCGACTGTAATCTTAGTTGTTCTGTCTCTCTACACAATTCTGTATTTCCCCCCTTTTACAGAGGATATAGTTTAAATCGTCTTCACCTCTTAAATTATAAATTAGACCCTGAGAAATCTTTCGGTAGCAAGTGGAGTGAAAAGTGAAACCCTACTCAACCTGTTAGAAGTGTTTAGAACACCCTGTGTTTGCAATAATTACAAGTAATGTGGTTGTAGGTCAATTTAATGTCAGAGCCAGTCAGTCTGTCTGCCTCGGAACATGGTGTATCTTGGCTTATCTGCGGGAAAATCCTAAGAATGCAGCGTTAGAAGAATGTGTTCCATGTCGACTACATACCAGGCGCTTGTTGACATGTTTAAGAACATTGTATGGAAAAGTTCGCGTGCAAAATTGACAGTTATCCGTAATTTCAGACAAGAATGAAGACTTCGAATAGCATAAAATTGTTTATTATACCCATTCTAACAATTTCCCATGCATGTAGAATACGCCTACATTTTTTTATTGTTTTCATACCCAACTATTTAGGTCACAAATTTGTCTTAATCAAATCTCTCATTTGAAAAAAGTTCAAAACTTGTATAAGAAAAAAGTCTTCTCTGATTCGGAGCAAAGATTTTGCGCCAGTTATCAAAAATGTGTATTACGTTTGTGGCATTGATTTAACGACTCACTCATTTGGATTATCGAACCAGCGGGTTCATGGCCAGGAAATAACCTCCATCTATCCCTAGCGTGAGCTAATATTTTCCAATAATTCCTGTTTTATTTCACTTTCCTTGAATCACGGTTAATATTATTCTTGGCCTACCTACTGGACGTTTTCCTTATTGTTTTTCTACAAGGATTTTCTTGTTTTAATGTATGCTGACGATGTGGTTATTATCCAAGAAAATGAAAATGATTTGCAATACTCTTTACATCAATTAAATCAGTTATGCCAAGAATATAATTTTAAAATATCAACAGAAAAAAAACATAAATAATTGCATTTTGGGGAAACGATCATATAAGATCAAAAATCGTAATAGAAAACAAACCTCTGGAACAAGTAACAAATTTTAATTATTTGGGTTGTAATTTTACTATAAACACAAAAACTGAAAGAGACATAAATATGAAACTGTCGAAATTTCAAATAATATGTGGAACTATACATAAAACATTAAAGAATAAAACAAGAAGAGATACTAGATTTAAGTTTTATAAAACATTGGCAGTTCCTGCATTACTTTATGGGAACGAAACTTGGGTAATGACCAAAAAATTGCAAAGTAGAATACAAAGCGCAGAAATGAACTTCTTTAGAAGAACAAAAGGCTGCACAAGATTGGATCGGACAAGGAATGAAGCTATAAGAACAGAGTTAAATATATATCCATTGAATGAGAAAATCAGAGAATATAGAGATAAATGGTTTAGACATGTGGAAAGAATAAATGTAACAAGATTGTCAAATGGATCATTTAACTACAAGCCAAGAGGTTCAAGGAATGTAGGAAGGTCAGTGAAAAGATGGACAGAACAACTGTGAGGCGGAAATGCAATTTATGCCTATCCCGTGAAGTGAAGATGAAGAAATTTTCTATGTCCCTCTTTATTCCCCATTCGTGCCACATGCCCAGTCCATCGCAATCCACGAGTATTAACTGTTATTCTCCCATTTATATATACATGGATTCTTACTTTAAGGGAGGAGAAAATATTACAAGTATTTGAGAATGAAGTTCTTAGGGAAAATGTTGAACAAACAGTGTGAACAGACAGGCTAATGGAGAAGAATACATAACAGTGAGCTGCATGATCTTTATATGTATTATTCATTGTTCAGACAGTGTAGGCAACTTACCAGAAAAACGCTCTAATAAAAAAAGAACGCTAAACTAATCTGGTGTACTAATTCATTTATTTTGTCACCCTAACTTGCCCAAACTAACACTAATTTATTAATTAAATAAAAATAAAACGTAGTTTTATTTAATTTTCATATTTATTATATAATTCAGTGACAGCTGTTTCGGTACACTGTACCTTCTTCAGATATGTTAACAAATTATGAATTGTTTCCAATTTGTTAACATGTCTGAAGAAGGTACAGTTTACCGAAACAGCTGTCACTGAATTATATAATAAATATGAAAATCAAATAAAACTGCGTTTTATTTTTATTTAATTAATAAATATGTATTTTCATCAAGTAAACACCAACTCAATTCATTATATAACACTAATTTACCCATCTAACATTTCTTGCCCATTTTATAACCATAAATTTGCCACTACTGTTAGAGGGATCCTGGGATAGAATCTCCTTATTTGTGAGTAAACATATTAGCAATTGACTCAAGCGGGAACGTGTGTTATCACACTAGCAGTCACTTGTTCTCTGTTAGAATATTCATAGGTGGAACGGTGGCATAGAATAGACAAGTTTCCTTTCATTCTGATAGTGTCGTGATCCTCAGTTCTTTTTTATTAAAATAAAATATATGTTAAACGGTTATTGAAATCTGAAAGTGTGTAGCGTGGTTTTGTTTAAAAACAAAAGAAGTACATATTGTCACGACACCTGTTCGGTTCGGTCTGCGTGTGGAAAGTTTTCAATCAATTTTGACGTCTGTTTCACGTAGAGTGAAGTGCTATATCGCCTCCATTCAAATTCATCATATTTGTGCCATGAAGTATTTGCTGCAGAAAACAAAACAAATTTTCTTTTAACTTGATAACATCTTTCTGTGTAACACGTGATAGAAACACCATATTTAATAATATATTTTATTTTACGAGAAAAAAAGTATCCATAAATATTTACATCGCTCATCAAATTGAGGTAAAATAAAAAAAAAATAAAAAAAAAGAATAGAGATTATTTTTAAAGAAAGAGGGATTGGTATATGCAGAGCTGCCTCTCATTGTAGCGAGTCACTTGTTTGAATTTATAGAAAAACTTTACAACATGTGACGCGAAAAAGTTCCAATGATACAACATACGCATGCGCCAACAAAGGCGAAGGGTATACACTAAGAAATCACGGGATGCAGCCAACATATACACAATATTTAACGAACCTAAAAGCTAAGCTAACGCAATATAAGTACTCCAACCTGTGAAAGACCTACCTAAAAGCTAACCTATCGCAATAGAAGTAATCTAACCTGTGAAAGACCAACCTAAAAGCTAACCTAACGCAATTTAAGTAAAATAAAGAAGTGTGAAATTTTTAAAAATCTTGGGTCAATAATTACAAGTTTAGGTACCTGTGAGAGAGATGGAACTAAAATTGCGATGGCAAAAAATGCAACTAAGGCATTACATGGAATAATTTGGAACAAAAATATTACAAAGGAAACTAAAATGAAAATGTATAAGAGCATAATACAGAATATTTTGTCATATGGAAGGGAAACTTGGTCTTTGACGGAATTACAAAAGAATAAAATTAGAACAGTTGAATTCGATTATTTTAGAAGAAGCCTCCAAAAAACAAGACAGGATAAAATAAGAAATGAATTCCTTTGGAGAGAAATGAATGTCACCACATCTGTTGTTAAGCGGATTGAAAATCAAACGCTTAAATGGTATGAGCATTTACAAAGAATGGAAAAATGAAAGATGGCCAAAAAATATGTACCAATGGTCACCCCCTGGAAGAAATAAACGTGGCAGACCAAGATGGAAATGGAAAACTTACGTCAGAACAATAATAGAGGAAAAGAATTTGAAGAGGGAGATTGGAATGACAGAGATAAATGGAAACTGAAGACGGCAAACCTATAATTGGGTGAAAGCCGAAGAAGAAGAACTACTTTTTACTCCTCATGACCATCTTCTTTTCATATCGTAGCCTTGAAAGGAGTGTTACAATCCAGAAAAAAATCCAATTATCTTTTGCTAGGTCGTTCCACCAGTAACACTGAGCAACAAAAGAAGAAACTTTTTTTTTGTCTCAGAAAGAAAAATATTTGATTCTTATAGTATTTGTTCTCCTGAATTCAAATATGATACCGGGTTTTCTCCATCACGTAAGGTTGCCGAGAGACAGGAATTTATAATTTCAAACACTTTAATATTTTCTACACATAAAATCCCGTGCAGCAGCTGCCACAAAAGCCATGTTTGACGTCAAGCAATATCCAGACTGTCACTAAAACGGCCATGGCCTTGTTCAACGCGAAAATAGTTCCCATTGCAACCTATGGAATAGACCTCATTTGGGAGAAGCTGAGTCTAAGAGATCTAATAACTTTGGAAGCAGTCAAATCACGATTCTTGAAAGCCGCCCCAGGTGTCTCAAAACACACAAAGTCCAGGCTAGCATATGAACTCGCCAAGTAACCCTTCTTCACAGAAGAACTGCGTATGAGGCTACCGTCCACAGACAGCTCAAATAAACTACTTCAGGAAAGGGAGAAGAAGAGACAAGAGATATGGCTGGACTTTTATACAACAGAAGTCATGACAAACAGATCCTGGACCAACACAAATCAAGAACTCCGACACCTGGTGAACTCGATAGCAGTGCATGGATACCACCACAAGTTATGCAAGACCAAGTGTTTCCACGATCCCAGGAACAACTGTGTGTGTGAACTGTGCGAGCAACCATGGGATCGTTATCATGTAACCATATGCAAAACAAGGGAAATCCCTGGTAGAATTCATACTAATCAAGGAGTTAAACAAGGATGCAGTATCTCTCCAGTTTTATTTAACCTATACATCAATGATATAATAAAAAATGGAACGAAGAAACAAATAAAGGAATAATTTTAGATAAAACACACTACTTGAAAATATTATTATACGCTGATGACCAGGTAATATTAGCAAATACAGGAGACGAACTTCAAAGGAATATTTTTAAACTACATAATATATGTGAACAATATAACCTCAAAATATCCATAGAAAAAACTAAGGTAATGGCATTCCAAGGGAAAAATCAAATCAGATCGAAAATAGTAATAGGAAACAAAATCATAGAACAGGTGAACCATCTCAATTATCTAGGATCTGACATTTCATTTAACTACGATAATGATATAAATAATAAAATAGCAAAATTCCAGGGAATATGTGGTACGATAAAACGATCACTAAATAACAAAACAACAAGAGAGACCCAATTGAAATTTTATAAAATGTTGGCAGTACCGGTACTGCTCTATGGTTCAGAAGCCTGGATGCATAAAAAACAAGATCTAAGTAGGATAACGGCGGCAGAAATGAAATTTTTGGGATCTGTTAAAGGGTGCACTAAGGAAGACAGAATCAAGAACACAGAAATAAGACAGGAACTTGAAATATTTGCAATAACTGATAAAATAGATACATAAAGACAAAAATGGAAGCAACACATAGACAGAATGAATGAAGATAGATATCCAAAACAAATAACAAAATACAAACCTAAAGGCACCCGAGATGTGGGCAGACCTAGAAAGAGATGGGCTGAAGTCAGAACGGGTCAACAGACCTAATCCATGAATGCAGATGATGATGATGATGATGATGATGATGATGATGATGATGAATTCTGCAAATAACAAACTATGTGAATAAAATTAATGACAAAACTTATGTAACATGTATTGTCTGCACAACTTGTGAGTATTCTATTATCATTAATTGTATAAGACTTGAAAGCATAATAATAGTCCCTTCGATTGATTGCTGGCCAAAGGAAGGCAAGACCAGTGATGGGGCTGCCATCTTATAGCCTCTGGTCAGGCTTTTCTGGAGAAGAAAAGAAAATAAAGGACAGAAGAAATGGAAGAAAAAAAGACTTCCTAGCCCTCGGATGCCCTAATAGCGTCGGGGTCGAAAAGACAAGAGTTAACCAAGAGAGGTTAGATAATAAAGTTAAAAGAGTGCAAAACACAAGTAAGTGGAAGAAATGTTTTGCTCAGCTTGGGCACCTTGTGGTCGCCATCCACATATCCCCTAGATGAGAACAACATGAAAGCAGAATGACGGCTTGTGAAATGAGATTCATGCGCAGAACAGCGATGGGATCGGAAAAGGAACACCGATATCTTAAAAGAATTGAAGACTACGCCAATTTTGGAGTATATTAAACAGTACCAACTAAATTGGAAACACCATCTTGAAAGAATGAGTTCAAATCGGATCCCCAAAGCTGTTTATAATTATATACCAAGAGGACGAAGATCACTGTGCCGTCCTATGAAACACTGGAGGGAAAATTTTCTATAGGATCATAACAGGCCTTGGCCTAATACTTGGAAGGAAGAAGAAGAATTATTACTTGTTGAAACACGTCACATAAGTTCAACAATGCTTGTTTTCAAACGACTGTAGCACGGAAACTGTAAGTTTCCGGACATGGTTTCCAATTTAAAATATTATCAACCCAGTCCCCTCTACAAGTCCTAGAAATTTGTAAGGGGGATTTTAGAGCACCCTGTATAGGTTAGTCTGGAGAGACCTGCAAGGCACGGATTGTGTGTCGTGCTATTATTTGCTTGCTGTAGGAATGATTGTTTCTTTCACGTATCGTGATCAACAACTTGCACGGAAATGTATATTACAAAGAATTTTGTCACACTTCTGTTTTAACGTATGTTTAAATGTGTTACAACAAAGTTGAATGACTTTAATTGTATGTTTATTTCAAAAGAAAGAAAATGTAAAGTTTTATACATGTGTTTACTTCCATCTATATTAATTATTCGAATGGCAATCTCAGTGCAAAAACGAAACAAAAAAAAGTATGATGAAAGTTAAAAATTTAATTTTACCTGTTGGTAGCTGCCGTCGTCCTCAACTTTGTTAAAATATTGTATATAAAATTAACTGCAGCGCTTTCGGAAGTTTTCTTCCATCTTATGCAAGTTGAGTTTCCGCTATTTGTTGTTTTTGTGTATGGTGATGTTTACTCCAATTGTTTGTAGCAGGAACTGGCTTGTTTTTGACGACTATTTAACTCATGCCCCAAATGGGAGTCAATGACCAATCACGTTTCAATGATTTCTGTTTAACAACCAATCAGAGTCGTGTTTCACGAAATATTTATCAGTGTTATAATTACCATATTAAACAAAGCTCCTCCTTTTTTAATATTCTGAACAGGTCTGACCATTATTTTGCAGTGACTGAGCCTGTGAGAAATACGGCTACCAGATTGTATATATAGTGCATGAAAAGTTAATATAAAAACATTTGTAGCAATTGATTATACCACCAAAAAAAGAAACCACTGTTTGCACTTTCTTAAATGTATTTTTCCCAGGTAACAATCCAGAAAAATATAATTGTCATATTTACATCATACGACATCAGAAATTAATTAATGTACAGTTTGATGTGTTTCATTTTTTTTCCACTAGAGAGCATTCTTACAATATTGCGTTCCTTTGGCAATAAATAGTATGATCTGGTTGCAGTGATAAACAAAAGCAGCAGATGAAGTGTACGTATCGCTTCTCATTTTTTTCAAACATCGCCGTTTACATTAAATATATAAATATTTTAAAATAACTATAGTTAAATAATGATTTGTGAGTAAACAGCTTAATTTTATTCGTTAAATAGTCCTAACAAATGCCACTCTTGATTTCCAAATTCTCTAGATAAATTCACTCCTCACTTCGTGAGTCGTGAATTTATCGATAATTTGGAAATCACTCGTGGCATTACATATGATAAACATCACTGTACACAACAACAAATAGCGGAAACTCAACCTGCAGAAGATGGAAGATAACTTCCGAAAGCGCTCCAGTTAATTTTATATACAATTTAACAAAGTTGAGGACGACGGCACCTACCAACAGGTAAAATTAAATTTTTAATTTTGATCATATGACTTCACCTCAACAGAATTTGATATGAATTTTACTAGTATTAAAAAAAAGTGTAGGGAAGAAACTGGTAGTTTTTTTTTATGTTTTAGTGGACATAGAGTTTGAGGTGTTATTAGATTCTTCAGTTGGCAACGGTGGTCTATTGGTCATGTTTATAGATGAACAATTCCTTCGTAAACACGATATCAGCGTATGGTTGAACGACCATTGTACATGACGTCACAGGGAATGGTGTTACAATAGTTTTCTGTACCGTCTGGTTACTGCAACAGTTTAGTTTCTCTTCCTTCCCTTTCTCCCTTTCCCTTTGGTACTTTCCATATTCCTCTTTTTTTCTCTCCTCTTTATATCCCTTCCCATTTTTACCTATCCTATCCTCTCCTCTCCCCTGCCCTTCTGCCTCTCTTTGTCGCCTATGTCTGTACATTCCTTTCGCTTTCCTCTCTTTTTCTCCTCTCTCTTTGTCCCTTTAACTCCTGCCCATTCGACATCTTTTTTTTTCCTCTCTCAATTAATTTATTTCTCATTCTTCCCTTTATATTCTCTCTCTTTGTCCGTTTATATCTTCCTCCATCTTTCCCTCCTATCTGTATCCCTTCATTTCGTTTTACAAGTTTTACCCTCTTTCCTATCTCTCTGACTCTCTTTATTTTCTCTCTCATTCCCTTCATTTTTTTCTTCCCTTTAAAATCCTTCTCTTTGTTCCTTTCTATCTTCCTCTATCTTTTCCTCCTCTTTATATCCCTCCCATTTTTTACCTATTCTATCCTCTATATCCTGTTCTTCTGCCCCTCTTTATCTGCCGAACATTGGCATCTTTTAAAAGAAATCTAAATTTATATTTGGTCTAACCTCGACTTCATTATTATGCAGTGTAAGGTATATATATATATATATATATATATATATATATATATTAATTGGTGTTTCTCGTATAATTTATCATATTACACGCTTTATTTTAGCTAGATAACTATCTATCTATCTATCTATCTATCTATGTAACGGAATCTTTCAACTCGATTTTCACCCACTGAAAATCATTGGATCGACTTGAAACTTTGTATACTTGTAGAGGACCCGTGGCAATACAATAATTTTTATTATATTATTATTATATTCATATTATTATTATTATTACTATTATTATTATTATTATTATTATTATTATTATTATTATTATTATTATTATTATTATTATTATTATCGTAAGTATTATTATTGTTATTATCGTATAAAATCTTGTTTGTACATGAAATTTACATTGCTACATTTAATGTATCTTTAACTGTTTATAATTAGTATAGTGTATATCTATATTTGTCAAATATTTATTTGTATTTGTGCTGGTTGAGTGGAAGAGAGGGCCTTATGGCCTTAACTCTGCCAGAATAAATAAAGCATTATTATTATTATTATTATTATTATTATTATTATTATTATTATTATTATTATTAATATATTTTTGTCATTTCCTTTGTCTTTCGTCTCTTTTCCTCCTCTCGTATTGTCCCTTTATCTCATGTCCTTCTGTCTTCCTTTATCTTCTTTCTCAATACCTTTCTTTCTCTTTCTTCCTTTTCTCTCACCTTTCTTCGTCCTTTCCATCCTCCTCTTTCTTTCCATCTCTTGTAGATTAGGGCTCATTGATTGATAGTAACGGTTTCTACTGTACGGTAAAGTTGTTAAGGTAGCTGGCAGGTAGTATTGCAAGTTAGAGGATGCGCATGCGCGTATTCGCGAGGTCGACGTGCTTTAATCACACTACACATGTAATAAAACAGCTGCCTAAAGAACATCTCATTATAGGAGCAGCAACTCATGGCCTTTCATTCCGCTATCGATTGTGAATTTGTCAATCTGCAAACCTCATTTGTCTAGTGTACCGTTAAGTAATATTTTAAACACACGCCGTCAGCCAAGCGGAACTACAGGCTGTCTACAAACTTACTTCACGGTTAAGCTGAGGATTTCTGTTTCTTTACGAGTGATCGATTAAATCTGTATAATTTATGTCGGGAAAAAACCGAGGACCCGAGACATGCTGTAGCGCCTGGGATTCTTGTTGAGGTGCATGTTTTTATTTTTAATCTGGGTTCTTGGTTCTACGAAAATTGGATTATGTGAGCCCACATGCATGCATTCATATAATCAAATGTAAAACAGAATTGTTGAGATTCCAAATCAACTGATAGAATCATTGATTTGTAGGCTCGGCGATTTGAAGATCAATAATTAGATCGTAGATTCACTGAATTATGTATTCATTGTTATATAATATTTATGAGTAATCTGTCTCCAGTTATGATATTTTTTATTCTTATCATTGTGTGTGTATATATATATATATATATATATATATATATATATATGGTATGACAAGAAAAATAAATACCTGGACGGGATTCGAACCCGGATCTCTGAGTCTGTACCTCAGTGTGATATCCATTACACCACCAGGCGAATCCAATTCAAGCATTCATGTTTCTTATATATGTATTATATTCTCCATTATTACTAGATGTCGCGAGAACTCAGTCTTCACTGCCATCTAGTAGCTGACTATAACAAGTAAGCAAATTAAAGAGAACATTTTTACTTTATAGCAGTGACGCTTTATCGATGTATAATTAATATATATATATATATATATATATATTAATTATAACATCGATATATTAATATATATATATTATTTAATATATATATATATATTATTTAATATATATATATATATATATATATATATTAAAGTTTTCCTGACATTTGTCTTATAGGTGAGGAAAAACCCCGATAAAAACCTCACCCAGAAAACTCTCCCCACCAGGGATCGAACCCGGGTTCTCTGCGTGACAACGCAGCACGCTACCTCCAGACCACAGCGTTGGACATAATTTAGATATAAGACAATTTTTTCTACTTTTTATGACCTGGTTTAGTAGCAGACACGGCCTTAAGGCTCTAAGTCTGCCAGGTAAAATAAATCTATTATTATTAATATTATTATTATTATTATTATTATTATTATTATTATTATTATAGTGCCAGTGGGTTAGTTTTTTATATGAGTTATGGAATCGTTTGCTCTTAGAATCTGTAAGTTGCGGGTCATTTTAATATATTAGAAGTGGATAAGTTAATAACACCCTGTATATTTTAATGATCTAGTCTGTTACTTGCGTGAGCTCTAATTACTTGCTACCGGCGCAATTTATTGCTCGGCCTCGAAAAATTACTTCATTTTACGATGCTGCCCGCTCCTGCCTAACTTATTTATCTCTCACATAAAACCAAATATAATCCTAACTGCTTCATTATCATTGTGTTTATGAAACATTAAGGATTGAATATTTCAAAGCTAAAAGTGTTATTTCTGCATTCATTTAAGAAATTGCATCATCCTACATAAAAGTAAAGGAGTTTGTATATTGGAAATCAATAGCTGTGACTATTTAACTCATGCCCCAAATGGGAGTCAATGACCAATCACATTTCAATGATTTTTTATTTACAACCAATCACAGTCGTGTTCAACTCGAATTTATCAAACAAGTTTATCATATTAAAGAAAGCTCCTCCTTTTTAACATTCTGAATAGGTCATAGCATTATTTTGCAGTGATCAACCCCGCAAGAAATACAGCTACCAGATTGTATATATAGTGCACGTATGTCAGCTGAAACTGCTTGCGGAAGATTATATAAAAAAATATAGCAATTTATTATACAAAAAAACCACTGTTAGCATTTTTTTAACGAATTATTTCCCAGGAAATAACGTTACAGAAAAATATAATTTTCATATATACATCATATGACATCACAAATTCATTCATACCTATAATGTTGGTTATAAATTTCTCCACTAGGGTGCATTCTTACAATATTGTGATCATTTGTTTCGGCCGCGGTGGACTAGTGGTTGTTTATGCTCCTAGCGTCTGGTCCCGAGGGTCGCGGGTTCAAACCCGGCCTGGGCAGATGGATTTTTTTAGGACGGAAAAATCCAAGGACCAAGTCCTCCGGGAGGGACTTTAAGCAGTGGGTCCCGAGTCTGAACATTTTCAGGCTCGTCAAAGATCCTTAAGCCTGAATGAAAAGGCCTCTAAGCAAAATTTGGTAAATTTTGCTTAGAGGCCTTTTCATTCAGGCTTAAGGATCTTTGACGAGCCTGAAAATGTTCAGACTCGGGACCCACTGCTTAAAGTCCCTCCCGGAGGACTTCCTCCTTGGATTTTTCCGTCCTATAAAAATCCGTCGACCCCGGCCGGATTAGAACCCGCGATCCTCGGGACCAGAGGCAAGGAGCATAACCACTAGTCCACCTTGGCCGACTAATGTATAGATAAATAATTTAATTAATTTATCATAAAGTCATAAAATTCCTTTGGAGAGAAATGAATGTCACCACATCTGTTGTTAAGAGGATTGAAAATCAAACTCTTACATGGTATGACTATGTACAGAGAATGGAAAATGAAAGATGGCCAAAAAATATATAGGCTACCAGTGGTAACCTCCTGGAAGGAATAAACGAGGCAGACCAAGATGGAATTGGAAAACCTATGTCAGAACTATAATGGATTATAGAAATTTGGAAGAAGGAGTTTGGAATTATATAAATAAATGCAAACTGAAGCCGCCAAACCTATCAGTGGGGAAAAGCCGAAGAAGAAGATTAAGTCATAAAAACTGGAGATTTTAATATGCTAAAGAGTTTATCTGTTAATGACCGCCTTTAAATAAAATACTATATAGCCTACCTAGTTCAAAATACTAAGTTTTATGTATGACCAATATCACTTGTAGAATTTTGACCGTAAAAGTCATGGGCACTCTGTATTAAATTGAAAAAGAGTTTTTTCCTAAGAGAAGAATTCCTTTGTTTTATGCCCACAATAATGACACCCCCTGCCATAGCATTCTAACAACAGAACAATTGAGTAACGATAGGCGGCTAATTTCTAATTAATATTCGCACACTCGCTATTCTTCTGTCATCGGCGCAAAATACAACATGGAAGAGAACAAAAAGATGACTATCACAACTGTACAGTGGTGTTAAAAATAAAACAAGCTTAAAAGTAAAGCCAAGTACATGAATTTTATACTCATTTGTCTCGGAAAAGAAAATAAATACAGACAGACACCGAAGGAAAACTTTTTTGTTTAACCTCCTCTGTCTGCATTGTGAAAATCGCTAGACAATTATGAAGTAATTCCGTACAAATATCTATACAAACACATTAGACATTTCATTGTTCAGGGTATTGAAGACATCAACGAAAAAATGTAATAATAATAATAATAATAATAATAATAATAATAATAATAATAATAATAATAATAATCCTCAACTCGTGTACAACTCAGGGCCTTGAAATGTGATGTTGAAGTTTCTGTTAGTTTTCCCAATGAGGAACATTTCAGAGATTTTATTTATAATGGAGGAAAATCAAGTTACGCAAAACATGTAATTCAGGCTGGACACCACATGTATAACATCGATAACACGCTCACAATATTACATAGAGAAAACATTCCAACGAGGATACATATACTGGAGGAAATCGCAATCCTAAGAGAAACCGACAACAACCTGGTTCTTAATGAGAACACACCCAATCCACACAATCCTCTGACAAAATACAACCAAGTCAGTGCTTCAACAAGGGTCAACAAGTACGGACCTAATGCATTCTGCTGATGATGGGACTAGTCCCGAAAGGCCTACAGAGTTTTAGAACAACTTAAGTTGAGGAGACAGACCTACAAGGTAACTATTTTATAGTTTTTAACCGTACATTATATTATTGTGAATTAACACATAGCATTAGCTCAAGATAGGGATGTATGGAGAGCTTATGACCGTGCGGCCATGAACCTACGGGTTAGATAGTGCCAGTGAGTAAGTAAGCAAGTATTAACATCTCAACGGAAACTTACGATGAAATTTACTAGTATCGATTTTATCTTTTCTTCTACTTCTTCTTCTTCTTCTTAAACTTAATTTGTAGGATTTTCATCCTGTTTATTTCTAAAATCACTCCTCGGAGGAAGACGTATTGGATGTACATTCACTGTCTATCCATATCTTGGCTGGTCTTCCTCTTGTTCTTCTCCCGTCCATGGGTCTATCTTCTTTAGCTCTTTTTGCAAACCGGTTTTCTTCATTTCGTTCTACATGTCCCTTCCAATATTTTCGTCTATCCATTATAAATTTGGTTATGTATTGAATATGGCATTTGTCCCTAATTTCTGTGTTGTGTATTTTATCAAATAATGTTTTCCCCTGAATAGTTCTTAAGATTTTCATTTCGCATGTCCTTATTATTTGTTTAGTTTTTGTCGTATCAGCCCTAGTTTCTGCACCATATACGATAACTGGTTGAACTTTCGTTTTGTATATGCGGGATTTGCTCTATTGATATATGTTTGTTGCGCCAAATTAAATCTTTCATATATCCTGATATTTGTGCTGTTTTTCAGTTTGTTTCTTCTATATCTATATATCTTCGGGTTTTTACAGCTGCTGCCGTCTTCCCGTGCCAAACCTCCAAAGCCTCCTTAGCCCTCTAGCTTGCATTACTGTCTTCATGTTTTCCTTCCATGTTAACCTTGGTCTTCCTCTTTTCTTCTTTCTGTTCGGATGCCATTCAGCTTGTTTCTTCACTTCTTTTATTAAATTTTTAGTGTTTGTTATTAATACACCTAAGTAATTAAATTCTGACACTTGTTCTATAATTTTTCTTTCCACTTCTAATTTGCATCTTACTGGTTCTTTTGATATTGTTAAGCATTTTGTCTTATTCGTATTAATTTCCAAATTGTATTTTCTGGCATTTATATTAAATTATGTAAAAATCTTTTTAAATTATCTTCAGATTCTGAAAGGAGAACTACATTATCTGCGTATCTTTTATAATGCTGTTGTGTTATTATTTAATTGTAATATTAATGTGTTTTCTTTATGTAATTGTAAAGTTAATGTTTTTTAGTGTATATTGCTATTGTGTTATTACTTAATTGTAATATTATTGTGTTTTCTTTATGTAATTGTAATGTTAATGTTTTTAGTGTATAATGCTATTGTGTTATTATTTAATTGTAATATTATTATTGTGTTTTCTTTATGTAATTGTAATGTTATTGCTATTGTGTTATTATTTAATTGTAATATTATTGTGTTTTCTTTATGTAATTGTAATGTTAATGTTTTTTAGTGTATATTGCTATTGTGTTATTACTTAATTGTAATATTATTGTGTTTTCTTTATGTAATTGTAATGTTAATGTTTTTAGTGTATAATGCTATTGTGTTATTATTTAATTGTAATATTATTATTGTGTTTTCTTTATGTAATTGTAATGTTATTGCTATTGTGTTATTATTTAATTGTAATATTATTGTGTTTTCTTTATGTAATTGTAATGTTAATGTTTTTTAGTGTATATTGCTATTGTGTTATTACTTAATTGTAATATTATTGTGTTTTCTTTATGTAATTGTAATGTTAATGTTTTAGTGTATAATGCTATTGTGTTATTATTTAATTGTAATATTATTATTGTGTTTTCTTTATGTAATTGTAATGTTATTGCTATTGTGTTATTATTTAATTATAATATTATTGTGTTTTCTTTATGTAATTGTAATGTTAATGTTTTTAGTGTATAATGCTATTGTGTTATTATTTAATGGTAATATTTTTATTGTGTTTTCTTTATGTAATTGTAATGTTATTGCTGTTTTTGTTTATTTTTCTTTACACTAGTACCAATTATTATGAATAAATATATGTTATCAAAATGCAATACCATTAATTATTAGCAATTATATATAAATTAATTAGTGTATAATGCTGTTGTGTTATTATTTAATTGTAATATTAATGTGTTTTCTTTATGTAATTGTAATGTTAATGTTTTTTTAGTGTATAATGCTATTGTGTTATTATTTAATTGTAATATTATTATTGTGTTTTCTTTATGTAATTGTAATGTTATTGCTATTGTGTTATTACTTAATTGTAATATTATTGTGTTTTCTTTATGTAATTGTAATGTTAATGTTTTTAGTGAATAATGCTATTGTGTTATTATTTAATGGTAATAGTTTTATTGTGTTTTCTTTATTTAATTGTAATGTTATTGCTGTATTTGTTTATTTTTCTTTACACTAGTACCAATTATTACTTTATTGTAACGGACTGTCAACAGCACGTACGGCTTACTGCCCGTGCGACCCATATTTGTAAATAATATTGTAAATATCTTACTTTTTGTCTAATAAAGTCCTACTACTACTACTACTATTACGTAAAAATCCGGTCCCCACTTACCAGCCTCCTCTCCTTCCAGTTCATATAGGCATACTGTTGATATAATCACACAACTATACCTCAGTAGTGGTCAGAATTTTAATCTAAGAAATAATTATTTTTGTCGAAGTTTAGATCGATAATTTTGACGAAATTGAAATTGAAGTTTATTGTTAGTTTGAAGTGTATAACGTGTGAATAAATTGTAAACAAATTGCTTAATGGCACTCAACAAGCACTTGGGAGACACCTGGTGGTGACACGACAATAATTACACTGACTTAATTAATGGAATATTGGATGCAAGAATCGATATGTGCGCGCGTTAATGAATGTTCTGTCAAGTATTCACTTTCTCTCTTGATAAATTAAAAAAAAATGCTTTAATTAATGGTGAAGTATTGTAAATATTAACTTTAATTATTTTATATTTTTTACTTAAACCTAAAGTACTTGTCCTTTATTTTCCTGTCTTGTGTCCTACTTTTATTGTGATAATGATTAAGATCTTCTCTTGTTTTTATTATTAATTTAACACTTCTCACTGAAGGATAAATTATATTTAAAAATACTATTTAACTCATGCCCCAAATGGGAGCCAATGACCAATCACATTTCAATGATTTTCGATTTACAACCAATCACAGTCGTGTTTCGCCTAGAATTTACCAACTAAAGTTTATCATAATAAAGAAAGCACCTCCTTTTTAACATTCTGTATAAGTCATAACATTATTTTGTAGTGACTGACTCATAAGAAATATGGCTACCAGATTGTATATATAGTGCATGAATGACGCGTAGCGCATGTGGGAGTTAATATAAAAACATTTGTAACAACTGATTATACCACGAAAAAAAAAGAAACCACTGTTTGCACTTTGTTAAAATAATTATTTTCCAGGAAATGACGTTCCAGAAAAATGTAATTGGCATATTTACAATAGGATGTCAGAAATTAATTAATGCCTATAACGTTGGTTATAAATTTCTCCACTAGGGTGCATTCTTACAATATCCTTTGGCAATAAATAATGTGATCTGGTTGCAGTGATGAACAAGAGAAGCAAATGAAGCGTACCAATCGTTTCTCATTTGTTTTCAAACATCCCCGGCTACATTAAATATATAAACATTTTAAAATAACTATAGTTAAATAATAATTTGTGAGTAAACAGCTTAATTTTATTCGTTAAATAGTCCTAACAAATGCTACTCTTGATTTCCAAATTCTCTAGATAAATTCACGACTCACTGAAGGATAAATTATATTTGAAGAGAAAAAGTATAAGCTCACACTACGGTTTGAACCCAGGACTTTTGGCTTTCTAGGCTCAATGCTCTGCTCAGAGCTACCTGACGAACAGATAGGTGAATGGAGAAGACTACATAACAATTAACTACATGGTATTTATAGGAAGCCAGATATAATAAGAACAGTTAATTCTCGTAGACTGCGATGGGCAGGACATGTTGCCCGTATGGAGAATGAAAGACGTGCATGGAAGCTTCTTGTAGGAAAGCCACAGGGAAAACGTCCAATTGGTAGACCAAGAAAGGGGTGGGAGAACAACATTAACTATGATTTGAGGGAAGTTGATTATACAGGTAATGATTGGAAAGCATTAGCTCAGGATAGGGGTGTATAGAGAGCTTATGTCCGCGCGGCCATGAACCTACGGGTTCGATAATGTCAGTGAGTTAGTAAGTAAAAGAGAAAAACATTAGCGCTTAGATTTGAGTTTCTCTCGTAGCTCAGTGTAGAGCATTGGCCTAGTAAGCCAAAGGTCCTGGGTTCAAACCCCAGTCTCAGCGTACAATTTTTCTCTTCAAATATAATATCTTCTCAACATATTTTTATTTTAATTACAGGTGCATTTATTTATATTTCCACTAGGGGACCCGGCGACGTTGTCTTGCCCGAACATTCAATTCTATTGTCATGGCCGGACGGTAAAAATATAAGTTTTTACCATAAAATTCACCAATTAATAAGTTCGCAAGAAAGCTCCTCGCTGTCATGTTATGGCTCAAGAAGCGTGCATGATGACGTCAGAATATTTTCGCGCGGTATGTCGGTAATGTAGTTGACTACACATCTGACACAAAAAAGAGCATCCTACAACCCTGTCGCATCACATCCTATCGAGTCCAATTGTGAATCTAATTCATACGGGAGCTACTCAAATACACAGAAAAAAATTAATCGAACTCGGTCCAGCCGTTTAGGAAGTTTTTAATTTCGGGTTTCAAATAAACCTCCACTTCTAATTGTCGGATCTCGCTCATTTTCGGGTAATATCTACCTCGATTAATTTTAATGCGATGTACTGAGTTTCGTTGTAAAACATCGAAAAATGTGGCAGCTAGAGCGATTTTTAAATTTTCACTTCAGGTGAACTCTTACACCTAATGGTTTTAGAGAATCTAAACCATCGATGGAACAATCACACACAAACATTTTATCGAAATCGCTAGAGTCGTCTCGGAGGAGCGTACACGAACAATTACTCGTGTATATACAACAGAGATTAGGGTCTAGCAGATATTTGATTCCTTCAAAAAAATTTTAATCTCGTGCTGGAGTCTAACGATGTGCTTTCTCCCTCCCTTCTCTTGTCTGATGGGCAAGGGAGCAGGGAGAGAGAAAGGGGGAGGGAGAGGGAGAGGGAGAGAGAAGGGGGAGAGGGAGAGAGAAAGGGAGAGGGGAGGAGGAAGAGGGAAAGGAAGAGGGAGAGAGAAAGGGAGAGGGAGAGGGAGAGGGAGAGGGAGAGAGAAAGGGAGAGGGAGAGAGAAAAGGAGAGGGAGAGGGGGAGGGAGAGGGGAGAGGGAGAGAGAAAGGGAGAGGGAGAAGGAGAGGGAGAGGGAGAGGGAGAGGGAGAGAGAAAGGGGAGAGGGAGAGGGCGAGGGAAAGGCGATGTAGAGGGAGAGAGAAGGGAGATGGCGAGGGAGAGGGAGAGGTTTCTCGATCCTTTCTCTTTCTCTTTATTTTCTCTTTCTCTCTCCCTTTTCTGTTATTTCTTTTCTCTTTCTCTCTCCCTTTCTCTTTCTGTTTCTCTTTCTCTTTCCCTTCCTCTCTCCCTTTCTCTTTGTCTTTCTCTCTCTCTCTGTCTCTTTCTTTCTTCTCTTTCTCTTCTCTCTCTCTCTCTCTCTCTCTCTCTCTCTCTCTCTCTCTTGTAATTATTCAAACGGCGGAGTAATTGATGGTTTCTAATTTTTTTACTTGTCCAATAATATTGACAAGAGAAATTTTAATTTTTGTTTAATTTGTTAAATATTTATTTAAATTAATATTTGTTTTTATATTTTTCTGAATACATTTTTTACTACCTTAACTCAATATAATAAAATGCCTTATGGCATTAAATGTCCGTAATGAATAATAATTATTATTATTTACAGAACGTCCCATATATCTTGACCACTAGAAATAACTACGTATAAAATACAAAATGAAAAATTATTTTATACAAAGTTGTCCACCTACGATTTGAAATAATACTAATGGTTAGTGAAATTTGAACCGTTATTTATTAACAAGATACGAATACTGAATTGTGTTCCAACTGATCTAAGCAACAATACAATTTGTTAACATGTCTGAAGAAGGTACAGTGTACCGAAACAGCTGTCACTGAATTATATAATAAATATGAAAATCAAATAAAACTACGTTTTATTTTTATTTAATTAATAAATATGGATTTTCATCAAGTAAACACCAACTCAATTGATTACGAATACTAGCTTTGTTTTCTTTAATGGGAATAAGAATTTATTTTTCCATGCGTTATTTAAGCACTGTAAGACCTAAGATCATCATCATCATCATCATAGTACATTATGCTATTAAAATAAACCGAGAAACGATTGAGAACTTTAATTAAGGGAATTTTGTAACAGTATATTCCAATGCGAGGTTGGGAAGTGGTTTTTACAGAAGCGAAGTTTTTCATTCCGAGATTCTGTAAAATACTCACAAACGTGCGTTGTACATTATGACGTTACATAATGACACATAGTCGGATGATGCATAACGTCGTCCAATTGATGAATAAGTACATTTTAGTGTTTAAACTTGAAAGAGAAAATAAGAAAATGTATCTAATTTGAGTAAATTTAAGGCGACTCTTTAACTCATGCCCCAAACGAAAGTCAATGACCCACTAAGTTTCAATGAAGTTTATTACACGCTTTATATTAGCTTGACCTGTATCTATCTATCTATCTATGTAATTGAATCTTTCATCGCGTTTTTCACCCACTTAAAATAATTGGATCGACTTGAAAGTTTGTATACTTGTAGAGGACCCGTGACAATACAATAATTTCATATTTATTTTCTAAAATCCTGGCCATAATCATCAGAAAATCAAAAAAAGTGTTTTTGTATCAATGTAACGGAATCTTTCAACGCGATTTTCACCCACTTAGAAACACTGGATCGACTTGAAACTTTGTATACTTGTAGAGGACCCGTGACAATACAATAACTTCATATTTATTTTCTAAAATTCTGGCCATAATCATCAGAAAATCAAATAAATAATAGTTTTAAAAATTAAAAGAACACGCTTTATTAGAAAACTAAAAAATGGAAAATAATTTTAATTTCTAATACGCTTGGGATAAAATAAAATGGTCAACAAAAAAATCATCTCCAACACATATAGAATAAATTTAGAGTTATCAACAAAAAGAAAATAATTTTACCATCAAAAGCGTGGGGTGCTCTATATCAATTAATATATTTGATAATAAACAGATATTGGTAAAAGTAAGCTCTCTAAGAAGAAAATGTAAAAATCATAAAAAGCACCCCACGCTTTTGATGGTAAAATTATTTTCTTTTTGTTGATAACTCTAATTTTATTCTATATGTGTTGGATATGATTTTTTTGTTGACCACTTTATTTTATCCCAAGCGTATTGGAAATTAAAATTATTTTTCATTTTTTTAGTTTTCTAATAAAGCGTGTTCTTTTAGTTTTTTAAAACTATTATTTATTTTACAACTAATGGCAGTCGTGTTTAATTTCGTTCTATATCAATTTCTCTTTATAAGCTCCTGCTTTTGTGGTAAAAAAGCTCCTCCTTTTTTTTTATATTCTGAACAGCTCAGAACATTATTTTTCTCCAACAAATACATTGAATATAGCAAATAATGAACAGATTGCTTGATTTTACTGATTTTTTATCAAAAAAAATAAATAAATAACCTATAATGTTGATTATAATATACAGTTTGTGTCTACCGCTGTGGTCTCGAGGAAGCGTGCTACCTTGTCACGCAGCGGGCCCGGGTTCGATCCCCGGTCGGGACAGTTTTTCTGGGTGAGTTTTTATCCGGGTTTTTCCTCACCTGTAAGACAAGTTTCAGGAAAACTTTAAGGCCCAAACGGTCCCCGAAATCATATGGCCATCGCAATCATCATCATTCATATTCAACTTAGTTTAAGCTTAGGATTAGGGACTCTCCTGGCGCACCACTATCATCATCATCACCCATCATATCATCGGGGCATCGTAACCCCGCCTTCCAGGCGCCCCAACCTCAGAAGTGGGTTACAAGTACGCCATGCCAAGAGAGAACACCAGGAATTTCGAAAGACAACCTGGGGCATTTAAAAAATATATATATACAGTTTGATGTGTTTCGTTATTTCTCCACTACGGTGCTTCCTTACAATATTGCGATCCTATTTGGCAATAATAATATGATAAAGTTGCAGTGTTTATACATAACCTCACATTTCTGATTTGTTTTCAAACATCACCGTCTACATTAAGTATATAAATATTTTAAAACACCGGTAACTGTATTCAAATAATGATTTTTTTGAGTAAGTATGTCAATTAATTAAATAAAAATAAAACGTAGTTTTATTTGATTTTCATATTTATTATATAATTCAGTGACAGCTGTTTCGGAACACTGTAACTTCTTAATTTGTTAACATGTCTGAAGAAGGTACAGTGTACCGAAACAGCTGTCACTGAATTATATAATAACAATGAAAATCAAATAAAACTACGTTTTATTTTTATTTAATTAATAAATATGTATTTTCATCAAGTAAACACCAACCCAATTGATTAAGCATGTTAATTGTATTCGTTAAATGCCACTCTTTATTTACAAATCCTCTGGATAAATTGGAAATCACTGGTGGCATTACTTATGAAAATTGTTTTTAACGTCGTGAATTTTGAGAAATCTCGCAGCAGATCTGTGATTTTTTTACGCACACATAAAGCTGCATATAGCTGTGTTTTTAAGTGGTACATATTAAAACAGAGCTGTAGAATGTGCATAATATTCCAACTCGTAAAGATTTTATTTCCTATCCTCTGCATAAATAAATTGCAAGTCGGCATTCGGCGTGCTGACCTTAAGGTTAAGAGGCACGTGGCATGAAATTGTTTTTACTGTTGGTAGACATGAAATCGATGGTTGATAGCATTTTGTTCATAGCGCGATTCACAACTGTGAAATTACGTCACCAACCATTTTATTAGTTCAACTGTTCTTTTTTAGCCCAAAGGGCTTGACACATATGTGCAATAGTATTGGTTTTTTTTTTTGCTTTTGAAATGAAAAATCTAGCTACGATATCACGTATTGGAATCTCTTGAAAATCCGTTTGTTTTCATGATAATTGAAACAGCAGTAATTAAAAAAATGGTTAGTGACCAAGTAAAACAAATAAAGAAAAACTATAAAGTTTTACATTATGCTAAGGACCAACAGACACGCACACACACTCTCTATTGAGTAATACTAAGAAATTGGGACTGGAAGTGAACACGAATAAAACTGGCAGTAAATACGAGTAGTAATAATGGATCTTATCGCTTTGTTTTTTGCTTCCCAAAATAAAGAAAATACATTTGAATTTACAATGCGTACGAGCCTGCATGGCCGTACGTGCATTACACTGGTCAACAGTAGTTTTGTTGCCCTTGATATAAGATTAATTTCGGATATATTTATGCTCACAATTCATGAAACTATATCATGATTTTGGAAGATTTGCTCTGTTTTTTAAATGTTTATTTTCATTTTACACTACAAAAATCGGATAATATAAAAAAATAACAGATACATTTATAATGCCAATTGTTTTTCAAAAATTAGTATACATCGACGTAAATAGAAAGAAAAAGTCGAAAACCCTTGTTATACTTCAGTGAAACGCCTTTTAGAAGATTTTCTTCTATACTTTTTTAGGGGACAATCTCTTTTTGGAGACCAGCAGTAATCTGCTATCATGTTGACGGTCCCATCTACCCTGATACCCTTCCTCCATTACTTTTAGATCCCGGTGAAAGCGCTCTCCCTGTTCGTCACTATAATTTCCTAAATTATCCGAAAATCTATCCAGGTGACTGTGGAGAAAGTGTAACTTTATACTCATATTTGCTCCCCAGAATCTTGAAACTTGTCAACATGTTTTGCACAATTTCTTTATAATTTGGTGCTTTGTAGTTACCTACGAAATGTTCTACTACCAACACAATACCCTTCCAAGCTTCACTTTCCGGAACAGTCATAACTTTGATAAAATGTGCATCTTTCATCAATTGCCGAATTTGAGGACCATCAAATATTCCGCCTTTTAACTTTTACATACTGAGCTTAGGAAATTTTCTACAAATGTATTTGAAACATTCTCCTTCTTTGTCCAAAGCTTTGACGAAATGTTTTGTCATACCTAACTTGATATGTAATGGTGGAAGTACGATTGTATCTCTGCTTAGTAACGGCTTGTTTATTACTTTGGCTTTACCGACAGTTAAGGACTTTCTCAAAGGCCACACATCTTGTTCCCAATGAAGTTGCTTTGCTCTACTATGCCACAAACAAATGAAGCAAGGCTATTTTGTGTATCCACATGTATTTACACATGGAAACATACCCAGATGCACGTTGTGAATACTTTAATTTTGTCAAATAACTGAGATCACGGTCGATGTGCGGAGTGAGGGGTGAGAGATTGGGGATCACGTGATGTTTGTATGCGCGAAAAAAATGCGCAGAAATCAAATAATGACTGGAAACATAAATTTTATTAGTAAGCCGTTTACTGTTTAAAATATAGGATACGCAAAAATCATAAAAATTAGAGCACATTCAGCACTTTCATGAATATATTCGTAAATTGTGCACTTGAAAACATATAAATCCGCAGAAATATCCGGGGCCACAAAACTATGTTTTCCTTGTAGAGCTGTGTTATTTTTCCATGAATAAAAAATAAAAATAAACATAAAAATACCTACATGGCTACGACCGTACATAAATGTAGTACAACCGCTATATATATATATATATATATATATATATATATATATATATATTATATATATTATATATATATATATATTATATATATTATACATATATCATGTGCATACACTAGATATACAATAACGCACATTTACACTCGTACATGAAAAGACCATGCATATATATATATATATATATATATATATATATATATATATATAAAGTAAAGGTAAAAGTGATCCCACAACAGGCCCGGAGGCCCTTGGGGTAGTAGGAGGTTAAGGCTCCCACTTTTTCTTGACAATCAGCACTTGATGTCAGCCGGGTTGTCAGCCCTGCGTGACGGCCGCCTTTATCCCAGAACAAGTGTCTGGTACTCATTTCAGTTAGAGGCTGAGTCGACCCCAGGGCCATAGTGCCGCCAGAAGGTTTGGGTCAGTTTAAAAATCCTGACCCCACCGGGACTCGAACCCTCGACCTTCCGGCTTGTAGCGCAGTGCCTTAACCACTAACCGGATCTCTGAGTCTGTACCTCAGCGTGATATCCATTACACAACCAGGCGAATCCAATTCAAACACTTATTTTTCTTATATATGTATTATATTCTCCATTATTACTAGATGTCGCGAGAACTCGGTCTTCACTGCCATCTAGTAGCTGACTATAACAAGTAAGCAAATTAAAGATAATATTTTTACTTTATATATGTAAAGTCTCATTTTGTACATTAAGGGGACCCGGAACGCCCTATACTTATAATGTTAAATGTAAGGAACATTTTCTCCTGAACTATTAATCCTATCAAGTTGAAATTTGTCTTCTACCATAACGATTTATATAGATATGCATTTATATCAAAAATATTTTTTTTCTTTACAATTTTCTTTCAGTTTTTTACACTGTATTTTGCAACCTAAATTCTTTAACTACTGAGCTATCACAACATCAATATGGTAACAACTGTATATGAGCGCTATATTGAAGCCCTGGTCTCTAGCTTTAATAGTTTAGAAGAAAATGTTGTTTATATATTGAAAAAATGAATGCTAACTATGGGAGAGAGTTGACGGCTCACGCCCACATATTAAAGGGACGGGGAATATTTAAAACAAATAATAAACAAACTTAGAAACAAGATAATTATGCCATATTAAAGAGGAATCTTTCTAGTATTTTAATTGATAAAAAAATGAAAATGCATTTTTTCATCACGTCTGGCCTTCCGGGTCCCCTTAATAATAAAAAAGTTGCTACATAACAAATTTAAAAAAAGAGGGAAAACAACACGCACACACATACCCACATACACCCCACATACGATCGCGCACTCCCCCCTGTAGACATCAAATGCTGTATCAGGCTATTTAACTTATTAAGACTGCTTATCATGTATTGAAGGTCGTAAACGAAGTCCATATTGATATTCTTATTTTTAAACTGACCAAAACCCTCTGGCGGCACTATGGCCCTGGGGTCGAGTCAGCCTCTAACGGAAATGAGTACCAGACGCTCGTTCTGGGGTAAAGGCGGCCGTCACGCAGGGCTGACAACCCGGCTGACATAAAGTGCCGATTGTCTAGAAAAAGTGGGAGCCTTAACCTCCTACTACCCCAAGGGCCTCCGGGCCAGTAGTGGGATCACTTTACACTTTTTATTATTGATAAATATATATTTTCCTTATTGACCTATAATGTTTTCATCCCTCAATTTCCTTACTGTAGCCAAACATTTGCATGTTTTCACCTCACTCTCGAAACTAAATATATTCACGCACGAAAATATATTATATAATGGAAATGGAGAATTAATGACAAATTAAGGAAATTTCGAAGAAGTGACTGAATTCAAATACCCAGGAACAATAATAACAAATATAAATGAGATTTGCAAAGAAATTAAACATAGTCTCAATTCTATAAACTGTGCTATTATGCATTACAGAGACTCTTGTCGTCCGAACTTCTCTCAAACAACGTTAAACTGGAGTTATATTATATGGATGCGAAATATGGACGCTTACTTCCCTTTTTTATTGTTCGGACTCGGAGTCATGAGCCAGTTCCCTAGGCATTTCACTAGTTCCCCATAGCTATGTATATTAACACTAGTCGGTACCAACCATACTATTTTTTTCCTAACGGAGATGAGGTGAAGGATGATTTGCAGACTACGGGGAAATAGTACCGAAATAATATGTTTACAAGTAATTCGACCCTCGGAACCAGAGGCAAGGTGCATAACCATTTGTACACTTCCACAGTACATGTGTTGAGATGTCAGATGGTACACTCTGGGACATTAACCCATTCACCTCAGGGTTAAATGCTCAATGCATTTCCCCAGAAACCGGATTTAATTCACCGTAAAAAATATTATGTATTTTCAGACGTTCAAAACGAACAAAAGATAACGGTACATGAGATCACAATAAGGGTGAAGGCCTAAACATATTCCTCTACTATTCATATATGTTATCAAAAGATAACCAGGCAAGGGATGTACAAAATATTACAAAATATATAACCGCAGAGTTTAGCGAGTGTATCTCGTCTTCTGAGTTGAAGGTCATTTAACAGCCGGCGAGTCTAACTCGCCTTCTGAGGCGAATGGGTTAAGACGCCTCGTATCAGTGTTTACTTAAATATAAAACAGTTGTTCGACGAAAATTCAGTCATATATCTGTTTTTTTTATTACATAAAACTTTCCTCATTAGAGGATTACCACAAGGCCAAAGTGATACAGGCAATTAATTTTCGAAATTAATTAAATACATTTTGTAAATACATTTAAAATTTTCAAAATGTAATTGAAACATATTCCATAAAGTAGAAATGTTGTAAAGATGGTTTCTTAAAATTGAAATTGATCCTCTAATGGCAGCGATGGCAATTTTAGAAAGATATACTATGTCCCAATCTGAGAAATTCCAAAATTTTGCTAAGAATCCTGGGATAGGTATCTCTTGTCCCGATCATCAATCCTGTGACAGTTCTCTTCTTCTTCTTCTTCACTTCCTGGTTTAGACAAGAGTTGCCTGTTCCATCTTCACTAATAGATCTAAGACCATCTCTTCCGAGGACGTCCGACATCTCTTCTTCCTCTTGGAAAATAATGGAAGATTTTATTTGGTAATCTACTTTCTTCCATTCTTTCTACATGTTCTTTCCACTGTATTTTGTTGTTAAATATTTTTTCTTTTATGGAATAGATCTGCAGTTCTTCACGGATATCCTCGTTTCTTATCTGGTACATTCTAGTGCAGCCGTTTACTCTTCTTAAAAATTTCATCTCGGCTGCTTGGATTTCACTTTCTTGTTTGGTAGTGGTAATCCAAGATTCGCTCCCATACAAAAGGACAGGGACAGCCATTGTTTTATAAAATTTCAATTTTGTTTGTTTATGGGCTTTATTATTCAATGTTCTATTTATTGTACCACAAATAGCTTGAAACTGATGTGTTTTGTGTTCAATATCTTTATCATACCCATAGCTGATGTCACATCCTAAATATTTAAAGTGGGATACTTGTTCAATAATTTCGTCTCTAATTACTATTTTTGAACGCAGAGTATTTCTTCCAAAAAATGCCATTACTTTTGTTTTACTTATTGAAATTTTAAAATTATAATCGCTACATATTGCATTTAGTTTGTAAGCAGCCAATTGTAACAGATCTTCATCACTAAATCATCGGCAACTAAATCATGGAAACTCGGATGGACTCCTGTGACAGTTGCACTACTCAATTGGTATTTCTCATAAGTAATGCCACGAGTGATTTCCAAATTATCGATACATTCACGACTCACGAAGTGAGGAGTGAATTTATCTAGAGAATTTGGAAATCAAGAGTGACATTTGTTAGGACTATTTAACGAATAAAATTAAGTTGTTTACTCACAAATCATTATTTGAATATAGTTATTTTAAAATATTAATTTATTTAATGTAAACGGCGATGTTTGAACACAAATGATAAAAGATTGGTACGCTTCATTTGCTTCTTTTGTGCATCATTGCAACCAGATCATAATATTATTTATTGTCAAAGGATGACAATATTGTAAGAATGCACCCTAGTGGAGAAATTTATAACCAACGTTATAGGTATTAATCAATTTGATGTCCTATGATGTCAGTAAGTCAATATATTTTGCTGCAACGTTATTTCCTGGGAAATAATTCATTTAAGAAAGTGCAAACAGTGGTTTCTTTTTTTTTTTCGGTATAATCATTTGTTACAAATGTTTTTATATTATCTCCCGCAGGCACTATCAGCTGACATTTGTGCACTATATATACAATCTGGTAGCCATATTTCTTAGAGAGTCAGTCGCTGCAAAATAATGCTATGACCTATTCAGAATGTTAAAAAGGAGGTGCGCTCTTTATTATTATAAACTTTAGTTGATAAATTAGAGGCCAAACACAACTGTGATTGGTTGTAAATAAAATATCTTTGAAATGTGATTGGTCATTCACTCCCATTTGGGTCTTTGTAATAGTCAATTGTCAACTTCCTCAGGTTGGCCACTATGCGCCTCAAAACGGATTGTGCGATGTAATATCATACCAATTTTAGAAGATGCTCTAAATGCAATTATATCTATTCGTCAATTATTCCCATTAGACACCATGAACTTCCTCATAAACTGTGTATCCAAAATCTCGCAAGTATTTACAATACTTACTTACTTACTTACTCACTGGCACTATCGAACCCATAGGTTCATGGCCGCACGGACATAAGCTCTCCATACATCCCTATCCTGAGCTAATGCTTTCCAATCATTCCCTGTATAATCTACTTCCCTCAAATCATAGTTAATATTATTCTCCCACCTCATTCTTGGTCTACCAACTGGGCCTTTTCCCTCTGGCTTTCCTACAAGAAGTTTCCATGCACGTCTTTCATTCCCCATACGTGCAACATGTCCTGCCCATCGCAGTCTACGAGACTTAACTGTTCTTATTATATCTGGCTTCCTATAAAGACCATGTAGTTCATTGTTATGTAGTCTTCTCCAGTCACCTGTCTGTTCATCTCTCTTTGGTCCAAAAATTTTTCTAAGAACTTTATTCTCAAATACTTGTAATCTCCTTTCCTCCCTTAAAGTAAGAGTCCATGTTTCGCATCCATATAACTGGTAGAATAATAGTTTTATGTATTTTCAGCTTAACGTTTTTTGAAAGGAGTTGGGACATCAAAAGTCTCTGCAATGCATAATAGCATGCATTTCCAGAATTGAGCCTATGTTTAATTTCTTTGTGCATCTCATTCCTATTTGTGATTATTGTTCCTAGGTATTTGAATTCAGCCACTTCCTCAAAATTTCCCTCACTTGTCATTAGCTGTCCATTTCCATTATATACTGAATTTCTACTTGTGACCATATATTTAGTTTTACAGATATTTACTTCCAGTCCTAATTTCTTAGTGTTACTTGATAGTGTGTGCGTGTTGACCTTTAGTATTTACAATACAATATTGGAAATTCGTTCGGAATTATTATAGATTTGAACAAGTGAATATAATTTAAAAGAAGAAGTGAATAAATAGTTGAATATTTTGCAAGTATATGTTGGGTTTTAGGGATAATAGCATGGATGTAATATAAGTGTCGCGGGGCTGCGGAGAGGAAGTGCATAACGGAACGAGGTCAGAAATGCGATCCGTGGCAAATCCCAGGCTAATGCTTTGCGAGGTGACCCATACTCACTTAAGACAAACTAATATCAGTAATTCCATCAGCCAGACTCTAAGTGCAGCTAATTCCACACCGCTATTTATTCTCCAGCTTATACCATGATGTTTAGCTCAATTTTACATAAAATCTCTTTTAAATTCATTCAGGGATATTATAACTAACTGAAGGGGGGAAATTTTGAAGAAGTATCTGCGTTCAAATACAGCTAATGACAAATGAGGGAAATTTTGGTGAAGTGGCTGAATTCAAATACCTAGGAACAATAATCACAAATAGGAATGAGGTGCACAAAGAAATTAAACATAGGCTCAATTCTGGAAATGCGTGCTATTATGCATTGTAGAAACTTTCGATGTCCCAACTCCTTTCAAAAAACGTTAAACTGAAAATATATAAAACTATTATTCTACCAGTTATATTATATGGGTGCGAAACATGGACCTTTCTTTAAGGGAGGAAAGGAGTTTACAAGTATTTGAGAATAAAGTACTTAGGAAGATTTTTGGACGAAAGAGAGATGAACAAACAGGTGAATGGAGAAGACTACTTAACAATGAACTACATGGTCATTATGGGAAGCCAGATATAATAAGAACAGTTAAGTCTCGTAGACTGCGATGGGCAGGACATGTTGCACGTATGGGGAATGAAAGACTTGCATGGAAGCTTCTTGTAGGAAAGCCAGAGGGAAAACGCCCAGTTGGTAGACCAAGAATGAGGTGGGAGAATAACATTAAGTATGATTTGAGGGAAGTAGATTATACAGGGAATGATTGGAAAGCATTAGCTCAGGATAGGTATGTATGGAGAGCTTATGTCCGTGCGGCCATGAACCTACGGGTTCGATAGTGCCAGTGAGTAAGTATATATCTGCATTCAAATACCTAGGAGCAGTAGCTATAAAGAGGAATGAGATGCACAAGGAAATTAAACATAGGTTCAATTCTTGTAGTGCAGAATGTAAATTAATATATTTGATAATAAACAGATATTGGTGAAAGTAAAGTCTCTAAGAAGAAAATGTAAAAACCATAAAAAGCACCTCACGCTTTTGATGGTAATTTTTTTTTTGTAGATAACTAGTTTTATCCCAGATGTGTTGGAGATGATTTTTTTGTTGACCACTTTAATTTTATCCCAAGCGTGTTGGAAATTAAAATTATTTTTCATTTTTTAGTTCGGTTTTGTAATAAAGTGTGTTGTTTTAGTTTTTTTTAATTATTATTTTTTTTATTTTTTAGTTTGGGTTTCTAATAAAGCGTGTTCTTTTAGTTTTTTAACTATCATTTTTTTTATTTTTAGTTTAATTGATTGTCATAAACCGTTGTTTTAGTTTTTTTTAATTATTATTTTTTATTTTTTTAGTTTGGTTTTCTAATAAAGCGTGTTCTTTTAGTTTTTTTTAACTATCATTTTTTAAAATTTTTAGTTTAATTGATTGCCATAAACCGGAATCCCATGAAAATTTAGTTACTTAATACTCTTCTAAAAATATCCTCCGGGCCGGATTTGAACGAGCGACCTATGGATTATTGAAATTATATACCACTACCGTCCACCGCTCTACCAACTGAGCTCTTACAACGATTGACTAAAAAGTAGGTAAGTCCGCGACCTATTATACCGGTTTTTATTTTTTTGATTTTCTGATGATTCTGGCCAGGAGTTTAGAAGAAAAAAAATAAATTATCGTATTGTTATAGGTCCTTTAAAAGTAGACAAAGTTTCAATTCGATCCAATGTTTTTAAGTGGGTGAAAATCATGTTAAAAATTCCGTTACATAGATAGATGGACAATTACAGGTCAAGCTAATATAAAGCGTGTAAAAATCCCTGTAGCACTTGTTTTTTCGCAACGTAACCAGATAAATACGATTTCAACAAAAGAACTTAACAAAAGCGGACCATAAAATTGACTTACTGATGAATTGGTTAGTTTGAATCAATCCCGGAGTTAGGACTTTGATCAAGTTGTGCTGGATTGAAATATTAAATTTGCCTGCAGGCTGTATAGAATTTAGGTCAGTTTTCAAGTGTTAAATGTATGATGAGTTAATTTGAATTGACGGTAAGTTTATGGAACAAATTTCGAATATGACAAGGTTGATAGAGCGATATGTGATGCAGTGCTGCCAACATCCATATTGGTATGTGGTAAAGTTGTCAGTAATGGAACATGAAGGGGCCGTGTTGCGTAAATCCAGTGTGACGTCTCGTGTAACTAGATTACTGGCAAAACCGCCGTTACACTACTCTCCTGCCCTATATTTGTTACTATTCGTTCCAATAACATTAGCTCTATGGACACTTCCACCAAATATTCAACTATTTATCTACGTTGCAAGGGTTCAAATGAGGTTTTTCGTCTCAGTTGAGATGTTTACGGTCGAAGCGTAGCTGAACCCGCAATTTCGCAACGAATTCGTAAAACTTTTCCAATACTTGCAACGTACGTAACTCTTTTTGATATTAAATCGAATTTTGTAAGAAGGTGAATGGCCAAGAGGCACACACTATTGAGTAACACTGAAAAATTAAGACTGGAAGTAAATATCAGTAAAACTAAATATATGGTCACACGTAGAAATTCAGTATATAATGGAAATGGACAGCTAATGACAAATGAGGGAAATTTTGATGAAGTGACTGAATTCAAATACCTAGGAACAATAATCACAAATAGGAATGAGATGCACAAAGAAATTAAACATAGGCTCAATTCTGGAATTGCATGCTATTATGCATTGCAGAGACTTTTGATGTCCCAACTCCTTTCAAAAAACGTTAAGCTGAAAATATATAAAACTATTATTCTACCAGTTATATTATATGGGTGCGAAACATGGACTCTTACTATAAGGGAGGAAAGGAGATTACGAGAATTTGAGAATAAAGTTCTTAGGAAAATGTTTGGACCAAAGAGAGATGAACAGACAGGTGAATGGAGAAGACTACTTAACAATGAACTACATGGTCTTTATAGGAAGCCAGATATAATAACAGTTAAGTCTCATAGACTGCGATGGGCAGGACATGTTTCACGTATGGGGAATGAAAGACGTGCATGGAAACTTGTTGTAGGAAAGCCAGAAGGAAAACGTCCAGTTGGTAGACCAAGAATGAGGTGGGAGAACAACATTAACTATGATTTGAGGGAAGTAGATTATACAGGGAATGATTGGAAAGCATTAGCTCAGGATAGGGATGTATGGAGAGCTTATGTCCGTGCGGCCATGAACCTACGGGTTCGATAGTGCCAGTGAGTGAGTAAGTAAGGTGAATACGTATAATGAATAACCCTGAAGTTTAAACTTATTTTTTTTGTAATTTTGAGTGACTATTTAACTCAAGCCCCAAATGGGAGTCAATGACCAATCACATTTTAATGATTTTCGATTTACAACCAATCACAGCCGTGTTTCGCCTAGAATTTACCAACAAAAGTTTATCATAAATAAAGAAAGCACCTCCTTTTTAACATTCTGAATAGGTCATAGCATTATTTTGCAGTGACTGACTCTCTAAGAAATACGGCTACCAGATTGTATATATAGTGCATGAAAGTCAACACATGCCGCATGCGGGAGTTAATATAAAAACGTTTGTAGCAATTGATTATACCACCAAAAAAAGAAACCACTGTTTGCACTTTCTTAAATGTATTTTTTTTTCCAGAAAAATATAATTGTCATATTTACATCATAGGACATCAGAAATGAATTAATGCACAGTTTCATGTGTTTCATTTTTTCTCCACTAGAGTGCATTCTTACCATAATGCGTTCCTTTGGCAATAAATAATATTATGATCTGGTTGCAGTGATGAACAAAAGCAGCAAATGAAGCGTACCATTCGTTTCTCATTTGTTTTCAAACATCGCCGTTTACATTAAATATATAACTATTTTAAAATAACTATAGTTAAATAATGATTTGTGAGTAAACAGCTTAATTTTATTCGTTAAATAGTCCTAACAAATGCCACTCTTGATTTCCAAATTCTCTAGATACATTCACTCTTCACTTCGTGAGTCGTGAATTTATCGATAATTTGGAAATCACTCGTGGCATTACTTATGATAATCTATTCCTTCCATTAATTTTGAAGATCTCCTTCTTCCTACAGCATTCTATTACTCCTGAGTATCCATTATTATTATTATTATTATTATTATTATTATTATTATTATTATTATTATTATATTAATCAACTAATTCACTGGCATTATCGAACTAGTAGTTTCATGGCCGCGCGGACATAAGCTCTCCACACATCCCTATCCTGATCTAATATTTTCCAATCATTCTCTGTATAATCTACTTCGCTCAAATCATGTTTAATGTTATTTTACCACTTCATTCTTGGTCTACAAACTGAGCGTTTTCCCTCTGGTTTTTATACAAGAAGCATCCATGCACGTCTTACATTCCCCGTTCGTGCGACATGTCCTGTCCATCGCAGTCTACTAGACTTAACTGTTCTCATTATATCTGGCTTCCTATAAAGACCATGTAGTTCACTGTTATGAAGTCTTCTCCATTCACCTGTCTATTCATCTCTCTTTGGTCAAAAAAATGCCCTAAGAACTTTATTCTCAAACACTCGTAATCTCCTTTCCTCCCTTAAAGTAAGATTCTATTTTTCGCATCCATATAATATAACTGGTAGAATAATAATTTTATATATTTTCAGTTTAACATTTTTTGAAAGGAGTTGGGACATCAAGAGTCTCTGTAATGCGTAGTAACACGCATTACCAGAATTGAGCCTATGTTTAATTTCTTTGTGCATCTCATTCCTATTTGTGATTATTGTTCCTAGGTATTTGAATTCAGCCAGTTCCTCAAAATTTCCCTCATTTGTCTTTAGCTGTCCATTTCCATTATCTAATGTATTTTTATGTGTGACCATATATTTAGTTTTATTGATATTTACTTCCAGCTCCAATTTCTTATTGTTACTCAGTAGTGTGTGCGTGTTGGCCTTTAGTATCTCCTCGCTATATATTTTAATATAACCTTATTATTAAAACAATTGTAAACGCCATTAATCATATCGGAGATTCTGTGTTTTCCAACAAACGGTTATGAAACCAGATCTTCATAAATGCTAATCTAAATTTTGTATCATGCAGCTAAGCGCCAAATATTCCCGCTCTTAAATTGTTGGTGCATAACTGTCAAAGAAGCAAAAGATCATGCAATGGACAGTATTGTTTTTTTGGCGCTACAATAAACAGTGAAGATGTACTTAACATTTTAACGTATATTTCGCCAAACTTACATACTGACGCATAGTCTGTTGATGCATAACGCGTCCAATTCTACATTGCAATTTTTTAATGTACTTTGATTTGACGTTAAATGTTAGAAAAATAATATTTTTTATTACACATGTATTTAATTAAATTGATTGAGCTAAGGTCCTAAGGCCTTCTCTTCCACTCAACCAAATAAAAATATTGAATGCGTAAAATATTTACACAAGATCATATAAATAAATATTTGTACAAATTAAAATAAAATTATACTGAATCAATTCAATATTGTTAGGAAAGCAAAAAATTATAAATAATTAATTAATCTATTGAAATAACAATTGCAAAAGAATGAATTTTAATTCATGTATTTTATGTATTTCCCGCTAAATGGCCGTGGTCTGGTTTTATTAAAACTCGACGTTTCGCGTACTACTGCGGTAGACATCCTCAGGAGATTCTGCGTGCTCTTTGACCTCCTAGCTCTTCATATGTCGGCTGCACACTGGCTGTGCGTTGGAAATCGTGTCCTCATTTATAGTTAAGTATTGTGTGGTGATGTTTTCTACACGGTCCGTTACTTATGAGCTATTTTTTGATTGGTTGTCACTGGCGTAAGTCATAGGTATTATTCTCGTGTTATATGATGTCGGAATCCAAATTTTATTAATCTTCATATTTTCTTCCTTTTTGTTAAAGGATTTTTTTGTGTTTGTAAATTTCAATTTCACAAACCTAAAGGCACCCGATATGTGGGCAGACCTAGAAAGAGATGGGCTGAAGTCGGAACGGGTCAACAGACCTAATCCATGAATGCAGATGATGATGATGAAATTTCAATTTCGGCCATTTAGTCCGAAAGACAAAATACATGAATCAAGACACATGTCGTGAAGTTTACAATCTTAAATGAATTTTAAATGTATTTTAAAGGAACCTAATGTCCCTGATTTCTTGTTGTAAGGATTCAAAAGAACAGATACAATCAAAACAAATACTGGATTACGACAAGGATGTAGTTTATCACCCACTTTGTTTAATATATATATATATATATATAGACGGTATTTTAAATAAATGGAAAGTTTTAGTGAATCCAGGAATAAGAATGGATAATAAAGTGTGCATAAATAATCTTCTATTTGCTGACGATGTAATCAAAATACAGAAAAATGAAGACGACTTACAGAAATCAATGCATGCATTAAATGAAATACGTAAATTATACGATCTAAAGATTTCTGTAAGGAAAACGAAGGCCATGGCTTTTAGAGGAAGAGATCCCGTGGGATCCAAAATTATTTTAGAAAATCAAAGTATAGAACAGGTGTCTAGTTTCAAATATTTGGGCTGTGATGTTGGCTACAATGTGGAAAGAGATATTGACTCCAAAATAAATAAATTTCAGACGGTGTGTGGAACAATACAGAGAACGTTCAAAAATAAAATTAGAAAAGAAACCAAGATAAAAATGTATAATCTTATGGCGGTTCCCACAATATTGTATGGATGTGAAACTTGGGCTCCAGTGAAAAAACAGAGGGATAGAATACAGACGGCGGAGATGAGGTTCCTAAGACAAGTGAAAGGATGTACAAGACTTGATAGAATAAGAAATGAGGATATAAGAGAAGAACTGAAACTACAGCCTTTATTGGATAAAGTCACGAATTACAGACAGAAATGGATTGATCACATGGATGGAATGAGTAAGGAGAGATATCCATTGTTAGCAAGAAATTATCAAGCAAGAGGAAGACGTGATGTTGGAAGACCTAAAAGACGTTGAGCTGATGCATTATGAAGTCGGAACGGGCAATTGCCTAATCCCTGGAGTGATGATGATGATGATGATGATGATGAAGGATTTCCAGGGTCTAGCAGTAGATACAGTATATGAATTAGAATAGTGGGAGGTTCTGAGTTGTGGCATGGGCAGTAGGAGGTTCTGGTGTGATCGTGTACTTAAATTATGATTGGAGGATAGGAAATGGAAGCGAGAGGAAAGTTTAGTTTGATGTGACGTAAGTAAGGAGAAATATGGTGATATTTAGCAATGTTGAAAATACATATGTTATAAATACATTGCAATTTATGTGCTGGCTCATCGGCAATGTCTGTCAATAAGATATAGCGATCATCAAAATGTGACATCGCGAGAGTTTGTACTAGACATCATTCGAAAGACAATTTCTGAATATATTCTGTTGTACCGAAAGTGCACTTTCGGTACGTGACATCTGTGCACTGTTATCCTCCCTCTTCAGTGAGATTCATGAACTGTGCCAATTTCCTTCTTCTTTGTGCTTACTCCCACTCACCGTCCTACCCCTTCCCTCTGCGCTGTCTGTTAGTGCGCAATTTCATCTCTTCCTCGGAACACTCAAATATGTGAAGCAAGTTGTAAACAGGGTCATTCATTCATTTCATTCATTCATCATTCACTTACTTTGTCAGCGTCTGGTTGACGTCAGTCAGCTCGAGGAGAGCGTGTTGTTTGGTTTTTGGTCCGGTAAGCCAGGGTAGGGTATCCGGGGGTATGGACCCTAACACTCGTCTGGACTAAAAAGGTATGCATGAGTGCTTGTGTGAGTAAATATTGCCATTTTTCTTATTATTTCTGTATTGTCCACAAAACTGGATTCAAGTAATGACCAAGTTAGTTGATTTATATTTATATTTTTATATATTCATGTTTACTTTAAAATTTTGTAATGGTCAAGAGTAATTTCTGTTTAAGCATTTTTTCATACTTTAACGTCAGACTAATAATTGGAATATTAAATTCTATTTTAAGTAAACAAGAATGTTTAATTACTGTGCTTGTTAGCTATGCTATTCCTGCCTTATATTTTTCCTATATACAAGCTTTCTCAAGGTTATATTAGCTCTCCTCTCCCTTCTAGCTTTCATGATTGTAAATATTATACTGAGTTAAATACGAGTCGTATAAATTACTACAGTGTGTTTAAGAATTCTTGTTAATAATTAATATATGTATTATAAATCTACACAGGAAAGATGAATCAATCTTTGCCTCTGATGGGCCCGGGCCAAGGAAAATAGATAGCATATACATTTATGATTGGACGAGTGAAAAACTACAATTGAGGATAGTTAAAGATATTAGTAGATTCTCTCTGTGCGAGAGAGATCGAGAGGAGATAGGAGGGAGAGAGAGAGAGAGGAGAGGGAGAGAGAGAGGAGAGAGAGGGAGAGAGAGGGAGAGAGAGGGAGAGAGAGGGGAGAGAGAGGGAGAGAGAGGGAGCGAGGGGGAGAGGGGGAGAGGGATGAGGGGGAGAGGGAGAGGGGGAGAGGGGGGAGAGGGAGAGAGGGAGAGAGGGAGAGAGGGAGAGAGGGAGAGATGGAGAGGAGAGGGAGAGGAGGGAGCGAAGGAGAGAGAGATGGAGAGATGAGAGGGAGAGAGATGGAGAGAAGGAGAGAGGGAGAGAGAGAGGAGAGACGAGAGGGGGAGGGAGAGCGGGGAGAGCGAGAGTGGAGAGGGAAGAGGGCAGAGAGAGAGGGGAGTAGAGAGGGAGAGAGAGAGAGGGGGAGAGAGAGAGGTAGAGAGAGAGGGAGAGAGAGACGGAGGGAGATGATAGATGGTTTCGAGAGCGCTGGAGAATTTCATGTGACTCTTCATCTCTCTTCTACTATATCTTTCGTCTATTTTCGTCTCTCTCTCTCTCATCTGTTTCATCTCTCTGTTTCTCCACTCTGTACTCTCTGTCTCGCTCTTATCTCTGCTCTCTCTCTCTCTCTCTCTCTCTCTCTCTCTCTCTCTCTCTAGGCCAGTAAAGGTCCAAATATGGTAACGTACTCTTCTGGGTTTAGGGACAAGAAGGGTCGAAGGTTCAATAAGATAAAAATAGGCCTAATTTTGATTCACTTTCTCACTTAACGATATTGAACTTCAAAGAGTTATTGGTACACCCGGTATTTTAGAAAGCGAACATGAAACTAAAAATATTCAGTTGTTACTGTCCGTAGTAACGCGTCCATTAAGCAGTAACTTACATTCTGTAAAGTAACAAACAATGATATTTCACAGAAAATCGGTTCTGACAACCAAACGCTTCTTCAAACCTTTTCAACTTATCTTTATATATCTGACAGGGATGCCAACTTCAAGAAAGCGTAAAACGAAATAACCAAAACCGCTGTCTCAATCCAAGACTCTTCTTTTTCTCTTTATTGTATCTAATTTATTTCCTTTTATAAATTTTATTTCTATAATATGCTATAATGCGTTACAGGGCTCGTGACTGTTGGGGAGTAAATTACACAGGGATTTAAGTAGTAGTGAAATTTATTGCTTGTTTTTTTTTCAAAAGAAAGGAAATTCATTTTTATTTACATTGCGAACGGGCCTGCTTGGCCGTACGTGCATTATTTTTCCATGATTAAAAAATAAAAATAAACATAAGAATATATAAACAAATACATATATGGCTTCACACCTACATAAAAATGTGGCAGTACCGTAACCAATGAGATCCGACCGAGATACGATTATTGCAAGTTGAAAACTTATGCAGGGATTATACAATGAAAGTCCTTGTTATTTATATGGAAGCGAATCTTGGATTATCACCTCCAAACAAGAAAGTAAAATCCATGCAGCCGAGATTAAATTTTAAGAAGAGTAAAAGGGTGTATTAGAATGGACAAAATAAGAAACGACGATATCCGTGAAAAACTGCAGATCTTCTCCATAAAAGGAAATAATATGTAATAACAAGAAACAGTGGAAAGAACATGTACAAAGAATGGAAGAGAGTAGATTACCAAAACAAATCTTATATTACACTGAGCAATAAAAAGGAAAACTTGTTTTGTCTCTGAAAGAAAAATATGTGATTCTGATAGTACTTTTTCTCTTGAATTCAAATATAATATTGGTTGTTCTCCATCACGCAAAGTTCCGAGAAACAGACATTTATAATTTCAAACACATTAATATTTTCTACATTCGTAACTACACAATATTCGAACATTCGGACTCACCTAGAAAGTAAGAAATGACGATTTTCTGCTATATTTCGCTTGTGGAGTAATCCCATTTGATGGTCCAACAATAATCGGTCAGCATATTTGGATTCCATTTGCCTTGATATCTGTTTTTTTATAGCTGAAATCTCCTGATGAAAGTGTTACCCGTGCTCATCGCTCAATGTGAAAATGGACGAAAAAAAGTTTATTAAAAATAATCATTTAAATCCATTAACTGAAATTGAAATAAAAAAAAACTGTGGGTGATTGAGAAATTCCGAATACATATTTCAAAACACGATAAAAACTGCATTAAGTACAACTATTGGTACTCATGAGACAAAAATCATGTTATCCAGTGTACTTTTCCGAGAGGAAGAAGATATGTCTACAATATTAGATATTGTAGCGAAGAAAGACCTGCTGAAGATGGAACGGATGTTCTGAAAGGCCTACAGGCATAAAGGATATATATTTTATAAGTTGAGGACGACGGATCTTACCTAAGAAGATATATTTTAACTTATTTTATTTTATGACTCTCCACCTCAACGGTTTTAACAATGAATTTTATTAGTATTGAAAACTAGAGAAGAAACTATTTTAAAATTTTACAAAGTATTGGCAGTTCCATCTCTTATATATGGATGTGAAACCTGGACGTTAACAAAGGCAGATAGTAAACAAATAGAGGCTGCAGAAATGAAGATGTTGAGAGCAATAGAAGGATACCAAAGGACCGATTAAAGAAAAACGAAGATATAAGAACAGAACTTAATATATTTAATCTCTGTGAAAGCATAAAATACTATCAAAATGCTTACCTTCAGCACGTATTACGAATGAATGAACAGCTCACACCAAGAATAATGTATAATTATAAACCAAAAGGGAGAAGAATGTTGGGAAGACCATTGAAGAGATGGAAGGACCAATTCGACCTATGAGATCGCAACAGGCCATTGGGCTTTATCCTTGTTGTTGTTGTTGATGATGATGATGATGAAATCGCCAAGGCTATGAAACCGGTATAATTAGTAGACCGGGTATGAGGTGAGGTATAAATAATTTGAATTTAAACCTTAATAACTTAGTTGCCTAACAGATGTCTCTTTGAGGTGATAGGATAACTGCCTGTCACTCTGATATTTGTAGGGAAATAAAAAAAAATCCTAGTTCTGTCAGACTTGGAAGTCCCTTGATCAATCAGCCGGTTGCAAGTAGACGATCTTTCCAAGCAGTGTAGGGGGGTGACATGTGGTCAGCATGTCGGTCACCCCAGCCGTTATAGCTGGTTTTCTCAACCTGGAGCCACTCCTTATTATAACTACCTAAATCCCTGACCATGCAGGACGGTCACTGGTCCCATATTGACCAAAATTCCATGAGCAACGTTTTTCCTCATGGATACCCGAACAGAGCAAGTCCCGTAGAAATGCGCCAAAGTACCTTGCATAACCACTCAGTTATGACGTGGGACTTGTGGTATAATAAGTTCAACTATATTAAACTAACTAACTCACTGGCACTATCGAACCCGTAGGTTCATGGCCGCATGGACATTAGCTCTCCGTATATCCCTATCCTGAGACAATGTTATTCAATCATCCCTTGTATAATCTACTTCCCTCAAATCATAGTTAATGTTATTCTCCCACCTCATTCTTTGTCTACCAACTGGGCGTTTTCCCTCTGGTTTTTGCTACAAGAAGCTTCCATGCAAGTATTTCATTCGCCGTTCGTGCCACATGTCTTGTCCATCGCAGTCTATGAGACTTAACTGTTCTCATTATATCTGGCTTCCTAAAAAGACTTGTAGTTCACTGTTATGAAGTCTTCTCCATTCACCTGTCTGTTCATCTCTCTTTGGTCCAAACATTTTCTTAAGAACTTTATTCTCAAATACTCGTAATCTCATTTCCCCCCTTAAAGTAAGAGTTCATCTTTCGCATCCATATAATATAACTGGTAGAATAATACTTTTATATATTTTCAGCTTAACGTTTTTTTGAAAGGAGTTGGGAAGTCAAGAGTCTCTGCAATGCATAATAGCACACATTTCCAGAATTGAGCCTATGTTTAATTTCCTTATGCATCTCATTTCTATTTGTGATTATTGTTCCTAAGTATTTGAATACAACCACTTCCTCAAAATTTCCCTTATTTGTCATTAGCTGTCAATTTCCATTATATAATGTATTTCTACGTGTGACCATGTATTTAGTTTTATTGATATTTACTTCCAGTCCAAATTTCTTAGTGTTACTCAGTAGTGTGTGCGTGTTGTCCTTTAGTATCTCTTCGCTATCGGCCAGTAGTACTACATCATCAGCATAAACTAACAGCTTATTAATACCATTCAGTTGTAAGCCTTCCTCATCCTCTAAATATTCGATGGCGTGCTCTAGTACAAAATTAAATAGTAGAGGAGATAGTGCATCTCCTTGCTTCAACCTATGGTGGATTTAAAAAAATGTCCGAAAACTGTTTGCCTACACCCACCCTACTCTTTGTGCCATTTAGACACATTCGTATAAGTCTAACTAACTTTTCAGGAATTCCGAACTCCAGCAGGATACTATATAACTTCTCCCTCTTAATTGAATCATATGTCTCTTTTAAGTCTACATATAGTTGATGTACAGTACCATTATTAACATGTTTAAATAACGTTCGCAAAGGAGCACTTTTACTCACACGTTTGTATATAAAGCTATAGAAAGAGAGAGTCGTGAGGATTTATTTTTATTGACATTGATTGACCTCTGGCCCTAGATGTTTGTTGTTACTCAATATGGCATGTCGTAGAACATAATTTGAAGCGACACATGTTGTGGAAGGCACATTAGTATCGATAATCGATAAGGGTTTAGTAATCGATATATACATGGTATAGGACAAGGCTTGGATTATTGCATTAGGTTAGGTTCAGATAGTGTTATTAATAACAGGTAATGATACCTTGGTAGTCTTGTGGTTAGAGCATCTGACTACGACGCGTGAGGTCATAGGTTCGATTCCCGGTCAAGCTATAGTAATTTTTTATTAATGACGGAATGTGGATGAATGTAGATATGTATTATTGTGATTTAGTGTAGACATCGATTTTACATATATGTAGCCTGTTATTGTTTTTTGATACAGGTGTATTTGTAGGTATTTGTTTATATTATTAGTTTTATTTTTTATTCATGGAAAAATAATGCACGTACGGCCAAGCAGGCCCGTGCGCAATGTGAATGCATATGTATTTTCTTTATTCTGAAAAAAAGGCAATAAATTCCATTTTCTATCTATCTATCAATAACAGGTACCCTGTAGCGAGACAACCTGCAATGCTAAGCACACGGATCTAAGTTACGTATCAGCTGATTAATACAAAAATGACGTATGTAACATCTGCTGTAGGAAAGAAATCTTTCTATTAGAGACCTGTTATTCATATATCCTTGATATCGTGCTGCCTTGTCACGCAGCGGCCCAGGTTCGTTTACCGGTCGGGAAGGCTCCTGGGTGAGGTTTTCTCACCTGTAAGACAAATGTTGGGACGCTTAGAGCCCAACGGTTCCTGAAAATCCTCCAGCCCTCATTATCATCATTCTTCACCGGTGTGGAAAGCAACAGGAAGCTTTCTCACCTATAATTCCCTAGTAAAGCTTCAAAGTATAGCATGAAAATGTTATAATTGCAGTGAATGACCTGCCCTCGTGCAGAATGCTACAGATAGATAGATGCTTGATACTATGATATGGGATTAAAACCTAAACGTAGGTAACCTAGGAACATTTTAGTTTCAGATCCATGCATTTTAGAGTTGTATCTTAGTTTATGTCTCCTATCATATTAATCGCTGCAATATTAACCAACGTATCTTATAATAATAATAATAATAATAATAATAATAATAATAATAATAATAATAATAATAATAGCTTTATTTTACCTGGCAGAGTTAAGGCCTTAAGGCCTTGTCTACCACTCAACCAGGTTAAAAAAATACAAACAAAAAATAGTCTTAAATCTAAATTACAATATATATATAAACGATTACAAGTTACGAATACAATACAATTAATTATATCATTATATATAATGTCACAATAATCGAATACGAATCATTGTCAGTTTAAGGGATAGACTTAACAAGGGAGGGAAAGGTAATTGAATATCGCTATAGATGTAAATGTGTATCAATATGTTATTTGTGGTACTATATTCTGATACGAAAATGAACAACTTAAAAGTGGGCGTTATTATCCCAGAGAAGTGTCAAATTGAAACTTTAACACCTTTTTTTTAATTTACATTTTTTCTCTCCCTAACATCTGCAGATTCTCGTGTTGAAACTTGAAGTTTTTATTGATTTCAACTGAAAGCTGAGCTTCTTCACTTCAACTCTTTGACACGTTTCACTCCCCACCACCACTTTCTACCCCCTTTTTTGCATCTTCTCACTTTACTAAAATCCACAACACTTAGAAATGCTGTCAAAAAAAAAACGAAGCATTTTATATGTGAAAAAATGGAATCTCCCCTTGTATATGAAATACACAACTTAATATGTTACTTTGACGGATGCTGAATAGAAAGATACATTAAAATTTAAGGGGGTGAGGGATGCAAAAAATATACCTTTTAATTCAGTGGAAAGGGATGGAAAATATAAGTAAATGAACTTCTAGATTCATGGCACAAACAGGGCACTTCATATTTAACTGCTCATTCAAAAAAGATGTATACGAGGTGCTTCGGAAGTAACTATCAAACCCGTAGGTTCGTGGCCGCGCGGACGTAAGTTCTCCATACATCCCTATTATTAACTAATGTTTTCTAATCATCTATATAATCTACATCCCTAAAATCATATTTAATGTTATTCTCTCACCTCTTTCTTGGTCTACCAACTACACGTTTTCCCTCTGGTTCTCCTGAAAAAAGTTTCCATGCTCCTTATTTTCATTTCCCATTGTTGGTTTGCAAGTAATGCGAAGTAATTGTTTAAAAAAGTTTATTAGGTAAAAACATAGGCTAAATTCTGGAAATGCATGTTATTATGCATTACAGAGACTCTTGATGTCCCAACTCCTTTCAAATACGTTAAACTGAAAATATATAAAACTATTATTTTACCATTTATATTATATGGGTGCGAAACATGGACTCTTACTTTAAGGCAGGAAAGGAGATTACGAATATTTGAGAATAAAGTTCTTAGGAAAATGTTTAGACCAAAGAGAGATAAACAGACAGGTGAATGGAGAAGACTGCATAACAGTGAACTACATGGTCTTTATAGGAAGGCAGATGTAATGAGAACAGTTGAGTCTCGTAGAATGCGATGGGCAGGGCATGTGCACGAATGGGGAATGAAAGACGTGCATGGAGGCTTCTTGTAGTAAAGCCAGAGGAAAAACGCCCAGTTGGTAGACCAAGAATGAGGTGGGAGAATAACTTTAACGATGGTTTGAAGGAAGTAGATTATACAGGGGATGATTGGAAAACATTGCTTCAGGATAGGGACATATGGAGAGCTTATGTCCGCGTGGCGTTGAACCTACGGGTTCGATAGTGGCAATTAGTTAGTTAGTTATTAGGTAAAAGAAACTGCCCCTGGTATCTTTACCTTGTGATGAACTGGTTTGCGTGCTCAAATGATTCAAAGAGCTATGCCGGCGGTAGCATAGCCGCCGAAAGACTTATACGATGGAAGGCGATAAGTCAGACGAAAAAGTATCTCGCTCGAAAGAGTGACGATCTTTCACAGTAAAAATACAACCGTCGTGAAACGCGGACGTGAGTTTCACTAGGATAAAATTTACCGAAGAAAAATCAGTTCTCCGGGCCGGGAATTCTACAGAAAATCCATGACAAAGACTCTGTGATCGAATTTTGAATTTACGAATTTGTACCACGGGGTCAAACAGTGAATCAAGTGTACTACAAACAAGTTTTGCAAAGATTGATGGAGAATGTGCGACGCAAACGGCCAGAGAAATGGAGGACTGGTGACTGGTTCCTGCATCACAACAATGCGCCCGCGCACAAAGCAATTTCTGTCCGCCAGTTTTTGGACAAAAATAGGATGAGTACTGTTCCCCATCCAGCCTATTCTCCAGATCTGGCTCCAGCAGACTTTTTCCTGTTCCCACGGCTAAAAATTCGGCTCCGAGGACATCGTTTTGAGGACATTGATGTCATCCAGCGCGAATCGCAGAAGGCATTGGACACATTTAAAGAAGACGACTTCCAGAAGTGCTTCCAGCATTGGCAGAAGCGCTGGGACAAGTGTGTCAACTCCCAAGGTGACTACTTCGAGGGTGACAGTGCTGAATAGAAACTTTGAAGTGTTGTGTTTATGGCCTCATTCCGGAAACTTATTGATCACACCTCGTATATTAAAAAAATCAAGTTATATATATATATATATATATATATAAAATGTCCACCGCTGTGGTCTCGAGGTAGCGTGCTGCCTTGTCACGCAGCGGGACCGGGTTCGATCCCCGGTCGGAGCAGTTTTTTTGGGTGACGTTTTTATCAGGGTTTTTCCTCACCTGTAAGACAATTGTCAGGAAAACGTTAAAGCCCAAACGGTCCCCGAAATCATATGGCCATTATCATCATTCTTCACCGGTGTGGAAAGCAACGGGAAGCTACCACACCTACAATTCCCTAGAAAAGATGCTAAGCATAGCATGAAAATGCTATGATTGCAGTGAAAGACCTGCCCTCGGGCAGAATTACTATGGATGGATGGATGTATTTAAAAAACTCAACATTTGTATATTTTATTGTAAAAACGTTTGGAATCCAACTGTAATAGTTTTTTTAACATCCCATGACTGCTTCGTTGTACTGGAATGTATGGTGTGTACTTGTGAATACTGGAATGTTACAACCAAGAAGAAAGAACAAATGTTAATAATCTTCCCTTAAAGAGTTAGAAACCACAGTAGTGCCGCTGCACAGTAGATGATATTACAGAGGTGAAGTTGGACAGCAGTTGGTGACATTTACAAGTAGATAATCGCTTGATATCCCGGGATTATATCCATCGTGGAGCAGACAATTTCTCTCAACCGTGTGGACATATCTTCAAGCACCCATCTGCCAACCTCTGCTCAACTTTTATAGCTTTTATAGCTTGTCTGATATGATATATTATTATTATTATTATTATTATTATTATTATTATTATTATTATTATTATTATTATTATTATTATTATTATTATCATTATTATTTTGATTATTATTATTATTACTATTATTATTATTTAAAATTGCAGACTTTCACGGCAGGTATTTTGATTCATGTATTTTATGTCTTTCGGGCTAAATGGCCGTGGTCTGGTTTTATTAACACTCGACGTTTCGTCTACTACTGCGGTAGACATCCTCAGGAGATTCTGCATGTTCTTTGAGCTCTTAACTCTTCAAGTGTCGGCTGCAGACTGGCTTTGTGTTGGAAATCGTCTCCTTATTTATAGATGAGTATTGTGTGGCGATGTTTTCTATACGGTCCGTTACTTTGGAGCTATTTTTCTGATTGGTTGTCCCTGTCGTAAGTCATATATTTTATTCTCGTGTTATATAATGCCGGAATCCAAATTTTATTAATCTTCATAGTTTCTTCTTTTTTGTTAAAGGAATTTTTGTGTTTGTAAATTTCAATAGCCTCTCTGTGAAGTCTGGTGTAGTAATGTTGTGTTTTGGATAAAACTTGTGTTTCTTCAAATTTTATGTCATGTTCTTTGTTATTCACTAAATGTTCTGCTACAGACGCTTTTTCAGTTTGCTTTCACCTACAATTTCTCTTGTATTCTTGCACTTATCATCCGTTTTGTAGTTCCTATGAACACTTCACCACAACTACATGGAATACGACATATGCCTGCAGTGCTTAAAGGTTCTCGTGTATATTTTGCTGGATTTAATGTACTCGTATTACTAATTTTATATGTAAGCTTGTTGATAGTCTGGATCTTATGTTTTTTTCAGAATTCGCCCTATTTTGTCTGTTATAGATTTAACATAAAGTAGAAAAACCTTACCTTTTTATTTGTTCCATAGTTCTGTTGTTAGTTCCATGTTTTTTAGGATTTACTGCACGGTTGAAATCAATTTTACTAAAAATTAAAAGAATCAACATGTTTCAACAGCGAAGCTGTCATTTTCAAGACTAAATATTGAATTACTATTTAATTTTTTACTAGAGCATGCCATTAAATCTTTAGAGAATGAGGAAGGCCTACAACTCATTGGTATTAATAAGCTGTTAGTTTATGCTGATGATGTTGTACTACTGGCCGATAGTGAGGAGATACTAAAGGACAACACGCACATACTATTGAGTAACACTAAGAAATTAGAACTGGAAGTAAATATCAGTAAAACTAAATATATGGTCACACGTAGAAATTCAGTATATAATGGAAATGGACAGCTAATGACAAATGAGGAAAATTTTGAGGAAGTGGCTGAATTAAAATACCTAGGAACAATAATCACAACTAGGAATGAGATGCACAAAGAAATTAAACATAGGCTCAATTCTGGAAATGCGTGTTATTATGCATTGCAGAGACTCTTGATGTAACAACTCCTTTCAAAAACCGTTAAGCTGAAAATATATAAAACTATTATTCTACCAGTTATATTATATGGGTGCGAAACATGGACTCTTACTTTAAGGGAGGAAAGTAGATTACGAGTATTTGAGAATAAAGTTCTTAGGAAAATTTTTGGACCAAAGAGGGATGAACAGACAGGTGAATGGAGAAGACTACATAACAATGAACTACATGGTCTTTATAGGAAGCCAGATATAATAAGAACAGTTAAGTCTCGTAGACTGCGATGGGCAGGACCTGTTGCGCGTATGGGAAATGAAAGACGTGCATGGAAACGTCTTGTAGGAAAGCCAGAAGGAAAACGCCCAGTTGGTAGATCAAGAATGAGGTGGGAGAGCAACATTAACTATAATTTGAGGGAAGTAGATTATACAGGGAATGATTGGAAAGCATTAGCTCAGGATAGGGATGTATGGAGAGCTTATGTCCGCGCGGCCATGAATATACGGGATCGATAGTGCCAGTGAGTAAGTAAGTAAGTAAATATTGACTACATGTTTTACAATTCTATCACCAAGAAGATCATTAGATTATTAAATTTATTGGATGTATTTGATGTACCTGGCTCAGAGCAGAGAAGAATTCAAGGGAAAGACAATTTTATGGAGCCGGAGTACTGAATGTATCCTACTATAATTTATAAAGCACATATATGGTGTTTGTTTGTTTGTTTGTTAGGCTGAAGGAATAATTCACTGTGCGGCTATTTGAAATATAACTATGCAATTTAGCGAATTAAAGACATCATTTAATTGAGCGGAGCATGCGCATTGCCCGTGTAATGTTCACTCACTACATTAGCCTCCTCTTGCACATGCGCACTGCAGAAGTATTCATCTAACTACTGTACACATTAAGCAATTGTTTGTATTACAATTATTGGCTTAATCACAGGTATTAAGGGTGTATAAAGTATCATATACCTCCTCTGTACTCTCAGCGTATCTTAGCTGCCTAATAATAATAATAATAATAATAATAATAATAATAATAATAATAATAATAATAATAATAATAATAATAATAATAATAATAATAATAATAATAATAATAATAATAATAATAATAATAATAATAATGATAATAATTATTTATTTATTTTATATACAGATTTTCAATGTTTGTATATCTTACTGTGCCCGAAGTTGTATTTTCCTTCTCCACTCCTTTCTATCCATCCACTCCATTTCCTCCAGTCCTCTTATTCTCATTCCGGTTCTTATTTTTTGCATCGTCGAGTTTCGAGGTCTTCCTTTTCTTGTTCTTCCAGGTGGATACCATTTGAATTTTTTTGGTAACCTTTCTTCTTGCATTCGTCGTACATGACCATACCAATTAATTGCTTATATCTTATATATTCTACTATAACATAAATGTAATATCTTATATAATCTACTTCTACTACTACTATTTCTAATAATAATAATATTAATAATAATAATAATAATAATAATAATAATAATAATGCTGATGATAGTAAGTATCAGTAAAACTAGATATATTATGTTCACACATAGAAATATATTACACAATGGAAATGTACAGTTAATGACAAATGAGGGAAATGTTGAAGAAGTGGCTGAATTCAAATACTTAGGAATAATAATTACAAACAGGAATGAGATGCACATGAAATTAAATATTGGCTCAATTCTGGAAATGCTTGCTATTATGCATTTCAGAGACTCTTGTCGTCCCAACTCGTTTAAAAAAAACGTTAAACTAAAAATATATAAAATTATTATTCTACCAGTTATATTATATGGGTGCGAAACATGGACTCTTACTTTAAGGGAGGAAAGGAGATTACGAGCATTTGAGAATAAAGTTTTTAGGAAAATGTTTTGACCAAAGAGAGATGAACAGACAGGTGAATGGAGAAGACTGCATAACAGTGAATTACATGGTCTTTATAGGAAGCCAAATATAATAACAACAGTTAAGTCTCGTAGGCTGCGATGGGCAGGGCATGTGGCACGAATGGGAAATGAAAGACGTGCATAGAAGCTTCTTGTAGGAAAAGCAAAGGGAAAACGCCCAGTTGGTAGACCAAGAATGAGGTGGGAAATAACATTAACCATGATTTTAGGGAGGTAGATTACATAGGGGATGATGCCATAAATCTTTTTTGTTTTTTAAATTTCAATTGAAACTTAGCTCGGTATCAATACAGTAAGTATCCTGGAAGTGGCAAATATTTGACCACTCTGTATCTCTAAATTTCTTCGCTAACATATTTTACAAGAGTATTTTCCTGCAGGATATAAAATATTGACTTCCTCTGACATAAATAAAATAAATGTAACAGACGCTATCAGTAAAATCTATGTACTCTACTTCTTACAGTTATAACAGTTTAGAATAACAGTTGTATATCACAGTCAGTATCAGCCACACCTACTTGTTATGTATTCAAGACAAGATGAATACATGTGTCACTAGTAACGTATACAAATCGCTCTTCCACATAACAGCTGTTGAAACGGTTCAATATAAATGTTCATCTATAAATTCAATACATTTTACTGAACAATACGTGAATTGAAATCAAATTAATATTACATTCAACACTTTTGTGAGTTATTTCAAAATACGTTCATTGAAGCGTTGATAAAGTCTATCTCAACTTCATTTCACAAAAACAGTGAATATAGACATAAGGAGATAGATAAGAAATTTCCTATACAGAGTGGAAAGAAATTATACCTCTCTCAAGCTACGTTCCAGTTGTAGTGTAAACAAACTAGATGTATGACTGCATTTTCGTTGGTCGAATAACGGTTTTACCTTTAAGCGTGTAAGAAAATGTATTTTTATTTAACGCTCAAAATTAAGAAAATAAAATAAATTATTATTTACATATACAATTCTACCATTTAGCTCAATTACATAGTTAGTTTTCTGCTGTTAAAATAAAAAAATGAGGGAAAAGAGAGCACAAATACCGATGGAAAGAACATTTAGATAGAATGGACAATACAAGATTACCCAAAAAGATCAACACCTACAACCACATGGAAGAAAGATCTTTGGGAAGGCCAAGGAAACGATGGACCGGAACAGATCGCATTGACCTAATCCTGGAAAGGAAGAAGAAGAAGAAGGAAAAAGATTATGAGCAGACAGCGGGGATATATTACCTAGATGTCAAGTTGCGAACAAACGAACTTAGTTTATTTACAAAGTACTAGCGACTGGCAGACAATGTCAAGACTGACGGCGGCATCCCAGTTTTTACCTCTTATTGTTGCTGTTATATTCTTTTAAATCTAGATTCTATTGTTATTTTATTTTCCTCATACATACTTTTTATTGTAGTTATTAAGCGTTGAGGCACGCCTTTCTGTTTCATTGTATTCTACAATTTATTCCTGTTAACTTTATCAAACACCTTTCAAGATCTGTGAGTACCGTAAAAGTGGTAGAATATATTCTCCACGTTTTTCAATTTTATGGTTAATAGTTAAAATACAATCTGAACAGGATCTGCCTTTTCTGAATCCATTTTGGGCTTCTAGAATAATACTCCCCATAACTACATTTAAACGTTTTTTTTTAATATAGATGCATAATTTTATAATAGGTACCAAGACATTTATCCCTCTCTAATTTTCACACTTTTGACGATATCCCTTTTTATAAATTGGATATATTATGGCCATCTTCCATTTAAACTATTATTATTATTATTATTAGTATTATTATTTTATTTGTTTATTTATAAACAGAATTTTAATATTTACACATCTTTCTTTGCCTAAAGTTTTATTTTTCTTCTCCACTCGTCTCTCTCCATCCAATCCATGTCCTCCAGTCCTCTTGCTCTCATTCCCGTTCTTATTTCCTGCATCCACGAGTTTCGAGGTCTTCCTCTCCTCCTTCTTCCAGGTGGACACCATTCCAATGTTTTCCTGGGTAATCTTTCTTCTTGCATTCGTCGTACGTGCCCATACCAATTTAATTGCTTATACCGTATATAATCTACTATTGAATAACCAATATTCATTTTTTCTCTTATGACAGTATTTCTTATTTTGTCTAATTTTGAACATCTTGCTGCTCTCCTCAAGAAATTACTTACTTACTCACTTACTCACTGGCACTATCGAACCCATAGGGTTATGGCCGCGCGGACATACGCTCTCCATACATCCCTATCCTCAGCTAATGCTTTCCAATCATTCCCTGTATAATCTACTTCCTCAAATCACAGTTAATGTTATTCTCCCACCTCATTCTTGGTCTACCAACTGGGCGTTTTCCCTCAGGCTTTCCTACAAGAAGCTTCCATGCAAGTCTTTCATTCCCCATACGTGCAACATGTCCTGCCCATCGCAATCTACGAGACTTAACTGTTCCTCAAGAAATTATTATTATTATTTTTATTATTATTATTATTATTATTATTATTATTATTATTATTATTAAAGAAATTGCTTTAGACAGGAACCTGTGGCGACATATCACTTTGGGTTGAAGGAGAAACACTGTATTGTGGAATATTCGTAAATAAAAAAAATATTATTATTATTATTATTATTATTATTATTATTATTATTATTAATGTTGTTGTTGTATTCAAGACATAACCAAATTTATTATAGATAGACGAAAATATTGGAAGGGTCATATAGGAAGAATGGAAGAAAACCGGCTTGCGAAAAGAGCTAAAGAAGATAGACCAATGGACGGGAGAAGAACAAGAGGAAGACCAGCCAAGAGATGGATAGACATTGAATGCAAATCCAGTACGTCTTCCTCCGAGGAGTGATTTTGGAAATAAACAGGATGAAAATCCTACAAATTAGGCAGGACATGTTGCGCGTATGGGGAATGAAAGACGTGCATGAAAGCTTCTTGTAGGAAAGCCAGAGGGAAAACGCCCAGTTGGTAGGCCAAGAATGAGGTGGGAGAACAACATTAACTATGATTTGAGGGAAGTAGATTATACAGGGAATGATTGGAAAGCATTAGCTCAGGATAGGGATGTATGGAGAGCTTATGTCCGCGCGGCCATGAACCTTCGGGTTCGATAGTGCCAGTGAGTAAGTATGAAGATTATTATTATTATTATTATTATTATTATTATTATTATTATTATTATTATTATTATTATTATAGTACCGAAGGTAATATGTTTTATACGTTAATTGTCCTAAAAAGTACCTAAATGATGGAAGAAAACCCTATTCATATCGGTAAAGTATATTTTGAGCCAATAAAGGACAGACAGATTTACACATACTTATATTTGTATATAAAGATTTTACTTCAAGTAAATATAGACTTACTATTTTGGTACTATTTCCCCGCAGTCTGGTCATGTGCATTTTTGTTAATCGCTAGGGGAGTTATTTAGCACCCTGTATACTGGGAGCGTGGAGCAAAATGAAATGATGGTGTCTGTGATAGTGTATTGTGTACACATTGTAATGCAAATGTCTGTCTGAACACTAATTAAAACATTCTCAGTTCATTGCTAGACGAGTTTTAATTTGCACGTGTGATAGAAATTCAAACTCGATGTTCCCTAGAGACGTTCTAGAGAATTTTGTTTCTACAATTGTACGTTCAAATCTGCATTTAATTACATTCTGGATATCTAGGTCAAGCACAGCGATAATGCTCACCATATAATTTGACAGCTGATCAGTATGGCATTTATGTCAAGATACGCATATTCCGTTCACATGATTCCTCCCATGTGTTGAGCCTTGCTTTTTCTTCCCCTCCACTTCTCGGTAATTAATATAGCTTTCATATAACATCTCATAATTATTTTTTTTTAGAATATTTCATTTCGCTATCAGTCAAAATCATGATATGCCGTTGAACCACCTATATCAAGCAAAAACATCCTTATATATAAATCACTAGTATTTAAGAACCCATAGGTTCATGGCCGGGCGAATATAAGCTCTCCATGCATCCCTATCCTGAGCCAAAGCTTTCCAATTATTCCCTGTATAATCTACTTCCCTCAAATCTGGTTAATGTTATTCTCTCACCTCATTCTTGGTCTACCAACGGGGCGTTTTCCCTCTGGTTTTCCTACAAGAAGCTTCCATGCACGTTTCTGATTCCCCATTCATGCCACGTGTCCTGCCCATTGCAGTCTACGAGACTTAACTGTTCTTATTATATCTGGCTTCCTATAAAGATCATGTACTTCACTGTTATGTAATCTTCTCCATTCACTTGTCTGTTCATCTCTCTTTGATCCAAAAATTGGCCTAAGAACTTTATATAATATATATATATATCCATCCATAGTAATTCTGCCCGAAGGCAGGTCCTTCACTGCAATCATAGCATTTTCATGCTATGCTTGCAGCTTTACTAGGGAATTGCGTAGGTGTGGTAGCTTCCCGTTGCTTTCCTCACCGGTGAAGGATGATGATGATAATGGTAATTGTAAGGATGATAATGATAAGGATGATGGCCATATGATTTCGGGGACCGTTTGGGCCGTAAAGTTTTCCTGACATTTGTCTTACAGGTGAGGAAAAACCCCGATAAAAACCTCACCCAGAAAAACTGCCCCGACCGGGGATCGAACCCGGGCCCGCTGCGTGACAAGGCAGCACGCTACCTCGACACCACAGCGGTGGACATAATATATATATATATGTTTTAATTAAATTTTTACATTTAGAACGGAAGGTCAGATATGATATGAACAGAAAAATTAACCACTGAATCGGGGTTTGAACCCGAGACCTCTAATCTTGTACGTTAATGACATACCATCTAGTTCACTCAGGTATCCCAGCACAAAAATCTGTAGCAAAATAAGATAGAGGTCTCGGGTTCAAATCCCGGTTCAGTGGTTAATTTTTCTGTTCATATGATATATACATTATTATAATAGCTTTATTTTACCTGGCAGAGTTAAGATCTTAAGGCCTTGTCTACCACTCATCCAGGTTAAAAAAATTCTTATATCTAAATTGCAATAAACAAAATATTACATGATATATCTACAATACAGTTATTATTTACAATATATTGCTTTTTTTGTCTGAAGGTCTTTCAAAATCTCTATTCCATCATCAGCAGGTCTTTCTTCGCTATACATTTATTGATGTTCTCGATGCTGGTCTTAGAATCTATGTTCGATCATCAGCAGGTCATTTTTCACTACATTTATTGTTGTTCTCGATGCAGGGCATAATATTAAAACCAGCATCGGGAACATCAATAAATGTAGCGAAAAAATACCTGCTGCTGATGGAATAGAGATTTTGAAAGGCCTTCAGACAAAAAATTATACATATCTTTTTTTGAAAGTTGAGGACGACTGCATTAACCTGAGAAGGTGGATATTTTAACTTTTATTTTTAATTTTACTTCTTCAAACTACATTTATCTCAATATTAACAGGGCTAACCTATCAATCGTTCTGATTTTCATATATTTTATTCTTAATATTTTTAGGGGGTATACTTGTACTACGATTTTAAACAATGAATTTTATTAGTATTGTTACAATATATTATTTAATCTAGATTTAACGAATGAAATATAAAATGTACAAGATAGAAAAAATACTATCAATGATCTAGAATAAATCTTTCTAGAGAAAAAAAATATTATTTAGCAACAGGTAACTTTATAAGCAAGACATAAAAGTGTCATGTGTGATATCTTGAGGAAGGGAATTGCAGGAACAGGCAGAAGCTACTGTGAAAGAAGTAGAATAACAAGTGCTATGGAGAGGGTTTGTTAGCGGTGCAATTTAAGATGATCTTGTAGAAGATTCCCGGACTATTGGCCGTGGTCTTGAGGCTTGTAGTTCCCCGACATTTCGCCAGAGACTGCGTCCGGCATCATCAAAGGTTGTCTTGAGACTGGCAATTTTGTCGACTACCTGCTTTATTTATACATTTATCCGCGACGGACGCAGTCTCTGGCGAAACGTCGGGGAACTACAAGCCTCAAGACCACGGCCTAAGTCAAGTACAGTCTGTCACTAAGGGTCAGTTTTACCAACATAAGTCAAGTACCTAGGAACAATAATCACAAATAGGAATGAGATGCACAAAGAAATTAAACATAGGCTCAATTCTGGAAATGCGTGCTATTATGTATTGCAGAGACTTTTGATGTCCCAACTCCTTTCAAAAAACGTTAAACTGAAATATATAAAACTATTATTCTACCAGTTATATTATATGGGTGCGAAACATGGACTCTTACTTTAAGGGAGGAAAGGAGATTACAAGAATTTGAGAATAAAGTACTTAGGAAAATTTTTGGACCAAAGAGAGATGAACAGACAGGTGAATGGAGAACACTACTTAACAATGAACTACATGGTCTTTATAGGAAGCCAGATATAATAAGAAAAGTTAAGTATCGTAGACTGAGATGGGCAGGACATGTTGCACGTATGGGGGATGAAAGACTTGCATGGAAGCTTCTTGTAGGAAAGCCAGAAGGAAAACGCCCAGTTGGTAGACCAAGAATGAGGTGGGATGATAACATTAACTATGATTTGAGGGAAGTAGATTATACAGGGAATGATTGGAAAACATTGGCTCAGGATAGGGATGTATGGAGAGATTATGTCCGCGCGGCCATGAACCTACGGGTTCGATAGTGCCAGTGAGTAAGTAAGTAAGTAACTGTATTACGCCAGTTTATCCTATGCAAAATGCAGGACAAAACTGGAGTAATACAGTTACCTCTTTTGGTGAAATCGATCCTAAGAGTGAGCCAAGAGAGGTTATTGAAGTGCTTGGTAATATGATCATAACGGCAGATATTGAAAATGAATCGAAGGCAAGAAAATAAATTAATTTCTTTGATTTAGAAATAATGATGTTTCAGTATGTCTTTACGTAAGGATTAAAAGGGTTGAAATGTTGAAAATAACTAAGCGTAACACCGGGTACGTCACCTAGTAATGTAACAGAAATCAGATAATGTCTGTAACATAGTATATCTCTTCTATACTCTATTCATTATTCAATGACCCGAGACGAAGCCATCATTTCCGGGTCATTGGTGCGCTGGGAAGCAATCACAAGTTATGCACACCCCTACTAACATTACGATAATGCGCTGTCTCATACAGAATGGCCAGAAAAAGAACATTTTCCCCAGCTAAAATAAATTATTATTATTATTATTGTTATTATTATTATTATTATTACTTACTTACTCGCACTATTGAACCGTAGGTTCATGGCCGCGCGGACATAAGCTCTCCATGCATCCCTATCCTGAGCTAATGCCAATCATTCCCTGTATAATCTACATCCCTCAAATCATAGTTAATGTTGTTCTCCCACCTCATGCTTGGTCTACCAACTGGGCCTTTTCCCTCTGGCTTTCCTACAAGAAGCTTCCATGCACGCCTTTCATTCCCCATACGCGCAACATGTCCTGCCCATCGCAATCTACGAGACTTAACTGTTCTTATTATATCTGGCTTCCTATACATACCATGTAGTTCATTGTTATGTAGTCTTCTCCATTCACCTGTCTGTTCATCTCTCTTTGGTCCAAAAATTTTCCTAAGTACTTCATTCTCAAATACTCGTAATCTCCTTTCCTCCCTTAAAGTAAGAGTCCATGTTTCGCACCCATATAATATAACTGGTAGAATAATAGTTTTATATATTTTCAGCTTAACGTTTTTTGAAAGGAGTTGGGACATAAAAAGTGTCTGCAATGCATAATAGCACGCATTTACAGAATTGAGCCTATGTTTAATTTCTTTGTGCATCTCATTCCTATTTGTGATTATTGTTCCTAGGTATTTGAATTCAGCCACTTCCTCAAAATTTCCCTCATTTGTCATTAGCTGTCCATTTCTATTATATACTGAATTTCTACGTGTGACCATATATTTAGTTTGATTGATATTTACTTCCAGTCCTAATTTGTTAGTGTTACTCAATAGTGTGTGCGTGTTGGCCTTTAGTATCACCTCGCTATCGGCCAGCAATATTACATCATCAGCATAAACTAACAGCTCATTAATACCATTGAGTTGTAAGCCTTCCTCATTCTCTAAAGATTATTATTATTATTATTATTATTATTATTATTATTATTATTATTATTATTATTATTATCTTCCTCAAGATTTAATACTAGAAGAAGATTTAGGGACAATTGAACAGACTGAAGAATATAAGTATTTGGGAATTAAAATTACTAAAAATGGAAAACAAGAAACAGAGATAAGAAACGGGATCAATATATAAAAGTATGCTATATCTGCCCTAAATGGAATAGTATGGGACAAACACATCTTCAAAGAAACAAAAAAAAACTATTTTTAATACAATAATCAGAAGCATTATTACCTATGGAGCTGATGTGTGGGCTTTAAATGCACAAATGAAAGAAAAAAAAATTGCTCGCCACTGAAATGGACTACTGGAGACGTGCTGCAAGAATATCCAGGAAGGATAAAATCCGAAATTCATATATAAAAGAAAAATGCAGGTACAATATTCAATATTAGATTTTACAAAGAAGAAACAATTAAATTGTTACGGACACATTAGAAGGATGGAAGAAGGAAGACTACCTAAGATAATCATGGATTGGGAACCACAGGGAAGGAAAAAGAAGGGTAGACCAACTATTACGTGGATTCAGGGAATCAATGAAGCTAAGAGGGAATGGGAAATAGAAGAATATATATGGATGAACAGACAGGAATGGAAAAATGTGTTGAAACAAATGTGTAGTTAACTGTGAACATGGGTACCGAAAAAATGTATATTCATTGTAAAAGCCGGAATAATAAAAAAAGTATTATTATTATTATTATTATTATTATTATTATTATTATTATTATTATTATTATTATTATTATTATTATTAATTTGGATGTCATATTTAAAAGCTGGATAGCACAGTAGTACGTAGAACTCTATTTCTGAGTTCACGTCAACATGTTGGACGATGTGCAGTTTCAATCTGTATTATTGCCAACATCACGAGAATTAAAACTGTACGGATTGAGAGGTATTATTGAAACGTTTCCTGGTATTCCATTGGCAGGAGATGGCGTGCGGTGAAAGGAAAGGTCGATAACATGACTCATGAATGAAAAGAAAAAGCCAGGATTTTCAGTGAATGGCAAGAAATATAGTGCGATAACGCGATAGCGCGAAAACCATATTTTCCACACGCAAAATACAGCCTCACCACGTCAACCTACTCGTAATGAGCGGAAGTGTAATATTTTCTATAGCTTTTATTATCCAGGTAATCGCTACTTTGCTTCAAAAAACTAATTTACCTTTCTTTCGGATTCCAACTCTTTCATTATTAATTCCTTCATTTCCACATCATTATCAATGATAATTAGCTCAAATATAGACTTTTATAGTAGTAGTAGGACTTTATTAGACAAAAAGTAAGATATTTACAATATTATTTACAAATATGGGTCGCACGGGCAGTAAGCCGTACGTGCTGTTGACAGTCCGTTACAATAAAGTAATAATTGGTACTAGTGTAAAGAAAAATAAACAACAAAAACAGCAATAACATTACAATTACATAAAGAAAACACAATAATAATATTACAATTAAATAATAACACAATAGCATTATACACTAAAAACATTAACATTGCAATTACATAAAGAAAACAGATAGGCACAATTCCAGCAAATATTACAGAGACTCTTTGACGTCCCAATTCCTTGATAAAAAACGTTAAACTTAAAATATATAAAACTATTATTCTACCAGTTATATTATGTGATTACGAAACGTGGACTCTTACTTTAATTATTATTATTATTATTATTATTATTATTATTATTATTATTATTATTATTATTATTATTATTATTATTATTCTACCAGTTATATTATATGGGTGCGAAACATGGACTCTTACTTTAAGGGAGGAAAGGAGATTACAAGTATTTGAGAATAAAGTACTTAGAAACATTTTTGGACCAAAAAGAGATGAACAGACAGGTGAATGGAGAAGACTACATAAGAATGAACTATATTGTCTTTATAGGAAGCCAGATATAATAACAAATGTTAAGTCTCGTAGACTGCGATGGGTAGGACATGTGGCACGTATGGGGAATGAAAGACTTGCATGGAAGCTTCTTGTAGGGAAGCCAGAGGGAAAATGCCCAGTTGGTAGACCAAGAATGAGGTGGGAGAATAACATTAACTATGATTTGACGGACGTAGTTTATAAGGGAATGATTGAAAAGCATTAGCTCAGGATAGGGATGTATGGAGAGCTTATGTCCGCGCGGATATGAACCTACGGGTTCAATAGTGCCAATGAGTATTATTATTATTATTATGATCATTATTATTATCATTATAAAAATAATAATAATAATTATTATTATTATTATATTATTATTATTATTATTATTATTGTTATTATTATGATTTAAGGGAAGTAGATTATACAGGGAATGATTGGAAAGCATTAGCTCAGGATATGGATGTATGGAGAGCTTATGTCCGCGCGGCCATAAACCTACGTGTTCGATAGTGCCAGTGAATAAGTATTATTATTATTGTTATTATTATTATTATTATTATTATTATTATTATTATCATTATCATGAAAATAAGTGTGACGCTGTAACATGATTGTGTCGTCAAGGAAAAATGTTGGTAATCAATGGAGGAGCCTAGAAAAATATGACATTACCTTTGTTTGACCACTTACAAAGCTATACGACTTCCGGGAGTTATTATTGTATTCGCCATTTTGACTTGTTGGATAATAGCTTCTATTGTGGCGAGCAGTCATTTGTTAACGCAGAGAGACGTCATGTAAGGAGGCTTTGACGAAATGAAGTCTTTATTCAGAGCAAAGCTGGATTGTTCTCTTGGTCATTCAATTGTTTAATGAAAACCTGTCTCTTTCTGTTGTGGAAATCTGATTAATGCGGATTGACAAGGCTCTTCCATTACCTCGTCGTCTGTCCTTAGCTTCCTGGAAGCAAAGGTAATAATCAAACCATCTCTTCCCATTTTCTGACAGTTTCTCTGGCAGTCATACATATATCTATGACGCCATGTCTGTTACTGAAATGATTTTACGAAACAATGCCATTGCGTTTCCTTTGATTCACAGTATAGCTAATGCCCTTTTAAGGGCTTTCTTCTGTACTGGGCAGAATCTTTATACATCGTGTCCCATTAAAACATCCAACAATTTAATTACTCATAACTCACAAAGTATGTGGATTTACGAAAAGAGGTTGGTATTAAAAGAAAGAGTTAATATATGCTGATGATGTAGTATTATTGGGCGATAGCGAGGAGATACTAAAGGCCAATAAGCACACACTATTGAGTAACACTAAGGAATTAGGACTGGAAGTAAATATCAATAAAGCTAAATATATGGTCACACATAAAAATACATTAAATAATGGAAATGGACAGCTAATGACAATTAAGGGAAATTTTGTAGAAATGGCTGAATTCAAATACCTAGGAACAATAATTGCAAATAGGAATGAGATGTAGAAATAAATTAAACATAGGCTCAATTCTGGAAATGCGTGTTATCATACATTACAGGGACTCTTGACGTCCCAACTCTTTTTAAAAAACTTAAAATTGAGGGTACATAAAACTGTTATTATCTCAAATACATTATATGGATGCAAAACATGGAATCTTATTTTAAGGAAGAAGAGAAGATTACGAGTATTTGAGAAAAAATCTTAGGAAAATTTTGGACCAAAGAGAGATGAACAGACAGGTGAATGTAGAAAACTATATAACAATGAACTACATGGTCTTTATAGGAAGCCAGATATAATAAGAACAGTTAAGTCTCGTAGATTACGATTGGCAGGACATGTGGCCTGAACGGGGAACGGAAGAGGTGCATGGAACCTTCTTGTAGAGAAACCAGAGGAAAAAACGTTGAGTTGGTAGAGCAAGAATGGGGTGGGAGAATTACATTAACCATGATTTGAGGAAAGTAGATTATACAGGGAATGATTAGAAAACATTAGCTCAGGATAGGGATGTGTAGAGAGCTTATGCCTGCGCGGCCATGTACCTACGGGTTCGATAGAGCCGTGAGTTAGTTGGTTATTAATAAAATAAACTCAAGGAATTTGTGTTTTCATTTGTTTGCAGTTAATGCTTCTGTCTCATGTTGGACAATAATAACATAAAACAAAATGGCGACTCCTCAGCAACGCACATAAACAGTTTTCTGGTAGCGAGGCAATGTTTCATGTAACAGGATCTGTTGATGGGCACCATGTAAAGATCAGGAGTACGCAAAATCCATACCTCCACGGTGAGCACGTCCCAAATTACCAAATTATTATTAATAGTCAACGCGTTTTAGTAGCGATGCTATCATATCCTGATAATGATAGTGTCGCTATTGAAACGTGTTGACTCCTTTATAAAAAGTAATTTGGTGATTTGGGTTCTTATTGACTTTGTGTAATACAATTTTATCACGAAGAAAATCCTGTTAATTAATACCAAAATTAAACGGTTTGGTGCGGCAGTTGAAAAACAAGATTATCAGTCCTTTTTTCTCCATAAGTCTATATCTGGCCCGGAATACCAATACATGTTTGTACTGTCGTGTACCCACAAGAAGCTGATCTGCAACTCAAGTAAACTATCAGCAAGACGGGGCCCCACCACACTGGAGCCTTGATGTTCGGGAATCATTCACAGAAACTTTCCCAGATCGCTTGATTGGACGCTGTGGACCAATTTGCAGGCCACCACATTCGCTTGACATCACTCTTTTGAAATTCTTTCACTGGGGGTATATAAAAGACCGTGTGTTTGCGACTCCAGTACTAGATCTTCATGATATATGAACCCGTATCTTTGACAATTGCAGCAGTACTAACGGACATGTAAAACCGAACGTGACACGTAATCTACATTGTTCGTGCTACTAATGGTGCTCATATAGAAATGTTTTTTGTGTATTTGAAGCAATGCACATTCTTTCAGTTTCTCTTTCTTTTAATACAGGCCTCATTTCACAATTTCTCCTACTATGTTAATTATTTGTATTATAAGCCTATGTTTTCCCTTTACAGGGATTTAGGCGCTCTCCCCCTACAGGGAAGAATTTGAACCATACTAATTTAGTTACACTTGTTTTCGTATAGATGTCATTTTGAGTGGTACGTGGTCAGCATTCCGCCTCATACTGACATCTAGGAAACCAAGGTAGTACTAGGACGGGAAAATTCGGTAAATTTTGCTTAGAGGCCTTTTCATTCAGGCTTAAGGATTTTTTACGAGCCTGAAAATCTTCAGAATCGGGCCCACGGCTTAAAGTCCCTCCCGGAGGACTTGCTCCTTGGATTTTTCCGTCCTAAAAAATCCATCGACCCCGGCCGGGTTTGAACCTTCGACTCTTGGGACCAGAGGCAAGGAGCATAACCACTAGCCCACCGCGGCCGACTATGTTAATTATGACTAAGACTAATAAAATTGACATTAAATTCCGTTTAAGTAAATAGTGATAAAGTAAAATGTTGAAATATACCTTTGGGCAGGTGCCAAGGTGCAAAGGAAGCAAACAACATTTCAATATTAAATGAGAACACACCCCACTCGTGCAACGCCTTAAATGAAATTTCAAAACACCAGTAATTTGCTACCGACGACGATTTAAGACCGTCAACATCCAAAGCAACATCAACGACAACAGTTAGTACAACATATTTCTTCTGCTGATGATGGAAGTCGACTTCCGAAATGTCTATAGTTACTAATTTTAAAAATATATTAACGGAGTTGAGGACGAGGGCACCTGCCAAATGGTATATAATTTAACATTTTACTGTATAGTTATGAATAATCAAAATCTCGGAGGTTTAAATGGGATACTCGGTATTAAAAATTCAGCCTGCGTTTTTTCTGCTCGGAAAACTCAAAAAGTAGTGTAGCGTTTTGACTTAATTTGTGAAAGATAAGTTTTTATGCTATGAAACAAGCCACTGAATGTGTGTTTCTTTCTCTGTTTCAGGTGAGTACTGAGTCATAACACGTTACAATGTATTACTCCGCTGTCGTAAGTAGGTGAGTTTTCTATAGTAATCTAGTAACCCTAAGAAATTCAGCGGTTTGGCAGCATCGAGTACTTTGACTGACAAAAAACGTTCAACAGAAAATCTTTGTTGAAAATTAGTATATGATTATCACGTTTAGATGTAGTCTTTGAGGCCTGATTGGCCTTGTTTGCAAGGCTTGATATTCCGTGACGTCCCGCCAGAAACTGCACCCTACATCCCCAATCTCGAGCCAACCCTTGAGAAAAGTTTGAGAGACATTTGAGAAAAATGTTTTCGTCTCTTTTTAATCGTGCAGTAATCAGATAGAATTTATTTAAATGAACACAACAGATATTTATAGAAAAATTCCAAATTACCTTTAGTTATTTCATTACATTTCGCAGATTCTTGACAAATCATTTTTTACTAATAAAATCTCTTCCTACACAATTTATTAATCACTCAGTCCTTTCTACTCGCTGATCGTTTCACACAGATAATTTTCTTGTCTTCGTCCCAATATTAGTAAGCAACTGCTTATATATGCCCAGTTGGCACTTTCTTTGGGGCAAAGATTCGAAAATCGACTCTCGTAGTATGGAGGTGGAAAGTTGTCCTCGAGTTTTCAGATTTGTGAGTCGTCCGCTGACGAATCCTTCTCCACCATAAGACCTCGACTTTCGCTGCAATCACAAAATAAAACAGGTCAACAAAGCGTCACAGTACCCTTTGGCCCAGAGGTTCCCAAACATTTTTGTCTCGTATATCACGTGCCAATTATTTTTCTATCTTTGATAGACCCCCTGCTTTCTAATATGTAATTATTGTGAATTCATAAACATCAGATGAAGTTCTGGGGGGCACGCCGTAGCGTAGTGGTTAAGGCACTGAGCTACAAGCCGGAGGGTCGAGGGTTCAAGTCCTGTTGGGGTCAGGATTTTTAAAACTGACCCAAACCCTCTGGCGGCACCATGGCCCTGGGGTCGACTCAGCCTCTAACGAAAATGAGTACCAGACGCTTGTTCTGGGGGTAAAGGCGACCGTCACGCAGGGCTGACAACCCGGCTGACATAAAGTGCCGATTGTCTAGAAAAAGTGGGAGCCTTAACCTCCCACTACCCCAAGGGCCTCCTGAGGCCTGTTGTGGGATCACTTTATTTTGTCCCGCGCCGTAGCCGAGTGGTTAAGGCAGAAAGCCTTGGCGCAGAGCTAAGGGACTTGCGCTGGTTCGAGTCTCCATGGGCGAAGAAATTTTCTCATGGTATTTCGGCCAGTATGGGACCGGTGCCCACCCAGCATCGTGAGGCATTTGGGTAGCTACAATAATTAGCGGCTCCAGGTTGAGAAAACCAGCTATAACGGCTGGGAGACTCGACATGCTGACCATATGTCACTCATACACTGGCTGATGATCATCTACATCTGTGATTGACACATGTGCATGTGAAGCCAGCAGCCGGCTGGTAGGCTAAGGGCCTTCTAGGCCTGTTGCGCCAGGAGAGTTTTAGATGAAGTTCTGACAGCTCACAGTTGCTTCTTACTTTTGGTTTCGCTTATATGAACCCCCAGTAAGTCAGAGTCGACCCTTGGGGGTTTTATAGGGCCATTTTCTCAGAAATTATTTGAGGTTTCTTCTTCTTAAACTTAATTTGTAGGATTTTCATCCTGTTTATTTCCAAAATCACTCCTCGGAGGAAGACGTACTGGATGTGCATTTACTGTCTATCCATCTCTTGGCTGGCCTTCCTCTTGTTCTTCTCCTGTCCATTGGTCTATCTTCTTTAGCTCTTTTTGCAAGCCGGTTTTCTTCCATTCTTTCTAGAGGTCATCATCATCTGCATTCATGGATTAGGTCTGTTGACCCGTTCCGACTTCAACCCATCTCTTTCTAGGTCTGCCCACATCTCGGGTGCCTTTAGGTTTGTATTTTGTTATTTGTTTTGGATATCTCTATTCATTCATTCTGTCTATGTGTTGCTTCCATTTTTGTCTATATGTATCTATTTTATCAGTTATTGCAAATATTTCAAGTTCCTGTCTTATTTCTGTGTTCTTGATTCTGTCTTCCTTAGTGCACCCTTTAACAGATCTCAGAAATTTTATTTCTGCCGCCGTTATCCTACTTAGATCTTGTTTCTTATGTATCCAGGCTTCTGATCCATAGAGCAGTACCGGTACTGCCAACGTTTTATAAAATTTCAATTGGGTCTCTCTTGTTTTGTTATTTAGTTATCGTTTTATCGTACCACATATTCCCTGGAATTTTGCTATTTTATTATTTATATCATAATAATAATTAAATGAAATGTCACATCCTAGATAATTGAGATGGTTCACCTGTTCTATGATTTTGTTTCCTATTACTATTTTGGATGTGATTTGATTTTTCCCTTGGAATGCCATTACCTTAGTTTTTTCTATGGATATTTTGAGATTGTATTGTTCACATATTTTATGTAGTTTAAAAATATTCCTTTGAAGTTCGTCTTCTGTATTTGCTATTATTACCTGGTCATCAGCGTATAATAATGTTTTCAAGTAGTGTGTTTTATCTAATTTTATTCCTAGAGGTATAAATGTGAATTTTTGCACTGTTTACATACATGTTTAACAAGTTTACTGAAGCAGTTTTGAGTTACATTTCTTCTTACTTTTGAAAATGTAATGTTTTTAAACTCCAATATTTTTTTAACATTTTTACAACGTTTACATTTTTTAAACAACTAATAATTTTAAGAGCACCAAAGTGCTTCCATATCAAGAGATGTAAGTACTATGCATGCTTAAAAAATTTAATACATTTGCCTCTTATAGTTTCTGAGAAAACGGGTCTTTTATGTGAAAATTATAGTTTGTGGAAAAAACTAGTTTAAGTAAAACGTTAGTTATGTAATATTAATGATGCAGTCATACTTAAAAAAGTATTAAAATACTAAAAATGAGCATATATTAAAAATATTTATATTAATTTGCGCATAAGTAAAAGAATTGAGGAGAAGGAATTATAGTGGTTAGGACATGTCTTAAGAATGGAAGATGAGCGATGGCCGAAGCAACTGTATGAATGGCATCCGAACAGAAAGAAGAAAAGAGGAAGACAAGGACCAAGGTTAACATGGAAGGAAAACATGAAGACAGTAATGCAAGCTAGAGGGCTAAGCATCGAAGATGCCCAAGACCGTAGGCTTTGGAGGTTTGGCACGGGAAGACGGCAGCAGCTGTAAAAACCCGAAGATAGAGATAGATTAATTTGTGCAGACTTTTTAAAACTACAGTAAAACTTGCTTAATCCAATGTCAACAAATGTATTGATCCAGGCAAAAATAGTAATTTTACGAGCATTTATTTTGTATAAAACGGAATCTGTCCAACGGGGAAACGGAAGGATATTTCTACAAATGTTTATAAGGCGGAAAGAGAGAGAGAGAGAGAAATTAGTTTCCACTTCATTGAATTCCCGTTAGGCGAATTAACAATAAGTGATGATTACTGCCGCCGCGCCGGGTGAAGTAGAGTTTCTACCTGTATCTGGAATTTTCTTTCGGCCACACTGCACACAGGTTTTGAGAAATACAGATTAATTTAATAAATATTTGGCGTGTGACATGTATCTTACAAATAATCAGTGCAATGTAAAATCTTAAATTATTTTAAGATCTGAGACCGAATGTGTGCATATCTTTCACAGGTAGCGTTCTGAATTTATGGAATAAAGATGGCTAAATCGTATGTATCATTGTCATTAAACGAAAAAGTGATTGAAGATAAAAAACTCTCAGTACGCGGAATAATGACTAAATTTAAATAATTTATGAGATTTTAAAACACAAAGAAAAAATAATGAATGAAATGGTCAAATGAAGAGCAAAAAAAATCCAACGAGGTGTGGGAGTGTTATACAAGTCCGCGTTTAAAAACATTTCCAAAAATCTGGACCATAGTTAGTGAGTGAAAATGGAACTACATACTTTAATTTCAGGATACGCGCCTAAGAGACATTTTTAATGCTGACGAGACGGGACTGTTTTTTCGTGCGTTACCGTCGACGTCGCTCGTACATACTATACTTCACTTTCCAATGGCAGCGGAACTACAATATTAATCGGTGCTGTATAATCTAACATTGGTTAGCTTTTTGTTTTCTTTATAATGCGGAAAGTTGCCTAATGTGGAAAACAAAATTGGTCGCATGCGATTCCTCTTTGAACAAGTTTCACTGTATTATAAAGTACAAAAAAACCAAATTTGAGAATGTTTTACTAAAATCATTGTTTAATCTCCCCTCAACAGGGATCTGAACCTGGTGATTATCATTATTGTGGACTTGTATTAATTTGCGCACATGTTGTAAATATATTGTGGGGTTATAAAACGTGGAAATGTTAGAGTATTGTGTATGACAGATATTATTAAAAAATCCAGGGGGTTGCTTCCTGTCACACAACACACAACTATACACAAGTTTCAGTCAGGACATGTGTTGGTTGAGGGGGTGCGGGGGTGTGAAAATATACAGTCAAGTGGTGTAATTAGGTGCACTGGTGTTTTCGTATTCCGCACCACTCTGTTAAATGAGCTTCACCCACACCCGCATCCCGGTTCCTCCAAAATTAACCGCAATTAAAGAAAATAGTCAGTTAAAAACACTATGCATTTCTCTAATCACTTAATTCTAAAGCCAGTCTTACCTGTAATTTTGTAATGTCTACACAGTACAACAAACCTGCAATAATTACGTGTCTCAATGCAAGAGGTAGATAAGTACCTGAGGATGTTGGGAGAAAACATTTATTTATTTACTTATTTATTTATTTATTTATTTATTTATTTATTTATTTATTTATTTATTTATTTATGTAAATGCCAAATTCCTACCAGGGAAATGAAAAGAATTTTAAGTACAGAAATGGATGTTTTAGGAAGATCAGCTGGAAAATCTAGAATGGATAGAATACGAAATAAAGAAATAAGGGAAATTATAGGTGTACAAGAGGAGCCGGACATCATAGACATCATAGACATCATAGAAAAGAAAAGATTGCAGTGGTATGGTCATGTCAAACGAATGCCAGAGTAAAGATTGCCAAAAATTGTTATGGAATGGATCCCAATGGAAAGGAGGAAGAGAGGAAGACCGAAGAAAACTTGGATAGAAGGGGTACAAGCAGCTATGAATATCAGAGGAATGGAGGAAGATCAATGGATGGATAGAGAGGAATGACGTTTGGTTTCCGGAAGGCGGCGGCAGCTGCCATGATACCGGATGATGATGATGATGATGATGATGTAAATGCAGTGGCTTTTATAATTTTTCATTATCCAATAATGACTGCGGAGAAAAAACAATAACAAACAATGAAAAAAAAGATTATTTAATGTTCATCATCTTTTCCCTGGCTTCCCAGTATCTGTCCACGAAACTGCAGGTTGTTAGGGTTTGGCAAGTTCGGATGTGATCAGCAGATACATTGTTGAGTTGGTAGAAGACCGAGGCGATGAAGGTGTTTACCCAGGCAGTTGTGTCCTGTTGCAGTGCGGAATGATTCAACGGCTACTCTTCAGGGCCAATCTGGCGGTGTAGGGGACAAAATATATTTGTACAGTAATACAATAAGAATACATATTACTCAAAAATAAATATTTTGCACGGTATTGACAAGACAATGAGCATGTTCTCGTGCTCGGGTATAGTTTAGCTACAGACATTATATATCCATCCATAGTAATGCTGCCCGAGGGCAGGTCCTTCACTGCAATCATAGCACTTTCATGCTATGCTTTCAGCTTTACTAGGGAATTATAGGTGTGGTAGCTTCCCGTTGCTTTCCACACCGGTGAAGGACGATGATGATGGCCATATGATTTCGGGGACCGTTTGGGCCTTAAAGTTTTCCTGACATTTGTCTTACAGATGAGGAAAAACCCCGATAAAAACCTCACCTAGAAAAACTGCCCCGATTGGGGATCGAACCTGGGCTACCTCGAGACCACAGCGGTGGACTACATTATGTGTATATATATATATATATATATATATATATATATATAAAACATGAAAAGAAATAAATGTCTGAGTCAGGGATTTGAACCCGAGATCTCTAACTTTATACGTTAGCGCCCTAACCAAGTAAGCTACTCAAATTTTTTATTTTATTTATATATATATATATGATTCTAAATTTACACGAGAGACTGCGGGATATCGATCCAACTTCCATCTATAGTGGCTACTATAAAACGAATGTTTAATTTTATTGCTGTAACGCTTGTATATTTCAATTTTTAACTGTATATTTGACATATAGCAATGAACTCCATTTATGACATAAATAGAAAAATAAATGCCTGAGTCAGGGATTTGAACCCAAAATCTCTAAATTTTTACGTTAGCGCTCTAATCAACTGAGCTACTCAGGAATCCTAACATATCCTAATATATATATATATATATATATATATATATATATATATATATATATACATATTTCAATTCCTTCTGGATTTTTTCGTGTTGAGGCTTGAAAGTAGTTTTGAAGTTCCTTAGGACAGGTTACTGGCCCCAGTGGTAGGGCTGCTACCTTTTAGTCTCTGGACAGACATTAGGATACTGCATTTACTCATTACCCGATGGAACGGTTATACCGCCGTGACTCGGTCCTCAGAGCCTCGTTTGTGAAAACGGGTTGTACCACGAGAAGGTGAGGATGAGAATTGGGTAGGAGAGGTTATACACACGTCACTAACCCTTACAACCCTACAAAAAAACAAAATTTCTGATTATAAGTCAAGATGGAATAACATATTCATCGAATGGAAGATCACAGAATACCCAAACAAATGTTAAGATATCAACCTACAGGAAGAAGAAGACCAGGACGTCCACTCAAAAGACTTCTGGATGGTGTTTCTCTTGAGGCCAAAACAGGTCAACAAATGGCCTAAATTCGTGAATGTACTATGATGATGATGATATATATATATATATAGTAGGTAGTAGTAGGACTTTATTAGACAAAAAGTAAGATATTTACAATATTATTTACAAATATGGGTCGCACGGGCAGTAAGCCGTACGTGCTGTTGACAGTCCGTTACAATAAAGTAATAATTGGTACTAGTGTAAAGAAAAATAAACAAAAACAGCAATAACATTACAATTACATAAAGAAAACACAATAATATTACAATTAAGTAATAACACAATAGCAATAACATTACAATTACATAAAGAAAACACAATAATATTACAATTAGATAATAACACAATAGCATTATACACTAAAAAAACATTAACATTACAATTACATAAAGAAAACACATTCATATTACAATTAAATAATAATATATATATATATATATATATATATATATATATATACATTACAAAGTTGTAATTAAAGAGAGAAGGAAAAAAAATAAATTTAGGTGCCGGTTTCAAGACAAAATAAATTCTGGCACTTAAGGAATAAAATGAATAATAAAAGTATGAACAAAATAAAATAATGAACAATAGATTAATACAATACTTAAGAAGGTAATGAAAAACATTTGTAAATGAGGGGATATTTGATAAATAATGCACATAAAATTAGAACTCTGTTGCCGTTCACTGTAAACGAACGAAACTTTACAAAACATATCTTCAACCTATATTCAACATCGTCACTAAGTTTCCTTGTTTTCCAAAATATGACTGTGATGTACTTTAGTTTTAAAATGGCGGGTGCTCGTGGAATACGTAAGGCAGAAAGAGACGTCATTGAATATCAGGAGGATATGACATTCTTGCTTTGCCTCGTTCTGCCCTGATATTGTGCTACCCAAACGACTGACAGTACTCCTAACCACTGATTGATCCCATAGATATTTCTCAAGTGTCTGCGAATATTTAAAATCGTTTCCTTCTCCGCAAAAATAAATTCAATCACGTCTCTCTGCTTTGTTCATGTTTCACGAGCAACCCCATTTTTAAAACAGAAGTACACCACAGCCATCTGTCGGAAAATAATGAAATTTCGTGATGTTATAAAGGAAGGCCTGAAGATACACTCTGTAATGTTGCATTAATGTCCACTGCTGTCGTCTCGAGGTGGCGTTGTGCCTTGTCACGCAGCGGGCCCAGGTTCGATCTCCGGTCGGGACAAGTTTCCTGGGTGAGGTTTTATTCGTTTTTTTGTCCTCGCCTGTAAGATAAATGTCAGGAAACTTTAAGGCCCAAACGGTCCCCGAACACCATCTGGCCATCAATATCATATTCGTCTAATTAGCTTAAGTTTAGTTTAAGGCCTCTCCTGGTGTATCATTACCATCATCAACAACTCACATATCATCGGGGCAGCGTAACCCGGCCTTCCAGGCACCCCAACCTTAGAAGTGGGTTACAAATACGCCATACCAGGAAAGAATACCAGGAATGTCGAAAATGACGACCGGGGGTATTTGGAAAAAATGTTGCGTTCATTTACAAATGAAACACAATCGAAACTCAAATTATGTGAATTATTTATTGAATGACATGTTAGTATAAAACAAAATACATTTAGGAGAAATTTTAAAAATATAATACGCCATCTCACACACAAAGAATTAATACAAAGGAGAATTATATAAACAAAACTATTATGTAATAGATTAATACCAAACTGAAAAAGTTATTAAATGCATTTGGTAGTAATAGAAAGCAAAACAAAGGTATTATCCCGTTAAATATACGTAAATGGCTCATTTATTCATTCAGTCATTCATTCATTGATGTAAGTGTTATCTGTGTCTAAATATTCTGCATACCAGCGCCAGTTTCGTGTTAATTTTTTGTATTTTTTTAATCCCACTACGGCCACCATTTTGAACCAGTTTAACAAATTGATTCTGAAGTTGACTGCATTAAAACTTGAATCAACTGAAACGAATTTAGAATTAGTAACGGGATACCGTAGATGACAACGCTCTAATTTACAATTCCATGTCCACAATGATCGCCATTAGCCCAGAAGAGAACAATTGTGCCGCCATTGTTATGCCAGGTCTGACGCGAATAAATTATAGAAATCGCATTCACACGATCTTGCATTGAATTATGGGACACACACATTTTTTTTATATTAGTGGCTATTCTAATTTCGGGTTCCATCTATCACTCGATAGGCTTTTGTTGTTTTCTACATGTATTGTTGCGTTTAATGGCTTCCGTAGAATTTGTACTGTCCATACCATTTTGCATTCGGATCTACATGGCCGTGTTTTACTGATAAATTATTTTATTAGATTTTCTGCGTCAGGACTACTTCATGCAGAATGTAAATTTCCCTTCACAGTGTTACCAGAGAAGTTTATTGTATTTTTATGTTTAAAATTTAAAGACGCCGTCGCATTTAGCGAATATCAGAAGGCTTTCTGAATTGTTTTTCCTTTTTTTTTATTCGTGTGTTCATTTATTTATATTTTTTCTAGGAATAACCGAAATCTCATATCGAAAATTAATCATTACTTTAATTTTAGAAAGTTCGCCGTGATGGCTCTGGTGGTAGATTCCTGAATACTAGCCCCGTGCCCGATACCCCGTGGGATTCAAAATTTAATGTTATATTTATTTTATTTTATTAAAAAATTAGGACTGGAAGTAAATATCAATAAAACTAAATACTGCATATGGTCACACATAGAAAAACAGCATATAATGGAAATGGACAGATAGTGAAAAATGAGGGAAATAATGAGGAAGTGGCTGAATTCAAATACCTAGGGACAATAATCAAAAATAGGAATGAGATGAATAAAGAAATTAAACATTGGCTCAATTCTGGAAATGCGTGCTATTATGCATTGCAGAGACTCTTAACGTCCCAACTCCTTTCAAAAAACGTTAAACTGAAAATATATAAAACTATTATTCTACCAGTTATATTATATGGATGCGAAACATGGACTCTTACTTTAAGGGAGGAAAGGAGATTACGAGTATTTGGGAATAAAGTTCTTAGGAAAATTTTTGGACCAAAGAGAGTTGAACAGACAGGTGAATGGAGAAAACTACATGAAGTGAACTACATGGTCTTTATAGGAAGCCAGATATAATAAGAACAGTTAAGTCTCGTAGACTGCGATGGGCAGGACATGTGGCACAATTGGGGAATGAAAGAGGTGCATGGAAGCTTCTTGTAGGAAAACCAGAGAAAAACGCCCAGTAAATTAGGTGAGAGAATAACATGAAATACGATTTGAGAGAAATAGATTATACAAGGAATGATTGGAAAACAGGATAGGGATGAATGGAGAGCTTATGTCCGTGCTGCCATGAACCTAAGGACTCGATAGTGCCAGTAAGTCAGAGTTGAAAGAATCTCGGAGCTAGATTGTGCACCTGATTCGTGCATTGTACTGCAAACCTTTGCACAGTGCATCTGTTGAGTTTTATGGAAAAAAAATTAATTTAAAACTTTTCTTTAATTTTTTAATTATTAATTAATTTGATTAACTAACTCTTCATAATCAGAAGTAAGTGCTAATTTACTATAAATTGGTTTAAGAGACAATTACTTGCTTTCAGTCATCTGTTACTGTTGTTGACAGCGGTTCGACAGTCTGATGGGGACTTTAAGTCTGGCGGTCTCCTTGCTGCTTTTCGACAGGAGTAGGCTTCATGCCGGCTTCGGTTTTCACCTTCTAGCTTATCTTCATCATCATCCCTCAAACAGTACAATTTACACAACACAAATACATAAACATACACCCATCCTACACTCCTCTCTTTACACATCTACAAGAATACAACATCTACATAAAGTGGTCTACCGTAGTGGTACGTAAATTAAAAATAGACCACTTAACACCATCTATCCGCCCAGCGCGAAACCTGAAACATGTACAGTGCAGTGGGTTGGATTAGAACACACACGTTTTAGGTGTCATCTATACTTTATCATGGTGAAGTGTAGCTATTACACTGGTCAACATAATTTTTGTCTCATGAGTACCAATAGTTGTACTTAATGCAGTTTTTATTGTGTTTTCAAATATGTATTCGGAATTTCTCCATCACCCACAGTTTTTTATTTCAATTTCAATTAAGGATTTAAATAATTATTTTCTGCTTAACAAACATTAAAGGGATTACGTCAAAATCAAAACATGCAGTGGTGCACCCTGACTTGCAAATCTGCAACGAGACCAGTTCCACACTGTGAAGATTGCCCATACCAAAACCTCCAGAACATGTGACATTAGATGAAGAGAGCTCAGATTCTGGTGGAAGTAAGGAAGAAGAAGAACAGATTTTGGTGATACAACTTTTGAACAAAGCTGTTCAACTGAGCCTAATTTATTGACTCAAGAAATCTTAACGATCTCATACGAGATTTAAAGTTATCCAAAAACCAGTCTGAAATGCTTGGTTCCCGGCTAAAAGTATGGAATCTCTCGAAAACTTTGCGTGGTGGAGAAAAACCGATATCATATTTGAATTCAGGAGAGAACATACTATTAGAATTATATTTTTCTTTCTGAGACAAAAAAAAGTTTATTTTTGTTGCTCAATGTGATTTATGCAATCAAAAACAAAAAGTTTTGCCTAAACCGGGTTTGAACCCAAAATATCGTGCTTCATGCATGAATACTGTACAACTTAGGCAATCCAGGAGCAGAAACACAAATTGTCTCTCTATTTGAAAATTCCCATGTGTCCCTATTAATACTTATTTTTCACATTACAACTTGGTTTCTTCTACAGACAAAGAAACTATCAGTATGATCACATCGGTACGTACCTTATATTTTAATGCTTACACCTGTTTTCTATATTGAAGTTTCCATTCTTAACTTTTATACCTGTTTTAATAATAATATTATTTTTAATAATAATTTTTAATAGTAATATTTCTCACAAGAGTGGTTATCCTTCAACACAAAGTGATTTGTCGACAGAAATCCCTATCCAATGTATCTTCTTCCCTAACACCCCTTGTGTCCAAACATCTCTTGATTTACCTCTTCGTCTAGCCTCCCATTTAGGGACCTTGTTTGGTATTCTATCCTTCCTTTTCCATTAGTATGAGCTGTATAATAATAATAATAATAATAATAATAATAATAATAATAATAATAATAATAATAATAATAATAATATTTTTTTATTATTATTATTCCGGCTTTTACAATGAATATACGTTTTTCCGGTACCCATGTTCACAGTTAACTACACATTTTTTTCAACACATTTTTCCATCCTGTCTGTTCATCCATATATCTTCTTCTATTTCCCATCCCCTCTTAGTTTCATTGATTCCCTGAATCCACGAAATATTTGGTCTACCCTTCTTTTTCCTTCCTTGTGGTTCCCAATCCATGATTATCTTATGTAGTCTTCCTTCTTCCATCCTTCTAATGTGTCCGTACCAATTTAATTGTTTCTTCTTTATAAAATCTAATATTGAATACCTGAATTTTTTCTTTTATATATGAATTTCTGATTTTATCCTTCCTGGATATTCTTGCAGCACGTCTCCAGTAGTCCATTTCAGTGGCGAGTATTTTTTTTTCATTTGTGCATTTAAAGCCCACACATCAGCTCCATAGGTAATAATGCTTCTGATTATTGTATTAAAAATAGTTTTTTTTTGTTTCTTTGAAGATATGTTTGTCCCATACTATTCCATTTAGGGCAGATATAGCATACTTTCTTATATTGATCCTGTTTCTCATCTCTGTTTCTTGTTTTCCATCTTTAGTAATTTTAGTAATTTAGTAATTTTATTCTTCAGTGTCTTTAATTGTCCCTAAATTTTCTTCGGTATTAAATCTTGAGGAAGATCACCTATTGTCATATATCTAGAAAATAATAATAATAATAATAATAATAATAATAATAATAATAATAATAACTAAAGTTAAACTGTATAATACAGTAATAAGACCGATTTTAACTTATGGCTGTGACACATTGGTACTGAAAGAGTCTGATAAACAAAAACTATTAATATTTGAAAGGAAGATCTTACGGAGAATTTTTGGACCAATTAGAGAAAGCGATGGCACATGGCGTATAAGAATGAACTTACTTACTCACTGGCACTATCGAACCCGTAGGTTCATGGCCGCGCGGACATAAGCTCTGCATACATCCCTATCCTGAGCTAATGTTTTCCAATCATTCCCTGTATAATCTACTTCCCTTAAATCATAGTTAATGTTGTTCTCCCACCTCATTCTTGGTCTACCAACTGGGCGTTTTCCTTCTGCCTTTCCTACAAGAAGCTTCCATGCACGTCTTTCATTCCCCATACGCGCAACATGTCCTGCCCATCGCAGTCTACGAGACTTAACTGTTCTTATTATATCTGGCTTCCTATAAAGACCATGTAGTTCATTGTTATGTAGTCTTCTCCATTCACCAGTCTGTTCATCTCTCCTTGGTACAAAAATTTTCCTAAGAACTTTATTCTCAAATACTCGTAATCTCCTTTCCTCCCTTAAAGTAAGAGTCCATGTTTCGGATCCATATAATATAACTGGTAGAATAATAGTTTCATATATTTTCAGTTTAACGTTTTTTGAAAGGAGTTGGGACGTCAAGAGTCTCTGCAATGCATAATAGCACGCATTTCCAGAATTGAGCCTATGTTTAATTTCTTTGTACATCTCATTCCTATTAGTGATTATTGTTCCTAGGTATTTGAATTCAGCCGCTTCCTCAAAATTTCCCTCATTTGTCATTAGCTGTCCATTTCCGTTATATACTGAATCTGAATTAAATAATCCAATACGAAATAAAAGATTGTGCGATTCAAGAAACAAAAGTGTTTGTCAAATTAATTTTGAAAATTGTAACCTCATCATGCGCACCTCAACACATCTATGAAATCTCGTTTTCAAATCTTGTAATGTTAAATAGCAAGCATTATGATGACGAGGGAGTTTATATGTGCAGAAAGCGTTTAAGTGACATTGTGTTAATTGTTCAGGTGCCCAGTAGTTGTGTAGCTGCAAGTGACAGTGTCACCGCCAGTGCTATGTGATTACACCCTCAGTCTGACACATACCTACCCCCTCCCACCCTCCACACACACACATACTCTAACAGTTACCTTTTTTAATCACAGTTTTACTATCCAATCCTGTTGTTTTTGACGTTAATAACAGTTCTAATAACAGTTCCCTAAACAGGCATTACGGTTGTAATTTTTTTAAGGCGAAAATAAAATGTATAACTAGTTATCCCTTAAATTCGTAATGTATCCCTTTGGATATATCACTTGGTTCACTAATTTAATACTTTAAATAAATCAAAAGGAAACGAACAAAAAGAAACCACTTAAAACGTGAGTCTGTTTATACAACATACCTAATAATAACAGTTATACAAGATTCCGTTTCCACTGCAGTCCGCCACATTCAAATAAGTAACAGAACAAATTTGTGTTTTGCGTATTTAAGGGTTATAAAAGGATAGTTTATCTAACAGTTGAAACTAGAACATAAAAACAGATCCACATGAGCAGAAAGGTACTTCGTACGAGTTATATATAATATTTTATCTACTTAACTCATTCGCTTCCAGCTTAAATGCTCCATGCGTTTTCGCAGAAACCGGATTTAAGTTATTGTAAATTGTATTGTATATTTTCAGATATTAAAAACAATAATAACGGTACTTGAGATCACAGTAAGGGTGAAGGCAAAAATACATTCCTCTACTATTCATAAATGTCAACAAAAGATTATCCTGCCAAGGGATGTACAAATATTAGAAAATATATAAAAGCAGAGTTAAGCGAGTATACCTCGTCTTCTGAGTCGAAGGTAATTTAACTGCCTGCGAGTTTAACTCGTCTTTTGAGGCGAATGGGTTAAGCGTTATTTCTCGACAATAATAAGATGCCCTCATAGTTATAATGTATGCCTATTCTTTCAAAGTCCACGTGAATTCTCGATTTTGCTTAAATCATCATCATCATCCATGCAAATATTAGGCCTAGTGGCCAGTTACTGTCACAAAAAGGAGTTTTCCATCCAGCGCTATTTTGGACGTCCCAGCGATCCGAGCTTGGTTTGAGACTTGAAATGAAATGTAAATTTCTCATGCAATGTGTTGCTGGCCCAGAGGGGTATTATTGTGGGGTTCTCACAAATGTAGCATTTCCTCTACATGAAGGTGATGTGGTTATACCGCCAATACTCGGTTCTCAGAGCCTCATTGTAATAGTAGGTTGCACTACGAGCAGGTTAAGGATGAGATTTGGATAGGAGAAGTGTGAAATGTATATCACTATCCTTTGGAACTCTGAGGTCCGAAGATTCTAGGTGTATGCATTTCAATTTCCTGATACATTCTCACACAGAACTTTGAATTATTATCTCTATGCACAGAGAAAACAATCCAGCTAAGATAAACGTATTCGAGGAGATACAAATTTTGAAGGCAGTTAACAACGACCATATGATAAATGAAAACGCACCCAGTACGTGTAACTCCTCTACCAGATCTTCATTGGAACACCAGTATTGAATCCTGCTGATGATGGAAATAGTCCCGAAAGCCCTACAGATAAATAATCTGTAAGTTGAGGAGAAGGACCTTTTAGGTAAATATTTCATAATTGTATATTTTAAGTTTAATTATGTAACAGGAACACTAAAACGAACTTTCAAAATAAAGCCAGCAAAGTCTCTATAATGAAATTATGCAAGACATGGCAGTTCCTGTTATTACTTATGGTTCCGAAACAAGGACAGTGATAACACAACAATGTGCCAGAATCGAATCTGCTGATATGAAATTCCTCAGACCAGTAGCAGGGTATCAAAGAACAGACAAAAACACAACACAGAGATAATACAACAACTAAAAGTAGAGGAATCAAACACAGCAATAGTGAAATACAGAACAAACTGGAAAGAACACTTGGCAAGGATGACTGAGAATAGAATATCAAAAGCAGTATACAACTATTCACCACGAGGAAGAAGAAGTTTGGGAAGATCAAAGAAAATATGTAAACAGCAGCAATTTGGGGCCAGAACAGGCTAATAAATAAGCCAAAACCGTGACGAATAATAATAATAATCTTGTAAGCCCATATTTCCCTTAACAGCGATTTAGGCACTCTCTCCCTGCAGGGAAGAATTTGAACCATACTAATTTAGTTACACTTGTTTTCTTATAGATGTCATTTCTGTGGTCCGTGGTCAACGTTCCGCCTCAAGGTAGTACTAGGACGAGAATATTCGGTGAATTTTGCTTAGAGGCCTTTTCATTCAGGCTTAAGGATCTTTTACGAACCTGAAAATCTTCAGACTCGGGACCCACGGCTTAAAGTCCCTCCCGGAGGACTTGCTCCTTGGATTTTTCCATCCTAAAAAAATCCATCGACCCCGGCCGGGGTTGAACCCGCAACCCACAGGACCAGAGGCAAGGAGCATAACCAGTAGTCCACCGGGGCCGATTAGTAATAATAATAATAATAATAATAATAATAATAATAATAATAATAGACAGATAGATCATCCGTTGATTAATGTCTTAGACATCGTCCGATTCCTAATAGCCAATTTTGTCTGTCCATCCAATCTCCTGGTTGTAGATGTTTCTCCTTCATGTATAATCATTTTACCTGACTCCAGTAGGTTTTAGGTCTTCCTCTGCCTCGTCTTCCCTCAGGTTTCCATTCCAAAACAGATTTTGGTAGTCGTTCCTCTTCCATTCGCTGGACATGTCCGTACCATCTTAATTGCTGAGTTTTGATATAATCTAAAATAGTGTCTTCAATCTTCATTTTCTCCCTTATAACTGAGTTCCTAATAATAATGATGATAATAATAATAATAATAATAATAATAATAATAATAATAATAATAATAATCATCTTATACAAAAAATACTTGAATGTGCATTTGTTCTACTAAATTCCTCTATGTACACAACACATACGTGACGTGATCTGCCGAAGTGGTGTTTAAACTGAAATTATCCATCTTTAATCCCATCTATTCGCCTATAGCAGAATCCGATGTGGTTATTATTAGAAAATAGGAACACAATGTTCAAATGGATAATTATTATGTTTGAAGTTAACATGTCAGAAATGTTGGGCGGTTTTAATGAAAATCAGACTGTTATTTATAGCTATGCTTGTAGCAATCACAATTAAAACTTATTGTTGCGTTAACAGTTGAAATTGGAACAGTGAATAACAAATTAAATGCAATCTATGAAATCATACGTAAAGTTGATTTATAAACATTATGAGAGGTTTAAACAGCGCACTTGATGCTTCAGTGAGGAAAATGTAAACTTTAATCCTTCACAGTCAACTGTTTGTACAGCTACTGCCAACTTGATATAACAAAACACGCCAACATACCCCGTTCTTCAATTTTCTATACTTAACAAGTACTTATATTTCATGAGAGAATTGTTATACAAGTGCAGATTATAAACGTTCTAAGTGCCTTTCAGTGAGATTATTCATTATTAGAGTGAAATATAATAATTTAATAACATAATTTATATTTTTTCGAGCAGAATGGATCCCAGCTAACATTTTCTAATTAAAAAAATATATTAGCTTTTGGAAATAAATTTAATTCTTTATCTTTTGTGTCTAGTTTCAAGTATTTGGGCTGTGATGTTGGCTACAATGTGGAAAGAGATATTGACTCCAAAATAAATAAATTTCAGACGGTGTGTGGAACAATACAGAGAACATTCAAAAATAAAATTAGAAAAGAAACCAAGATAAAACTGTATAATGTTATGGCAGTTCCCACAATATTGTATGGATGTGAAACTTGGGCTACAGTGAAAAACAGAAGGATAGAATACAGACGGCGGAGATGAGGTTCCTAAGACAAGTAAAAGGATGTACAAGACTTGATAGAATAAGAAATGAGGATATAAGACAAGAATTGAAAGTACAGCCTTTATTGGATAAAGTCACGAATTACAGACAGAAATGAATTGATCACATGGATGGAATGAGTAAGGAGAGATATCCATTGTTAGCAAGAAATTATCAAGCAAGAGGAAGACGTGATGTTGGAAGACCTAGAAGACGTTGGGCTGATGCATTATGAAGTCGGAACGGGCAATTGCCCAATCCCTGGAGTGATGATGATGATGATATTTTGTAATGGCTCTCTCGGCAGATTAATTTATGTTATCTGATCTTTCAAGTTTATCATCGCCATGAACTTATTTATGTTTAGGTCAGTTGAGATGGTTCCTATGGGATCTTAAAATGTGGTTTGCCAGTCCATCTTAATTTAGGCCTTCCTCTATCTGGAAGTCCTTTACGTTGACTATTTAACTCATGCCCCAAATGGGAGTCAATGACCAATCACATTTCAATGATATTTATTTACATCCAATCACAGTCGTTTTTCACCTCGATTTTATCAGTTTAATTTTCTTCTTCTTCTTCTACTTCATGAAATTAGGCCTTTTGACCTGTTTTCACACCACGTGGGATTTAATGAATCCTCGTATCTAGTAAATGGGCGTCCAACATTTCTATGTCCTATTGGTTTGTACTTTAGTAACAGCTGAGGGATTCTATATGTAGGCATTCTCTTGACATGTTCATACCAGTTGTTTCTCATGTTGTCAATTCTATTTGTTAAATTGAAAATATTTAAGTCCTTCCTAATATCCTCACTTCTTTTCCTGTCCAAAATTGTCACACCCGCTACTGAACGTAGGAACTTCATTTCTGCAGTTTATATTTTCCTTCTGCCTGAACGTAAAATCAACCTCCTCCTTTTTAACATGTCGAATAGGCCATAACATTATTCTACAGTGACCACATCTGGCAACCTAATTGTATATATAATGCACGAATGTAACCTTATCGTGGTTGCGGGAGATAACATAAAAACATTTTTAGCAATTCATTATATCACAAAAAAAAAAAGAAACCACTGTTTGCACTTTCTTAAACGTATTTTTCCCCTGGTAATAACATTCCAGAAAAATATAATCGACATATTTACATCATAGGACATCAGAAAATAATTAATATACAGTTTGATATGTTTCATTTTTTCTCCACTAGGGTGCATTCTTACAATATTGCGATCATTTGGCAATAAATAATATGATCTGGTTGCAGTGATAAACAAGTGAAACATAACGTTTCTCATTTGTTTTCAAACATCGCCGTTTACATTAAATATAAAAATATTTCAAAATAACATATTTAAATAATGATTTGTAAGTAAACAGCTTAATTTTATTCATTAAATAGTCCTAACTAATTCCACTCTTGTTTTCCAAATTCTCTAGATAAATTGGAAATCGATCATCGCATTACTTGTGATTACTCCAAAGATATTTTAGGAAAGCGAGTGGGTCCATTCTTCGGAAATATTGCAACCAATTTCTTTGGTAATTCTGAATGTCAACTACCGTATTTACTCGCATAATTGACTTCCTAGCGTAATTTTCCTCTAGGTTTCCCATATATATACTTTTCTTTAAATACACCACTGATACAATGTGCATTTCCCAGACCAAAATTGTTCATTTACAACTTTGGACACTCTTATGAAGATTTCAAGTACAACACAGGAATTCGTGGAAAACCCAAAGTCTAATCCATCCGCTTTCACAAAGACCTAACGGTACCTGCAGTCTCTGTCACCCGTGCATCTGTTGTTGTCAGTCTGAAAACAGTTAGGTATCATTGTTATTGGTAACTGTTATTCCGTCACAGCGCCAGTCTCGTTAATCTCAACTATGAGAAGAAAATTGTGCCGGTTCGCTCAGGGTAGAATATGATCACTCAGGGATGTTTTAAATTATACACTTATTATTTTATTGGATAAATTTTGTATTCACAATTGTAGATTTACAGTGTTTTATATTTCAATAACTCGGAGTGGAGTTGATGAATTACTTCCGCCCACGTGTTTTAATATCACCTTCGCGAACGGTTACTGAAGAACTTAACTATTGCAGAACGTAGGAGCGTGAGAGCGTTTTCACACGCGTCCTCGCCTTATAAGGGCGTTGACTCCTCCCATAAGTCGCCATCCCCACTCCGAGTGTATATGTTATTCATTATAGCTTAGAAGGGTAGGTACCATTCGTTTGGATTTTTATGTTGGTAATAGACTCGTGTGCACGTTTGTGCGCCTTCCAGTTATTACTATTAATGGTACGTTTTAGTACTCACGAGTCTATTACTTCTTGCCACAAAATATAACAGCTACACTGCAAATGTCTAGTTACAAGTGGTAACGCCAAGGAAAACGGAGTGAAATACACCTACATAGTGATCTACTTTACCGTTACCTTTTGTTTGGTTTTCAGTGTGTTAAAATAGAGAAACATTAAATATAACTTATTCTTTCAATTTCTCAAAATGTCTTTGAAAGTAAAGGTTCAATCACCATGATGGAATTACCGTATATATATAAAATAGTCAGTGTTTTACATTGTGAAAGTGTATTCATATTTCCATTGTCATCGCATAATTTCCCCCTCGACTTTCACTCCTAATTTTGAAAAACTTTTCTTCAGGGTTTTTTCTCATCTGTAAGACACATTTCAGGACGTTTAGGGCCCAACTGTTCCCGAAAATCATCCGGCCATTATCATCATCATCTTCACCGGTGTGGAAAGCAACGGGAAGCTACCACACCTACAATTCACTAGTAAAGCTGCAAGCATAGCATGAAAATTCTATGATTGCAGTGAAAGACCTGCCCTCGGGCAGAATCACAATGGACGGATCTTCAAAGGGGGGAAATTACTCGAGTAAATAGGTATTTTTTTTAACTTTTAATTTTCTTTCAAGTTCTGAGATCTCTGAAACTATGGATATATCTACTTCTTAAAGGTTGAATTTGAGTCGTATATAAGGTGTCCAGAGCAAAAGTGGACCAAGTCCACATTTTACTTTTTTGCGAAAAACTGGTATAAAGTTAAAGTAATGCATTTAAATGCAGATGAAGTTTTTAAACATTAATTTTTAAACGAAAAAGAACAAATACAATACTTGGTTCAGAATTGCTCTGAATAATTATTCATACTTTGAACACAAATTTACATAGAACAAGGATTTGAACTTTTGAACCTGGCTCACATTTGCTCCGAATCCCTCATACGCTAATCAACTCGCTGGCATTATTGAACCCGTAGGTACATTTTCGAGCGGACATAACATCTCCATACACCCCTATCCTGAGATGTTTTCCAATCATCCCCTGTATAATCTACTTCCATGAGATCATGGTTAATGTTATTCTCCAGCCTTATTATTAATCATCCATTCCCCTCTTTCATTCGCCACATGTCCTGCCCATCGCAGTCTAACTCCTCCTATTATATCTGGTTTCCCATAAACATCATAGAATTCATTGGCCTGTATGTTCATCTTTGTTTGATACAAAAATTTTCCTCCGATTGCGATTGAGGGGCTTTCCACTTTTCAGCGGTTGCCCTTTTACCAGCCGGCTGCTGGCCTTTCACATCCACATGTGTCAATCACAGAGATGATCAACAGCCAGTGTAGGGGTGACATGTGGTTAGCATGTCGAGTCCCCCAGCCGTTATAGCTGGTTCCTCAACCTGGAGCCGCTACTTATTGTAGCTACCCAATTGCCTCACGATGCTGGGTGGGCACCGGTCCCATACTGGCCGAAATACCATGAGAAAATTTCTTCCCCCATGGAGACTCGAACCAGCGCAAGTCCCGTAGCTCTGCGCCAAGGCTTCCTACCTTAACCGCTCGGCTACTTAATTCTCAAATACTTGTAATATTCTTTCCTCCCTTAAAGTAAGAGTCCATGTTTCTTATCCATATAATATAACTGGTAGAATGATAGTTTTATATATTTTCAGTTGAACGTTTTTTGAAAGGAGTTGGGACATCAAGAGTCTCTGCAATGCATAATAGCACGCATTTCCAGAATTGAGCCAATCTTTAATTTCTTTGTGCATCTCATTCCTGTTTGTGATTATTGTACCTAGGTATTTGAATTCAGCAACATTTTCTAAATTTGCCTCATTATTGTTTCTATATCCTTGGCACTTTTAAGTCTCGCTTATACCGTTACCTGTTTCCAATAATTATTTTTTTCTCTATTTATTTAATTTTATACTATGTCATTAATCATTTTCCCTCGTTTTTTATATATCTTGTACATATTATACATTTAATTCGTTAAATCTAGAGTAAATCAAAATACATTATAAATATTAATTGTATTCTATTTATAACATGTAATCGTTTATGTTTATTGTAATTTAGATGTAAGACATTTTTTGTATTTTTTAAAACCTGGTTGAAGAGCAGACAAGACCTTAAGGCATTAACTCTGCTAGATAAAATACAGCTATTATTATTATTATTATTATTATTATTATTATTATTATTATTATTATTATTATTATTGCAGTGGCTTAGCCCATTGTTGAGCCATAGCCTTTTGTTTTGTAAGGAGTTACTAGACCATGTTAATTTTGAATTACCTTACTTGTTCATAGATGTCGTGGATGGCATGCTGTCAACATACCGCCCAAATTAGACATCTAACAGGCAACTAAGGAATTATTAGAACGTTGAGGTCGGTAAATTTTGCTCATAGGTCTTTTTATTCAGACTTAAGTTTCTTTTACGTGCCTGACAATCTTCAGACTCGGGACCCACGGCTTACAGTCCCTCCCGGAGAATTTGCTCCTTGGATTTTTGCGTCATAAAAAATCCATTGACCCCCGCCGGTTATTATTATTATTATTATTATTATTATTATTATTATTATTATTTTCTTTATTAGGAATATTCCACAATACAGTGTTTCTCCTTCAACCCAAAGTGATTTGTCGCCAGAGCTTCCTGTCTAAAGCATCTTCTTCCCTCATATCTCTTGCTTCCATACTTCTCTTCACTCTATCTATCCATCGTTCTCTAGGCCTGCCTATTCAACTTCTTTCATTAGCTTCCAAATTAAGGTTATTCTTTGGTGTTCTCTCTTCTTCCATTCTTATGAGGCGTCCATACCATTTCAAACATTTTCTTCAATTTTTCTAATATGTTTTTTTCAACTTGCTTGATTTCCCGTATTGTGCTGTTTCTGACCTTATTGTCATCATTATTAACCCTAAGTTATTGGAATAAAGTATTAGGAATGCTTATTTATTTTACAAGATTAAAATGAGTATTCGAAGGAACATCTGGTCAGAGAGTAGGGCTAGCCATCTCAATAGTTGATTGTTCTATGAAAGTTCCATATGGGATTATCAACTTACACTAATACAATGTAGGTTAAAAACTATAAAATAGTTATCTTGTAGGTCCCTCTCCTCAACTTAAGTTGTTTTAAAACTCTGTAGGCCTTTCGGGACTAGTCCGATCATCAGCAGAATGCATTAGGTCCGTACTTGTCAACCTTTGTTGAAGTACTCTGTCGATTATCAACTTTGTAGCATTACTTTGTATTGTTTTGCACTTTTACTATGATGTCGCAGATTTAACGTGAAATTTATTTTAAAAGGATAATTTTGAAATGAGGGTGAAAGAATGTGCGGTGGAAGGGTTGGGATTGTTGCTGCCGGTATACCCGGATGCTTGCCACCTCTAAATTACATTCACGGCAGCCTGACATCCGACCTGCAATGAAGCGGATTACTTAGAAATACTTTACTAAGTTTTTGTGGCATAACAGCACTGGAGCCCTCTGGAGGACACGTTCTGAAGCTGACATCCTGGCTTGCAGGTTATATTAGCTTAGGGTCCCCGGGAGACATACAAAGATTATGCAGGGATAAAAGGGGAAAGAGAAAACAGGAATGTATGGAGGAAATAGATAAAGAGAGATGATAAATGAAATAATAACAAGCTTTTTTTTGTTGTTGTTATGGCTTCTAGCTGCCATGTTGATTATAATTCTCTTTGTTGGAAATTGCAAGTTTTAAATTGTTTATGTGCAGTTTTTGTTGGAAAGGGGAGGGTTAAAAGGAGGCACGTAGGGAAGGTAAATAATAAATAAAGTAAACGTAACTTAATAACACAGAATAAGATACATGCAAAACATCCAGATGTTTATCTACAGAAATAACATGACCATAGTGTGTTCCACAATACACTATCTCTTCCAATGGTGTTATATCCCATAGCAAGCCCGGGCCTTCTTGATGTGAGACCCCCCAAACTCTCTGTCCAATGCTCTCTGTAGGATTTGATGACATTCTTCCTTCACTAAGTCCATTCAAAATTTCTTAGGTTTTCCCAAACATCTCCTCCGTTATTACTTTCTTAGTTATGCATTCTTTGTCCATTGTCATGGCACTGGAAGTGTAAAATTCCTCATTTTATTTCCTTCCATTCTGGACAAGAGAATGTCAGACACTGAGACATGTTGTAACCAGACTAGCAATACATGGCTTTCATCACAAGGTCTGCGAAAATAAAAAATTCCACCAGCCAACTGAAGACTGCGGATGTACACTGTGCGGTGATAAGTGTAAACTTTATCATATCACAGAGTGTAAAAACAGAACAAAATTAGTTAATGAATACAGCAAAGAGTGAATACAAGTGATCAGTGGAAAACTAATGCTCTTCTGAGTGCTCCTTTATATTATTATATTCTTTGTCCATTCTTTGAAAGTGTCCAGTCCATTGTATTTTTTAAACTTTCACAAGAGTTGATAAATCTGATTCCTTGAAAAGGTCATACATGTCTTATTATACCTCATTCTCCATCTTACATTCTCTTTTACTGGTCCATATATCCTTCTCAATACCTCCTTCTTCTTCTTCTTAAACTTAGTTTGTAGGATTTTCATCCTTATTATTTCCAAAATCAGTCCTCGGAGGAAGAAGTATTGGATGTGCATTCACTGTCTATCCATCTCTTGGCTGGTCTTCCTCTTGTTATTCTCCCGCCCATTGGTCTATCTTCTTTAGCTCTTTTTGCAAGCCGGTTTTCTTCCATTCTTTCTATATGACCCTTCCAATAGTTTCATCTATCTATAATAAATTTGGTTATGTCTTGTAAAAACACCTTGGTTCAGCTTGCCCAGCTGATAGTACCTTGTGAAGGCCCCTTGCCAGGGTTACGGTGAAGACCTTAACGGCAGATACAGCGGAGAAGGAGTTCTTCGGTGCGGTGTACCTGACGGAAGAGGCAACTCTACATCTACTGTCTTGTAGATTGACAAACGGGCGGATGGGGATCGTTAGTCCTGCAAGACAACCCATCTAGGAGAGACAACTCCGAAATAAAACGGGCTAGGCTGAGCTCTGGAGCTGGATGAAGGCAATCAGCCTAGGGAGGAAACCCCGAATAACAAACCCGCCATGAAAACGGGCTATCAACCCACTTCAAGGTGTATCTTATACATTGCTCGCAGTCCCAAGGATCAAGCCTTGGATGAAAGACATAATCTTTCTTTCAAAAGTGTTAATCAAATTCTCAGAGCTCTTGTCCAGGTTTCATTACCATATACCATTATTGGACGTATGCAGGTTTTATATAGTCTCATTTTAACTTTCCTAAATATAATTTTGGATTTTAGGATTCGACGTAGTCCATAACATGCCTAATTTGCTCTATACATCCTATTTCGTGTTTCTACCTCTAAAATCACTATCCACTACTATTACTCTTCTACGTGTTTTGTGCAGGCGGAAAATATGTTAACTAACAAACTGTCTTCCTCTTTCTCTTCCTTACTATGTTGCCATTTCCTGTCCTTTGTACCATGTTGTTTGATTGGCAGGTAGAGAGCCGACAAATACTATGTATTTTAATGATCCGTCGTTCTGCGCGGTCAGTGGCAGAATGACTAACTTGACAAACCTGTTACTTTTGGGGTTACGTCTAGGAATGAGCTGTCCCTTCCTTGCCCTTCTCATTACATGTTGCCACTTGTGATTTATTGTGAGGCTGGTAAAAGAGATACGACAAATACTGTGATTTTAAATGATCCGACCGCTTGAGCATTCCGTGCTTAAATGACTAATTTGACAGCCATGTTATGATCTTTCACACGTGTTTAGGGATTCTCCCCCACATTTGAAGTCGAAAAATGTCAATATGTTGATCGGATGTACAGTTTTCTCCTACATCCCTTCCACAGATTCAGTAGATCGGCGACACTAGCGCTACAACTCTTCCCCTCCACCCGTGCACAGTTAACTTGGATGAGTAATATTTTTTATTAGCATACACGTTAGTGTAATTCAACATGTTTAGCACGGAAGATCGGATTGCCATTGTTTGTGCACGGGTACGCGGATTGTTACAAGAAGACGCCAGAGCTGAATTTACCCATAAATTCCGTAAACCAGCCCCAAGAAAGGCACATATTTGTCTGCTTGTAAACAAATTTAAGCGTACCGACAATGTATGTGATGAGGCACATCATGGACGACCACGCATATGAGCAGATACAGTGCAGCAAGTTCAAATTGTCAGTGATAGTCCGAACGCATCAACTCTACGTCTCAGAAGGCAGTTGAATGTCCCTCGCAACACTGTGAGAAATTCTACCTTTCACTCTATGTAAACATCCTTATCGCGTCTGCTTGATTTACGAATTGTATCACTGAAGCAGCTGGGTTTTTACGGTTTAAATGTAGGGCCTAAAGGTCTACATTCCTTTCACAGCTGAAAGATGAAGTGTGTTTTCATCTAGATGGCGGTTATTTAGAAAGACAATAAAATATGTGTAAAACTTCACAATAACATTTATTTTTCAATCATTGCCTTCTCAATAAAATATTACACCGCTTCACTAGACTCTCTGATACACATAAATTAGATACCCAATCCCTTGAGCACAGTGTCCTTTATATCCCTCCTTATCACACTACCTATTATTCGAAATATCTTACAGTTTCTCTTGCTAGAACATGTAATTCCCTTCCACCCTATGTCAGAGACTGTCAAACTTACCATCTTCCAGAAACAAATTGAAAATGAAATTACTAACAGAAACAACTCACTAATATTACTTTATAAAAATTAATAATTTGTTTTTTCGTTATTTAATAAAAAATAGTTTTATCATCATTATCCGGTATCATGGCAGCTGCCGCCTTCTTCCGGAAACCAAACGCCATTCATCTCTGTCCATTCACTGATCTTCCTCCATCCTCTGATATTCATAGCTGCTTGTACCCCTTCTATCCAAGTTTTCTTCGGCCTTCCTCTCTTCCTCCTTTCCATTGGGATCCATTACATAACAATTTTTGACAATCTTTGCTCTTGCATTCGTTTGACATGACCATACCACTGCAGTCTTTTCTTTTCTATGATGTCTATGATGTCCGGCTCCTCTTGTACATCCATAATTTCTCTTATTTCTTTATTTCGTATTCTATCCATTCTAGCTTTAAGATTTGTTAATATATTTACCTAATCCCTTGTATAATACGCGATACATTAATTCATTATAGTTTATTATTTTCTTTGTATTTTTTCTTTTCATATATAGTAGATTCGATCTGTTATTCCTTTATGTATTCATTCTATCATTAATTTAAGTTTAATTGTATTTAATATTATTGTATTATTAGACATTATTTTTATTGTTATTCAATTTGACATAATTAATTGTTTAGTATGACTATTATTGTATTTGTTTTGTATTTATATGTAACATATGTTTGTCCTGGTGAGTGGAAGAAAAGGCCACATGGCCTTAACTCCAACAGGCTAAATAAATCTATTCTATTCTAAATTTATTCATTCAAATGGATAGTGGCTTTAGAGACACCCTATAATATCATCATCATCATAGTATATTCACGAATTTAGGCCATTTGTTGACCTGTTTCGGCCTCAAGAGAAACACCATCCAGAAGTCTTTTGAGTGGACGTCCTGGTCTTCTTCTTCCTGCAGGTTGATATCTTAACATTTGTTTGGGTATTCTGTGATCTTCCATTCGATGAACATGTTGCATCCATCTTGACTTATAATCAGAAATTTTGTTTTCTAAAGATTCCATGTGTAATTCTTCTAAGATGTCTTCATTTTTTTTTGTGATCTAGTAGTGTGTATCCTGCAGTCCTCCGAAGATATCTCATTTCAGCAGATCTAAGTCTCTGTATATCCTTCTGTTTCAACGTCCATACTTCGCTACCATACAAAAGAGTTGGAGGAGCCAGTGTTTTATACAATATCAGTCTTGAATGCTTTTGGACTAACTGTGGCTTGAAGATAGAATTTATTAACCCTAAAATTCTTAAAAATGTAGATATTTTTGCATTTACATCCTTTTCTTCTTCATATGAGATATTGCATCCTAGGTATGTAAAATATAATATTCGAATTTAAAAGTGATCAGTGGGCCTTATTTTAGAGGATCTGCAATATATGTTTACAAACGTATCCGCAGCTTGATTTAAACGAAATGTGGGCCTAAGCGTAATAGACAGAATATATTTCCAAAAATTCAACCTTTAAAGTTAATTCTCTCATATGTACTTGCGTCTTTAACATTATCCGAGCGTTTTCTAACCTTCTGTAGGGGGCTTTCTCCTCACAAGACAAGTTCACGAAAGCGTTTCCTCCAACATTAATGGCATTTTCCAGATCGATGATATTCGATTCGAGAGTTCGAGACTTAATACTAACTTGGGTATAATCGAATTTTGTTTTACAAAGCAAGCCAAGCGATATCATATTTAATTATAGAATTTCACACAACTGTGAAACTTAATTCTCTTCCAACAAGCGTAAGTATTGTTGGTAACTTTTGTGTGTTCCCTGTTCTAATCTTGTCTCAACATCCGAAACAAATATTTTGTCATTCACTTGTTTACTTACTTACTTACTCACTGGCACTATCGAACCCGTAGGTTCATGGCCGCGCGGACATAAGCTCTCCATACATCCCTATCCTGAGCTAATGCTTTCCAATCATTCCCTGTATAATCTACTTCCCTCAAATCATAGTTAATGTTGTTCTTCCACCTCATTCTAGGTCTACCAACTGGGCGTTTTCCTTCTGGCTTTCCTACAAGAAGTTTCCATGCACGTCTTTCATTCCCCATACGCGCAACATGTCCTGCCCATCGCAGTCTACGAGACTTAACTGTTCTTATTATATCTGGCTTCCTATAAAGTCCATGTAGTTCATTGTTATGTAGTCTTCTCCATTCACCTGTCTGTTCATCTGTCTTTGGTCCAAAAATTTTCCTAAGAACTTTATTCTCAATTACTTGCAATCTCCTTTCCTCCCTTAAAGTAAGAGTCCATGTTTCGCACCCATATAATATAACTGGTAGAATAATAGTTTTATATATTTTCAGCTTAACGTTTTTTGAAAGGACATCAAAAGTCTCTGTAATGCATAATAGCACGCATTTCCAGAATTGAGCCTATGTTTAATTTCTTTGTGCATCTCATTCCTATTAGTGATTATTGTTCCTAGGTATTTGAATTCAGCCACTTCCTCAAAATTTCCCTCATTTGTCCTTAGCTGTCCATTTCCATTATATACTGAATTTCTACGTGTGACCATAAATTTAGTTTTATTGATATTTACTTCCAGTCCCAATTTCTTAGTATTACTCAATAGTGTGTGCGTGTTGGTCTTTAGTATCTCCTCGCTATCGGCCAGTAGTACTACATCATCAGCATAAACTAACAGCTTATTAATACCATTGAGTTGTAAGCCTTCCTCATTCTCTAAAGATTTAATGGCATGCTCTAGTACAAAATTAAATAGTAGAGGAGATAGTGCATCTCCTTGCTTCAACCCATTCTGGATTTCAAAAGTGCCTGAAAACTGTTTGCCTACACGCACCCTACTCTTTGAGCCATTCGTATAAGTCTAACTAACTTTTTAGGAATTCCGAACTCCAGCAGGATACTATATAACTTCTCCCTCTTAATTGAATCATATGCTTTTTTGAAGTCTACATATAGTTGATGTACAGTACCATTATATTCCCATTTATTTTCTAAAATCTGTCTTATACTAAAAATCTGATCTGTTGTAGACCTGTTTCTTCTAAATGCACATTGATGATCTCCTAGAATGTCATCAATATAGGGAGTAAGTCTGCTCACTTGTTTACCTTAATTATTAGGTTGTCTCTTAGCTAGTCAGGATTGTTATGCACTAAAAGGTGCGTTTGCAACATAGCACAATGAGAAATTAGACTTATGACTGTTTTTTGTTTTGGTTTCACACACAAACACTGAGTTTCACATTTCAAGTTTTCACATTTTTATCGTGTGTTGATTTTTTCCCCATAAGATTCACTAATTAAGACGTAAATAGTTACTATTAAATATGTTCGCAAGAAAATCCCTCACTGTCATTTGTTGTGGTTCAAGATGCGTACATGATATCACATTGTCGCGCGAAATGTGTCAATAATGCAGATGCCTACACACCTGAAATAAAACGGTTCCTATATCCTGTTCGCAGCGCCACCTATCGAGTCCAATTGTGAATCTAAACCATCCAGAGTCCCATTCAAACATACATAAAAAAAATCATCAAAATCGGGCTAGTTGTTTAGGCAGTTTTTAATTTCGCATTTCATGTAAACCCCCAATTCTAATTGTCGGATTTCGCTCATTTTTTGAAAATACCTACCTCGGTTTATTTCAGTAGGATATTCTGAGTTTCGTTGTGAAACATCGAATCATGTGACCGCTAGAGCGATTTATTAATGTTCACTTCAGGTTAACTTCTACACCTAATGGTTTTACAGGGTCCAATTGTGAATCTAAACCACAGAGGGACCCATTCAGACACACACAAACAATTTAATAAAAATCGGTCCAGTCTTTTAGGAGGAGTTCAGTGACAAACAACAGGTACAGAAGAATTATAAAGATAATAGAAAAACGCATGAATAGAAATTACATAAGTTTGTGTTGAATCACGCAATATACAATAATAACTTACAGTTAAACATGATTCTGTTTTCACTGCGGTCCGACATATTTAAATATCTGGGGAGATAAATAAATGTTTCCAAATTAAAATTTAATGACACATAATAGACATACACAATATACAGATGAGGCGAAGCGCCCTCAATGCAATGGCGCCATCTCTAGTACATACTTTAAAATTCCCAGAAGTGTTATAAAGAGCGAATTGAAATAAAGAGGCGACCAACTGTGACTGAATGGATGGAACAGCTCAACTAAAGCAGACATAACAAGATCGTTCTTCCCCTGTATAGTTTGTTAAAATAATCACAGATATACCCAAACATTTGGACCATCACTACAGGACATGAAAAACTGATGTCATATTTTCATAGGTTCAAGATTGTGTTCGACCAATAACGACATATGGTGCGGACACAAGAGCAGATACTAGCCAAACAAAAAACTTGTAAGAACAGCAGAAATGATTACTTTAACAGCCATAGCAAACAAAACAAGACTTGACAGAGTCAGGAAATAGTATATTACAATACAAGGTTGGGAAGTGGTTTTTACAGAAGCAGGGAAATTATTAAAAAGCAAGCGATAGCAAGGTTTTTAATTTCCTAGATTCTGTAAAACACTTCACATACGTGCGTTGTACATTATTGTTTGCACGATCGTGTTTTCAAAATAATAAATAATAGTAAAATAATATCTAAAACTAAATATATGGTCACACGTAGAAATTCAGTAGGCCCTATATAATGGAAATGGACAGCTGCTGACAAATGAGGGAAATTTTGAGGAAGTCGCTGAATTCAAATACCTAGGAACAATGATCACAAATAGGAATGAGATGCACAAAGAAATTAAACATAGACTCAATTATGGAAATGCATTGCAGAGACTCTTAATGTCCCAACTCCTTTCAAAAAACGTTAAACTGAAAATATATAAAACCATTATTCTACCAGTTATATTATATGGGTGCGAAACATGGACTCTTACTTTAAGAGAGGAAAGGAGATTACAAGTATTTGAGAATAAAGTACTTAGGAAAATTTTTGGACCAAAGAGAGATGAACAGACAGGTGAATGGAGAAGACTACTTAACAATGAACTACATGGTCTTTATAGGAGCCAGATATAATAAGAACAGTTAAGTCTCGTAGACTGCGTTGGGCAGGACATGTTGCACGTATGGGAAATGAAAGACTTGCATGGAAGCTTCTTGTAGGAAAGCCAGAGGGAAAACGCCCAGTTGGTAGACCAAGAATGAGGTGGGAGAATAACATTAACTATGATTTGAGGGAAGTAGATTACACAGGGAATGATTGGAAAGCATTAGCTCAGGATAGGGATGTATGGAGAGCTTGTGTCCGTGCGGCCATGAACCTACGGGTTCGATAGTGCCAGTGAGTAAGTAAGTAAGTAAAATAATATATTTGTTGAATGTATTTGTGTTCATTATAAACGTTAACAGTCTGGTCAATGTTTATACGGTAAATGCCAAAAATAATTTAGTTGAGATTACAGCCGGTCGTGACACCATTCAGGAATAAAATGGAGGCAAGTACGAATTTATTCAGTTCATTTAACATGCAGTGATTTGTTTCGTATAATGTATATTAACACTACCTTTTGGATATGTTTTTGTAGGCCTATATACATTGTACGCAGTAGGCCTATGTACATAAAGTGCAGTGGGTTTACTTCCTGCGCTTACTTACTTACTTACTTACTTACTCACTGGCACTATCGAACCCGTAGGTTCATGGCAGCGCGGACATAAGTTCTCCATACATCCCTATCCTGAGCTAATGCTTTCCAATCATTTCTTGTATAATCTACTTCCCTCAAATCATAGTTAATGTTGTTCTCCCACCTCATTCTAGGTCTACCAACTGGGCGTTTTCCTTCTGGGTTTCCTACAAGAAGTTTCCATGCACGTCTTTCATTCCCCATACGCGCAACATGGCCTGCCCATCGCAGTCTACGGGACTTAACTGTTCTTATTATATCTGGCTTCCTATAAAGACCATGTAGTTCATTGTTATGTAGTCTTCTCCATTCACCTGTCTGTTCATCTCTCTTTGGTCCAAAAATTTTCCTAAGAACTTTATTCTCAAATACTCGTAATCTCCTTTCCTCCCTTAAAGTAAGAGTCCATGTTTCGCACCCATATAATATAACTGGTAGAATAATAGTTTTATATATTTTCAGCTTAACGTTTTTTGAAAGGAGTTGGGACATCAAACGTCTCTGCAATGCATAATAGCATGCATTTCCAGAATTGAGCCTATGTTTAATTTCTTTGCGCATCTCATTCCTATTTGTGATTATTGTTCCTAGGTATTTGAATTCAGCCAATTCCTCAAAATTTCCCTCATTTGTCATTAGCTGTCCATTTCCATTATATAATGTATTTCTACGTGTGACCATATATTTAGTTTTACTGATATTTACTTCCAGTCCTAATTTCTTAGTGTTACTCAATAGTGTGTGCGTGTTGGCCTTTAGTATCTCCTCGCTATCGGCCAGTAGTACCACATCATCAGCATAAACTAACAGCTTATTAATACCATTCAGTTGTAAGCCTTCCTTATTCTCTAAAGATTTAATGGCATGCTCTAGTACAAAATTAAATAGTAGAGGAGATAGTGCATCTCCTTGCTTCAACCCATTCTGGAATTCAAAAGTGTCTGAAAACTGTTTGCCTACACGCACCCTACTCTTTGAGCCATTTAGACACATTCGTATAAGTCTAACTAACTTTTTGGGAATTCCGAACTCCAGCAGGATACTATATAACTTCTCCCTCTTAATTGAATCATATGCTTTTTTGAAGTCTACATATAGTTGATGTACAGTACCATTATATTCCCATTTCTTTTTCTAAAATCTCTCTTATACTAAAAATATGATCTGTTGTAGACCTGTTTCTTTTAAATGCTCATTGATGATCTCCTAGAATGTCATCAATATAGGGAGCAAGTCTGCTTACTAATATATTTGTTAAAATTTTGTACGAAGTTGAAAGTAATGAGATGCCCCTATAGTACTTCCTGCGCTAGATAGGTAATTTGTAATATTACAGTATAGTTATTTAGTTATTTATAGGTTGGCAACCCCGAAATTTAGGAAATTGAACTTTCAATCGTGGACGGCGTAAGTTCGACAGAACGCACTATCGTGCAAAAAGAGGACGTGAGTTAGAAATATTAGGCCTATATCATAGATGATGAGACATTTAATACAACAAGGAAAAGGGAATGGGACCCACGTAGACAGAGCTGCCGATAGGAGGCTTATTCAAACAGCGAAGAACCTACGTCCTAGAGAAAAAAGACAAGTGGGCAGACCCCTCAAGAGATGGAATCATCATGATGTGTGGACATAAACAGGCATACGCCTATAGGAAAAAAGAAGATAGCGTAAAACCTGATATATCGCTGCAAATCAAGTTCACAAACAGTTGAACATCTGCTGTGGCACTATGTGCTGTTAAATTAGCAACTAGGGTGATTCTTAAAAGTTATAGGGTAAATATGCCTATTTTTGTGTTATCCTTAATTTGGTGATAAAATTGTAATTCGTAACAGAATTAAATATTACTCTTTTTCAATGCCACCAGGTTCTCTTTTATGACATCTGGCTTTCTTCCCTGGCATTGGCGGAGTTCTCCATTTCTTTGGATGGGGCACGTGGAAGACGGAGTTACTTTACTCCGATGATAGTATGGGTGTTAAACGATAATGAAGCGTCAGAGAAGCCCTTAACCTAATCTTAACCTAAATTCCAGACCATGGGAAACCACAGGAATAATTCCCTTTAAAGAAATATTGGAAATCGAACCTGGTTTTTTAATAAAATTGATAGTTTTCGGGAAAATTAAATAAAAAAAGTGATGCTTGGAATAAAAAAAACTAGGCATATTGCAAAGTCGCGCACTGTAGGTAAGAAGTGGTGTTGCAATCTTCATCTCAGAACAACTGTTTATGTCTCGTCACAAGTATCACACGAATCTTACCTGCGCTGTTGCAGTTTTCAGAACGTTTGGGCTTAATTATTCCATTAACTTTATTGCAATCTCTATCCCAGCTGTTTATGTCATGTTACAAGAATCACGCGAATCGTACGTGCTCTGTCGCAGTTTTCAGAACTTTTTGCGTAAATTATTTAATTAACCGTGGGGTTAACCACAAAATGAAAGAGAGAAGATATTTGTTTATTGTAATTTAGCACCTTGACGGAGGAGTAATATGCCCCAGGATTTCTGGATTTGGGTTTAGGTTGGATCAAGGATTACTTTGGGTAAATTGCGGTAGAACAGTTGAGTCTCTTCTCAGGGGTCATATGATAGTATACAGGAGACGCTTCATAACAAAAACCCTGTAGATAGATGAAACAATTCAAATTTATTCCAATTGTGTATATCCAAGAACACTAAGTAAATTTCAGTGGTAATGTTTTTCACTATATATATATATATATATATATATGATATGAAAAGAAAAATGAATGCTTGAGTCGGGATTAGAACCCGAGTCTCTAAACTATGTACGTTTAGCGCTCTAACCAACTGAGCTACTCAAGCATTCCAGCACAAACATACATTTTTCTTATATCTGTAGTATTCTCAATTCACACAAGACGTAGCGGGAAGTCGTTCCAACTGACATCTAGTGGCCACCATAATAGGCAAGAAAATTTTTAAAGAGAATATTTACTTTATAGCAGTAACGCTTGTATATTTAGATGTTTATATATATATATAATATATATATATATATATATATATCCTTCTTATTAAATATCATTAATTATTATTTTTGTTTAAATATGAAATATTCATTTTTCTCAATTCTTGAATCGGAGAGATTATTAAATTTTACTCGAGGAACTATTCTTCCTTCCGTGCAGAATAAAAGTTGATACCAGAATGATTAATTTAACATGTTATAATATAAAGTTTTTATTACGTCACATGACATTATTCTTAATTTATATTGGTTAATAATTCTAATTAATATAAGATTGAATCCGATTGGTCACATAAGAAAGATAAGTGCTTTTAATTCCAATCACAGTTCAGTTTACTTTTATTTCTGAGAGTATAAAATTATTTCGTTTCACTATTAAAGTTTAAATCTTTTAAAATATTAAACAACAATAAGAAAATCTTTATATAATAAAATATTTTTATTATTTATGATATTTTATTTGACAATAACTAAAATGACATATTTAGGTTTTTATTCAAGGTTATATTTATGTTTAAAAATAGTTTTAAATGCAAAATTATTTATAAACTTTGATTTTATAATTCTTCTTCTTCTTCTTCGTGCGAGGATTAAACCTTTTTAGTTCGTTCCGGCTCCAGGTATTATAGCTACTGTGTTCATCTCTATCGTGGGCGTCCCCGATCTCTTTTTCCTCCTATTGGTTGATAATTTAGACTTTTCCTAGGCAATCTGCTGGTATCCATTCTGCAGACATGTTCATACCATTTTCTCCTGTACTCTTCTATTTTATCTGTCAAACTGAATATTTGTAGTTCCTTAAGGATACTTTCACTTCGTTCTTTTTCCATATATATATATATATGTCCACCGGTGTGGTCTCGAGGTAGCGTGCTGCCTTGTCACGCGGCGGGCCCGAGTTCGATCCCCGGTCGGGACAGTTTTTCTGGGTCAGGTTTTTATCGGGGTTTTTCCTCACCTGTAAGACAAATGTCTGGAAACGTTTAAGGCCCAAACGGTCCCCGAAATCATATGGCCAACATCATCCTTCACCGGTGTGGAAAGCAACGGGAAGCTACCACACCTGCAATTCCCTAGTAAAGCTGCAAGCATAGCATGAAAATACTATAATAAATTGAGTTGGTGTTTACTTGATGAAAATCCATATTTATTAATTAAATAAAAATAAAACGTAGTTTTATTTGATTTTCATATTTATTATAAAATTCAGTGACAGCTGTTTCGGTACACTGTACCTTCTTCAGACATGTTAACAAATTATGAATTGTCTTCCAACTGATCTAAGCAACAATACAACAATATTTATTTAAATTTTTTAATTTAACAACGGGGATTCATTCAAATCAAGTTGAGAATTTAACAGTTTTTTACTACTTTTAAATTTATTAATTTCTACAGCCTCCAAAAGATCTAACTTCTTACCCTTATCACAAATATGTAAAATTTCAAAATTTGGATCGAAACAATGATTAAATTGGAATAGGTGGTTAGCATATTTTGCCACAAATCGTAAATATTTCATTTCTGCTGCTTCTGTTATTTTAATTGTTTATTCAGAATCCATATTTCAGAGCCATACAGTATTGCTGGTACAGCCAATACTTTATAAAATTGTTAATGCATTTCTTTTCTTACTTTCTATCCCAGTGTTGTTTTAAGGGTACCACATAAATATTGATATTTTTGTAATTTATTATTTATGACTTTTTCTCTATTATTTTTATAATTTAATTAATATTGAAATTCTACTTTAATCTCCTTGAATTTATGAACTTGCACTCTGTAACTTGAACTCTGTATTCCATAAACCAACAAAATTGTCCATCAATTGTTAGATGGAAAATTTGCTTTTTTACGCAGTTCCTGCTCGATTGACTTTTCTACTAAATTTTATTGAATTCCTGATACATTGTTTTTTATTTAGAGCCCCACCACAACCTCCCGGGTTACCGATTGAGGGTATTTCCACTTTTTAGTGGTTGCCCTTTTACCAGCCGGCTGTTGGCCCTTCACATCCACATGTGCCAATCACAGAGGTAGATGATCAACAGCCAGTGTAGGGTGACATGTGGTTAGCATGTCGAGTCCCCCAGCCGTTATAGCTGGTTCCTCAACCTGGAGCCGCTACTTATTGTAGCTACCCAATTGCCTCACGATGCTGGGTGGGCACCGGTCCCATACTGGCCGAAATACCATGAGAAAATTTCTTCCCCCATGGAGACTCGAACCAGCGCAAGTCCCGTAGCTCTGCGCCAAGGCTACCTACCTTAACCACTCGGCTACGGCGCGGGTTACCTCGGGCACAAATACCCTTTTCCACAGGCCTGCTCTTTGTCCCTATCTGTAAAATGGTTATCGAAGAAAAATATAATTAATAAATATACATTTCGGGCTTGTGAAAAGTGTAGATGTTATAATAAGATGAAAATAAAGGGTGATTTGTTTGTTTGTTTGTGTATGTGTGTTCGCGTGTGTGTTTCTGAGATTGTGTTTGCTGTTACATGAAATAAAAATAATTGTACATAGTTCCTGATACATCAGTTTGCAGAGTGATGAGGGAATATTATGATAATTGCGGTTGTTTATTATGTTTCTAACTAAATGCATTACCTACTTTGTTCCGCCATTTCCTCGAAAACATCAGCGCCTCTACATATTGACTAATGAACTAAATAAACCGTTATTACGTAATGCGGTATTACCAGTTCTTTAATAACATCCAATAATACTATTCAATTGTTTATAAAACTTTACTTCATTGCATTTTCTCTTTATAACGTTTTTATATCGTAAAAAAATGTAACACTCATTTATTGAAATTACATAGCTATTATTTTATCAATAAAATAATGTAACAAAAACAACTGAATGTATATTTCCGCTTTTATAATTTCCTTTGTTTCCATAAATTAGTTTGTTTGCTTTTATTTTGAAATTGGTAAAGAAATTAACACGAATTGAATGTTTAAAATATATAAACTGATTTTGTCACATTGTAGATTTTTCACAATGGATCATTTTTGTTTAAACATTAACGCAGAGCTAATTTTCATGGAAAAAGTATTATTGTAACATAGGAATAAAGGGTATGGGGTGTTAAAAACGGTAGTAATGCATTTAAATGAAGGTGTCAAAAGGGAATTATAGTCCCTGTAGCTGTCATTTAGCGGAAATACATTTGCAAAACTGATAAATGTCATACGTGCCGTGTAAGGATCATGGAGGCCGTGAAAAAACAAATGCGCATGTCTTTTAATTAAAAACAAAACACAAACATGTTTCTCATATTAAATCTTCGTATTATTTATACGCTGATTGTTGAACTTTGAGGTCGAATTCCGACGCTAGGTATCACAAGAGTAGTTCACCACTCTGGTCTTGGAGTAGCGTCGCTGCCTCGTATGCAATGCACCAGGGTTCAATCCCACATCGGGGCAAATTTCCTGACTGATAGTATTTTTTCCCGCTTTTCTTTATCTGTGAAAAAAGTCAGGGAACCTTGGCTATTCTATGCCACCCTACCACCTGAACGTAAGTCTGCCACTTGAAATATTATTATTATTGTGATGTTGAGTGATTCCGGGTTCTGTGGCCGTGGTCCATAGTTGGTGTTGATACCAGACGTTTCGCCCTCAACTGCGGAGGGCATCTTCAGTGGCGAGTGCTTCTAGGCGTGTTTCCTGGTCGGAAGCTCTACTTAGAGTGAACGCTGCGGGTGTTGTATTGATACTAGTGGTGGGAGCAGGGTGAGCGGGCGTGGCTCTTGCTGATTGGCTAATGGTCGTCTCCTTGTTGTCCCTAGTGTTGATGCATCAACTCTAGCGTTCACTCTAAGTAGAGCTTCCGACCAGGAAACACGCCTAGAAGCACTCGCCACTGAAGATGCCCTCCGCAGTTGAGGGCGAAACGTCTGGTATCAACACCAACTATGGACCACGGCCACAGAACCCGGAATCACTCAACATCATGATTACCGGCCGTGAAAGCCTGCATTCAACTATTATTATTATTATTATTATTATTATTATTATTATTATTATTATTTGAATGAGAAGATAGAGAATAGTGGAGAAAGAAGATTGGACACAGAAAGATGTTTTATTATATTGTAAACCTGCTTATAAATAATAATAATAATAATAATAATAATAATAATAATAATAATTATTATTATTATTATTATTATTATTATTATTATTATTATCATTATTATTACCTCGAAACTCGTGGATGCAAGAAATAAGAACTGGAATGAGAACAAGAGGACTAGAGGGCACGGACTGGATGGACAGAGACGAGTTGAGAAAATAATAAAACTCTAGGCACAGAACGATGTGTAAACATTAAAAATCTGTATATAAACAAAAATTATTATTATTATTATTATTATTATTATTATTATTATTATTATTATTATTATTATTATTATTATTATTATTATTATTATTATGACAGTGCAAAATCAATATTAGATTTTTTGAGAAGCAGACAACTAGAAAGGTATGGTCATATATGTAGGATGTCAGAGAAAGATTACCCAGATAAGCTTTGGAATGGATCCACCTGGGAAAGGAAAGAGAGGTCGACCTAGATTTAAATGGATGAATGGTGTAATAAGAGGTATGAGAGAGCTAGGCCTGGTAGAATTGGAATGGGAAGATAGAGAAGAATGTAGAAGATATAAATTTAAAAAGCTTTCGGCACAAGATGATGTTTTATTACATAGTAAACCTGTTTAAAAATAAATAAAACATATTATTATTTTATTATTATTATTATTATTGTTATTATTATTATTATTATTATTATTATTATTATTATTATTATTATTATTATTATTATTTATTATTATTATTATAGGTGTTAGTTAGCAAATTAGTGTTAGTTTGGGCAAGTTAGGTTGAGGAAATGGGCAAGTTAGTGCATCAGATAAATTTAGCATTCACTTGTTTGTTAGCAGGTTTTTGTGATAAGTTGACTACACTGTGCTAGCAGTGACTAATATACATTCTACATTTGCAAATATGGAGAATTTTAGGTTATTTTAAGCTCAACCTCTCACTTCATTTGAAGGTGTTTCTCACATTTTTTTTGGAAAAAATATACATATAAATATAATATAAATATATATTTCTCTCAGGTAACTATTCACATACTGTAACAATCAATTGTGTTTTTTTTTCGCTTTCTTTATTTGAATGTATGTAGGTGGCATACTCTTACTTACTCACGGGCACTATCGAACCAGTAGGTTCATGGCCGCGGACATAAGCTCTCCCTATCCTGAGCTGATGCTTTCCAATCATTCCCTCTATAATCTACTTCCCTCAAATCATAGTTAATGTTATTCTCCAACCTCATTCTTGATCTACCAAGTGGTCGTTTTCCCTAAAAGAAGCTTCCATGCACGTCTTTGATTCCTCATACGCGCAACATGTCCTGCCCATCGCAGTCTACGAGACTTAGCTGTTCTTATTATATCTGGCTTACTATAAAGACCATGTGGTTTACTGTTATGCAGTCTTCTCCATTTGAAGTCGATCCAATGTTTTTAAGTGGATGAAAATCGTGTTGAAAGATTCCGTTATATAGACAGATATAAGTCAAGCTAATATAACTTCTTTATTATTTTATTTAAAATTAAGTTTTATTTAATTTTTATTTGACTGCGTGGAACCAGTTAAGTCCCATAGACTGTGATGAGTAGGGGATATGGAACGAATGGGAATGAAAGAGGGGCATGGAAACCAGAAGTAGAACGCTCAGTAGGTAGACCAAGAACAAGATCAGAAAATAACATTAACTATGATTTAAATGAGGTAAATTATACAGGAATTTTATTTGAAAAAGTTCAGAATAGAGTTGTATGGAGAGCTAATGTACACGGGGCCACGAACCTACGGGTTAGATAGTGCTAGTGAGATAGTTAGCATGAGTAGTAACTCCGGTTTTCTTTCCTGTTTTATTATTTAAATTTTTGTCGCCAGCTGTTCCTAACATCATGTTTATATTAGTACACACCCTAAAACTTGTTTCAATAAGGCTCTGGGTTATGAATATAAAGTCAGATATGGAATCCTGAATTCTCATTTTTTAAAAATGAAATAAATTGTTGTTTAATATAACATTTTTGTTGTTTTTTCTCTAGTTCTAGGGGTTGAAGGGGATGTTATACATGTATATTTCAAAACCCACCCCAGCTGTATCCCTCGCTCAACAACGCAAAACGGAAATTGAAGAAATCTACTGGTATCAGGGGTTATCGAAACTGCGGCTTAGACTATAACAGTGTTATAAACTGAACAAAAATAAAAACATATACTACCCCATGTCTGGAGGCTACCGTTTCCTTCTTTTTATTTAAATAATTTCCTATACACCTACAACTTGCATAAACATGAAATAAAATCAACGTAAAAAAAATAAACATACCACGTAAACAATTGGATACCGTATGTCAGAATAATAGTTACAGAAAAGATGGAATTATTCTCCATTTTTCGATGATCTATGGGATATCAGGTTTGAATCTTCACGTTCCAGAGTGGTGTTGGAGGTGGGCCACATCTGGAATATATATATTTTTTTTTTTCAGAGTTCTCCCGCTTCCCGAATATCTTACGTCTTCCTCTGGGGAGTGATTTTGGAAATAAACAGGATGAAAATCCTGCAATCTTATATATAAAAAATAATGGTTGTTTGTATGTTTGTTTGTTTGTTTGTTCGTATTCTATGCGCGGCCATACCGTTGATCCGATTTTGATGGGTTCTTAAATGGCGTACGCTACCTAAACCATAACAAACACACCAAATTAATATACGCAGAATTGAATATCTCAAAAAACCTCTACAAAAAGTTCGCGACAGCATATGTTTATCTTTTACGGATAACTCACAATAACCATTTTTGTTTTCCATTCATGCCAAGAAGGTCGGAATAAGTCGATTCCCGGACAAGCGTGTTCTGCCATACTGTTCATCCGATTGAGATGGGGCTTTTTGAAAAACGTTCAGGAGATTCCGGGGATGAACATAGGCTATAAGGCAGTTGTAATACTCAACCCCGTCACCCTTTGTAGTGAAAAACGTGAAATGAAGTCCCTATTTTGACGCTGCCTAAACCATAACAAATACAACAAATTAATGTGCACAGAATTAAACATTTCAAAAAAACTCTACAAAAAAGTCCGCGACAGCATATGTTTATCTTTTACGGATAACTCACAATAACCATTTTTGTTTTCCATTCATGCCAAGAAGGTCGGAATAAGTCGATTCCCGGACAAGCGTGTTCTGCCATACTGTTCATCCGATTGAGATGGGGCTTTTTGAAAAACGTTCAGGAGATTCCGGGGATGAACATAGGCTATAAGGCAGTTGTAATACTCAACCCCGTCACCCTTTGTAGTGAAAAACGTGAAATGAAGTCCCTATTTTGACGCTGCCTAAACCATAACAAATACAACAAATTAATGTGCACAGAATTAAACATTTCAAAAAAACTCTACAAAAAAGTTTGCGACAGCATATGTTTATCTTTTACGGATAACTCACAATAACCATTTTTGTTTTCCATTGATGCCAAGAAGATCGGGATAAGTAGATTCTCGAACAGTGCACGGCTGTTGGTAAATTTATTTATGAGTAGCACCGCACACCGGGTATTAATAATAATAATAATAATAATAATAATAATAATAATAATAATAATGCTTTATTTATTCTGGCAGAGTTAAGGCGATAAGGCCTTCTCTTCCACTCAACCAGCTAGTTATGAATAAGAAAAAGAGGACAAGAAGACTCTCCATTGCTCTGTCTTCCTCCATTATATCCTGCATCTCCAGCAATTCATTTCATATCACCTATAACCTCATCACATGTCAGAAAAGAAATGCTCTGGTTAGCAAAACACAGGTGTTCAAAATATGTCTTCTTGTATTTTGTAAGCCCATGTTTCCCTTAACAGAGATTTAGGCGCTCTCCCCCCTACAGGGAAGAATTTTAACCATACTAATTTAGTTACACTTGTTTTCTTATAGATGTCATTTGAGTGGTCCGTGGTCAGCGTTCCGCCTGATACTGACATATAGGAGACCAAGGTTGGTAGTACTAGGACGAGACAATTCGGTAAATTTTGCTTAGAGGCCTTTTCATTCAGGCTTAAGGATCTTTTACGAGCCTGAAATTCTTCAGACTCGGGATCCACGGCTTAAAGTCCCTTCCCGGCGGACTTGCGCCTTTGGATTTTTCCAGCCGAAAAAAAATCCATCGACCCCTGACCGGGGTTTTGAACCCGCTACCCCTTCGGGACCAGAGGTAAGGAGCGTAACCACTAATGTCACCGCGGCCGACTTTAAAATATTGTGGTTGTGGTGATCCTAATGGGGCACACTCATGTACTTCCTCATGACGCCGAGCCTTTGTGTAAACGTAAGGAAGAATAGGTGGTTCATGGGAAGATTGTAGCGTCTCAATGAGTCCTGGGGCCTGTCCAAAGAAAATAGCTGTACGAGTCAATGTATGTGAATGCTTGATGAATGGCAACACATATCGAATGAATATCGTATTCATATATTTTTGGTACTTGAAAGATGATGTTTTATGGTTTTTTCCTCCTCACCTGTAAGACAAATGTCAGGAACCTTTGAAGCCCAAATTGACCCCGCAAATCATTATGATTATTAACATATTCATGAAGTTTATGGATCAAGACCTCGCCCGGTGCATCATTACCATCATCATCAGCGATCATACATCATCGGTTCAACGTCACTCCGATTTCCATGCGCTCCAACCTCAGAAGTGAGTTACAATAACCGCCCTGCCCAGGAGAGAACCAGATTGTCGAAATGAAAACGTGTAGGCATGGGATAAAAAATACTGAATATAATACATTTAAAAAATACATTAAAATGCCTCACAATTATAAACTCTTCTCCAATTATACTGGGGCAACATGATTTTTTTTTCTCATGAGTACCAATCGTTGTACTTAATGAATGCATGTTTTTTTTATCGTGTTTTCAAATATATATTACGGAATTTCTCCGTTACCGGCCACATTTTTTCTTATTTCAATGCCAATTCATTAATTTAAATAATTATCTTTTTAATATACATATAACAGACAAGAATTGAATGCACAAGAAACTTTTATCGATAGTATAACAAAGAGAGCCTCTACAGTGGTATGGACAGGTACAACTGATGTCGGAAGACCATGGGCCTAGAACATGTGTTGGATTGGATGGGTAACCGAAGGCAGAAGGAAGATGTGGAGAAGTAGAATAGTATGGTATGAGGGAATATATGTTGCCATGATGAAGAGGGGTATGGAAGAGGGACAATGGGAAGATAGGAACTCTCTGGAACTGCAGGAATCACAGGCAAGACTGCTGTAAAGTGGCAAGCCTGTTAAAAAAAAAAGATGGTTGGTGACAATTATTTTTGGTAGTTCAGCAGCAAAGGCGCCGGGAAATATGCACCTGAAGGCAAGAGATTCCTAGGAAGATCAAGAAGACAGTTGAATCAAGAACCCCACTTCCGTTTAAGTTTAAATTCTTAGGGAAAATGTTTAGAAACAAATAGATGCTTCACACGCGAATGTAGAGAACTACACAATAGTGATCTACTTCTCTTTATAGGAAACCAAATATAATAATAAGAGTTAAACCCTGGTTGGTTCAGATGGGGCAGGACATGTGACAAAAATGGGTAATGAAAGAGGGGGCTTTTGAAAATTCTTGTAAGAAACACCAGATCTGAAGCACTCAGTTGGTACAGCAAGAATGAGGTGATAGAATAACGTTAACTATATTTGAGGCAAGTTGGTTGTACAGGTGGCGATTGGAAAACATTAGCGATAGGATATTGATGTTGTGGAGAACAGGTATCCGTGCGACCATGAACCGAATGTTTCGATAGAGCCAGTAAGTTCTTATTATTGTAATATTATTATCTATATAATTATTATTATTCTTATGTATGATTTTTTTTTTTTTTCCAAATGCCCCATGTTTGTCTTTCTACATTCCTTGTTTCTCTCCTGGCATGGCGTACTTGTAACCCACTTCTGGGGGTTGCGCCGCCTGGAAGTCGGGGTTACGGTTGCCCCCCCGATGATATTACGGGTGATGATGATGATGGTGCTCCAGGAGAGTCCCTAATCCTAAGCTTAACCTAAGATGAATATGAATGATGATGATTGCGATTGCCATATGATTTCGGGGACCGTTTGGGCCTTAATTGTTTCTTAGCATTTGGTCTTTACATGTGAGCAAAAACTCCGGTAAAAACCTCACCCAGAAAAAATTTCCCCCCCACCCCCCGACTGAGTATCGAACCCTGGCCCGTTGCGTGACAAGGTAGCACGCTACCCTGATACCACAAGCGGTGGACATTATCATCATTATTATTGTCCATATGATTATTAAGTTATTAATTATTTTATTATTATTATTATTATTATTATATAAATTATTATTATTCATTATTATTTTATTTTTTTTTTTTTTTTTTTTTTTTTTTTTTTTTTTTTTTTTTTTTTATTATTATTATTATTATTATTAGTATTATTGCTCTTCGCATTTGGCTAGCAGTTTGATTTGGATTAAGTATGATAGGTTACACAATATTTCTGATGTAAATAGAACACGCTAACATGTGTATGTTGGTGAGCAGTCAATAGACTGGCTTGATATAATGATTATTTGAAAGCGGGGCATATGGGAGCACCATAATGACGATGATTATCAGAGAGTTGCAATTAGTAAAACAGATTGCAATTAATTGGGCACTATTTACCACTTTTATATGCACAACCGCGCCGCAGTCTATCTAAATTATCCCAACATGCTAACTGGATTTGCTTCGCTTACATTTCGCACTCCATGGTTTTACAAATATTCCTATCTGCTGTGATAACAGGCTGGCGTTGGCTTATAAGTCCGAGGAGAGAATGTTCCAGGTGCTAGAGTAACAAGTAAACTTTTTGTTAAGTTTAAAAACACTTGTAAATCCTGGTAAATTCTTTTACACATCCAAAACAGGACATTTTTTACTAAAATTATACTTTATCCATGCTTAGAGTGATGCTAACAGCAACAAACGCCATTTGTATCAGTATGTCCCGCTAAATAAACCGCGCCACCAATTTATACTGTCACTTTTGACAGGGAGATTGTTAATACAGCAAACGGAAAGACTCAACACTTTCAGCCATTTTGTTTCATTAAAATCGACTGAAGCATGACTCAAAAGCATAATCCGTATGTAATAAACTATTTTAAGTTGTAATTATTGTAGGAGGAAAGGAGATTACAAGTACTTAGGAAAATTTTTGGATCAAAGAGAGATGAACAGACAGATGAATGGAAGACTACATAACAGTGAACTACATGGTCTTTATAGGAAGCCAGATATAATAAGAACAGTTAAGTCTCGTAGACTGCGATGGGCAGGACATGTTGCACGTATGGGGAATGAAAGACTTGCATGGAAGCTTCTTGTAGGAAAGCCAGAGGTAAAACGCCCAGTTGGTAGACCAATAATGAGGTGGGAGAATAACATTAACTATGATTTGAGGGAAGTAGATTATACAGGGAATGATTGGAAAGCATTAGCTCAGGATAGAGATGTATGGAGAGCTTATGTCCGCGCGGCCATGAACCTACAGGTTTGATAGTGCCAGTGAGTAAGTAAGTAAGTTATGGTGGCCACTAGATGTCAGGGGGAACGACTTCCCGCTACCTCTTGTGTGGATTGAGAATACAACATATGTAAGAAAAATATGTTTAATGATTCGTATCATATTTGCCTTCATTGCCAAATGTTAAAAATATGATTATAACACACACACACACACACATATATATATATATATATATATATATATATATATATTATATATATAGTAGTAGTAGGACTTTATTAGACAAAAAAGTAAGATATTTACAATATTATTTACAAATATGGGTCGCACGGGCAGTAAGCCGTACGTGCTGTTGATAGTCCGTTACAATAAAGTAATAATTGGTACTAGTGTAAAGAAAAATAAACAAAAACAGCAATAACATTACAATTACATAAAGAAAACACAATAATATTACAATTAAGTAATAACACAATAGCATTATACACTAAAAACATTAACATTACAATTACATAAAGAAAACACAATAATATTACAATTAAATAATAACACAATAGCATTATACACTAAAAACATTAACATTACAATTACATAAAGAAAACACAATAATATTACAATTAAGTAATAACACAATAGCATTATACACTAAAAACATTAACATTACAATTACATAAAGAAAACACAATAATATTACAATTAAATAATAACACAATAGCATTATACACTAAAAGATTAACATTACAATTACATAAAGAAAACACAATAATATTACAATTAAATAATAACACAATAGCATTATACACTAAAAGATTAACATTACAATTACATAAAGAAAACACAATAATATTACAATTAAATAATAACACAATAGCATTATACACTAAAAGATTAACATTACAATTACATAAAGAAAACACAATAATATTACAATTAAATAATAACACAATAGCATTATACACTAAAAACATTAACATTACAATTACATAAAGAAAACACAATAATATTACAATTAAGTAATAACACAGTAGCAATAACATTATAATTACATAAAGAAAATACAATAATAATATTACAATTAAATAATAACACAATATATATATATATATATATATATATATATATATATATGTCTACACTACATACACTATAGTCTTCTTCTTCTTCTTAAACATAATTTGTAGGATTTTCATCCTGTTTATTTCCAAAATCTCTCCTCGTAAGAAGACGTATTGGATGTGCATCCACTGTGTACCCATCTCCTGGCTTTTACTTCTTCTTGTTCTTCTCCCGTCCATTGGTCTATCTTCTTTAGCTCTTTACTCAATAGTCAATAATACAACATATAACAGAAGATAGTGCAAATTCGTGCTTTCAAGATTAATAAATAAATGTCTTAATTGTTATAGGAAATGCGTATGTACAGTTGATTGCAGTGATTTAAATGAAAGTAGAACGAAAAACGTTCAATGCCCTTTTACAACTCAATGTAAAATTGTTTAAATATAGAACACAACATGGCGAATGTTCAAATAAGTTTCTAGTAAAAAGGAATAAACATGGCTGTAGTGGCGACATTTTTTTTTTCCTCTCGTGTTTGTATTTCAAAGTTTTGTGTAGTTACAACCATGTACAGAATATTTATTTACACGATTTCGCCGACAGAGAGCGCATTATTGCTTCCCAAATGTATGTACAACTCATAATGTTTGTTCAGCAAAAATAAGAGTTTCTTCGCTTTGTGATACAACATGCTACACACAGGTTCAGCCATTACACGGCTTCTGATTTTAGTTTCAGTTTATCAAACCTAAACTGATTCACTTTATCAATATATTGTGGTGAAAATATCTGACTCCTGTTAGGTGATTCGAAAAAAAATATCATTTTCGTCTTCAGAGGGTCCGAAAACATAGTTATTGATACATTTCAAGTCTGCGAGTATTTATTTGTTGTTGTGTGTAATTTTTTTTGGACACGACCTTCGAACATCTCATCGCCTCTCAGGAAGAAATTTAAAGATAGATTTCGGCATTCAATGCTTGAAAATTGCTTTGTTAGTCACTGATTATGTAATACAGTGAATAATACTAGTAAAAAATTCCAACCTGCGTGGTTCTTGACGATGAGGAAAACAGGGGAAAAAACCCGAAATACTTTGCAACATGTAACACGAAAAAAAATTTCGAAGTTCCAATCATATAACATGCGCATGCGCCAACAACCTCGAAGCGGTTTATACTAAAAAATATATACACGATATTTCACGAACCTTAAAGCTAACCTAACGCAATTTAAGTAATCTAACCTGTGAAAAACCAACCTAAAAGCTAACCTAACGCAATTTAAGCACACTAACCTGTGAAAGACCGACCTAAAACCTAACCTAACGCAATTTAAGTACTTTTATGTACTCTAACCTGTAAAAGACCAATCTTAAAGCTAACCTAACGCAATTTAAGTACTCTAACCTGCGAAAGACCAACCTAAAAGCTAACCTAACGCAATTTAAGCACTCTAACCTGTGAAAGACCGACCTAAAACCTAACCTAACGCAATTTAAGTACTTTTATGTACTCTAACCGGTTAAATGTAAAAAGACCAATCTTAAAGCTAACCTCCTAAAGCAATGTAAGTAATCTAACCTGTGAAAAACCAACCTAAAAAGCTAACCTAACGCAATTTAAGCACACTAACCTGTGAAAGACCGACCTAAAACCAAACTCCCCTAACGCAATATTTAAGTACTTTTATGTACTCTAACCTGTAAAAGACCAATCTTAAAGCTAACCTAACGCAATTTAAGTACTCTAACCTGCGAAAGACCAACCTAAAAGCTAACCTAACGCAATTTAAGCACACTAACCTGTGAAAGACCGACCTAAAACCTAACCTAACGCAATTTAAGTACTTTTATGTACTCTAACCTGTAAAAGACCAATCTTAAAGCTAACCTAACGCAATTTAAGTACTCTAACCTGCGAAAGACCAACCTAAAAGCTAACCTAACGCAATTTAAGCACACTAACCTGTGAAAGACCAACCTAAAACCTAACCTAACGCAATTTAAGTACTCTAACCTGCGAAAGACCAACCTAAAAGCTAACCTAACGCAATTTAAGCACTCTAACCTGTGAAAGACCGACCTAAAACCTAACCTAACGCAATTTAAGTACTTTTATGTACTCTAACCTGTAAAAGACCAATCTTAAAGCTAACCTAACGCAATTTAAGTAATCTAACCTGTGAAAAACCAACCTAAAAGCTAACCTAACGCAATTTAAGCACACTAACCTGTGAAAGACCGACCTAAAACCTAACCTAACGCAATTTAAGTACTTTTATGTACTCTAACCTGTAAAAGACCAATCTTAAAGCTAACCTAACGCAATTTAAGTACTCTAACCTGCGAAAGACCAACCTAAAAGCTAACCTAACGCAATTTAAGCACACTAACCTGTGAAAGACCGACCTAAAACCTAACCTAACGCAATTTAAGTACTTTTATGTACTCTAACCTGTAAAAGACCAATCTTAAAGCTAACCTAACGCAATTTAAGTACTCTAACCTGCGAAAGACCAACCTAAAAGCTAACCTAACGCAATTTAAGTACTTTTAAGTACTCTAACCTGTAAAAGACCAATCTTAAAGCTAACCTAACGCAATTTAAGTACTCTAACCTGTGAAAGACCAACCTACAAGCTAGCCTAACGCAATTTAAGCACTCTAACCTGTGAAAGACCAACCTAAAAGCTAACCTAACGCAATTTAAGCACTCTAACCTGTGAAAGACCAACCTTAATACTACTCTAATGCAATGTAAGCACTCTAACCTGTGAATGACCAACCTTGAAGCTAACCTAACGCAATTTAAGTATTCTAAGCTGTGAAAGTCCAACGTTAAAGCTAACCTAACGCAATTTAAGTAATCTAACCTGTGAAAAACCAACCTTAATACTACTCTAATGCAATGTACGCACTCTAACCTGTGAATGACCAGCCTTGAAGCTAACCTAACGCAATTTAAGTATTCTAACCTGTGAAAGTCCAACCTTAAAGCTAACCTAACGCAATGTATACACTCTAACCTATGAAAAAATACAACGCCCAAAAAATAAATAGTTAGTTCTGAAATTATGAAGTGTATGTGTATATTTATTATTTATATGTGTGTAGTTAATATGTACATACTCTATGTTGGCTGCACTGGAACACGTCTTTGTTGTTGCATTGAATATTCATTAAAATCAATATGACTGCCACATCTTCATGCTACGCATTTAATTAAATATGATAGAAAACTATATTGAAATAGCCGTTATAAAAATGTAAAAAAAAGACAAATCATCGTAAATGGTGTGAAATAATTTGAAAAATGCAACCTTAAGCATAAAATTTGGCAGGATTTTATGAAGGAATTAAAAAATTCGCGTGACAGGTTGTAAAGTTTAGGCATGATATGTTTTTATAATCGTAGGAGGAGATGATGGTGCATAGGAGGGGGGGAGTGGTCAGAGGAAATAGATAGGGTTGCAAATCCAGATTACAGAACATGTGGGGGTATTCAATCGCTGGATGTAGCGATTGATTAAACAATTGAGTGTGCAACAGAGGGTTGTACTATCTCAGAATTAACTGGGCCGTGGCAAGATAATATATTAATTCAAGTCTATATCGATTTGAATCAAGTCCATCACTTATTCATAAGGGACCCATTTCATAAAAAAGTGACCTATTGTTGTGTACTGGTTTTAATTGTATACCGTAATGATACATGCCAAAATGAAAAGAAATGGAAATAATAGGGGAAGGACGTGTTCGGCGCAGGCCTTTTTAGTAGCTTCTCGAGGTGCTGCCCGAGATTATTATTATTATTATAAATGATTTGCCAACTGTACTAAAGCACTGCCGTTATCACCTCTATGCTGATGATCTCCAAATTTACCTACATTCACCTCCTCATTCTCTCTATAACAGCTTGATGAAAATGAATGACGATCTCATATCCATCTTTAACTGGTCTTCAAGTATCGGTCTAAATCTAAATCCTAACAAGTCACAAGTAATTCTAATGGGACAACAAAGACTGCTTACAACCTTTGACATATCTACACTTCCAAACATTACTATAAATAATATAATTATCCCTTATTCTTCTTCAGTAATAGATCTTGGACTACATCTAGACGCAAATTTAACCTGGCAAACACAAGTGAAACACATATGTAAAAAGACTTTCTCCATCTTACATTATCTTAGACGTTTAAAGAATTTTCTCCCAGTTTCGTTAAAACAAATCCTAGTGCAGAATCTTGTGTTACCACACTTCGATTATTGTGACATTATATATAATGATCTAAACTATGACTTGTCGCAGAGACTGCAGCGTGTTCATAATGCTTGCATTCGATTCATTTTCAATATCCGCCGTTATGACCATATTTCCGAACACTTTAATAACCTCTCTTGGCTCCGTCTTACTGACAGACGTAAAATGCACTCTCTTTCGCTACTTTTCAAGCTTCTGAATTCCTACATTCCTACTTACCTGGTGTCCAGATTTGAGAAGTTATCCTCCTACCACAATATTGACACTAGGTCACAAGATAGCAGTCTGCTAACAATTCCTCTTCATAGCACTTCCTCCTATTCTACTTCCTTCACAGTAGCCTCCGCCCGCTCCTGGAATCTCCTTCCTCAAGATATCAGGGGTTGCCGCACACTTGGCACCTTTAAGTCACGCTTATACAGTTACCTGTTGTCTAATAATTAATTTTTCTCTATTTATTTAATTTTATACTATGTCATTAATCTTTTCCTCGTTTTTTTATATATCTTGTACATATTATATATTTAATTCGTTAAATTTAGAGTAAATCAAAATACATTATAAATATTAATTGTATTGTATTCATAACTTGTAATCGTTTATATATATATATTGTAATTTAGATTTAAGACTTTTCTTTTGTATTTTTTTTAAACCTGGTTGAGTGGTAGACAAGGCCTTAAGGCCTTAACTCTGCCAGGTAAAATAAAGCTATTATTATTATTATTATTATTATTATTATTATTATTATTATTATTATTATTACTTGAATTGAACGATGTTATGCATCAACCAGCTAAGAGCCTTTTTTTAAATGAGATTTTGATGCCATCTGTTGCACTGTCTGATGAAGTAAGTACACCAACACTTTTAGGGCTAAATCTTATTATTAAAGAAAAATGTAAACGCGATAAGAGATTCTATTTTTTGTATCAAACGGCTATGAAACCAGATATTTGTAAGTGCTAATCTAAATTTTGTATCATGCCGCTAAGCACCAAATATTTCCGCTCTTAGATTGTTGATGCATAACTGTCAAACAAGGAAAATAATTTGCAATATCCAGTATTGTCAGTGTACCGAATTTCGATACAGGAATTACGTCTTACTGCGCAAACTATACGTCATCGCGTCTCCATCTCGAGTGTCATCTTTATGAACAGTGCCAAATGCTTTCCTATCTATCCCTTCCCTTCCTAGTGCGCACCCTGTGCTATCGCGCATTCCCCCCTCTCCCTGTGAACTCTCATAAATAGTTGTGTTTTGTAACATCGAATCATCATCTACTTAGTCACCATTGGAGTCTGGTCAGAGCAGCTCAGGAGAGCTGGTTTAGTTTGTTTAGCCCAGTAAGCCAGGGTGGGGACGCTAGGACAGTATTTCCCCCAACCCGAGGCTGGACTAGAGTGAGTGTTGATTTATATCATATTTTCTTTTTGTGTAGATTATCTATTATGATTTCTTTTCTTTGGAAATTGAATATTTATTTATTTATCTTTTATATAATATCTGACTATATTTTGACTTGCATTAAAAGCTTCAGTTGTGCTTTTTACTTACTCTGTGCCTATTCATTCAGTAGTTAGCATAAGTCAGATATCAAAGTCAAATTCCAAAAGCTTGCTCAAGCATGTGTTAGTTCCTTTATCCCAAAGCTTCCACGATTGTATTTTATAAGTCAGTAAACATTACATATTGGGAGAATTTAGTAAAGAAAGTTGAATTCCTCTTTGCCTCTATGGACCCGGGCAAAGATGTCACAAATTTGAACAATCTATGCTTTCCAATCAAAATAGTGATGAACAATATAACCCTGCGTGGGTGCAAAATGGTAGTAGAACGAGGTTAAATAATAATAAGACGCCACAAAAATGGTTTGGCAGAGCGTGGTTCACTCAGCACATCGCAATAATAAATAGCGAAGATGGACTTAAATTTTAAACGCATTTTTTCCAAACTTACATAATGGCGGATAGCCGGTTGATGCATGACGTCGTCCAAGTATCTTTAACTATGTAAAACGTATTACTTAATACTAATATTAGAGTTAATTTTAGAACGAGTAAATTAATTTAATTATTTGGGTTATAATTTCACATATCAAGATGAAGCTGATATATCAAAGAAAATCACAAATTTCACAAAAACAACGGGGATAATTAACAGTATAATCAAACCATTTCTAGTACACAAGAACACAAGATTACGGCTTTATAAGGTCCTCGCGAAACCAGTATTAAGATATAGTAGCGAAGCATGGACAATACGAAGAAGCGATGAAAGCCGAATAAGATTCGATTTATGCGCCGTACAGGCTATACAAAGTGGGATCATAAAATAAATGAGAAAATTATGGAAAACTTGGATGTAGAAACCGTTATCCATCATATATAAAACTACCAGAACAACTGGAAAGCCATCTTCAATGATGTCATTTCATACAATTCCAAAAGCCATGTTTTATTACTGCACCCAAGGCAAAGGATCGCTGGGACGTTAAAAAAAAGCGCTGGATTGAAAATTCCTCTTTGCGACCGTAACAGGCCACATGGCCTAATACTTGCATTAGATGATGATGATGATGATGATGATATTAGAATTAGCCCATAACATCCCGATGCGGGCAAGGACCTTCTGTTACGGTATGGTTTGCAGAGAAATGCCTCGGCCAGCCATTTCCGTGAGATTTAATGTAATGGTGTCCATATTTCAGGAACGTACTGTATCATTGTGAAAATAGAGAAATGATTTTAGATACAGTTTGTAGCGAGAGAAGAAAAAATAAAATCAATATTATTCTGTGGCTTGCAGTGTTGACTTAAAAATAAATGAAAGCCTCGTAAAGTCCAATATGATGGCAGTCTCTAAGCACAACATGGCGACCAATTTTGTGATTAACTTTTACAAAAATCTGTATCGCGCTCTGAAATTACTGAAGGCTAAATTATCTTTATGATGTGAGGGTCAAATATCATACATATTGCTAGAAGTTGGATTTTTATGTACTAAAAGTTAAATTTGGAACATAGTATAATAGGAAGTTAGATATCTCATTGTCTTTTGTTTTGGTTTCACACACAGACAGTTGAATAGTAAAATGAGAAGTTAGACTTTGGGACAAAATATATGGGTGGTTTATATATATATATATATATATATATATATATATAAGGTGAAGACAGGATTTAGTGGGCGCTAGGATTGCGTCGATGGCCTCGGGTAGTTCAGTGGGTTGCGGTAGGATGGGATGCTCTTGGTTCCGGGATACACAAGGATTGTGCGGACACGATTCTATCTGGTTGAGAATAGACGACAATTTGAAGATAACAATCTCAATTTATTTCACGTAGAAAACAATAAAAAAAGTATCAAATTATGCAGCGATTGGCGCGATCATATGGTTACGCTTTATGTTGAGTAGACCTAGAATTTGGAATATAATGGTACTTACTGTACATCAACTATATGTAGACTTCAAAAAAGCATATGATTCAATTAAGAGGGAGAAGTTATATAGTTATATAGTTCGAAATTCCTAAAAAGTTAGTTAGATCTTCTTGAGTCAATAAATGAGGCTCAGATGAACAGCTTTGTTCAAAACTTGTATCACCAAAATCTGTTTCTTCTTCTTCCTTACTTCCATCAGAAACTGAGCTCTCTTCACCTAATGTCACATGTTCTGGAGGCTTTGGTATGGGCAATTCTTCTCAGTGTGGAACTGGTCTCATTGCGGATTGCAAGTCAGGGTGCACCACTGTATGTTTTGATTTTGACGTAATCCCTTTAATCTTTGTTAAGCAGAAAATAATTATTTAAATCCATTAATTGAAAATGAAATAAAAGAACTGTGGGTGATGGAGAAATTCCGAATACCTATTTGAAAAACACGATAAAAAAACTGCATTAACAAGTAAGCACACGCGCCAGGGTAAAAAATACCCAGACGTTATTCTTTTTGTTGGCAACACTGTGTTTGAATTTAAATTTATCTGCCGTTTTCAGTACCTTTCTTTCAGATATTTTTGCATTGTTGTATGTAAGATTTAGTTACTTTTCCTGTTACTGCAGGGGTTTATGCATGCATATATCAAGATTGGTTAAGAATTACCCAGCGCGTGTGAAGAAGTAACATAAATAGTGAATCATTTTATTTGTGCACCATTTCTATTTTCCATTACAAAATGGACTTACAATATAGGCAAAGTGGACAAATAGTAAACTGGCTAAATGAAGAAGAAGATGAAGAACTATTGTAAGTCCCGTAGACTGCGATGGGCAGGACATGTTGCGCGTATGGGGAATGAAAGACGTGCATGGAAACTTCTTGTAGGAAAGCCAGAAGGAAAACGCCCAGTTGGTAGACCAAGAATGTGGTGGGAGAACAACATTAACTATGATTTGAGGGAAGTAGATTATACAGGAAATGATTGGAAAGCATTAGCTCAGGATAGGGATGTATGGAGAGCTTATGTCCGCGCGGCCATGAACCTACGGGTTCGATAGTGCCAGTGAGTAAGTAAGTAAGTAAGATGAAGAACTATTGAACATGAATCAGGAGATGAAGCCGATCATCTCTCCGAAAGATGCTCCACTGTTAAAATTGTTCAGACCATCTTCTGTGTGGGCAACCAACATTTCTCCTTCCGCGCGGTTTATATTTTAGCAATAATAAAACTTACATTTTGCTGTTAATATCACTTAATAATGTTTCGGGTAAAAAATACCCAGCGCGTGTGGTAACGGTGCATAATTATGCGCGTTTCCTGACGGGTTAAGTAGAACTATTGGTACTCATGACACAAAAATCATGTTGACCAGTGTTATTATTCCCAGGGGTTTTTGAATTCAGCCACTTCTTCAAAATTTCCGTCATTTGTCATTAGCTGTCCATTTCCATTATATAATGTATTTCTACGTGTTACCATATATTTAGTTTTATTCATATTTATAGAATTGCCTTAATTTCAAAATTAGTTGCATTTATAATATGAGGCATTGAAGCATCAAGTAAAAGATTAACAAAACATTCTTAATTTGTGTTTTTTATCCAGTTTGAAGATACTGAAATGTCTTGTATAAAGTTTAATGGCGCTTGTGAATCGCATCCAATCAGAGTGTGTTTTAAAAGTTCCTTTTTACAATTTTCTCAATTCTAATTAATAAAAGAAAGGAGGGGACGATGATTTCAATGAGAAACTTTGGAAAGAGATAATGAAAATGGGTTGAATTGGACTGTTTTGAATGGCAGTTGAAACTTTCTCTTTGGAATAAATTCACAAAGTTGAATACTGTACATACAGAAACAAATGCCTGCTATGTCAACTCGAATTTCAGTCAGTTCCTGCAATGGAAACAGTTCCGTAGTTTTGTCTAATTATTGCAATTCTCAAAGTCTGACATATTTCATCTCAATTATTCTACGACAAGCCATACACTACAGCTAGTATCTTAGTAATAAATAATAATAATAATAATAATAATAATAATAATAATAATAATAATAATAATAATTACTAAAATCAGAATGCGCTACTACTTGCCATCCACTAAAGCTTACGAACAACAGATGCAAGAGAGAAGACAGAAGCGGGATGCCATTCCTGAAGAATTCTACGGTACGCCTGCCATGATAGGTAGGAGCTGGTGTGGAACTAAGGCACCAGATGCAGTCTACAAAGTGTGTGTGAATGTCACTTACCATCAAATCGAAGACAGCTGCAGATGCAAACTGTGGGGACTAAAGTGTACAAGATATCATCTGGAATTGTGTTCCAAAGTGACAATGCCATTAGCGCAATACGCCAATTAATTAATTTTGCACGATTGTGCGCTATTATATTATTATTATTATCTCTATACTTTTTTCCGTCCGGCTTTGATTGATTTGGTCTTTTAGCATTTTGTTTTTTTTTTCTAATGTGTGGGGAGCTGGCCCACAGCATAAACCCCCAACCTGGAGGACCAGGAAAATTTCTGTCTGGGATTTCCTCCCATAGCCTTTGAAGATCCCTCTTCACCGCAAGGCAGCGTTTCTCTATTTCCCTTAGAGATAGGGTTGCCTCTTCCGCCAGATCCGCCGTGATGAAGGACTCCTTCTGCGCCGATTCTGCCGTTGAGGTCTTCACCGTAACCCTGGCTAGGGGCCCTTACAGAGTACTATCAGTCGGAGCCAACTGAACCCTGGTTTTTTAACGAGGTTGTTACTCCTCCCCCTCCTCCTTTCTCATCCGGGCTTGGGACCGGCCATGGCGGAGTTATTATTATTATGATTATTATTATTATTATTATTACTAAAATCAGATATATATCACTTACCGACTTGCAAAAAGAGCTAAAGAAGATATACCAATGAACGGAAGAAGAACAAGAGGAAGACCAGCCAAGAGATGGATAGACAGTGAATGCACATCCAATACGTCTTCCTCCGAGGAGTGATTTTGAAAATAAACAGGATGGAAACCCTACAAATTATGTTTAAGAAGAAGGAAAAGAAGATATATATATATATATATATATATATGGTATGATAAGAAAAATAAATGCCTGGACGGGATTCGAACCTGGAACTCTGAGTCTGTACCTCAGCGTGTTATCCGTTACACCACCAGGTGAATCCAATTCAAACAGACGCGTGTTATCCGTTACACCACCAGGCGAATCCAATTCAAACAGATTGTTTGAATTGGATTCGCTGGTGGTGTAACGGATAACACGCTGAGGTACAGACTCAGAGTTCCGGGCGAATCCCGCCCAGGCATTTATTTTTCTTCTCTTCTTCTTCTTCCTTCCAAGTATTAGGTCAAGGCCTGTTACGATCCTATAGAAAATTTTCCCTCCAGCGTTTCAAAGGACGGCCCAGTGATCTTCGTCCTCTTGGTACTTTTCTTATCATACCATATTAAGCTTGCATTGCTCAATGTTAAACATTTAATTATAACATATATATAAATGACAATGAATGTTCAAAACCATGTTCTACAATTGAAGAAAGAAAACTGAAATGATTTGGCCACTTAGAGAATGTTACAGGATACCTAAAATGATATTAAGTTTTAAGTGGAGGGCAAGGGAAGAAAGGGGAGACCAAAATAACAGTGATGCTTTATATGGTTTTTACGTTTTATTCTTAGAGACTTTACTTTTACCAACATCTGTTTATTATCATAAGTAATGCCACGAGTGATTTCCAAATTATCGATAAATTCACGACTCACGAAGTGAGGAGTGAATTTATCTAGAGAATTTGGAAATCAAGAGTGGCATTTGTTAGGACTATTTAACGAATAAAATTAAGCTGTTTACTCACAAATCATTATTTAACTATAGTTATTTTAAAATATTTATATATTTAATGTAAACGGCGATGTTTGAAAACAAATGAGAAACTATAGGTACGCTTCTACTGCTTCTTTTGTTTATCACTGCAACCAGATCATACTATTTATTGCCAAAGGAACGCAATATTGTAAGGAGGAGCTTTCTTTAATATGGTAATTATAACACTGATAAATATTTGGTGAAACACGACTCTGATTGGTTGTAAAATAGAAATCATTGAAATGTGATTGGTCATTGACTCCCATTTGGGGCATGAGTTAAATAGTCAAATATATTAATTGATATGGTGCATCCCACACTTTTGATGGCAAAATTATTTTTTTGTAGATAACTCTAGTTTTATTCTAGATGTGTTGGAGATTATTTTTTTGTTGACAACTTTAATTTTATCCCAAGCGCGTTGGAAATTAATATTATTTTTCATGTTTTAGTTCGGTTTTCTAATAAAGCGTGTCGTTTTAGTTTTTTTTTAAATATTGTTTATTTATTTTCTTTTCAGGTGTACTCTCACACCTAATAGTTTTATAGCATATCAGACAGATGCTACACGCTCGGTGTACTTGAAAAAAAATTATGTACATTTTTTTATAAAGATCAGTTGAGGGATTTATAATTTTTTTGGCCTATTTAACAAACATACGCAGGCTATTTTATATCAATTATATAAATTTGAACGTTTGTTGGTTTGTTTGTATGTTTGTTTGTTTGTTCGTTCTTTATGCGCGGTCATACCGTTGATCCGATTGTGATGGGGCTTTTCGAAAAATGTTCAGGAGATTCCCGGGATGAATATAAGCTATAAGAGATTTGTGATACTCAACTCCTAAATCGCCCCTTTTAGTGGAAAACGTGAAAAAAACGTAGCTCTTTGGACGCTTAAATGGCTTACGCTGCCTAAACCATAACAAATACACAAAATTAATGTACACAGAATTGAATATCTCAAAAATCTCTACAAAAAATTCCGCGACAGCATATGTTTTTCTCTTACAGACAGCTCACAATAACCATTTTTGTCTTTCATTGATGCTAAGAAGATGGAGACAAGTACGTAGATTTCTATGCAAGCATAGCAGCACATGGCGGGTATTCTTTTACGAATAGCTCACAATAACGAATTTGTCTTTCAGCTCATTTATGCCAAGAAGATCGGGATGAGTAGATTCCCGGACAACGCCGGGTAATCAGCACGGGGTATCTAAAAATAATTAAGATATAAATTTTCCTCCCACTTATGTAACTAAACATAAAACACCTTAATTTTCATATTTCAGCTCATTTATGTCAAGAATATCCGGATAAGTAGATAGATTCCCGGGCAACGCCGGGTAATCAGCACTGGGTATCTAAAAAATATAAATTTAATATTATTTTTCCTTTTACTTATTCAATTAAACATAAAAGCACATTAATTTTCATTTATTTAGGCGTAGCAGCACACGCCTGGTATTAGCTAGTAGGGTATAAAGACTAGCGAATACCCGGCGTGTGCTACTTCGCCTAAATAAAAGAAATATGTGTTTCGATTGTCAGTTGAATAAATTAAAAAAAATTGAATTGCATGTAATGCATTGCGACGAATAGAATATGGCGGTTGCTAGTCTATTCTTTTTTATTTCGGATTTGAGGTTAACTCCCAGTTCTAAAGTCCGGATTTCGCTGATTTTTGGACAATATTTGCATAGGTTTATTTTAATAGAATATACCGAGTTTCGTTGTGAAACATGAAAAATTGCGACCGCTGGAGGGACTTTTTTTATTTTCGTTTCAGGTGAACTCCTATACCTAATGATTTTGGAGAAAAATATATTGTTATTAAACATTCGCCGTACCTGAAAATATGTATGTACAAAATTTCATAACAATCGAACAAATACTTTTTGTGTTTTTTGAGTTCAAACATACGCAGGTTGAATATTTATATGTAAAGAAGATAAGCTATAATGTGGTTATTGGTGTAGAGCAAATAGTTGACATAGTGCATGGCCTCCTGTATACACTCGATGTAAAGAAACATATTAAATATGTCCATCACGTGTCAAAAGCAATTTCCTTGACATTCACATGAGTCCGGGGGCCACCTGACCTGTTTCAGGGACTCGAGTGGACAACGCCACTTTTAACATCGATCTAACTTCCCACCCCCGTGTTCCACCCCCATCAGTTGTAAACGTGTCTACTGTAGAATCCAACCTTCTCGTCTGACTGACAGAGAAACTGATCTCCATTCCACTGTAGTACAGTACCTAACAATAGTTAGAGCGGATACATCTGAAAACAGGTAAAATAAACTAGTGATAAAAAAACTATATCTCCAATTCTAATTAACTAACTCACTGGCAGTATCGAACCAGTAGGTTCATGGCCACGCGGATATAAGCTACATCCCTGTCTTCTTATCATCTCCTGCATTATCTTCTTCTTCTTCTTCTTCCTTCCAAGTATTAGGCCAAGGCCTGTTACGATCCTATAGAACATTTTCCCTCCAGCGTTTCATAGGACGGCCCATGGTTCTTCGTCAAATTTGATCCTTCCAGCAAATCCTCGTATAAGACTTGAAAGCATAATAATAGTCCCTTCGATTGGTTGCTGGCTAAAGGAAGGCAAGACCAGTGATGGGGCTGCCATCGTATAGCCTCTGGTCAGGCTTTTCTGGAGAAGAAAAGAAAATAAAGAAATGGAAGAAAGGAAAGACTCCCTAGCCCTCGGATGCCCTAATAGCGTCGAGGTCGAAAAAAACAAGAGTTAACCAAGATAGGTTAGATAGTAAAGTTAAAAGAGTGTGGTATAAGTAAGTGGAAGAAAGGAAGAAATACCAGATCGGTTAAAGATAAAAGTAAGGAACAAAACACAAGTAAGTGGAAGCAATGTTTTTCTCAGCTTGGGCACCTTGTGGTCGCCATCCACATATCCCCTAGATGGGGACTCCTGAGGGCCCTGTATTATCTTCTTCTTCTTCTTCTTCCTTCCAAGTATTAGGCCAAGGCCTGTTACGATCCTATAGAAAATTTTCCCTCCAACGTTCGAGGGAAATTCTCGTATAAGACTTGAAAGCATAATAATAGTCCCTTCGATTGGTTGCTGGCCAAAGGAAGGCAAGACCAGTGATGGGGCTGCCATCTTATAGCCTCTGGTCAGGCTTTTCTGGAGAAGAAAAGAAAATAAAGTAAAGAAGAAATGGAAGAAATGAGAGACTCCCTAGCCCTCGGATACCCTAATAGCGTCGGAGGTCGAAAAAAACAAGAGTTAAGCAAGAGAGGTTAGATAGTAAAGTTAAAAGAGTGCAAAACACAAGTAAGTGGAAGAAATGTTTTGCAAAGCTTGGGCACCTTGTGGTCGCCATCCACATATCCCCTAGATGAGGACCCCTGAGGGTCCCTTCTACCTCCCTCAAATCATGATTGTTATACTCCTACCTTGTTCATGTCCTATATACTAGGTGCTTTCCCTCAGGTTTTTCTACGACAACTTTATGTGTCTCTCTTTCACTCCACATTCGTGCCACATGTCCTGCCCATCACACTCTATGAGACTTAAGTGCTCTAATTATGGCTGGTTTGCTAAAGATCATGTAGCTTACTGTTATGTAGTCTTCTCCATTCGCCTGTCTGTTTATCTCTCTTTGGTACAAAAATGTCATAAGAACATTATTTTAAAATACTCGTAATATTCTCTCCTCCCTTTAAAGTAAGAGTCCATCTTTCGCATCCATAAAATAACTGGCAGAATATCACTTTTATATATTTTCAGATTAACTTTTTTTTTTAGAGAACCTCGGACGACAAGAGTCCTTGTAATGCACAATAGCACGCATTTCCAGAATTGAGCCTCCTATGTTTTGTTCCTTTTTTTTTTCATCACATTCCTATTTCTAATTATTATTCCTAGGTATTTCAATTCAGCCACCTCTTCAAAATTTCCCTCATTTGTCATTAACTGTCCATTTGCATTATATACTGTACATCTATATGGGACTATATATCTAGTTTTATTGATATTTATTTCCCGTCCCAATTTCATAGCTTTATTCAGTAGTGTGTGCGTGTTGACCCTTAATATCTCTTCTCTATCGCCTAATTATACATCATCAGCGTACATAACAGCTTATTAAAGAGTCGTAGGCCTTCTTCATGCTGTAAAGATTTGATGGCATGCTCTGATACAAAATTGAATAGTAGAGGAGATAGTGCATCTCCTTACTGTAACACATTATGAAGTTAAAAAGCATATAGACATTGTTAAACCTATAGTTAATTAATAACACAATAGCCTGTTTCATAATGTACACAGATTAGGAAATGCAAAATAATAACATATTAATGATGATAAATTTTATTATTATTATTATTATTATTATTATTATTATCACGACGAATGCAAGAAGAAAGATTACCCAGGAAAAGATTGGAATGGTGTCCACCTGGAAGAAGGAGGAGAGGAAGACCTCGAAATTCGTGGATGCAGGAAATAAGAACTGGAATGAGAGCAAGAGGACTGGAGGGCATGGATTGGGTGGAGAGAGACGAGTGGAGAAGAAAAATGAAACTTCTTCTTCTTCTTCCTTCCAAGTATTAGGCCAAGGCCTGTTACGATCCTATAGAAAATTTTCCCTCCAGCGTTTGAGGGAAATTCTCGTATAAGACTTGAAAGCATAATAATAGTCCCTTCGATTGGTTGCTGGCCAAAGGAAGGTAAGACCAGTGATGGGGCTGTCATCTTATAGCCTCTGGTCAGGCTTTTCTGGAGAAGAAAAGAAAATAAAGGAAAGAATAAATGGAAGAAAGGAAAGACTCCCTAGCCCTCGGATGCCCTAATAGCGTCGGCGTCAAAAAAACAAGAGTTAACCAAGAGAGGTTAGATAGTAAAGTTAAAAGAGTGCAAAACACAAGTAAGTGGAAGAAATGTTTTGCACAGCTTGGGCACCTTGTGGTCGCCATACACATATCCCCTAGATGAGTACCCCTGAGGGGGAACTTTAGGCAGAGAAAGATGTGTAAACATTAAAATTCTGTATATAAATAAATTATTATTATTGTTATTATTATTTTTATTATTATTATTACTATTATTACTATTATTATTATTATTATTATTATTATTATTATTATTATTATTATTATTATTACTACTAGAAAATGATTAAACACATTATAGGCTTGATAACGAAAATAAAATGTATAATATAAAAATGATATGTCTCTAGAACTTGGTTATATATTTTATTGCCTCATTTTCAACTATTTTGGAGTCGGAGAGACCATGATATAAAAGGTCAGGGATTTCCAAAGAGAGAAGAAAAATTGACAAACGGTGTAATATTGACGCAGAAGTCGTGTTTGAACCGCGATCTTTACAGCGAGAGGCAAGCTGGGGTTACCGCTAGACCGTCGAGATCGTTCCCTGAGACACTATTACTACATGCTGTTAAAAATTAGGGGTGGTCATCCCGCGGTATTTAAAAATAAATTCCCTTTGCCGAAGGGAAACCATTAGAATTGTCTTATAGAAAAATAATAAAATGGGATGAATTGTTAAATTGAATTGGGAAGGGGTTGAAATTGAATTTGTGTCAATATATTTAAATTTTCTAGTTAATATTCAGAACATAAGCTTCTGTAGGAAAATTCAATAAGAGGCATCTCTCCATGAGTTACCCCAACTTTCTTGTGAATATTTATGCTAATTTACTCAGCAGAAAAAAAATCTAGATCTCCATCTGAAGACGTACGTAATGATCTATCTACAATGGTGTAACAGCCCAGTGTTGGGCCTTAGACTTTCATTTGTTGGGAGTTACTAGACCAAGCTAATTTAGTTACATTTTTTCCCTACAGATGTAGTCAACATACGGACCCACTGAGACATCTGGTAGGCAACCAAGTTATTACTAAGACGATGGTCGGTAAATGTTGCTTCTTTTTCAAGTCTAAGATATCTTTTACTAGTTTGATAAACTTAAGAGTAAAAGTAAAGTTATCCCACGACAGGCCTTAGGAGGCCCTTGGGGTAGTGGGAGGTTAAGGCTCCCATTTTTTTCTAGACAATCGGCACTTGATGTCAGGCGGGTAGTCAGCCCTGCGTCACGGCCGCCTTTACCCCCAGAACAAGCGTCTGGTACTCATTTCCGTTAGAGGCTGAGTCGACCCCAGGGCCATAGTGCCGCCAGAAAGTTTGGGTCAGTTTAAAAATCCTGACCCCACCGGGACTTGAACCCGCGACCTTCTGGCTTGTAGCGCAGTACCTTAACCATTACGCTACGGCGTGCCCCTTAGGAGAATTTTTGGACCAAAGAGAAATAAACAGACAGGTGAATGGAGAAGACTACATAACAGTGAACTACATGGTCTCTATAGGAAGCCAGATATAATAAGAACAGTTAAGTCTGGTAGACTGCGATGGGTAGGACAAGTTGCACGAATGGAGAATGAAAGACATGCATGGAAGCTTCTTGTAGGAAAACCAGAGGGAAAACACCCAGTCGATAGACCAAGAATGAGGTGGGAGAATAACATTAACTATGATTTGAGGGAAGTAGATTATACAGTGGATGACTGGAAAACATTAGCTCAGGATAGGGATATATGGAGAGGTTATGTCAGCGCGGCCATGAACCTACGGGTTCGATAGTGTTAGTGAGTTAGTTAGTTGAAAATTTTAAGATTCGGGACCCACGGCTTAAAATCTATCTCAAGGACTTTCTCCTTGGATTTTCCATTCATAGAAATAAAACGACCCCGGCCGAGTTTGAACCCGCAACCCTGGGGACCAGAGGCAAGGAATATAACGACTAGTCTACTGCGGCTCCCCCAAAACATGGTTAATGTTATTCTCCCACCTCATTCTTGTCCTACCTACTAGGGCGTTTCCCTCCGGTTTTGCTACGAGTTGTCTCATGTCCCTCTTTACTTCCTATTCGTGTCACGTGTCCTGCTCATCGCGGAGTACGAGACCTAACTGTTCTTGTAACATCTTGTTTCGCATAAAGACTATGTAGCTAACTTTTTTGTAATTTTCTCCATTCGTCTGTATGTTCATTTCTATCTGATCAAAAAAAAAATACTAAGAACTTTATTCTCAAATACTCGTAACCTTTTTCCTCCCTTAAATTAAGAGACCATATTTCGCTACTGTATAATATAACTGGGAGAATAACAAATTTATATTTTTTCAGTTTAATGGGTTTTTCCAGAGAAGTTGGGATGACAAGAGTCCCTGTAAGGCATAATAGAATGCATTTCCAGAATTGAACCTATGATTAATTTGTTTATTCATGCCATTCTTATTTGCAATTATTGTCCCTAGGTATTTGAATCTAGTAACGTCTTCAGAATTACCTTCATTTGGTCTATAAACCTTGTATCTAGTAAGCCCATGTTTCCCTTAACAGAAATTTAGGCGCTCTCCCCCTACAGGGAAGAATTTGAACCATACTAATTTAGTTACGCTTGTTTTCATATAGATGTCATTTGAGTGGTCCGTGGTCAGCGTTCCGCCTCATACTGACATCTAGGAAACCATGGTAGTAGTAGGACGGGAAAATTTCGTAAATGTTGCTTAGAGGCCTTTTCATTCTGGCTTAAGGATCTTTTACAAGCCCAAAAATCTTCAGACTCGGGACCCACAGTTTAAAGTTCCTCCCGGAGGACTTGCTCCTTAGATTTTTCCATCCTAAAAAAATCCATCGGCCCCGGCCGGGTTTGAACCCGCGACCCTCAGGACCAGAGGCAAAGAGCATAAGCACTAGTCCATAAATAAAATATAAAATAGTCTATAAATAAAATTATAAAAATAGGGCCTAAATAAAATAAATATTTATGGTCTTAGAGGCGTTTTTAAAATAAAAGGAAAGTATTATTGCATGGTTAATATTGTAGCGGGAACATGACGTAATAAAGCCACCTTGCGCATGAAAACTGTACTGTTTTTCATCCAGTTCGCGCATATATAATGGCGTCGCATTGTAGACATTCTCTCGTTGTTGCGATAAAGAAATATGCAAACCTCTGTAATTAAGGAAAGTATCCAAGTGTTTTTATGTTGTGTGTGTTTAGTGATGAATATATTTTGTTGTGATAGTGAAATATATAAGTGATATCAAGTGATTTGAGTGAAATGTGAGATGATCTGATCAGCTGGCACACGTGGCTTCTCTTCTTCAAAAGGTAAGCTGTTTGCATCTCTTGTTCTGTTGATCACTGCACAGATGTGTCTAATGATATCTTGCAGTTAGGAATGGGACAACATGAGAAGCATCGTTGCCAACCGTATTATTTCGAAACAGCAAATAGGAAAATACAAACAGAAATCAGTAAAACAATAGAGAAAAGTTTAAATAATTAATCTGGAATAAAGATATACCCACCAAGAGTAAAATGGCAATGTATAAAACTTGTTTCAAACCAGTTCTAACATATGCAGTTGAGAATTGGAGAAAGAAAGGGCACGAGCAGAATCCAAGCTACAGAAATGGAATTCTTACGTGGAATGATACATAAAACAAGGGGAGATAGAATAAGGAATGACAAGGGTGACATTAAGTGTACAAAAATTAACAACAGACATAGAAAAAAGTTGACTATGGTTTGGACATTTAAAAAGAATGGATAAGGAAAGACTACTACAAAGACTGTTTAATCTCAAGATACAAGGAAAACGACCACGAGGTAGACCATGAGAAACATGGATTAACCAAGTGAAGTAAAGTCTACAAGAGAGAGGATACGTCTGGGAAGAATGTGAAATGATACATAAAACAAGTAGAGATAGAATAAGGAATGACAAAGTCAGGCAGACATTAAGTGTAGAAAAATTAACAACAGACATAGAAAAAGTAGACTAAAATGGTTTACGTTTAAAAAGAATGGAAAAAGAAAAGACTACTACAAAGACTGTTTAATCTCAAGATACAAGGAAAACGACCACGAGGTAGACCACGAGAAAGATGGGTAAGTAAAGTCTACAAGAGAGAGAATACGACTGGGAAGAACTAAAAAGAAACAAAGTATGGGAAGCTGGAGATGTTTGGAGGCGCATTTCGAAACGACCTTTCGAAAGGAGGACACGATAAGATGATGATGAGTGGAATTTTATAGGAAATACCAAAAAAAACATACTACAATTTAACTATAATAACTAAGGCTAGGATTTTTCTTCTTTTTCTTCTTCTTCCTTTCAAGGATTAGGTCAATGCTACCTGGCTACGATTTGTGTGCACTAAATTTAATTTTGCAACATAGAATAGTGACAAGTAAGACTTTAGACTGTCTTTTGTTTTTGTTCCACATACAAACAGTTGAATAATACAAGCTTTGTGTGTTGCAACCTTACCTTTTATTGCATACAAATCCCAGCCCTAATGATAACTACTCAAAAAAATAATATTGAATCTAAGATCTTGAATTCAATTTTATAAAGACCGAAATCACTTCAAAATTAGTTTACTCAATATTAAGGAAAATATTTTAGGCTTAACAGAGTTTGATTCATTTATAATTGAAACCCTTAGAAGCTGGGGGTGTAGGTAACAAAAGTTCAGTTTTGAGTCAACAATGTTTAAAGTTGAGACCCTCCACATTGTGATTGTGTTAGCAGTTTTCTTTTCAGCCACTAGATTTCAGCACCAGACAGATTTTTACTTGCTTACAATGGACACAGAGATTAGTATCTGCTTTATCATAAGTAATGACACGATTGTTTCCAAATCATTTATAAATTCACGAGTCACGGATTGACTCATGATGATTTGTAAATCAAGGGTGGCATTAGTTAGGACTATTAAACGAATTAAAATTAAGCTGTTTAATCAAAAGTGTTATTTAAATATAGTTACCGGTATTTTTAAATATTTATATATATTTAATGTAAAAGGTGATGTTTGAAAACAAACCAGAAATGTGTGGTTATGTTTATTCTCTGCAACGTGATAATATTATTTATTGCTAAATAGGATCGCAATATTGTAAGAATGCACCCTAGTGGAGAAATAATGAATCACATCAAACTATATATTATAAACAATATTATATGTTAATTTTTTTAGTAAAAGCTCAGTAAAATCATTATTTAAAAACACAATTATTGAAAACACAATTGTCAAATGTGTAGTTCGAAGGAATCTGTTCATTATTTGCTATATTCAATGTATTTGTTGGAGAGTCAGTCACTGCAAAATAATGCTCTGACCTGTTCAGAATATTAAAAAAAGGAGGAGCTTTCTTTATCTCAAAAGCAGGAGCTGATAAAGATAATTCGATAAAGATCAAGGTGAAACACGTTTGTCGTTGGTTGTAAAACAAAATTCGTTGAAACGTGATTGGTCATTGACTACCATATTGGGGAATGAGTTAAATAGTCTACTACAACCTTCAACGAACTCTGAAATTAGCAATTTGTTTCTTGTACCTTTGATTTCTAAGGATCTCAATTAACTTTGTACATTTAATGATGAAAATAAATGTTTTAAATCATTGGCAAACAAATACGTCTGGCATAGAATCTCCATCTTGTTTAATCTCCATACATATATATTCTTATGTATTATATATTGCCAAATTTAATATCGAAAAATCAATTAACAAAACTAAAATTAAGGCATTTCATGGGAAGGACCCCATGCAAAGTAAAATCTGTCTCCAGAATAAATTTTTAGAGACATCTAATCAATTTAAATATCTTGGATATTAGCTCTCTGTCTGGGATGAATAGGATATCCCTGAAAAAAATTACTAGTTACAATAAAAGTTTGGGAATTATTAATCAAGGTATGAAACCATCCCCTGTACAAAACAAAAAAAACACCAGATTACGTTTATATAACACTTTGACTAGACCATTGTTGAGCTATGGTAGTGAAGCATGGACGCTAAAAAATACAACATGAAAGCAGAATAACGGCTTGTGAAATGAGATTCATGCGCAGAACAGCGGGTTACACCAGATGGGATCGGAAAAGGAACACCGATATCTTAAAAGAATTGAAGACTACGCCAATTTTGGAATATATTAAACAGTACCAACTAAACTGGAAACACCATCTTGAAAGAATGAGTTCAAATCGGATCCCCAAAGCTGTTTATAATTATATACCAAGAGGACGAAGATCTCTGGGCCATCCTATGAAACGCTGGAGGGCAAATATTCTATAGGATCGTAACAGGCCTTGGCCTAATACTTGGAAGGAAGAAGAAGAAGATGTATTATAAACTAATATAGTTCTAACTTGAGTCTTTTACGTTTATATTATTGTTGTTAAATATTATTTAGTTGAGTAAATAATATTTCTGTTTGTGCGGTAGCATTCAATGGCAAAACTATTCCGTTTTCATATATAAAGTTGTATTTCACAATTATGCACAATTTTCGAATAGTGAAATATTTTATTCATTTAATCAAACAAGGAACTACATGGGAATACAGAGTTTTATTGCTTGTGTCAACTCGAATATGTCGATCAAGGTCACATGAGAGTCTCCTGGGTGTTTATGGCTGACAACATGCGAACAAAGTAGATAAGAACCACAGTGTGATGCACAAGACGCTCTGACCAAAAAGTGATGCAACAATTACATGAGATGTTTTCAAATGTTTTCTTATTATTAAAAGTTAGAAATAAATTGTTGCATTTGTTTTATCTCCACATATTATTTACAATCAACGTGATATATTATAAATGAACAAATGCAATATTTATGATAGAATAACACCACGAAATAGGGACTGGGAGTAAATATCGATAAAACTAAATAGGCCTATATGACCAGGCTCATGGGCTAGTGTTCAGGGTATCTGACTACTATCCATGGGGACCTACGTTCGATTACCGGTCAAACTATAGATTTTTTTCCTTAAAGGGAATCATTCCTGTGGTTGTCCATGGTCTGGGATTTAGGTTAAGAACTCTCCTGGCGCTTCATTATCATTTACCACCCATCATATCATCGGGGTAGTAACTCCGTCTTCCAGGCGCCCCAAATTCAGAAGTGGGTTACAATGCTTGGGGCATTGAATAAAAAAATAGGCCTATATGATCACAGTAAATACTGGAAGGGGACAGTAAATGATAAATTAGGGATATTTTGAAAAAATGGCTGAATTCAAATATTTAGGAACAGTAACTAAAAACAGGAATAAGGAAGAAAGAAATCAAACATAATAATAATAGCAATAATAATAATATTAATTCATTCTGGCAGAGGTAAGGCCATATGGCCTACTCTTCCACTCAACCAGCACAAATTACAAGTACATATTTGACAATATAGATTATATATACACTATACTAATTATAAAGGTTAACGTAAATGTTGCGATGTAAATTTCATGTACAAACAACATTTTATAAGATAATAATAACAATAACACTAACGATAATGATAATAATAGTATAAATATGATACATTTTACGAGAAACTCCAATTAATATAGGCCTATGCACCTTACATATGTTCGATTTAGAAAAAAAACAAGCTATTATGCATTATTGGAACTCTTGTCATCCCAAAATATTCTAAGGAAAATGTTAAACCCAACTTACATACAACTGTTATTCTTCCGTTTAAATGACATGGATACAAAAAAGTCCACCGCTGTGGTCTCGAGGTAGCGTGCTGCCTTGTCACGCTGCGGGTCCGGGTTCGATCCCCGGTCGGGGCAGTTTTTCTGGGTGAGGTTTTTATCGGGGTTTTTCCTCACCTGTAAGACAAATGTCAGGAAAACTCTAAGGCCCAAACGGTCCCCGAAATCATATGGCCATCATCCTTATCATTGTCATCCTTACCATTATCATTATCATCATCATCATCATCCTTCACCGGTGTGGAAAGCAACGGGAAGCTACCACACCTACACAATTCCCTAGTAAAGCTGCAACCATAGCATGAAAATGCTATGATTGTAGTGAAGGACCTGCCTTCGGGCAGAATTACTATGGATGGATACAAAAAAATGGATTCTTATTTTGAGGGAGGAAGAGAAGGCCTTATGGCCCTAAATCTGCCAGAATATATAAAACTATTATTATTATTATTATTATTATTATCATTCTTTTTTATCCTTAATTGGAAAACTAATGAAAGAAGTGGAAGAGGCAGACCTAGGGAACGTGGAATGGATGGAGTGAGGAGAAATATGGAAGCTAGAGATCTGAGGGAAGAAGTTGCTTTAGACAGGAACCTCTGGCGACAAACCACTTTAGGTTGAAGGAGAAAAACTGTATTGTGGAATATTCCTTATTAAATTATTATTATTATTATTATTATTATTATTATTATTATTATTATCAAGAAGAAATATGTTGTCTGTAAATAAAACATCGGTCCATAAATTCATCTCGGTGAGGAATTCTCATAGTTTACGCATTTCTCCAGCGTGACTGACTTTTGTTGTAAAAGTCTTCACAATTTACCCATTCATTTTGAACAGACGGTATATACAGGGGAATCGGATCCATGCCAGAGATTACAGAGTATTTATTTATTCTATAATCTTAGAATGTCTTGAATTTACTGAAGCATTGAATGTCGGTTTATATACTGAGCTGGAGAAGATATTCGAATCTTTTGGTTTTTATTTACAAAATAAATCTTTCTGTTCTCTCTACAGTTTCTGACAGTATGGGACTACTGTTTATTTACATCAGAGTCTATTATACAGCGATATAATCCTAGTGTACACTGGAGGGGCTTTAAAAATAGAAATATACCACAACACTGCAAATAGCTGCTCCACTCTGGAATGTGGATGTATTTATGCACACTCATCGAAATTAATTCAACAAATGTCAGGAAAAGTTTAAGCCCCAAACGGTCCCCGAAATCATATGGCTATATTTACTTACTTACTCACTGGCACTATCGAACCCGTAGGTTCATGGCCGCGCGGACATAAGCTCTACATAAATCCCTATCCTGAGCTAATGCTTTCCAATCATTCCCTGTATGATCTACTTTCCTCAAATCATAGTTAATGTTGTTCTCCCACCTCATTCTTGGTCTACCAACTGGGCGTTTTACCTCTGGCTTTCCTACAAGAAGCTTCCATGCACGTCTTTCATTCCCCATACGCGCTATATGTCCTTCCCATCGCAGTCTACGAGACTTAACTGTTCTTATTATATCTGGCTTCCTATACAGACCATGTAGTTCATTGTTATGGAGTCTTCTCCATTCACCTGTCTGTTCATCTCTCTTTGGTCCAAAAATTTTCCTAAGTACTTTATTCTCAAATACTCGTAATCTCCTTTCCTCCCTTAAAGTAAGAGTCCATGTTTCGCACCCATATAATATAACTGGTAGAATAATAGTTTTATTTATTTTCAGCTTAGGCTATCATCATCATCGTCCTTCACCGGTGTGAAAAGCAACGGGAAGCTATCACACCTATAATTCCCTAGTAAAGCTGCAAAGCATAGCATGAAAAGCAGTAAAAGACCTGCCTTCGGGCAGAATTAATATGGATGGATTATTAATAATAATAGAGTATTTGAGAATAAAGTTCTTAGGAAAAATTTTGTTTACGTATTTGGAAAACTATAGTTGCCTAATACTTGGAGGACGGCGCACTCCATGTGCAGCACCATTTCTGGATATCTCTGTCATCTGATCGATCTAGAGTTTTCTGGATATTAACACTTGATTGAAATTGAATACCTCGTAGAGGTTCTTTGATCTTTGTGAATAAGTTATATGCACAAGGGCTCATGTCTAGTGAATTTGATGAATGTTCGAGTACTTCCCAATTCCACCTTCTAAACAAATTGTACTGAACATTATTATATTGACTTAGGCTTTCACGACCGGAGTTACTATGACGATCTTCTACTGGATCATCATTGTACTGAATATATTTTTAGGGCGGTATTACTTACTAAATGCGAGAAACAGTGAATTTATTCACAAAATGTTGCTACTTCGAGACTTTAAACATTACAGATATATACAAAAAAGACCGTTCAACAACATGCTACAAGGTTACAATGACACCACTCTAAGGTTTTTCACGTCTAGAAAATAGCATTGCTCATATGGAGCAGTTCTTTCTAGTAAACATGTCATTTTATATAGGATTGATTTATTATTTAATTCATTCTAAATAAATAATTAAGTTACATAGTTTCACCTAAGTAAATATCAGTAAAACTAAATATATGGTCACACATAGAAATACATTATATAATGGAAATGTACAGCTAATGACAAATGAGGGAAATTTTGAGGAAGTGGCTGAATTCAAATACCTAGAAACAATAATCACAAATAGGAATGAGATGCACAAAGAAATTAAACATAGGCTCAATTCTGGAAATGCGTGTTATTATGCATTGCAGAGACTCTTGATGTCTCAACTCCTTTCAAAAAACGTTAAGCTGAAAATATATAAAACTATTATTCTACCAGTTATATTATATGGGTGCGAAACATGGACTCTTACTTTAAGGGAGGAAAGGAGATTACGATTATTTGAGAATCAAGTTCTTAGGAACATTTTTTGACCAAAGACAGATGAACAGACAGTTGAATGGAGAAGACTACATAACAATGAACTACATGGTCTGTATAGGAAGCCAGATATAATAAGAACAGTTAAGTCTCGTAGACTGTGATGGGCAGGACATGTTTCACGTATGGGGAATGAGAGACTTGCATGGAAGCTTCTCGTAGGAAAACCAGAGGGAAAACGCCCAGTTGGTAGACCAAGAATGAGGTGGGAGAATAACATTAACTATGATTTGAGGGAAGTAGATTATACAGGAGATGACTGGAAAACATTGGCTCAGGATAGGGATGTATGGAGAGCTTATGCCCGCGCGGCCATGAACCTACGGGTTTGATAGTGCCAGTGAGAGAGATAATTATTACCCAATTATGTAATAAAGTTAGGGGATGAAGTCATCTACCGGAACAGCGGCTAGCAGAGATGCCTTTGAACCACCCCCTTTCAACGAATCTTGGATATAATTATATTTGCATCTCTGTCACTTAGTCTGCGGCGTCAAGTGGCAACAGCGTTCCCATAAGAGCAATACTATTTTCTAGAATTAAATTAATGTTTTTATTACCTCACCCCATATCCTTTTTCTTCTAGACTACAGTTTCGGAGCTTATCTCCATCACCCACCAGTGTTGTCGTTTCTTACCGGTTTTGTTCTGTAAAAAAAGGATATGAGGTGAGGTAATAAAAACATTAATTTAATTCTTAAATTAAACCTCATAGTGTTTTTTTCTCTCTGAAAGTTCTTCTTCTTCTTCACTTCCTGGTTTAGGCAAGAGTTGCCTGTAACAACCTCGTAAAAAAAACCAGGGTTCAGTTGGCTCCGACTGATAGTACTCTGTAAGGGCCCCTAGCCAGGGTTACGGTGAAGACCTCAACGGCAGATTCGGCGCAAAAGGAGTCCTTCATCACGGCGGATTTGGCGGAAGTGGCAACCCTCTAGATGGGGTTAGTACATCCAGAAGCTGGACCTAAAGCTTTGAGGTGGCAGCCCCACCAATGGTCTACTCTGCATAGCGTTGGTACCGCGATCAGAGGAAAACATATTACTCATGTTCTTCTTCTTCTTCTCTGAAAGTTAAATAAACTATTTTCTATACCTGAAAAACCCTATAACATCGTTGTATTACTACAGTGTTGCCGTACTTATGGCATGCTCTAGTAGATAGTGGGGACGCACCGTTGCGTAGTGGTTGATGCACTACGCTACAAGCCGGAAAGTTGAGGGTTCGAGTCCCAGTGGGGCCAGGATTTTTAAACTGAATCAAACCCTCTGACGGCATTATGACCCTGGGGTCGACTCAGCCTCTGACGGAAATGAGTATCGGACGCTTGTTCTGCGGATAAAAGCGGCCGTCATACAGGCTGACAACCCGGCTGACATAAAGTGCCTTAACCTCCTACTTCTCCTAGGGCCTCCTGAGGCATGTAGTGGGATTGCTTTACCCTATACCTAGTCAATAGTAATTACGATAATGCACGAGTGTGATTGGACATTATTTTAGTAAGATGAAGTGAAGCTTCTGTATGAAGGGTTGCATACTCACAAAGGCGAGCGTCTAATTCATGAGAGACGTGAAGTTGACTGCTAATTGAAATTGATTTTGGCGGAGTAGGACTTCATACGGATCCCTGGAGAACTCTACCCAACTTTGAAGCAGATGTGTCTAGATGTGGCTCAAATGGTCAAGTTTGTTCATTTACAGCTCGCATGCGAATTCTACCGGTAGGGGGCGAGGTGAAGGAACTTATTTCTAATATCTAACTTTACTGATGTGTCGTATTTATAATTTAAACTAAACTGTTTTTTATGGCTCTCTGCGCATGCTCACAATATGATTTTGATTACTGCTGGTTACAAACATAAGATTTACGTTGTTTGTTATTTAGAAGGCAACAAAAATACTGCAAAGGAATAGTTATAACTAAATCACTGGCACTATGGTACCAGTAGGTTCATAACCACGCTCTCCATTATTCCCTATCCCGAGCTAATATTTTCCATTCATTCCCTGTATCATCTATTTCCCTCAAATCATGGTTAATGTTATTCTCCCACCTCATTATTCATCTAATACAGGGCGTTTTCTCACTGGTTTTCCCACAAGAAGCTTCCATGCACCTCTTTCATCCCCATTCGTGCCACATGTCCTGCCCATCGCAGACTATGAGACTTTACTGTTTTATTGTATTTTCCCTCCTGTGAGGGCCATGTACTTCACTGTCTTCTCCATTCACCTGTCTGTTCATCTCTCTTTGGTACAAAAATGTTCCTATGTACTTTATTCTCAAATACTCGTAATTTTCTTTCCTCCCTTAAAGTAAGAGTCCATGTTTCGCATCCATATAAGTGGTAGAAAAACTTTTATATATTTTCATTTTAATGCTTTTTTTAAAGGAGTTCGGACGACATTATACCCTGTAAATGCATAATAGCATGCATTTCCAGAATTGAGCCTATGTTTAATTTCTTTGTGCATCTCATTCCTATTTGTGATTATTGTTCCTAGGTATTTGAATTCAGTCACTTCCTCAAAATTTCCCTAATTTGTCATTAGCTCTCCATTTCCATTATATAATGTATTTGTTTGTGTGGCCATACATTTAGTTTTATTGATATTTACTTCCAGTCCCAATTACTTACTATTACTCAGTAGTGTGTGCGTGTTGTCCTTTAGTATCTCCTCGCTAACACCCAATAGTACTACATCATCAGCATAAACTAACAACTTATTAATACCATTGAGTTGTAGGCATTATTCATCCTCTAAAGATTTGAAGGCTGCTCTAATACAAAATTTAATAGTAGAGGAAGAGTACTTCTACTACTAACTAACTCACTGGCTCTATGGAACCCGTAGGTTCATGGCCGCGCGGACATAATCTCTCCATATATCCCTATCCTAAGCAAATGTTTTCCAATCATCCCCTGTATACTCTACATCCCTCAAATAATGGATATTGTTATTCACTCACCTCATTTTTGCTCTACCAACCCGTCGTTTTCCCTCTGGGTTTCCTACAAGAAGCTTCCATGCACCTCTTTTATCCCCCATACGTGCCACATGTCCTGCCCATCGCTGTCTACTAGACTTAATTGTTCTTATTATATATGACATCCTATACATATAATGTAGCTCATTATTATGTAGTTTCCTCCATTCACCTGCCTGTTCGTCTCTTTTTAGCCCAAAAAATTCTCCTAAGAACTTTATTCTCAAATACTGTACTGGTAATCTTCTTTCCTCTCTTAACGTATCTCAGTGAAATTTTCCATCTCCAGTTGTAGCGGTTCTGAACATCCTCATCTGTAAGTCCCAGTTCTGTCATACTTCTTCTCACACCGTCCATCAACCTTCTTTAGGTCTTCCCTTTCTTATTTTCCCTTCTGTTTTCCATTCAAGATCTTCTTAGAGATTCTATCAGATGTCATCCTCTTGTGATGTTTCTATCATTCTAATCGTCTCTCTTCAATTGCCTGCAATACATTTCTTTCCACTTTCATAATTTTCCTAATTTTTCGTTTATATTTTTTCTAATCTGAACGTCCGAGTTGATCTTCTCCAGTAATCCATCTCTGTTGCTAATTGCACTGGTCAACATGATTTTTGTCTCATGAGTACCAATAGTTTTACTTAATGCAGTTTTTTTATCGTGTTTTCAAATATGTATTCGAAATTTCTCCATCACCCACAGTTTGTTTATTTCAATTTCAATTATTGGGTTTAAATAATTATTTTTTTAATAAACGTTTTTTCGTCCATTTATTATCTTGGCGCAGTGAGCGATGAGCACGGGGTACACTTTCATCAGGAGATTTCAGCTATGGAAAAGAGATATCAAGGCAAATGGAATCCTAATATGCAGGCCGATTATTGTTGAACCATTGAGAGGGATGCTCCACAGGCGAAATATAGCAGAAAATCGTCATTTCTTACTTTCTAGGTGAGTCCGAATGTTCGAATATTGTGTGGTTACGAATGTAGAACATATTAAAGTGTTTGAAATTATAAATGCCTGTCTCTCGAAAACCTTGCGCGATGGAGAAAAACCGATATCATATTTAAATTCAGGAGGAAAAATACTATCAGAATCACGTATGCTTCTTTCTAAGACAAAAATAAAGTTTCTTTTTTGTTGCTCAGTGTAACATGTTAGCTTGGTGCCCTTTGACTACGTCTTTGATCCATATAACGTAATAATATCTACATTGATAAATACATTTATTTGTTCTGTAAAATATGTTTTTATGCCATAATACTGAGTTCAGCTGCCATTTACTATCCGTCCACCTGCTATTCTTTTTTTTCTGTTTATAATTGTGATTAATAATGATGATAATATTTTTTTTACTTGTAAACAATTTTACATAGTGATAAAACAATTTCCTGTGTCCAAAACGTTTTAAATTTTAATCTTCTTTCTCCATTTTTCTCTCTTCCCATTCCATTTCTTCCAGACATAACTCCCTCATTCCTCTTCTTACATCATTCATCCATTCAAATCTAGGTCGACCTCTCTTTCCTTTCCCAGGTGGAATCCATTCCAAAGCTTGTCTCGGTAATCTTTTCTCTGGCATTCTATATATATGATCACACCATTCTAGTTGTCTGTATCTCACAAAACCTAATATTGAATTTTTGAATTTCATTTGTTGTCTGATGATTGTATTTCTGATTTTTTTCCAAGTTAGAATGTCTAATTGAATAATAATAATAATAATAATAATAATAATAATAATAATAATAATAATAATAACATTATCTGTACATCAACTATATGTAGACTTCAAAAAAGCATATGATTCAATTAAGAGGGAGAAGTTATATAGTATCCTGCTGGAGTTTGGAATTCCTAAAAAGTTAGTTAGACTTATACGAATGTGTCTAAATGGCTCAACGAGTAGGATGCGTGTAGGCAAACAGTTTTCAGACACTTTTGAAATCCAGAATGGGTTAAAGCAAGGAGATGCACTATCTCCTCTACTATTTAATTTTGTACTAGAGCATGCCATTAAATCTTTAGAGAATGAGGAAGGCTTACAACTCAATGGTATTAATAAGCTGTTAGTTTATGCTGATGATGTAGTACTACTGGCCGATAGCGAGGAGATACTAAAGGCCAACACGCACACACTATTGAGTAACACTAAGAAATTAGGACTGGAAGTAAATATCAGTAAAACTAAATATATGGTCACACGTAGAAATTCATTATATAATGGAAATGGACAGCTAATGACAAATGAGGGAAATTTTGAGGAATTGGCTGAATTCAAATACCTAGGAACAATAATCACAAATAGGAATGAGATGCCACAAAGAAATTAAACATAGGCTCAATTCTGGAAATGCTTGCTATTATGCATTGCAGAGACTTTTGATGTCCCAACTCCTTTCAAAAAACGTTAAGCTGAAAATATATAAAACTATTATTCTACCAGTTATATTATATGGGTGCGAAACATGGACTCTTACTTTAAGGGAGGAAAGGAGATTACGAGTATTTGAGAATAAAGTTCTTAGGAAAATTTTTGGACCAAAGAGAGATGAACAGACAGGTGAATGGAGAAGACTACATAACAATGAACTACATGGTCTTTATAGGAAGCCAGATATAATAAGAACAGTTAAGTCTCGTAGACTGCGATGGGCAGGACATGTTGCACGTATGGGGAATGAAAGACGTGCATGGAAGCTTCTTGTAGGAAAGCCAGAGGGAAAACGCCCAGTTGGTAAACCAAGAATGAGGTGGGAGAACAACATTAACTATGATTTGAGGGAAGTAGATTATACAGGGAATGATTGGAAAGCATTAGCTCAGGATAGGGATGTGTGGAGAGCTTATGTCCGTGCGGCCATGAACCTTCGGGTTCGATAGTGCCAGTGAGTAAGTAAGTATTAATATTAATAATAATTAGTTGCTAAATTAAAACTTGGCCAAACTGACAAAATTTGAAAAAGTGTAAAATGTAAGTGTTAATTTTTAAGTATGTTTTTTCAGTAATTCGTAATATTCATAGACCACTGTTGCCCTAATATGTAGAAAGGTGTAAAAAGTTAAAAAGGCGGATAGGGTAATGCCATTATACCTTCATGGCTTTGAAAAGGTGTGATCAACTTATAACATCGACTGCGGAGGCACACAATCGATTCACATAAACTCCAGGTACGTGAAGTCAATTGCCCTCTTGCGGTGGAGCGAACTAAGTGGTTCCGATATGTTACAAGCCAGAAAAATCATAATTTTCTCCGTTACTTCTAGTGTAGCTAGGTAAGGCTTCAACTGAAGCGAGGAACATCAATTTTATAATTGCTGCAGTGAAAAAGGGAACTATCATGTTTAAATATTACCGCGAGTACATTGAAAAAAGCCTATGTACGTATATATATACATACATATATATATATATATATATATATATATATATATATATATGGTATGATAAGAAAAATAAATGCCTGGACGGGATTCGAACCCGGATCTCTGAGTCTGTACCTCAGCGTGATATCCATTACACTACCAGGCGAATCCAGTTCAAACACTTATTTTTCTTATATATGTATTATACTCTCCATTATTACTAGATGTCGCGAGAACACTATCCGTCCATATATACTAGGGTTATACCTTTAAGCACTTTTGCGAAATAAAATATTTCCTGTGCAATGAATGGGTCAACTTCTGCATAAAACCGTTGATAAAGGCCTTTATTTCATTGAGCTTCAAGAAAAGGTCACCCCCAAATTAACATTAAATTAACATTAAATACTGATATATTTGGGGTGACCTTTTCTTGAAGCTCAGTGAAATGAAGGTCTTTTTCAATGGTTTTAAGTAAACGTTCACCCATTCATTGCAAAGGAAATATTTTATTTCACAAAAGTCCAAAAAATTATAATCCTAATATATATATATATATATATATATATATATATATATATATATATATATGTGTGTGTGTGTGTATGTGTGTGTGTGTGTGTGCGTATAGGCTATACACATATACATATATACACACTATTGAGTAACACTATAAAATTGGACTGAAAGTAAACACCAATAAAACCAAATACATGATTATATCATCATTGTCATCCACGCAAGTATTAGGCCATGAGGCCTGTTACGGTCTCAAAGAGGAATTTTCCACCCAGTGCTTTTTTAGACGTCCCAGCGATATTTTGCCTTCCGTATAGTAATAAAGCATGACTTTTAGAATTATATGAAATGGCATCGTTGAAGATGGACTTTCCAGTTGTTCTAATAGTTTTGTGTATGGTGGAGAATGGGTTCTACATCCAACTCTTCCATAATTTCCTCATTTATTTTATGGTCCCACATTTTGTATAGCCTGCAGTCGACGGCGCATAAATCGCATCTCATTTGCTGTTATTCGGCTTTCATCTCTTCTTCGTATTGTCCATGCTTCACTGCCATAACTTAATACTGGTCTTGCCAGAACCTTTATAAAGCCATCCGAGGCTTGGTTTGAGACTTCAAAGCAAATGCAATTTTTTCGCCCAATGAGTTGCAGGCGCAGAGGGGTGTGTACACACATAAATACATTATATAATGGAAGTGGACACTTAATGGTAAATGAGGGAAATTTTGAAGAAGTGGCTGAATTCAAATACAAACAGAAATAATTACGAATTGGAATGAGGTCCACAAATAAATTAACATAAGCTCAAATCTGCAAATACATATTATTATGTGTTAGAGGGACTCTTGTCGTACCAACCTCTCTAAAAAGAAATACTGTTGTTCTGCCAGTTATATTATATGGATGCGAAACATGCACATTTACTTTGAGATGAGAGAAAATATTACCAATATTCGAGAATAAAGTTCTTAGGAACATTTTTGGTCCCGCGCTGTAGCCGAGCGGTTAAGGTAGGAAGCCTTGGTGCAGAGCTACAGGACTTGCGCTGGTTCGAATCTCCATGGGGGAAGAACTTTCCTCATGATATTTCGGCCAGTATGGGACCGGTGCCCACCCAGCATCGTGAGGCAATTGGGTAGCTACAATAAGTAGCGGCTTCAGGTTGAGGAACCAGCTATAACGGCTGGGTGACTCGACATGCTAACCACATGTCACCCCTACACTGGTTGTTGATCATCTACCTCTGTGATTGACACATGTGGATGTGAAGGGCCAGCAGCCGGCTGGTAAAAGGGCAACCGCTGAAAAGTGGAAAGACCCTCAATCGGATCGGAGGAACATTTTTGGATCGAAGAGATATGAGCAAATAGACGAATCGAGAAGACTACAGGGTGAATCATAAATATGGCTATACGTTTGATCGCGTTGTGTGATGAAAATATTACCATTGCAGGAAATATATAATTACTGTTGGAAAGGCAATTATTCGAATTACTACAATGGAATGAAATAAAACAGTGTAGAACTTACGTCATTAGTCAAAATGGCGTTTAATATGCAACAGCAAATTGCAATTGCTGCATGGGCAACAACGTGTGCTAATGATCGTGAGGCCGCAAGACGGGCAAGACGTGAGTTTAACGTAGCATTGAAGCCGTCGACTGTGGGGAAGTGGCGAAAACGACTGCTGGAAACGGGAAGAAATTAGAGCTATTCCTCTAAACATGTATCATAACGCAATGAATGACTTCCCAAAGCGTTGCCAATTATTCTTGGTTGTAAACGGCGAGCAGTTTGAAGCAATAAAGTGACTTGCTTAGTGTTGTTGTAAGTGATTTGTTTTGTTCTATTGTTGTAATTTGTAGGATTCCCTTTCCAATGACTGTTTAACTCATGCCACAAATGCTAGTCAGTGACCAATCACGTCTCAATGAATGCTGTTTTACAACCAATGGCAGTAGTGTTTCACCTCGCTCTTTATCGATTTCTCTTTATCAGCTCCTGCTTTTGTGATAAAGAAAGCTCCTCCTTTTTTATGTTCTGAACAGGTCAAAGCATTATTTTTCTCCAACAAATACATTGAATATAGCAAATAATGAAAAGATTCCTTGATTTTACTGAGTTGTTTACTAAAAAAATAAATGAATAACCCGTAATGTTGATTATGATATATAGTTTGATGTGTTTCATTATTTCTCCACTTGGGTGCACTCTTACAATATTGCGATCTTATTTGGCAATAAATAATATGATCAAGCAGCAGTGAATGAACATAACCTCACATTTCTGATTTGTTTTCAAACATCGCCGTTTACATTAAATATATAAATATTTTAAAATAACTATAGTTAAACAATGATTTGTGAGTATACAGGTTAATTTTATTCGTTAAATAGTCCTAACAAATGCCACTCTGATTTCCAAATTCTCTAGATAAATTCACTCCTCACTTAGTGAGTCGTGAATTTATCGATAATTTGGAAATCACACGTGGCATTACTTATGATAACATATTTCCTTTAGTAATCTATTTTCGTCACAAAATGCGATCAACTATATAGCCATATTTCTGAATCACTCTGTATATAACAGTGAACTACTTGATCTGTGTAGGAAATCAGATATAATTAGAACAATTGACTCTCGTATTATTCTGATGGGCAGAACATGTGGCACGGATGGTGAATAAAAGAGGGGCATTGAAGCTACTTGTAGAATAATCAGAGGGAAAATGATGGATCAAAAAATATGGTGGGAAAATAACAGTATCAATAATTTGAGAGAAGTAGATTATACAGGGAATAATTGGAAAATATCAGCTCATGATAGGGATATATGGATACCTTATGTCCGCGCGAACATGAACCTACGGGTTCGATAGTGCCAGTGATATTCATTCATTCATTCATTCATTCATTCATTCATTCATTCATTTTGAGAATTTTCTTCATTATTGAGGGTTTTCGCCAACCAATCTTAATAATTAACATGATTTTTCAAAGGAAAAATAAATATAAATGACTACGGACTTATAGACTATCAGTTTGCAACAAACATTCACAAATTTCCCTTAATTATAGTTCTCCATCTTTCTCTGTCCTCTGTGTCTTCATCTGTTACCACCAAATTTCCTCATTGAATTTTGAATTCTATTCTTCAAGGTTGTTCTTGGTCTTCCTTTTCTGCTCCTTCTTACAATTTTCCATGCATAGACAGTATTTCGTAGTCTTCCATCCTGCATTCTGTATCCTTACTTATGATAAACACGATTTAAGTAATAAAAAAAAGATTCATTCTGTAAACCAGAAAAATCGAGTCATGAATTCGAATTTCTGAGATATCCCTTTAGTCTTCTTCTTCACTTCCTGGTTTAGGCAAGAGTTGCCTGTTCCGTCTTCGCTAATAGATCTAAGACCATCTCTTCCGAGGACGTCCGACATCTCTTCTTCCTCTTGGAAAATAATGGAAGATTTTATTTGGTAATCTACTTTCTTCCATTTTTTCTACATGTTCTTTCCACTGTATCTTGTTGTTAAATATATTTTCTTTTATGGAGTAGATCTGCAGTTCTTTACGGATATCCTCGTTTCTTATCTGGTCCATTCTAGTGCAGCCTTTTACTCTTCTTAAAAATTTCGTCTCGGCTGCTTGGATTTTACTTTCTTGTTTGGTAGTGGTAATCCAAGATTCACTCCCATACAAAAGGACAGGGGCAGCCATTGTTCTATAAAATTTTAATGTTGTTTGTTTTTGGGCTTTATATTCAATGTTCTATTTATTGTACCACAAATAGCTTGAAACTGATGTATTTTGTGTTCAATATCTTCATCGTACCCATAGCTGATGTCACATCCTAAATATTTAAAGTGGGATACTTGTTCAATAATTTCGTCTGTAATTACTATTTTTGCACGCAGAGTATTTCTTCCACAAAATGCCATTACTTTTGTTTTACTTATTGAAATTTTAAAATTATAATCGCTACATATTGCATTTAGTTTGTAAGCAGCCAATTGTAACAGATCTTCATCATGGTGTAGTAAGACTAAATCATCGGCGAAAAGTAAGTTATTAATACTTGAGTTATTGTTCAATCTAAGGCCTTTGTCGATTATAATTTTCCATTGTTTCATAATGTCGCCGATATACGTCCCTTTAGTTTTACGTATATTTTTATCGCTAGTTACTTCACAAACGACTCCCCTTAATCCATCTTTGGGCAATAAATAATTTAATAAGAGGAAAGGTAAATATATAATGTGGTTAAGGTAGGGACAGATAAAGAATTGTATTTTAATGACCAGACTGGCATTCAGAAGGTTATTCTATCAATTTTAATAAATTATTGAATAATGACTTTTGAAAAGGGAATTGAAAATATTTCTTAAAGAAAATACCTCCGAGTTATTTATAAAAAAACATGGTGTATTATGACTTTCAGCTGTCTACATATCAGACAAAGCCATTTGTTTTTCTAAATGAAATACACAGGCAATAGTATATAACGATGCGAGGTTGCGAAGTGGTTTTTACAGAAGCGAGGAAATGTTTAAAAACCGGGCGATAGCCAGGTTTTTAAATTTCCAAGATTCTGTAAAACACTTCACAAACGTGCATTGTGCATTATTTTTTGCGCGATGGTGTTTTCAAAATAATAAATAATAGTAAAATAATAGCATACTGTGTTGGAAATATTTGCGATCATTATAAACAACTGACTAACGTTAACAGTGTGGGCAGTGTTTATTAGTTGAGACTATAGCAGAGGGTGACACATATCAGTCATAAAATGGCGGCAAGTACTTATTTATTGTTTTATATTGTTTCAAATAAAGTTCAGTTAATTTAAAATGCAGTTATTTCTTCGTATAATGTATATTAACACCATGTTTTGGATAATTTTTTTGTATATTCATTATACTTAAAGGGCAGTGGTTTTACTTCCCGCACGAGGTTTTTGATATGAAACATTACAGTATAACACTGAGCAACAAAAAATAAACTTTTTTTTTGTCTCAGAAAGAAAAATATGTGATTCAGATTGTATTTTTTCCCCTGAATTCAAATATGATATCGGGTTTTCTCTATCACGGAGGGTATCTGAGAGAACAGGCATTTATAATTTCAAACACTTTAATATTTTCTACATTCGTAACTACACAATATTCGAACATTTGGACTCGCCTAGAAAATACGAAATGACGATTTTCTGCTTTATTCCGCCTGTGGAGCATCCTTCTTGATGGTCCAACAATAATCAGCCAGCATATTAAGATTCCATTTATCTTGATATCTCTTTTCCATAGCTGAAATCTCCTGATGAAAGTGTTCCCCGTGCTCATTGCTCACTGCGCCAAGATTTTCCGGGAAGAAACCTAGTTTTATTAAAAAATAATTATTTAAATCCATGAATTTAAAATGAAATAAATAAACTGTGGATGGTGGAGAAATTCCAAATACATATTTGAAAACACGATAACAAAACTGCATTAAGTACAACTATTGGTACTCATGAGACAAAAATCATGTTGACCTGTGTAATTATTTAGGTTGACTACCGCGAAATGTAGTAAGTTGAATTTTGAATCATGGTCGTCGTTGCTGTAAGTACGACAAAACGCACTATGGCGCAAAAATATTTTAAATTAGCTAATGGCCTTAGTGCTCTGCTACGACTAAATAAATGAAATATGATTTTGTAATTATCATTTCAGGTGAACTCCTACACCTAATGTTGTCAGAACATAACAGCCGCTAAACACTCGCCGTACATGAAAATGTGTATACACAAAGTTATACATTGCGGCGAATCAAACATGGCGACTTGCTAGAGTTAATTATTTTCGGATTTCAGGTTAACCCCAAGCAATAAGTGTCATATTTCACTGAGTTATGGACATTACCTACCTCGATTAATTTTAGTAGCATATGCTGACTTTTGCTGAGGAAGATAGAAAATTGCTACTGCTACAACGATTTTTAAATTTTAGTTTCAGGTGAACTCCTACACTTAACGGTTTTAGTGCATAATGGGTAAACATTCGTCGTATGAACAAAGGTATTCATTGGGAGGACCAAACGTGGCGGTTACAAAATCAATTTTTATTTTCGGATTTCAGTTAAACTTCATTTCTAATCGTCGGATTTAGCTGTGTTTTAGATAATACGTATCTCGGTTAATTTTAGTAACATATACTGAGTTTCGTGGTGAAACATCGAAAATTGCGACCACTAGAGCAAATTTTTAATTTTCGTTTCAGGTGAACTCCTACACCTAATAGTTTTAGAGCATAATATGTGGCGACTGAACACTCGGCTTACTTGAAAACATGTATGTACACAACACTCATTCATGAATAAATATATGTTATCAAAATGCATTACCATTAATTATTAACAATTATATATAAATTAATTAGTGTATAATGCTGTTGTGTTATTATTTAATTGTAATATTAATGTGTTTTCTTTATATAATTGTAATGTTAATGTTTTTTTAGTGTATAATGCTATTGTGTTATTACTTAATTGTAATATTATTGTGTTTTCTTTATGTAATTGTAAGGTTAATGTTTTTAGTGTATAATGCTATTGTGTTATTATTTAATTGTAATATTATTATTGTGTTTTCTTTATGTATTTGTAATGTTATTACTATTGTGTTATTACTTAATTGAAATATTATTGTGTTTTCTTTATGTAATTGTAATGTTAATGTTTTTAGTGTATAATGCTATTGTGTTATTATTTAATGGTAATGTTTTTATTGTGTTTTCTTTATGTAATTGTAATGTTATTGCTGTTTTTGTTTATTTTTCTTTACACTAGTACCAATTATTACTTTATTGTAACGGACTGTCAACAGCACGTACGGCTTACTGCCCGTGCGACCCATATTTGTAAATAATATTGTAAATATCTTACTTTTTGTCTAATAAAGTCCTACTACTACTACTACTACATTTTGATAAACATTGATTGAGAGATTTACTGTAGAAGTCTGTAAGTCACAAACATTCGCATGCTGAATTTTTTAATCATTCTAAAATAATACGTAACATGTTCTGAAATTTAAGATATCAGTTAAAATTAACCAACTCACTCACATTGTGGAACCCATAGGTTCATGGCCACGTGACGATAAGTTCTCAATACATCCCTATCTTGAGCTAATTTTTCCAATCACCTCCTACATAATCTACTTTCTTTAAATCATGGTTAGTGATATTCTCCCACCTCATTCTCGTTCTACCAACTGGGCATTTTCCTTCTGATTTTGATACAAAGCGTTTCCATGCCCCTATTAGTTCCACATGACCTGCCCATTGCAGTTTACCATGTTTACTTAATCACTAGCACTATCGAACCCGTAGGTTCATGGCCGCGCGGACATAAGCTCTCCATACATCCCTATCCTGAGCTAATGCTTTCCAATCGTTCCCTGTATAATCCACTTCCCTCAAATCATAGTTAATGTTATTCTCCCACCTCACTCTTGGTCTACCATCTGGGCGTTTTCCCTCTGGTTTTCCTACAAGAAGCCACCTAACTTCCTGTAAAGCGACTCTATCCAAGGGCGATTTATCTAATTCCCGCGTTAATATCTCTAGCGCCCCACTATTGTATAAAGTCCTAACATTCCATGTTCCTAGGAACATGTCCCTGTGTTTGAGCCTTTGGCATGGGTTCCCTGAAGTAGTCCCCGCCCGGAGATCCGAATGGGGGACTATTTGACCTCCGGAAAATTTTACCCCAGTTGAACCCATGTCCGCATTTCTTGACGGTTGTATTTTTACGGTGAAAGATCGTCACTCTTTCGCCAAGGTACTTTTTTCGTCTGGCTTATCACGTTCGACCAGTCCGCCATGGGTAACCCTATCGGCAGCAATGCTACCGCCGGCACAGCTCTCAGGATCATTTAATCACGCAAGCCACTCCACCACGACAAGATAAAGATACCACGGAGGGGTTTACCAAGTTTAACTGTTCTTATCATATCTGGTTTCTTATACATACCATGAGGCTCACTATTATGTAGTTTTCTCCATTCACCTAACTGTTCATCTCTGTTTGGCCCAGAAGTCTTCCTGAGAACTTAATTTTCAAATGCTCGTGACCTCCTTCCTTCCCTTAAAGTAAGAGTGGCTAGTGCATTATAGGATTGTCTTTAAACAGAAACATGTAAGAAAGAAACAGAAGCTGTTTCTACAGCGTACTATTTAGAATTCTATATGCTTAATATGTGATGGAACTCACTCTTTGGATCCCTCTTTTCCTCCCTGTTGAAAGAATGAAATGGATAAGGGTCATGAATAAAAAAAAATGTATTATTTCCCCACGGTAAGCGGTTCTGTGCGTTTGAGAACTTTTCTATAAGACCTCATGACCTCTGGCCATGTTTCAGCCCTTCATACGTGACTAAGCTTTCAGCTTTCAGCTTCTCCTCCTTTCGTATCTTAAATTGCAGTTTTCGTCAATTGGGTGTTATATTACGCATGCGCAACACAATCCAGTAAGTGGGAAAGTTTATTACTCGCCCAATTTAAATCTGCACGCGGAAAATATGCTAGAAATGTGCTGTCGAATCTATTTCTTCTCTTACTATGTTGCCACTTCCTGTTCCTGTACTGTATTATTTCCTTGGAAGAGGAACGCTGGGAAAGATTGTGCTTTTTAATTGTCTTTTTTATTTGTACCTGATAAAACAGTCGTGTTCAACTATATTAATTTCTGTTATAAAACGTCTTCACACTATTAAAATCTAGGCCTTTCAAAAAACATGTTTCATCTTCAGGATTTCTCATGGTCCTCGGGGTAGAATCCCGGTTGGGACAAGCTTCCTGGGTGAGGTATATTCTCGCTGTTTATTCTCACCTATAAGCTTTCAGACCTAAAAGATCCCCGAACTTCATCTGACCACCATCATCATCATCATTTCCGGTGTGGAAAGCAAGGGGAAGCTACCACACCTATAATTCCTTAATTTGTTTATATACAGATTTTATGTTTACACATATTTCTGTGTCTAAAGCTATAATTTCTTTCTTCGTTCGTTCGTCTCTATCCATCCACCCCATGCCCTCCAGTCATCTTGTTCTAATTCCAGTTCTTATTTCTTGCATCCAAGAGTTTTGAGGACTTCCATTCCTTCTCCTTCTAGGTGGACACCATTCCAATGTTTTTCTGGGTAACCTTTCTTCTAGCATTCGTCGTACGTGCCAATACCTAATTCCTTAATCTTATATACTCTACTATTGATTATCCAATATTAATTTTTTCTCGCATGAGAGTATTTCTTTTTTCTCGTATGACAGTATTTCTAAATGAATATATATCATACAATTGTTAAAAGCATCATTACTTATGGAGCAGAACGTTGGCTATTTACAACAAAAATAAGTATCTTTTGGCAACGGAAATGGATTTTATACAAAGGACAGCAATAATTGCAAGAAGAGAAAAAATTAGGAACTCAGTAATAAGGGAGAAAATCAAAATTGAAGACACTGTTTTAGATTATATTAAAACTCAGCAATTAAGATGGTACTGACATGTACAGCGAATGGAAGGGGATCGGCTACCAAAATCTGTTTTGGAATGGAAACCTGAGGGAAGACGAGGCAGAGGAAGACTTAAAACCTCCTGGTGTCAGGGAATATATTTATACATGAAGGAGAAGCATCTACAACCAGGAGATTGGATGGACCGACAAAATTGGCTATTGGGAATCGGACGATGTCAAAGACATTAATCAACCGATGATCTATCTCTCTGTAGTATTTCTTATTTTTTTCTAATTTTGAACATCTTGCTGCTCTCCTTATGAAATCCATTTCCATCGACATAAGTTTTTGTTCTAAGTTTTTGTTGAATTTCCAAACTTCAGCTCCATATGTGACAGTACTTCTCGCTATTGAATTTTATAATTGTAACTATAGAATAAAATATACATTAGTGTTTGTATAAATTTTAGTCATGACCATTTTCGGTGTGTTCTGAAAAGGATCGGTGTAGTTCTGTAAAAAGTGTTTCAAAAATTAAGATGATATGAAATATATGAAAAATAAACTAATGGAAGAAAATAAAAAATGGGGACTGAATATAAATTTACAGAAAGCAGAATATATGTGTTTGGGAAAGGATGTGGATGACCTCATACTTGAAACAGGGTAAATGAAAAAATGTGAATTTTTTAAATATCTTGGGTCAATAATTACAAGTTTAGGTACCTGTGAGAGAGATGTACAGACTAAAATTATAATGGCAAAAAATGCAACTAAGACATTACATGGAATAATTTGGAATAAAAATATTACAAAGGAAACTAAAATGAAAATTTATAAGAGCATAATATAGAATATTTTGTCATATGGAAGTGAAACTTGGTCTTTGACGGAATTACAAAAGAATACAATTAGAACAGTTGAATTTGATTCTTTTAGAAGAAGCCTCCAAAAAACAAGACAGGATAAAATAAGAAATAAATTACTTTGGAGAGAAATTAATGTCACCACATCTGTTGTTAAGAGGATTGAAAATCAAGCACTTAAATGGTATAATAACAATAATAATAATAATAATAATAATAATAATAATAATAATAATAATAATAATAATACTTTATTTATTCAGGCAGAGTTAAGGCCATAAGGCCCTCTCTTCCACTTAACCAGCACAAATACAAATAAATATTTGACAAATATAGATATACACTATACTAATTATAAACAGTTAAAGATACATTAAATGTAGCAATGTAAATTTCATGTACAAACATTTTATAGGGTAATAACAATAATGATACGATAATAATAATAATAATAATAATAATAATAATAATAATAATAATAATAATATGATACATTATACGAGAAACAACAAATTAATATATATACCTTACACTGGATAATAATGAAGTCGAGTTTAGAGCAAATATAAATTTAGATTTCTTTTAAAAGATGCCAATGTCCGGCAGCCCCTTATTTCTTGTGGTAGGGAATTCCAGTTGCGAGAAGTGAAGATGGTATATGACATGGAGTGATGTGATGTCCTATGTTGCGGTATATTAAGCAAGAGACTATGTATGGCCATGTACAAAGAATGGAAAATGAAAAATGGCCAAAAAAATATATACCAATGGTCACCCTCTGGAAGAAATAAACGCGGCAGACCAAGATGGAAACGGAAAACCTTCGTCAGAACTATAATGGATGATAGGAATTTGGAAGAGGGAGATTGGATTGATAGAGATAAATGGAAACTCAAGACGGCAAACCTATAAGTGGGGGAAAGCCGAAGACGAAGAAGAAAATATTTTCATGAAAACAACGTCAATATCTTTTTTGCTTCAGAATTGGGTTGCAAGGAACCCTTTCAATGAACTCGCTACATTGATTACCATGAAAATTTATAAAATTCGTTTCGTTCTAGTCAGCACTAGACGAAAATATTTTGAAAGTGTGATGGGTTGGGGGAAGGGGGAGGGGGTGGATAAATAATGTATCTGTAGGTTATGACATGTTGCCAATATTGCGATGTCAAAATGTAGGCCGGTCTTTGTCGTGATACTTCCATGACATCAAAAGCATTCCATGCATGAATAATTCATGCAACACATGCCAACCTTTCTTAAATATACTTCCCGCCCCATAGCTATACATTCATACCAACTTCATATTGCTTTCAGCTATCTTCCCTTGCACTGCTTTCCTACGCAAATTTTAATGCAGCAAAAGGAGACAGGAGTTAAATTTCACAGGAAGTGTATTTTTTGTTCAAAGGAAAACAGTAGCATGCTCAGTGATACGAATAATAATAATAATAATAATAATAATAATAATAATAATAATAATAATAATAATAACTATCTCCTCTACTATTTAATTTTGTACTAGAGCATGCCATTAAATCTTTGGAGAATGAGGAAGGCTTACAACTCAATGGTATTAATAAGCTGTTAGTGTGTGCTGATGATGTAGTATTGTTGGCCGATAGCGAGGAGATACTAAAGGCCAACACGCACACACTATTGAGTAACACTAAGAAATTAGGACTGGAAGTAAATATCAATAAAACTAAATATATGGTTACACATAGAAATTCATTAAATAATGGAAATGGACAGCTAATGACAAATGAGGGAAATTTTGAGGAGGTGGCTGAATTCAAATACCTAGGAACAATAATCACAAGTAGGAATGAGATGCACAAAGAAATTAAACATAGGCTCAACTCTGGAAATGCATGCTATTATGCATTGCAGAGACTCTTGATGTCCCAACTCCTTTCAAAAAACGTTAAACTGAAAATATATAAAACTGTTATTCTACCAATTATATTATATGGGTGCGAAACATGGACTCTTACTTTAAGAGAAGAAAGGAGATTACAAGTATTTGAGAATAAAGTACTTAGGAAAATTTTTGGACCAAAGAGTGACGAACAGACAGGTGAATGGAGAAGACTACATAACAATGAACTACATGGTCTTTATAGGAAGCCAGATATAATAAGAACAGTTAAGTCTCGTAGACTGCGATGGGCAGGACATGTTGCACGTATGGGGAATGGGAGACTTGCATGGAAGCTTCTTGTAGGAAAGCCAGTGGGAAAACGCCCAGTTGGTAGACCAAGAATGAGGTGGGAAAATAACATTAACTATGATTTGGGGGAGGTGGATTATACAGGAGATGATTGGAAAGCATTAGCTCAGGATAGGGATGTATGGAGAGCTTATGTCCGTGCGGCCATGAACCTACGGGTTCGATAGTGCCAGTGAGTAAGTAAGTAAGTATAATAATAATAATAATAATAATAATAGTAATAATAATAATAATAATAATTTTTACTTAATACTTAATACAGGCTTTCCACTTTACAGCAGTTTACCTTTGATTCCTGCTTTCCAGAGATTCCTATCTTCTCATTGTCCATCTTCCATGCCCCTCTTCATCATGCCATCATATATTCCCTCATACCATGCTCTTCTATTTCTCCCCCTTCTCCTTCTGCCCGATACCATCCAACCCAACACCTGTTTAAGCCACTGGTCTTCCGGCATCCGTTGTACATGTCCATACCACTGTAGAGCTCTCTTTGTTATCCTATCGATAACAGTTTCTTGTGCATCCATTTCTTGTCTGATATATGTATTTCGAATATGGTCTTGATCTTTCCACCGATGTTTTGGTCTTCCTTGGTCCCTATGTCCAGTTGGGGTATATTGGAATGTCAATTTTGGAAGTATATTTCTTGCCATTCTCCTCAGATGATTTTTCCATTCTTGTTCGTATCTTTGTATATCTTCATTTAAACTTGTTACTCCAAGTTTTCCTCTGATAATAGTGTTCCTTAGGTGATCCAGTCTATTAACTCCTAACAATGATCGTAAGAAGCGCATTTGGCTTACTTGAAGTTTATGAGAGTTTCTTTTATTTAAAATCCAAATTTCACTTCCGTATTTCAGAGCAGCTAACTATTATTCTACCAGTTATATTATATGCGTGCGAAACATGGACTCTTACATTAAGGGAGGAAATGAGATTACGAGTATTTGAGAATCAAGTTCTTAGGAACATTTTTTGACCAAAGAGAGATGAACAGACAGGTGAATGGAGAAGACTTCATAAGAATGAACTACACGGTATTTATAGGAAGCCAGATGTAATAAGAACAGTTAAGTCTCGTAGACTGCGATGGGCAGACATGTTGCGCGTATGGGGAATCAAAGACGTGCGTGGAAGCTTCTTGTAGGAAAGCCAGAGGGTAAACGCCCGGTTGGTAGACCAAGAATGAGGTGGGAGAATGATATTAATTATGATTTGAGGGAAGTAGATTTTACAGGGAATGATTGGAAAGCATTAGCTCAGGATAGGGATGTTTGGAGAGCTTATGTCCGTGCCGCCATGAACCTACGGGCTGGATAGTGCATGTAAGTAATTAAGTAAGCCCGCCACCCATTTCCGTCCCACCTGCGTCACACCCTCTAACATGTGTCTTTCAAGAGTTGGCAAAATGCAGGTAATTCATGGAACATGGGTCTAGTGGAAAACATAAATCACGAAATTAAGTCAATACCCTAACGAAAAATAAACAAAAACATCACATAAAAAAGTCAAAGTCAACAACATGATCAGAAATACAAATTAAAGTCAATATTCCGGTTGTGAATTTATACAATTTTACCCAAAAACAATGTCAAATACTTTTAGTTTATTTTACTTCTGTTTATGTCCAAACTAAATAAGTTTGTTAACGATTTTTTTTATTTGCTCTCTGAGAAGATTAATTTATTATGTTTTCTGATCTCTCGTTTCTCAAATGATAATGCAAATGAATTTAAAAAGAAACCAAAGGGGAACCAATAAATATAAATACTTACTTACTTAATATTTAATTTAATTTTAGGAAGTCTTTGGCCAACCACAGGATGGAGCTGACATCGACATCCAGGTGGTGCAACATAATGCAACATAAATAAAACCAGTCTGGGAAAGCTGACGATAAAACAGAATTGTTTTGAAACATGTCCAAGAACAAATCAACATTAATATTGAGGTAAGATGTCCAGACCAAAAATAACTTACTTACTTACTTACTTACTTACTGGCACTATCGAACCCGTAGGTTCATGGCCGCGCGGACATAATCCCTCCATACCCCAGTTGAACCCATGTCCGCATTTCTTGACAGTTGTATTTTTACGGTGAATAATTTGAAAAATGAAACCCGAAGAATAAGATTTTACAGGACTTTATGAAGGAATTAATATAGCCGCGTCACACGTTGTAAGGTTTAGCCGTTTTTTTTTATGTATTGCGTCGCTTCTGACGTAAGTGGTCTTCCAGTGTCGCTAGCTATTCGATGCTGATGGCAAGAAGCGTTGCAAGTAAACAGAAAAAAATGGAAGCCGGTTTTCAAAAGGATACAAAGATACAGTTCTTAATTTTTTTAATCTAGTTGTGAACAACGGCACCTGTCAGAGGTTTATTTTAATATTTTGCTATCTGAGTTAATCGCACCAAATGAAGGCTAATACCTTATACAAGTTATAGAAAAGGCACGTACAGTAGTTTACAAAGTGTAATTTAATAAAAGGAACACCTTCCCTCTTAGCTGCAGCCAATTTTAAACTTGTTGAAATATTTATGTTTTTAATTTGCTGCATTTCCAGGACCACGACGAGGACGTGAGGGATAGGATATTCCTGCTGTTCCTTCGTGTAGTTTAATGCATTCACTATATTAGGTCTTCTATTTGAATGCATCCTGAACTAATGAAGGAATGACAGGTATTTGGTCCCGTTAACGTTTTTATATAAAATCAATCGTTTTTTATAAAAACGTTTCACCAAAATCAAGTAACACTCACGTAGGCCTCTAGGTTTTAAAACCATCGTGCGACTTCGCCTAATCGATATTCTCCGAAACAAAAAAAAATAAACAAATAAAAATATTATAATAATAATTAGGTAAACAAATTTAGATTTTGTTACTTGATACTTGGTCCTATTTTTATAACTAAATATCTAAATAACTAATTGAACACGTCCCTATGTTCGAACCTCTACAATGGATTACCTGAAGTAGTTCCTCCCGGATTAGAATTGGGGATTATTTTACCTCCGTAAAATTTTACACCAGTGGAACCAATGTCTGTGTTTCTTGACGGTTGCATTTTTACTGTCAGAGATCGTCACTCTTTCAAACAATGTGCATTCTTCGTTTGGCGCATCACCTTCAACTGTCGGCATAGCTAACGTTTTCGAAAGCAAAGCTAATTTTTTTAGTAAATTACTTTATTGAGATGAAGAGTGGACACTTGTAGATATTAATTATCTACTTTACCGGGATTGGTAAACGGTATCATTCATCTCAGTAGGCCTACTGTTGTAGGAACTAATATGCATACTCCATGTACAGTACATAGAAAATTCTACTATGTGATTTGTACATAATAATAAAAACGTTTCTTGTCGTTGCACGTGACCCAAGAAGAATGGCAGGTGTTTTGAAGGCTAATTCTGATCCTATACAATCTCATTTAATGATTGGAAGGTGTTTCTATTATTTTCTGTACCCCTGTGTACAGTGTTTACTTATTTACTATTGCTCCATGTTGTGACAGACCAAGAAGACACTTGGTCTATCAGACGGTTCACGTCCACACGTGTTAATCACTGATGTGCTCGTATAGGGGTGACGTATGGTTGGCATCGCGGGTCCCCCAGTGGTTATAGTTGGTTTTGTCAACCTGAAACCGGTACTTATTACAGTTGTCAAATTGCTCACGATGCTTTGTAGGCACCGGTCACGTACTGCCAGAAATTATATGAACAAATGTTCCTTTACATGATCTCGAACCAGCGCTAGTTCAGTACCACTGCATCAAGGCATGATGCCTTAAACCACTCGGCAACGGCGTAGGGACCTATATTAGTTAATTAAAATGTGTAAATACCTGCAAATATCAATTCACTACCACATATGAATTGGTAAACAGACTTTTTCTACAGTGTACCGTGAAGGAAACCAAGATGCATTCTTCAAGTGCAATATAGGCCTATATGAAATTATTTTCAGTGAATTGCACATACTTAATACAAAATAGTCTTGTCTTTTCCCATGATTCAAGGATAATTGTAGGTGTTTTAAAGACTAAAGCTGGTCCCACTAATATTAATGAAGATTGGTAGATGTTTCCATTATTTTGTCTCCACTGCATTTAGATTTATTTAATTATCGATTTTATTTATTTATTTATTTATTTATCTCTTATAATATCATGAAAAGGCATATTTATGAAATATATCTTGAAAATGATTCCAAATCAGAATTTACCTCGACAATAATTGAGAAAACTGAGATATTAACACGGGACTTGAACGTGGTACGTTTCTATAACGCTACCGCTTGAATCAACTAGCTGCTTTTTTAAAAGCGCCATATAGTTGTCAGTTTATGATTAAAACAAAAGATTGGCATATTAACAAACATACTTCCCGCTATAATAAATGAATGTAGCAGCATTTGTTAGCGTTCTCGCACATAGATGGCACAACAATAGCTTATGTTACTAAAATAATTTAAATTATTATAAAATATAACATATACATACTATATTAATTATCCTCTAATTATATAATACAAATACACATTTTGTATTAATAGAAATGCTTAAAAGCTAGTATGATACACTACAGAATTTCAAACTTGATACTCCCTATGAATATTCTAAGAGTTAATTTTTGTTTGCTATGTTTACTACATGATGCTCGTATTAGCCTCCGTCTTTGCATTCCGGTCCCCCACATAATTTGGGAGGACAAATTTTTGAAATCGATTTTCAGCTGAGGTTGTAAAATCGACATATATGTATGATATCATAAGATAATTTAACGTTTCTGTAATTAAACCAATAATAAAATAATTATTGGTACTACTGTCGCAGGCTATTTATTTTGAACCTTTATTTGCCGGATTATAATCCTGTTGTTATCTTAGGACAAATTTTATGAAACAGGTAATACAATTTTTACTATTGCAGCATCGGGATGTTCATATTTTAATTGCATTAATGAGGTTATCGTTTTATAAATTATTTTCACATTCGTTTACAGCTGTTCACAGGGCCTGATATCACAAACCTATTTTTAAAATTAATTTTTTAATTCTCGCTTCAAAATGAATTGAGTTTTAACTGTGGATTCAAAGAATATTTCATGCTTGTGCATTAAAATATATTGTTTTATTTATATTTGTAGGCTATTATTTATAATATTGCTCTACTAAAATTATTTAAATTATTATTTTCATTAAACAGCTACTTCCGGAGTCTGATATCATACAAGCAAACTTCTTCTTCTTCTTCTTCTTTTGAAATCGATTTTCATCTTTGCATAAATCGATATTAAAATAACTATTCATACTACTGATGAAGGCTATTTATTTTAAACCTTTATTTAACGCATTATTTGTTTGCCATGTTTACTACATGATGCTCGTATTAGGCTCTGTCATTGCATTCCGGTCCCCCATAAAATTTGGGAGGACAAATTTTTGAAATCGATTTTCAGCTGAGGTTGTAAAATCGACATATATGTATGATATCATAAGCTTATTTAACGTTTCTGTAATTAAACCAATAATAAAATAATTATTGGTACTACTGTCGCAGGCTATTTATTTTAAACCTTTATTTGGCACATTATTTGTTTGCCATGTCTACTACATGATGCTCGTATTAGGCTCTGTCATTGCATTCCGGTCCCCCATAAAATTTGGGAGGACACATTTTTGAAATCGATTTTCAGCTGAGGTTGTAAAATCGACATATATGTATGATATCATAAGATTATTTAACGTTTCTGTAATTAAACCAATAATAAAATAATTATTGGTACTACTGTCGCAGGCTATTTATTTTAAACCTTTATTTGGCGCATTATTTGTTTGCCATGTTTACTACATGATGCTCGTATAAGGCTCCGTCATTGCATCTCGGTCCCCCAAAAAATTTGGACGGACAAAATTTTGAAATCGATTTTCATCTTGGTATGCAAAATCAACATATATGTATGATATCATAAGACAGTTTAATGTTTCTGTAATTAAACGAATATTAAAATAACTATTGGTACTACTGATGAAGGCTATTTATTTTAAACTTTTATTTGGCGCATTATTTGTTTGCCGTCCCGTTGGGGTCAGGATTTTTAAACTGACCCAAACCCTCTGGCGGCACTATGGCCCTGGGGTCGACTCAGCCTCTAACGGAAATGAGTAACAGACGCTTGTTCTGGGGGTAAAGGCGGCCGTCACGCAGGGCTGACAACCCGGCTGACATAAAGTGCCGATTGTCTAGAAAAAGTGGGAGCCATAACCTCCTACTACCCCAAGGGCCTCCGGGTCTGTTGTGGGATCACTTTACTTTACTTTTACATGTTTACTACATGATGCTCGTATAAGGCTCCGTCATTGCATCTCGGTCCCCCAAAACATTTGGACGGACAAAATTTTGAAATCGATTTTCATCTTGGCATGCAAAATCAACATATATGTATGATATCATAAGACAGTTTAATGTTTCTGTAATTAAACCAATAACAAAATACCTATTGATACTACTGCTGTAAGCTATTTATTTTAAACTTTTATTTGGCGCATTATAATCCTGTTGTTATCTTAGGACTAGTTTTATCAAACAGGTAATAAAATTATTACTATCCCAGTATCGGGAAGTTCATATTTTTATTGCATTAATGAGGGAAGAGATCACATCCCGAATTCCGACCACCGCCCTAAAGGAAGATTCCTTATGTACCTACATTAAAATCAAAGCCATCTGAACTCAAAATGCTTCTTTTTAATATAAGGGATGATATTATAATTACGAAAGTACAATAAATGTAAGCATTTTGCAAGCTCCATTTTGTAAATATTCACGAAATTGTTTACATTATTCTATTATGATGCTATCCATTGTTAAGAGCAACAAGTAGTTTTTAATAAATGTTAAAAACTGTAATTTTTTCAATGAAAAATATTTTAATAATCTACTGGGCACTTAACCTAACAAACAATATAATAACGCTGGATTAAAACAAATTAAGTGCGATTTAAGACTAACAATGTTAATAACTAACTGAAATGTTACCTAAATGGAGAGTGTCAATTGTTTTGTGTCAACTAATTAAATAACTCACTATCTCTATCGAACCCGTAGGTTCATGGCCGCGCGGACATTAGCTCTCCATGCATTCCTATTCTGCGCTGATGTTTCCAACCATCCCCTGTATAATTTACTTCACTCAAATCATGGATAATTTTATTCTCCCACCTCATTCTTGGCCTACCTCTAGTTTTCCTATAATTACTTTCTTCTTTCCTTACCCATTCGTGCCATGTGTCCTGTCCTTAGCAACTACAAAATTTACCAGTTCTTATTTATGTATTCCTATAAAGATAATCTAGCTCACAGTTTTGTAGTCTTCTCCAGTTTCCTCTTGTTGATCTCTCTTTAGTCCAAAAAAATTCTAAGAACTTAATTCTCAAATATTTCTTAATTTTGTCTCCTCCCTTAGAGCAAGAGTCCATTTTTTGCATCCATGTAATGTACCTGGGGAGATAACAGTTTTATATATTTTAAGTTTGATGTTTTCTTCTTGAGATTTTTAAACTTAAGTCCAGTGTGTGGATGTGAAGTGAAACCATGCATGTTATAAATAAGAGTACACTAACATTCATTCAACCATCTTGGAAATAACAAAACTCGATAACAAAAGAGTTTCCATAGATATCGTTTAATAATAGTGACGTATACTTAACAATTACTAACAATGCGTATTACAAATAATATTATCTACTTCCCAATAAATGACTGTAGACCGTTTCTAGTTGAAGATGTACGGATTCAGTTATAATAAATAATAGTTTAAAAAACTAAAACAACACGCTTCATTAGAAAACCGAACTAAAAAATAAAAAAATAATTTTAATTTCCAACACTCTTGGGATAAAATTAAACTGGTCAACAAAAAATCATCTCCAACACATCTAGAATAAAACTAGAGTTTTCTAAAAAATTACCACAAAAAGCGTGGGGTGCTCTATATCAATTAATATATTTGATAATAAACAGATATTGGTAAAAGTACAGCCTCTAAGAAGAAAACGTAAAAACCAAAAAAGCATCCCACGCTTTTGACGGTAAAATTGTTTTTTTTTTGATAACTCTAGTTTAATTCTAGATGTGTTGGAGATGATTTTTTGTTCACCATTTTAATTGTATCCTAAGCGTGTTGGAAATTAGAATTATTTTTCAGTTTTTTAGTTCAGCTTTCTAATAAAGCGTGTTGTTTTAGATTATTTATTTTTCAAATTTTTAGTTTAATTGATTATCATAAACCGGAATCCCATGAAAATTAAATTGCTTAATACTCTTCTAAAAAATCCTTCGGGCCGGATTTGAACCTGCGACCTGTGGATTACTGACATTCCATATCACTACAGTCCACCGCTCTACCAACTGAGCTCTTACAACGATTGACTAAAAAGTCGATAAGTCTGCAACCTATTGTACCGGTTTTTATTATTTTCATTTTCTGATGATTCTGGCCAGTATTTTAGAAAACAGAAATTAAATTATTGTATTGTCTTTTGCCCTTTACAAGTATACAAAGTTTTAAATAGATTCAATGTTTCTATGTGGGTGAAAATCGCGTTCAAAGATTCCGTTACATAGATAGATGGACAGATACAGTCAAGCTAATATAAAGCGTGTAAAATGTGGACAAATTATATAATTTTAATACGATTTTAAGCTTGTGCCATAGAATGTGTGAAAATTAAACCTTTGCTCTTCATCCTTAAATAGATCTATCTAACTAGCTGTATCGTACCGATAGGCCCATCGCCGCACGGAAATAACCTCTCCATACACCCATCCTGAGATGTTTTCCAATCATCCTTCTGCATAATCTACTTTCCTCAAATCATGGGTATTGTTATTCTCCCACCTAATTCTTGGTCTACAAACTTGGCGTTTTCCCTCTGGCTTTCCTACAAGAAGCATCCATGCAAGTCTTTCATTCTCCATACGTGCAACATGTCCTGCCCATCTCAGTCTACGAGACGTAACTGTTCTTATTACATCTGGCTTCCTATAAGGATCGTGTAGTTCATTGTTATGTAGTCTTCTCCATTCACCTGTCTGTTCATCTCTCTTTGGTCCAAAAATTTTCCTAAGTACTTTATTCTCAAATACTTGTAATCTCCTTTCCTCCCTTAAAGTAAGAGTCCATGTTTCGCACCCATATAATATAACTGGTAGAATAATAGTTTTATATATTTTCAGTTTAACGTCTTTTGAAAGGAGTTGGGACATCAAAAGTCTCTGCAATGCATAATAGCACGCATTTCCAGAATTGAGCCTATGTTTAATCTCTTTGTGCATCTCATTCCTATTTGTGATTATTGTTCCTAGGTATTTGAATTCAGCCACTCCCTCAAAATTTCCCTCAATTGTCATTAGTTGTCCATTTCCATTATATAATGAATTTCTAGATATTCTAATTCAACCACGTCTTCAAAATATCCCTCATTTGTCATTAAATGTCCATTTCCATTATATGATATGATAATGAAATTTATTGCCTTTTTTTTCGTAAGAAAGAAAATTCACATGCAAATACATTGCGCACGGGCCTGCTTGGCTGTACGTGCATTATTTTTCCATGAATAAAAAATAAAACTAATCATAATATAAACAAATACCTACAAATACACCTGTATCAAAAAACAATAACAGGCTACATATAAGTAAAATCTATGTCTGCACTACATCACAATAATACATATCTACACTCATCCATGAAAAGACCATTGCTTATAAATAAATAAAAAAATCTCATTATATACATTAATATTAAAAAAATACTAGAAAACAAATTAGAAAAAAAACACACACACACATACACCCACACACCCCCAGACATATACACACGCGCACGCTCATACCCCCTTCCCCCGTCACTGCAGACATCAAATGCACTGTCAGAGTACTTATTATATAATATAATTAAAGATCGAAAAATTTGCATTATATAGTGCATTTCTGTGTATGAACATAATTTAGTTATATTGTATTTACTTCATCATCATCACTCCAAGGATTAGGCAATTGCCCGTTCCGACTTCATAATGCATCAGCCCAACGTCTTCTAGGTCTTCCAACATCACGTCTTCCTCTTGCTTGATAATTTCTTGCTAACAATGGATATCTCTCCTTACTCATTCCATCCATATGATCAATCCATTTCTGTCTGTAATTCGTGACTTTATCCAATAAAGGCTGTACTTTCAATTCTTCTCTTATATCCTCATTTCTTATTCTATCAAGTCTTGTACATGCTTTTACTTGTCTTAGGAACCGCATCTCTGCCGTCTGTATTCTATCCTCCGGCTGATTTCCATGAAGCTTCTCAGTAAGATAAATGTCTCGTGGAAGCGTTACGAGCGCTTCGCAGGACAAGGGCTGCTTCCTCTGAGCCTCCAAACATGTGCTCCTCTGGGTATCCACCCCCCAAGAGAGGGCTGCTTCTTCCGCTCTTCAAGCCCTAAAAGTTTAGCTGTGCTATTCCTTGTCGCCCTGTTGACCGTTGCAGACTTGACGAAGATGTGGCCGCCCAATATGGATACAGACGCCATTCCTTCGTTGTGAGCTATATTTACTTCCAGTCCCAATTTCTTAGTGTTATTCAATAGAGTGTTTATTCACCCTCAGCATCTCCTCGCTATCGCCTAATAAAGCTGTGCCATCAACATATCTTGCTCTACTGTTCAAATTATACATGTGTGACGTCAGAGCCATGTCAGTCTCTTCTTCACGCGTGCTAATAAGCAAACTAAAACTATCAGTCGTTTATCTAACACTACTTGACTACGAATAGTTTGTGCCAAAAAAAAAAGTTTCATAAGTTGCAATAATACTGTAAGCGATGGGAGCAATGCAAGATGACCAGCACATGCGTATGAATCTTTGGCAGGCTGGCCGTAACGGTTTTCATGCTTTTAGCTAGGACATGATCGCTTATATTGGACCACTGCTTAAATTGAACTGTCAGCACAAAAGTAACCTAGGAACAATAATCACAAATAGGAATGAGATGCACAAAGAAATTAAACATAGGTTCTATTCTGGAAATGCGTGCTATTATGCATTGCAGAGACTCTTGTAGTACTACTGGCCGATAGCGAGGAGATACTAAAGGCCAACACGCACACACTATTGAGCAACACTAAGAAATTAGGACTGGAAGTAAATATCAATAAAACTAAATATATGGTCACACGTAGAAATTCATTAAATAATGGAAATGGACAGCTAATGACAAATGAGGGAAATTTTGAGGAAGGGGCTGAATTCAAATACCTAGGAACAATAATCACAAATAGGAATGAGATGCACAAAGAAATTATACATAGGCTCAATTCTGGAAATGCGTGTTATTATGCATTGCAGAGACTTTTGATGTCCCAACTCCTTTCAAAAAACGTTAAACTGAAAATATATAAAACTATTATTCTACCAGTTATATTATATGGGTGCGAAACATGGACTCTTACTTTAAGGGAGGAAAGGAGATTACAAGTATTTGAGAATAAAGTACTTAGGATAATGTTTGGACCAAAGAGAGATGCACAGACAGGTGAATGGAGAAGATTACATAACAATGAACTTCATGGTGTTTATAGGAAGCCAGATATAATAAGAACAGTTAAGTCTCGTATACTGCGATGGGCAGGACATGTGGCACGAATGGGAATGAAAGACGTGCATTCAAGCATCGTGTAGTAAAACCAGAGGGAAAACGCCCAGTTGGTAGACCAAGAATGAGGTGGGAGAATAACATTAACTATGATTTGAGGGAAGTAGATTGTACAGTGGATGATTGGAAAACATTGATTCAGGATAGGGATGTATGGAGAGTTTATGTCCGCGCGGCCATGAACTTACGGGTTGGATAGTGCCAGTGAGCAATTAAATAAGTCTTCTTTTCCTTCACTTCCTGGTTTAGGCAAGAGTTGTCTGTTCCGTCTTCACTAATAGATCTAAGACCATCTCTTCCCAGGACGTCCGACATCTCTTCTTCCTCTTGGAAAATAATGGAAGATTTTATTTGGTAATCTTCTTTCTTCCATTCTTTCTACATGTTCTTTCCACTGTATTTTGTTGTTAAATATGTTTTCTTTTATGGAGTAGATCTGCAGTTCTTAACGGATATCCTCGTTTCTTATCTGGTCCATTCTAGTGCAGCCTTTTACTCTTCTTAAAAATTTCATCTCGGCTGCTTGGATTTTACTTTCTTGTTTGGTAGTGGTAATCCAAGATTCACTCCCATACAAAAGGACAGGGACAGCCATTGTTTTATAAAATTTAAATTTTGTTTGTTTATGGGCTTCATTATTCAATGTTCTATTTATTGTACCACAAATAGCTTGAAACTGATGTGTTTTGTGTTAATTAAATAAGTAAGTATTGATATATAGATTCCGGGAACAATTGAAAGATAAGAGCCGAGCTTACGAAAGATGGAGATGTCATGGCCTAGAAAGTTTGGTATTTGAATACCAGCCTAAGCCTTGGCCACTGGTTTTATCAAACTTTTCACTTATTAACATGTCCAGTGTTAAATTTCGTTCTCGAATGTCGTCCTAATCAATATTGGCACACCTGCTTGTTCTTTTCATTTATTTTTACCCATCCACATATGTATACATACTCTTACTGTACAAGGAACGTTTATTCCAATGCATTTATACTTGGTCTCAGCCACTAGTAGGATATATAGTTTATATTACTTTGTTGCTATTGGTATTGTATTGATCTTGTTTTAAATCACATAATTTTTCAACATCCAGTGTTCATTAACTGCTACGTCATTGATCCAGTGCGACTGTATTCACTTTTGGTCTTATATCAGTGTATATTTTATGTCTATAGAACTGAATGCTACTACCCCAACCTGGAGGACCAGGTAATTTGTCATGGAGGTTGTCTTTCTCTAGAACAACGGTCCCCAACCTTTTACGACTAGCGAACCCCTTCCACAACGATCTGAGTTGGGTGAACCACTGGCTTTTAAATAGGCTATAAACAAGTAGACTAGCATAAAATTTAATAAAATAAAAGTTTAATAACCTAACATTAACTTAACCCCTAACGGTTAAAATCTAAATTTACTCTAGTTACGGCTTACCTCTTCCTTGGAATTCAGCGAGAAGTTTGCGCCTGCTTCCATGTCACAGAGCTTTGAGATCAGGGACTACAGATGTTAAATAAAGCCTCAAATAACTTTCAGGGCAAAGTCTGTTTATGTATTTGTTTTTTTTATTATATATACATATGAAAAAACTATTTTTCGCACAAATAGGGGTATACATAGGTCTATATACAAAGGACATTGTGATGTTAATTTAAATGTAATATATTAATAATAATGATAGTAATAATCTTCTTCTTCTTCTTCCTTCGAAGTATTAGGCCAAGGCCTGTTACGATCCTGTAGAAAATTTTCCCTCCATCGTTTCATAGGACGGCCAAGAGATCTTCGTCCTCTTGGTATATAATTATAAACAGCATTGGGGATCCGATTTGAACTCATTCTTTCAAGATGGTGTTTCCAATTTAGTTGGTACTGTTTAATATATTCCAAAATTGGTGTAGTCTTCAATTCTTTTAAGATATCGGTGTTCCTTTTCCGATCCCATCTGGTGTAACCCGCTGTTCTGCGCATGAATCTCATTTCACAAGCCGTTATTCTGCTTTCATGTTGTCAAAATAATAAATTTCCCTCAGGGGTCCCCATTTAGGGGATATGTGGATTGCGACCACAAGGTGCCCAAGCTGAGCAAAACATTGCTTGCACTTACTTGTGTTTTGCTCCTTACTTTTATCTTTAACCGATCTGGTATTTCTTCCTTTCTTCCATTTACTTATAACACACTCTTTTAACTTTACTATCTATCCTCTCTTGGTTAACTTTTGTTTTTTCGACCCCGACGCTATTAGGGCATCCGAGGGCTAGGGAGTCTTTCTTTTCTTCTATTTTTTCTTTCCTTTATTTTCTTTTCTTCTCCAGAAAAGCTTGACCAGAGGCTATAAGATGGCAGCCCCATCACTGGTCTTGCCTGTCCTTTGGCCAGCAACCAATCGAAGGGACTATTATTATGCTTTCAAGTCTTATACGAGAATTTCCCGGAAGGATAAAAAATAATAATTAATAATAATAATAATAATAATAATAATAATAATAATAATAATAATATTATTATTATTACTATTATTATTGTTATGACAACGCCGCAGAAATGAAGGGAACAATAATGGGGCTAACCTAGGAACCCGGCATTATGGAACAAAAATGGCGAACCTTTTGAACCTCTGGGGGTTCGCGAACCACAGGTTTGGAAACGTTTCTCTAGAGCCTTTAGAGAATCAAAACCCAGTTAAAAGGCAGCAGCTGTTAGACTTCGTTCTCTTCGGGTAATAATAACAGTAATAGTAAAATAATACAATAATGTTAACTGTAATAACAATTTTTATTTATTTACAATGTGCTTACATATATTTTTGTAGTTCTACCCAATATTATGCAACACCTTTTTTCATCCAGTATTGCCCATTTCCAAAAAACAGTTTGAAATTGAAGCAAATACTTTAATATTTTCACTATTCTTTGACTTATTCGATAAAACAAACACAAAATCACACAGCCTGAGTTCTGAAGATATTGGTAGCCAAACTAAAGTATTTTATTATTCATAGAAAAATCTTCACATGTACCTTCAGTTTCAGAATAAAGAAAATACATATGCATTTACATTGCGCACGGGCCTGCTTGGCCGTACGTGCATTATTTTTCCATGAATAAAAAAATAAAACTAATAATATAAACAAATACCTACAATTACATCTCTATGATTGCACATAGCTATGCTGGATTTTATGTTTCAAACAATGTTATGAAAATATTTAGATATTACAGTCGGTTAGAGTGATTTGTTCCATTTTGTACTTGACACAAAGAACATTTTGCAAAACAGAAAGGTTTTAATTACGTTATTATGCATATCTTTCAATTGGTAAGTAATTGCATTAAAACAAAAATTGAGTTATGTGTAAATATTGTTAAGATAAAAAAGGATAAAGAATTCGAATATAAACTTTACCTATACACGTAATGGTTGCCCATTTGCTGTGGTCACCCTCGCCGTACTCATGCTTACACCAATGACCTCCGTGACGTCACTGGTATCACACCTGCCGCTGCACCGCACCTATAACTCGACTGTCGCAGTCTTGAAACATAACACCAAGGAATACATTGTAAATGTTATATTTAATAGTCTCACACTAATTCAATTACAGAGAAAAGTATAACTAATAAGTATTCGGTATATATATATATATATATATATATATATATACACATCCATAGCAATTCTGCCCGAGGGTAGGTTTTCACTGCAATCATAGTATTTTCATGCTATGCTCTGCGGGTTTCCTAGGAAATTATAGGTGAGGTAGCTTGCCGTTGCATTCCACACCAGTGAAGGATGGTGATGATCGCCGGATGATTTTCGGGGACCGTTGGGCCCTAAACATTCTAACGTTTGTCTTACAGGTGAGGAAACCCCCCTCAAAAAAACCTCAGCCAGGAGCCTGTCCTTACCGGTTATCGAACCCGGACCCGCTGCATGACAAGGCAGCACGCTACCTCGAGTAGACCACAGAGGTGAACAGTGTATATATATATATATATATATATATATATATATATATATATCACTCTGGTAGCATACAGTATCCCCATCCATAGTAATTCTGCCCGAAGGCAAGCCCTTCATTGCAATCATAGCATTTTCATACTATGCTTGCAGCTTTACTAGGGAATTGTAGGTGTGGTAGCTTCTTGTTGCTTTTCACACCGGTGAAGGATGGTGATGATAATAGTGATAATGCTAAGGTTGATGATGCTGGCCATATGATTTCGGGGACCGTTTGGGCCTTAAAGTTTTCCTGAAATTTGTCTTAAAGGTGGGGAAAAACCCCGATAAAAATCTCACACAGAAAATCTGCCCCGACTAGTGATCGAACCCGAACCCGCTGCATGACAAGGCAGCTCGCTACCTCGAGACCACAGCGGTGGATTAACATACAATATAATTAGTATATTTCAGATATGTCAGATAGTCACGGATTGCACTTTTCATCCTAACATCTTTAATATTACGTTTTGGCTTTGTTTTAAATGAACTTATTTAAAATTGAATTATCCTCTTTAAACTTATGTTTTAAAAATTGTTTTTGAAATAAACTTTTATAATAACTGGGGAACATAACATGTAAGTTATAAACAGTGTTTACAAAAACTCAGATATTCACAACCATTTTAATAGAAAATATCTATACTTTTGGTATTCATGTTTAAACAACATCGAGGTTAAAATTATTTCAATTATAAACATTTTTGTACCTTATGTAACACAGTCGTCCTCAACTACAATAATTTGTTGTAATCTTCGTTATATTTTTAAAATTCAAAGCATTTCGAAGACCTGGTTTGTCTTCAGGATTATATATAAATAAGTATAAATAATTTCAGTATCGAGAGACTTCCTGAAGATGAAGCATGTCTTCGAAAAGCTTTGAACTTTAAAAACATAACGAAGCTTGTAACAGAAATTATTATAATTGTGGATGTCTGTGACATATAAGACACAAACATTTTTATAATAGAAAGAAAATACCTAATGTGAAATTTCCTTCTGAATTTTTTCATTATCATCTTAATCTCCTACATCTTTCTATCAGATAATGTGGCCAAATTCACAGATCAAATAAATTATGTATTAAATAGTCCGGCGTTTACTCTAACGATTTATTAAAAATGTCACAGACAATATGTGGGATTACTCACCTGTAGCCGCCGTGGCCGCTGAGACTGCCGCCTTGGCTACTGCCCCAGATAGTTCCTCATACGCTGCCGCAACAAATGAAGCCGTTACTGCCGCTACCAGCCACGCACAGTGATCCAAAAGTAAAAAAAAAAAAAGGGGCGAAAAACTAAATTTTTAGTTCTCGTTAGAGGGGAGAAAATGTGAACAGTACATTTAAAGGAGAGGAAAAGGCATCGGGACTAATAAATGAACTTGTCTTAACAACTCAAACAAGAGCTGAAAATGTATTTAATTTAATAATGGTCATAAAGGATGCAAGTGAGAGGACTGGAGGTTATGGAGAGGATGGATAGAAACGAGTGGAGAAGGTCAATAAAACTTTAGGCACAGAAAGATGTGTCATGATTAAAAAAAATATATAAACTAATATAGTATTAATAAGACCAATATTAATAATATGACAACAATAATAATATTAATATTCAAAATCATAATAAAATATTCTGCCGGCTTGCCGGTATGCCCGGTTTGCCCGACTTCCCCGGTCTGCTGTCATTATTATTTGTATATAAACAAATCATCATAAAAATATTTAAAAATATTACATCAATATTAAAATCAATAATAATATCTTCTGCCGGTTTGCCGGTATGCCCGGTTTGCCCGACTTCCCCGGTCTGCCGTCATTATTATTTGTATATAAACAAATCATCATAAAAAATATTAAAAATATTATATCAATATTAAAAATCATAATAATATCTTCTGCCGGTTTGCCGGTATGCCCGGTTTACTCGACTTCCCCGGTCTGCCGTCATTATTATTTGTATATAAACAAATCATCATAAAAATATTAAAAATATTATATCAATATTAAAAATCATAATAATATCTTCTGCCGGTTTGCCGGTATGCCCGGTTTGCCCGACTTCCCCGGTCTGCCATCATTATTATTTGTGTATAAACAAATCATCATAAAATATTAAAAATATTATATGAATATTAAAAATCATAATAATATCTTCTGCCGGTTTGCCGGTATGCCCGGTTTGCCCGACTTCCCCGGTCTGCCGTCATTATTATTTGTATATAAACAAATCATCATAAAAAAATAAAAAATATTATATCAATATTAAAAATCATAATAATATCTTCTGCCGGTTTGCCGGTATGCCCGGTTTGCCCGACTTCCCCGGTCTGCCATCATTATTATTTGTGTATAAACAAATCATCATAAAAATATTAAAAAATATTATATGATTATTAAAAATCATAATAATATCTTCTGCCGGTTTGCCGGTATGTATGCCCGGTTTGCCCGACTTCCCCGGTCTGCCATCATTATTATTTGTATATAAACAAATCATCATAAAAATATTAAAAATGTTATATGAATATTAAAAATCATAATAATATCTTCTGCCGGTTTGCCGGTATGCCCGGTTTGCCCGACTTCCCCGGTCTGCCATCATTATTATTTGTATATAAACAAATCATCAAAAAAATATTAAAAATATTATATGAATATTAAAAATCATAATAATATCTTCTGCCGGTTTGCCGGTATGCCCGGTTTGCCCGACTTCCCCGGTCTGCCAGACATTATTATTTGTATATAAACAAATCATCAAAAAAATATTAAAAATATTATATGAATATTAAAAATCATAATAATATCTTCTGCCGGTTTGCCGGTATGCCCGGTTTGCCCGACTTCCCCGGTCTTCCAGTCATTGTTATTTGTATTTAAACAAATCATCATAAAAATATTAAAAATATTATATGAATATTAAAAAATCATAATAATATCTTCTGCCGGTTTGCCGGTATGCCCGGTTTGCCAGACTTCCCCGGTCTGCCAGTCATTATTATTTGTATTTAAACAAATCATCATAAAAATATTAAAAATATTATATGAATATTAAAAATCATAATAATATCTTCTGCCGGTTTGCCGGTATGCCCGGTTTGCCCGACTTCCCCGGTCTCCAGTCATTGTTATTTGTATTTAAAAAATCATCATAAAAATATTAAAAATATTATATGAATATTAAAAATCATAATAATATCTTCTGCCGGTTTGCCGGTATGCCCGGTTTGCCCGACTTCCCCGGTCTGCAGTCATTATTATTTGTATTTAAAACAAATCATCATAAAAATAATAAAAATATTATATGAATATTAAAAATCATAATAATATCTTCTGCCGGTTTGCCGGTATGCCCGGTTTGCCCGACTTCCCCGGTCTGCCGTCATTATTATTTGTATTTAAAACAAATCATCATAAAAATATTAAAAATATTATATGAATATTAAAAATCATAATAATATCTTCTGCCGGTTTGCCGGTATGCCCGGTTTGCCCGACTTCCCCGGTCTGCCGTCATTGTTATTTGTATTTAAACAAATCATCATAAAAATAATAAAAATATTATATGAATATTAAAAATCATAATAATATCTTCTGCCGGTTTGCCGGTATGCCCGGTTTGTCCGACTTCCCCGGTCTTCCAGTCATTGTTATTTGTATTTAAACAAATCATCAAAAAAATATTAAAAATATTATATGAATATTAAAAATCATAATAATATCTCTCTGCCGGTTTGCCGGTATGCCCGGTTTGCCCGACTTCCCCGGTCTTCCAGTCATTGTTATTTGTATTTAAAAAATCACAATAAAAATATTAAAAATATTATATGAATATTAAAAATCATAATAATATCTTCTGCCGGTTTGCCGGTATGCCCGGTTTGCCCGACTTCCCCGGTCTTCCAGTCATTGTTATTTGTATTTAAACAAATCATCATAAAAATATTAAAAATATTATATGAATATTAAAAATCATAATAATATCTTCTGCCGGTTTGCCGGTATGCCCGGTTTGCCCGACTTCCCCGGTCTCCAGTCATTATTATTTGTATTTTAAAAAATCATGATAAAAATATTAAAAATATTATATGAATATTAAAAATCATAATAATATCTTCTGCCGGTTTGCCGGTATGCCCGGTTTGCCCGACTTCCCCGGTCTTCCAGTCATTGTTATTTGTAATTAAACAAATCATCATAAAAATATTAAAAATATTATATGAATATTAAAAATCATAATAATATCTTCTGCCGGTTTGCCGAAATGCCCGGTTTGCCCGACTTCCCCGGTCTCCAAGTCATTGTTATTTGTATTTAAACAAATCATCATAAAAATATTAAAAATATTATATGAATATTAAAAATCATAATAATATCTTCTGCCGGTTTGCCGGTATGCCCGGTTTGCCCGACTTCCCCGGTCTTCCAGTCATTGTTATTTGTATTTAAACAAATCATCATAAAAATATTAATAATATTATATGAATATTAAAAATCATAATAATATCTTCTGCCGGTTTGCCGGTATGCCCGGTGTGCCCGACTTCCCCGGTCTGCCGTCATTATTATTTGTATTTAGACAAATCATCATAAAAAATAATAAAAATATTATATGAATATTAAAAATCATAATAATATCTTCTGCCGGTTTGTCGGTATGCCCGGTTTGCCCGACTTCCCCGGTCTGCCGTCATTATTATTTGTATTTAAAACAAATCATCATAAAAATATTAAAAATATTATATGAATATTAAAAATCATAATAATATCTTCTGCCGGTTTGCCGGTATGCCCGGTTTGCCCGACTTCCCCGGTATTCCAGTCATTGTTATTTGTATTTAGACAAATCATCATAAAAATAATAAAAATATTATATGAATATTAAAAATCATAATAATATCTTCTGCCGGTTTGCCGGTATGCCCGGTTTGCCCGACTTCCCCGGTCTGCCGTCATTATTATTTGTATTTAAAACAAATCATCATAAAAATATTAAAAATATTATATGAATATTAAAAATCATAATAATATCTTCTGCCGGTTTGCTGGTATGCCCGGTTTGCCCGACTTCCCCGGTCTTCCAGTCATTGTTATTTGTATTTAAAGAAATCATCATAAAAATATTTAAAAATATTATATGAATATTAAAAATCATAATAATATCTTCTGCCGGTTTGCCGGTATGCCCGGTTTGCCCGACTTCCCCGGTCTTCCAGTCATTGTTATTTGTATTTAAACAAATCATCATAAAAATATTAAAATATTATATGAATATTAAAAATCATAATAATATCTTCTGCCGGTTTGCCGGTATGCCCGGTTTGCCCGACTTCCCCGGTCTTCCAGTCATTGTTATTTGTATTTAAACAAATCATCATAAAAATATTAAAAATATTATATGAATATTAAAAATCATAATAATATCTTCTGCCGGTTTGCCGGTATGCCCGGTCTGCCCGATTTCCCCGGTTTGCCGTCATTATTATTGGTATATAAACAAATCATCAAAAAATATTAAAATGTTATATCAAAATTAAAAATCACAGTAATATCTTCTGCCGGTTTGCCGGTATGCCCGGTTTGCCCGACTTCCCCGGTCTTCCATCATTATTATTTGTATATAAAAAATCATCAAAAAATATTAAAATGTTATATCAAAATTAAAAATCACAATAATATCTTCTGCCGGTTTGCCGGTATGCCCGGTTTGCCCGACTTCCCCGGTCTTCCATCATTATTATTTGTATATAAACAAATCATCAAAAAAATATTAAAAATATTATATCAAAATTAAAAATCACAATAATATCTTCTGCCGGTTTGCCGGTATGCCCGGTTTGCCCGACTTCCCCGGTCTTCCATCATTATTATTTGTATATAAACAAATCATCATAAAAATATTATATCAAAATTAAAAATCACAATAATATCTTCTGCCGGTTTGCCGGTATGCCCGGTTTGCCCGACTTCCCCGGTCTTCCATCATTATTATTTGTATATAAACAAATCATCAAAAAAATATTAAAAATGTTATATCAAAATTAAAAATCACAATAATATCTTCTGCCGGTTTGCCGGTATGCCCGGTTTGCCCGACTTCCCCGGTCTTCCATCATTATTATTTGTATATAAACAAATCATCAAAAAAATATTAAAAATGTTATATCAAAATTAAAAATCACAATAATATCTTCTGCCGGTTTGCCGGTATGCCCGGTTTGCCCGACTTCCCCGGTCTTCCATCATTATTATTTGTATATAAACAAATCATCATAAAAATATTAAAAATATTATATCAAAATTAAAAATCACAATAATATCTTCTGCCGGTTTGCCGGTATGTCCGGTTTGCCCGACTTCCCCGGTCTTCCATCATTATTATTTGTATATAAACAAATCATCATACAAAAATTTAAAAATACTATATCCATATCAAAAATCACAATAATATCTTCTGCCGGTTTGCCGGTATGCCCGGTTTGCCCGACTTCCCCGGTCTTCCATCATTATTATTTGTATATAAACAAATCATAATAAAAATATTAAAAATATTATATCAAAATTAAAAATCACAATAATATCTTCTGCCGGTTTGCCGGTATGCCTGGTTTGCCCGACTTCCCCGGTCTTCCATCATTATTATTTGTATATAAACAAATCATAATAAAAATATTAAAAATATTATATCAAAATTAAAAATCACAATAATATCTTCTGCCGGTTTGCCGGTATGCCTGGTTTGCCCGACTTCCCCGGTCTTCCATCATTATTATTTGTATATAAACAAATCATCATACAAAAATTTAAAAATACTATATCCATATCAAAAATCAGAATAATATCTTCTGCCGGTTTGCCGGTATGCCCGGTTTGCCCGACTTCCCCGGTCTTCCATCATTATTATTTGTATATAAACAAATCATCATAAAAATATTAAAAATATTATATCAAAATTAAAAATCACAATAATATCTTCTGCCGGTTTGCCCGACTTCCCCGGTCTCCGTCATTATTATTTGTGTATAAACAAATAATAATAATAATAATAATAGTAACAATACTTCTACTAATAATATAATAATATATTAATAATAATAATAATTTTAATAATATATTAATAATAATGATAATAATGAAATAATAATGATGATAATAATCATGCACATGGGAACCTAATAGTGACTTTTAGGATTTTTGCCTATTATTTCGCATAGTGGATCACTGTGCTATGCTTAATCTTGACACCTCTCACACCATCCCTAGAATAAGAATAAATTCTCTGTAGTTCTTTAATAAATAAGTAGTTAAATAACACATAACGACATGTGGAAAAACCTTTCTATTTTAAATCCCACAACATTTTAACTAAGAAATTCTTGTTTAAAACAAGTATCCAGCAAGTGCATACACTTAGAGATGATAATGTGTTTGTTTTATCAACATTGACTTTGTATGTTGCATAATATTTACACAAATATAATGACGAGAGGAAATAATGTATATACATACCTCCATTAACCTTATTTAGAGCGTATTTTAAAATTCTTTAAATATTACAGATCATATCTTTAACTTTCTATCTAAAAATGTTAAAATAACCGGGTTCTATCAGTTGAGAGAGTAAAACCCTTATATGCTGTATAATACCTCATTTATTATACAGTGTGTTTTTAAATTAATCCGAGAAACTTTGAGAGCAGATAGTTAACCTTCATTGAAGAATATTTTGTTAAGGAACCCAGTGACTTACAAAATAACAAGAAAAGAATTAAACTACTATGTACCCTTCCCTGTGTAGAATCCGAGGTAATGGAATAGCAGACACATTAGGATAGAAAGACCCCCAATTAATCATACGTCTATACCAATTTAACTCTCTGAAGCTGCCGTAAGTAGGTATGTAAACCGACAGCTGTATCAACACTATAGAAACTTCAATTTGTACAAAAATGCTATTAGCTTCTTGCAAAGCGCCACATTGTACCAGAAAAGTCAAGGAATAAATCAGTTGGAACGTTATAATCTTAACTAGCCAGAACATGTACCCCGACTTTACCAAGTTGTGTTTTGTGTCATAAATTTGGAACTTATGAAACTATGCACCACTTTGAAAACCTCGAATTTAATATGATGTGCAATTGTTAGCCAACAATTCGCTTTGCTTGTAATGTCGGGCCGTTAAACAAGTTAATGATGTTTCTGTGGCACTGAATACAGTATGTTGTGAAATCAAAGTTGTAACGAATTATTTTAGCAATATTTTGTATTAATGTTAAAGATAAAATCTGTAATATTAAGAAGGACATATTTTACTCTCTTCTAAATTTTGTTCCCCTAAAATGCATGTATGAAACTTAAATCTAGTAACATTATAAGGAACTGCATAGGGTTTAAACATTTGAAATTCTGTCTGAATTGACGATCTTCCAGAAGATGAGGATGAAGCACCAAGTTTTCAATTAGGAGCTCTCCAAATTGACGAAGGAAACTGTTAATTTCTTGTGTCTCTGTCAGTGTTTACCAGGATGTCTTGTACGTTTGGTTTTCCTTACGACTATCTTCTATAATATTCCATTAAGCACTAGAACAAAAAATGATACACAGTTGTACGCTTATGTCAAAAAAAATGTAAAACACCAACTAGTCATCTGCGCTAGAATTCCAGAATTTATGTAATACATAAATTCAAAGTAAACGAATTTCTTGACTATTTAACTAGTAGACCAATAACACAAGCAACAAAAATTATATTTTTTTTGTCTCAGAAAGAAAAATATGCGATTCTGGTAGTATTTTTTTCACCTCAATTCAAATACTCGTATGATATCTGTTTCTCCATCACGCAAGGTTTCCGAGAGACAAGCATTTGTAATTTCAAACAAATTAATATTTTCTACATTCGTAACTACACAATATTCGAACGTTCGGAATCACTTAGAAAGTACGAAATGACGATTTTCTGCTATATTTCGCCTGTGGAGCATCCCTCTTGATGGTCCAACAATAATCATCATCATCATAGTATATTCACGAATTTAGGCCATTTGTTGACCTGTTTCGGTCTCAAGAGAAACACCATCCAAAAGTCTTTTGAGTGGACGTCCTGGTCTTCTTCTTCCTGCACGTTGATAGCTTAACATTTGTTTGGGTATTCTGTGATCTTCCATTCGATGAACATGTTGCATCCATCTTGACTTATAATCAGAAATTTTGTTTTCTAAAGGTTCCATGTGTAATTCCTCCAAGATGTCCTCATTCCTTTTGTGATCTAGTAGTGTGTATCCTGCAGTCCTCCGAAGGTATCTCATTTCAGCGAGATCTAAGTCTCTGTATATCCTTCTGTTTCAACGTCCATACTTCGCTACCATACAAAAGAGTTAGAAGAGCCAGTGTTTTGTACACTTTTAATCTTGAATGCTTTTGGACTAACTGTGGCTTGAAGATAAAATTCTTAAAAATTTAGATATTTTTGCATTTACATCCTTTTCTTCTTCATATGAGATATTGCATCCTAGATATGTAAAATTATTCACCTGCTCCAAAATTTTATTGTCCAATAAAATTTTACTTCTGAACAGGATCTACACCTTGAAATGACATAATTTTTGTTTTTTCTGTAGATACCACCTTCTCGTGGTACAACCCGTTTTCACAAACGAGGCTCTGAGGACCGAGTCACGGCGGTATAACCGTTCCATCGGGTACTGAGTAAATGCGGTATCCTAATGTCTGTCCAGAGACTAAAAGGTAGCAGCCCTACCACTGGGGCCAGTAACCTGTCCTAAGGAACTTCAAAACTACTTTCAAGTCTCAACATAAAAAAAATCCAACAATAATCGGCCAGCAAATTAGGATTCCATTTGCCTTGATATCTCTTTTCCATAGCTGAAATCTCCTGATGAAAGTGTTCCCCGTGCTCATCGCTCAGTGGACAAATGGACGAAAAAACGTTTATTAAAAAATAACTATTGAAATCCATTAATTGAAACTGAAATAAAAAACTGTGGATGATGGAGAAATTCCGCATACATATTTGAAAACACGATATAAATAACTGCATTAAGTACAACTATTGGTACTCATGAGACAAAACTCTTCTTCTTGATAATGGTTCCTCTTCCTGTTGGCGATGAGAGAGATATCTCCATAATTAATTTATTTGACAAGGGTATCGATTGAGCCACTTACGATCGATATGGTACAGCAATAAATGCCAAAAGAGAACCTCAACCATTAAAAAAAATGTTCTGTTGCTCTAAAAATGTATTAAATGTTGTATAATCGATATGTAGGCCCTATCATTGCTAATTTATTAATTGCACTGGTAAACATGATTTTTTGTCAACTGCGACGGACAATGTTGGATTGGAAGAGGAGGAGCAGAAAAATCAACGTCATCGCCGGTGGCCTCCCAGGTCGCCAGACCTAACGCTGTGTGATTTTTATCACTGGGGTGTTTTATCCCCACTATGCCTGACACTCTTGAAAATCTGCGACATCGAATTGTTTAAGCTGTGAATTCGATAACCAGAGACGAGCTGATTCGTGTGCGGCAAGAAATGAGCCACCATTTTGGTATTTGTCGTGTAACACATGGTGCTCATATTGAATGCATGAAATAGTGAAATTTGAACTTTTCTCTTTCCAGGAACCTTAGAATTGTGTTTTTGTAGTTTGGAAAAATAAATGTTTGAAGTCTGTTCCTTCTTTTTGAATAGCCCTGTACTTGTTTCCACTCATCCTGTGGCATGATTAGTGATAAATTAAGATTTTTGCAACCAATGAAGGTGACTTGTTAACTTACCTCCATACGTTGACAGACTGGAAATATGTCAAGAACGAACTTTTCAAATGTTGGTACCATTTTTAAAACTCCATTCTTTCAATAAATTGTTCGCAAATTCATATATTTTTCTTTGCACTTTATATTTGATATAAAGGACTTCTGTCTCCTAGCAACAAACAACACTATGGCAAATAGACTGTGAATGGATAAATCGATACATTAACTGATACAAATGAATATAAAATTAAAATAATGTATCATATATAATTATATTAAGAATAAGTGGGCGGAAAAAAATATTAATTGAAATTAGGGAGGTAAGGACAATTGACTAGTCTCGATCACCATTTTTGTCTCTTTCAAAGTTACTGCCAAAAACAATATTGAACGAATTTAAAAACGTATGAAATACATTATATATAATGTAAATGGACAGCTAATGACAAATGAGGGAAATTTTGAGGAAGTGGCTGAATTCAAATACCTAGGAACAATAATCACAAACAGGAATGAGATGCACAAAGGAATTAAATATAGGTTCTGGAAATTCGTGCTATTTGGAAAAAAATATATTAATATAGGTATAAGAAAATAAAGTACTTACGAAAATGTTTGGACCAAAGAGAGATGAACAGACACGTGAATGGAGAAGACTACATAACAATGAACTACATGGTCTTTATAGGAAGCCAGATATAATAAGAACAGTTAACTCTCGAAGACTGCGATGGGCAGGACATGTTGCACGTATGGGGAATGAAAGACTTGCATGGAAGCTTCTTGTAGGAAAACCAGAGGGAAAACGCCCAGTTGGTAGACCAAGAATGAGGTGGGAGAATAACATTAACTATGATTTGAGGGAAGTAGATTATACAGGGAATGATTGGAAAGCATTAGCTCAGGATAGGGATGTATGCAGAGCTTATGTCCACGCGGCCATGAACCTACGGGTTCGATAGTGCCAGTGAATAAGTAAGTATGAAAATGAACCATTTAAAAATATTAAACGTTTTAATGTATGCTGACGATGTGGTTATTATTCAAGAAAATGAAAATAATTTGCAGTACTCTTTACATCAATTAAATCAGTTATGCCAAGAATGCAAGTGGAGAGCTTCAAATACTTGGGGTGTACTATCAGTAGTAACATGAACTGAGGTCAAGAAGCAAAGCAGAGGATAGCAATGGCAAAATAAGCTTTTACCAAGAAGAGAAGCATTTTATCAGGACCTTTGGCTTAAGAATTACGGAAGAGGCCAATGAAGTGCTTTGTGTAGAGTGTAGCATTGTATGGTGCAGATACTTAGACATTACGGCGGAATAAGGAAAAACAACTGGAAGCTTTTGAGATGTGGATATAGAGAAGGATGGAACGTATAAAATGGACAGACAAAATTGAAAATAAAGATGTGCTTAGACAGAGTAGGTGAAGGAAGAACAATGCTGGAACTCGTAAAGAATAGGAAATAAATTGGATAGGCCACTGCCTAAGAAGAAACTACCTGCTGACTAATGCGCTAGAAGGAATGGTCAATGGAAAGAAAATTAGAGGCAGAAAAAGACATCAGTTGATAGACAATATTAAAATAAATTGTTTGTATGCACATACAAAAAGGAAAGCTTAGTTAGGGAAAAAGTGGAGAATGCTGAGTTGGCAATGAAAGATCTGCTCTTGGACAGAACACTAAGAATGAATGTCAAGAATGTAATTTTAAAATATAAAAAAATAATTTCAATTTGGGGAAATGAATATAAGATCAAAAATATAATAGGCAACGAACCTCTGGAACAACGAACACATTTTTTATAATCATCGTCCTTTCAAGTATTAGGCCCAGTGGCCCGTTACGGTCTCCCGCCATCTCCGAAAAGGTCGACCCACAGATCTTCTGCCTCGAGGAATGTAGTGAAGAATTTGTTTTGGTATTCTGTGACGATCCATGCGCTGAATATGGACTAGCCAATTGTTTCTATATTCTTGGAGGTATTCAGATATAGGTATGATGTTTAACTCTCTGGCTATTGTTGAATTTCTTTGGTGATCTAGAAGGATATAACCTGCAGTTCGTCTCAGAAATTTCATCTCTGTGGCTGTAATATGACGATCATCCTGAGTTCTGATGGTCCAAGCTTCACTGCCATAACAGATTATGGGTCTAGCGAGAATTTTATGGATTTTCATTCTTGTGTGTCTCTGCACTTTTGATGGTTTAAAAACTTGGTTGATAATTCTTAAAGCTTTATTATAGTTTTGTATTTTAAAGGATATATCAGATTCCTCATTATAAGTTAGATTATATCCTAAGTATTTAAATGAATTAACTTGCTCTAATAATTTGGGTTATAATTTTACTATCGACACAAAAACTGAAAGATACATAAATTTGAAACTGTCGACATTTCAGATTATATGTGTAACTATACATATATCATAAAATGACAAAACAAGGAGAGATACTAGATTGAAGTTTTATAAAACATTGGCAGTTCCTGCATTACTTTATGGCAGTGAAACTTGGGTAATGACCGAAACATTACAAATTAGAAAGCAAAGCGTGGAAATGAACTTCCTTAGAAGAACAAAAGGCTGCACAAGATTGGATCGGATAAAGAATGAAGATATAAGAACAGAGTTAAATATACTGGTTATCCACTGAATGATAAAATCAAATAATATAGATATAAATTGTTTAGACGTGTAGAAAGAATGAATGTAACAAGATTACCAAAAGCAGCATTTAACTACAAGCCAAGAGGTTCAAGGAAGTTAGGAAGGCTAGTGAAAAGATGGACAGAACAACTGTGAGGCGGAACAGGCAATTTGCCTAGGCCGTAAAGTGAAGAAGATGATGAAATTTACGTTTTGTGAAACAAGGTGCATCAGATTCTTTTAATTAAAATATATTCTATACATTATTTTAACAGTTGAATGCCTCAAAGGAGAGATAATTTAATTGAAAAAAACAGATATTTGATTATTTTAGTATTATAAAAAATTCATTAGGAAACACCTCTGAGCTCACTATGTAAAAATTAATATATAAAATAACTACCTGGGTCTCACGCGGTGGTACGTTTAATATCACGTGAGCAATTCGAATTTTCCAACCAATGAAATCGAATTGTTAACTTACCTCTATACGATGACAGACTGGAAATATGTCAACACCGAACTTTCAAAAATGTTGGTACCATTTTTCTTCTTATTATTCTTCTTCCTTTCCAGGATTAGGTCAATGCAACCTGTTCCGGTCTCAAGTCCATCGTTTCCTTGGCCGTCCCAAAGATCTTTTTTCCATGTGGTTTGTAGATGTTGGTCTTTTTGGGTAATCTTGTGTTGTCCCTTCTGTCTAAATGTTCTTTCCATTGGTATTTGTGCTTTTCTAGTTTATCGACTATTGAAAATATCTCCAGTTCATTTTTTATTCATTCATTGTGTAATCTATCCATGCGTGTACATCCTTTTACGGATCTTAAAAAAATGTCATTTCAGCGGCTTGAATGTGTGAGATATCTTTTTTTTTGTTGTAAGAACCCAAGATTCAGATCCATATAAACGAACAGAACAGCCATAATTTTATAAAACCTGAGCTGAGTTTCTCTTCGAGCCTTTCGGAGGGTTCTTCTTATGGTGCCAACCATCATTTGATATCGGTTTAATTTATTATGTATATCCCATTCGTAGCTATATGTTATATCTGAAATAAGATAGTTAAAGTGTGCTATCTGTTCTATTATTTCATTATTGATTTATATTTTTAAAAATCCATTCTTTTAATTACTTGTTCGCAAATTCATATATTTTTCTTTGTACTTTATATTTGATATAAAGGACTTCTGTCTCCTAGCAACAAACAACACTATGGCAAATAGACTGTGAATGGATAAACCGATGCATTAGCTGATATAAATGAAATAATGTTAAAATAATATATAATAAATAATTATATTAACAATAAGTGGATGCAAAAAATATTTGAAATTTGGGAGGTGAGGACAATTGACCCGTCACGATCCCCATTTTTGTCTCTTTCAAATTTCTGTCCAAAATCAATATTGAACATATTTAAAAATGTATTAAATACACTGTATAATGGAAATGGACAGCTAATGACAAATGAAGGAAATTTCGAGGAAGTGGCTGAATTCAAATACCTAAGAACAATAATCACAAATAGGAACTCGATGCACAAAGAAATTAAACATAGGCTTAATTGTGGAAATGCGTGCTATTATGCATTGCAGAGACTCTTGACTTCCCACCTTCTTTTAAAAAAACATTAAACTGAAAATACACAAAAAATATTATTCTACCAGTTATATTATATGGGTGCGAAACATGGGCTCTTAATTTAAGGGAGGAAAGGAGATTACGAGTATTTGAGAATAAAGTTCTTAGGAAAATTTTTGGACCAAAGAGAGATGAGCAGACAGGTGAATGGAGAAGACTGTTTAACAATGAACTACATGGTCTTTATAGGAAGCCAGATATAATAAGAACAGTTAAGTCTCGTAGACTGCGATGAACAGGACATGTGGAACAAATGGGGAATGAAAGACGTGTATGGAAGTTTCTTGTATGAAAACCAGAGGGAAATCGTCCAGTTTGTAGACCAAGAATGAGGTGCGAGAATAATATTAACTATGACTTGAAGGAAGTAGATTATACAGGGGATGATTGGAAAACATTAACTCAGGATAGGGGTGTATGGAGGGCTTTATGTCCGCGCTGCCATGAACCTATGGGTTCGATATTGCCAGTGGGGTAGTTAGTTAGTTAGTTATTTAGTTGTAGGTCTATTTAATTATTCAGAGAGGTCTATTGGCCAAATATTCTTGTACTCTGTACAATTACATTTTTCTTTTGTTATGTAATTTAATCATATTCCCCTCATCCGACATTCTACTGACGATAGTAAAATTTGGTAGCCGTATTTCTTAGAGAGTCAGTGACTACAAAATAATGCTATGACCTATTCAGAATGTTTAAAAAATGGAGGGGCTTCCTTTAATATGATAAACTTTAATGTTTGTTCCAAGTCTAGAATGATGTAGTGGGCTGCACACTAGTACGGAGAACTAGAGGTTAACGGTTCGATTCCTGGTTCAGACATTAATTTTTCTTTTCACAAGATCATTATAATATTATAATATGATAAACTTGTTTGATAAATTCGAGGTGAAACACGACTGTGATTGATTGTAATTAAAAAAAATATTGAAACGTAATTGGTCATTGAATCCCATATGGGGTGTGAGTTAAATTGTCATAAGTTATGCCACGAGTGATTTCCAAATTATCGATAATTTCACGACTGTGGAATGGTGTCCACCTGGAAGAAGAAGGAAAGGAAGACCTCGAAACGCGTGGATGCAAGAAATAAGAACTGGAATGAGAACAAGAGGACTGTAGAATGGATTGTTAAAGGCGATTGGAGAAGGACAACAAAACTTTAGGCACAGAAATATGTGTAAACATTGGAAATCTGTATATAAATAAATCATCATCATCATCATGAACAAATTCGTTTTAGGCCATGTGGCCTGTACGGTAAACCTAGCAAAGATGGTCTTGATCTTTCCATCGATGTTTTGGTCTTCCTTGGTCCCTATGTCCAGTTGGGGTATATTGTAATGCCAATTTTGGAAGTCTATTTCTTGCCATTCTCCTCAGATGATTTTTCCATTCTTGTTGGTATCTTTGTATATCTTCATTTAAACTTCTTACTCCAAGTTTTCCAAGTTTATATAAATAAATTACTATTACTAGTATTATTATTGTTATTATTATTATTATTATTATTATTATTATTATTATTATTATTATTATTATTATAAAAATATAGAGGCAGATGACTAATCTTGAAATCTGTCACTGTGAGTCACGTGATGGAGCGGGGAATACCTTCTATGTAGAGAGTTATTTGTGTTTTTACGTCACGAACCGTGGAATGAGTGCGGTAGAATTTAAAAATGTTGTTTTATGTTTTTAATATTATAACGAGATGTTATTTAATAACGGGGGACACATGTGAGGCTCATTGCATGGGATAATTATGGCATTAAAAATGTTTTATGACAAAACACTGATATTTATGGCTGCTTTCATAAACTAGAGTTCAAATTGACAGATGCCATTAGCAAGCTGCGTGAATATCCATACGGACTCGTTTTATTATATTGAACACCAGAACTCAGTCGTGCCAACTATCCATCGTAAAAATTATCAATAATTTCCCTCTCCCACCTCTCTTTCTCTAGGATACAATGATGGACTCCCTTGTAAAAAAAAAAACACCAGATTGCGTTTATATAACAATTTGACTAGACCAGTGTTGACCTATGGTAGTGAAGCATGGCCACTAAAAAGACAACATGAAAGCAGAATAACGGCTTGTGAAATGAGATTCATGCGCAGAACAGCGGGTTACACCAGATGGGATCGGATAAGGAACACCGATATCTTAAGAGAATTGAAGACTACGCCAATTTTGGAATATATTAAACAGTACCAACTAAATTGGAAACATCATCTTGAAAGAATGAGTTCAAATCGGATACCCAAAGCTGTTTATAATTATATACAAAGAGGACGAAGATCTCTGGGCCGTCCTATGATACGCTGGAAAGAAAATTTTCTGTAGGATCGTAACAGGCCTTGGCCTAATACTTGGAAGGAAGAAGAAGACGAAGACAATGATGGCCTCTGAAACGCGCGTTTAAGTCCCGACAGTTACATTCTTGAAATGTAAAAATCTTTCTTATTAAGATTCCTGGTCTCTTTCAACAAGGATAAGCTCTGTCTCGAATCCCTGTTTTACCTTTTCTCTCCCCTTCATCGTCTTTTATCAACGTATCTATCTATCTGTACTGGCTTAGCCCATTGTTGAGGCATAGCCTCTAATTTGTTAGTAGTTACTAGATAAAATTAATTTTTTGTTACCTTATTTGCTCACAGATGTCGTGAATGGCACGTGGTCAACACACCGACTCCATGAGACATCTAACAGGCAACTAAGGTATTACTAAGACATTGAGGACATAGGAGTTGAGTATCACAACTCTTATAGCCTGTGTTCAACTCGGAATCTCCTGAAAATTTTGCAAAAAGCCCCATCACAATCGGATCAACGGTATGGCCGCGCATGAAGCATGAACAAACAAACAAACAAACAAACAAACATTCATTCATTCATTCATTCATTCACTCACTCACTCACTCACTCACTCACTCACTCACTCACTCACTCACTCACTCACTCACTCACTCACTCACTCACTCACTCACTCACTCACTCACTCATTCACTCGCTCACTCACTCATTCACTCACTCACTCACTCACTCACTCACTCACTCACTCATTCATTCATTTTTATATATTAGATTGCTATTCGGACTTATCTAGACCAGGCTCTTAATTTATGGTATAAAAAAATTTCTGAAATGGGTATTCTTATAGGAGGAAAAGTACTGCATTCATTGTTGTTTGCAGATGATCAAATAATTTTTGCAGGGGATGAAGATGGTATGAAATATATGATGAATAAATTAATGAAGAATATAAAAAATGGGGACTGAATATAAATTTACAGAAAACGGAATATATGTGTTTGGGAAAGGATGTGGATGACCTCATCCTTTAAACAGGGAAAATTTAAAAAAATGTGAATTTTTTAAATATCTTGGGTCAATAATTACAAGTTTAGGTATCCCACTTTAAATATTTAGGATGTGACATCAGCTATGTGTATGATAAAGATATTGAACACAAACCACATCGGTTTCAAGCTATTTGTGGTACAATAAATAGAACATTGAATAATAAAGCCCAGAAACAAACAAAATTTATAAAACAATGGCTGTCCCTGTCCTTTTGTATGGGAGTGAATCTTGGATTACCAATACCAAACAAGAAAGTAAAATCCAAGCAGCCGAGATGAAATTTTTAAGAAGAGTAAAAGGCTGCACTAGAATGGACCAGATAAGAAACGAGGATATCCGTGAAGAACTGCAGATCTACTCCATAAAAGAAAATATATTTAACAACAAGATACAGTGGAAAGAACATGTAGAAACAATTGAAGAAAGTAGATTACCAAATAAAATCTTCTATTATTTTCCAAGAGGAAGAAGAGATGTCGAACGTCCTCGGAAGAGATGGTCTTAAATCTATTAGTGAAGACGGAACAGGCAACTCTTGCCTAAACCAGGAAATGAAGAAGAAGAAGAAGAGGTACCTGTGAGAGAGATGTACAGACTAAAATTGCAATGGCAAAAAATGCAAGTAAAACATTACATGGAGTAATTTGGAACAAAAATATTACAAAGGAAACTAAAATGAAATTTTATAAGAGCATAATACAGAATATTTTGTCATATGGAAGCGAAACTTAGTCTTTGACGGAAATACAAAAGAGTAAAATTAGAACAGTTGAATTTGATTATTTTATAAGAAGCCTCCAAAAACCCAAGACAGGATGAAATAAAAAATTAATTGCTTTGGAGAGAAATGAATGTCGCCACATCTGTTGTTAAGAGGATTGAAAATCAAACGCTTAAATGTTTACATGTACAAAGAATGGAACATGAAAGATGGCCAAAAAAATATATACCAATGGTCACCCCCTGGAAGAAAAAAACGTGGCAGACCAAGATGAAAATGGAAAGCCTACGTCAGAACAATAATGGAGGAGAGGAATTTGGAAGATGGAGATTGGAATGATAGAGATAAATGGAAACTGAAGACGGCAAACCTATAAGTGGGGGAAAGCAGAAGAAGAAGAAGATAATGTATGCCACAGTATTTGTACATTTTCCCTTTTTTGAAATAAATTGTCAGTTTTTATCAAACTATATATTCTATTGTAATTGATCCACGGATAAAATCTTTCTTCCAAAACAACTCTTTTCTAAGAGCCACAAATAAATTTCCCTTTTCAAAATAACCATGAAATAAAATTACCTCTTGAACTCATACTAAAACTGAAAAAAAAATCTCTTTTTTTCACAGCCGATGTTCAATTTGATGGAGACTGGATTTTCATCCCCTTTCGTTACAAATTCGTTTATATTCTTCTTCTTGGGTTTTACAGCACATAGGGGGTGGGTGGGGGGAACATTTTGATGCTCGTCTTTAGCCCCTCCTCTGAACAGTATGCGATGTATTGGCCAGTGTCTGTCCCTGGAGTAATAAAATACTTTGAAAGCACAAAACTTGAATGGAATGTCTCTTGAACAAAAACCTGAAGCTGTAAGGATTTCAGTATTGTTGTGGCGCCAACTTAAGAGGTATTTTAGTCATCAGACCAAATTCAATTCCTCTCGTTATTCCTTAAACCTCAGATTGCTTGCTCAATTGTTCGGGGAAAAAACTCTAAATGGCAGATTCACTAACAGGCATGGCAAATTTTAATCATGTTTATTGCCTTCTCTTAATTTTGTTCTGTTTAAATTTGTCTCAAAAATATGAAACTCAAAATATATACTTACTTACTTACTGGCACTATAGAACCCGTAGGTTCATGGCACGCGCGGACATAAGCTGTCTATACATCCAGTTTTCCTGACATTTGTCTTACAGGTGAAGAAATACCTCGATAAAAACCTCACCCAGAAAAACTGTCCCGACCGGGGTCGAACCCGGGTCCGCTGCGTGACAAGGCAGCACGCTACCTCGAGACCACAGCGGTGGACATATATATATATTTATATAAACGAATCTATGTATGTAAAAGAACCTTAGGTCGGAAAACAAGGAAAGATACAAAACTTAAATTATATAAAATAATGGCTGTTCCTTTGTTGTTGTATGGAAGTGAAAATTGGATAATGAAATCAAGGGATAAAAGCAGGATACAGACTGCGGAAATGCTGTTTTTACGTAATGTGAAAGGATGCACAAGAGCGGATAGAATAAGGAATGAAACTATACGAGAAGAATTAAATATATATAAAATTGAAGATAAAATCAGCGAAAATAATAAGAAATGGACAGAACACTTAATGAGAATGAACAACGAAAGAATACCAAAAAGAACCTTCCTGTATAATCCCAGAGGAACAAGAGATATTGGCCGACCACGTAGAAGATGGTCTCCACTTTTAACTTCGCCGGAACAGGCTGCATAGCCTAAACCTTGTAGTAGAAGAAGAAGAAGAAGATATATATTCATATAAACGAATTTATGTGTCTGTCTTCTATAGACTTCTAAACCATCCAACAGATCTTCGTGAAAATTTGTATATACAGGGTTTCAGATGCGGCGACTGTTTATCCGTTAGCTATTATGTTTTAAAATCATTAATGTAGGAGTTCACCTGAAACGAAAATTTAAAAATCGCTGTAGCGACCGCAATTTTCGATGTTTGACAACAAAACTCGGAATATGCCATTAAAATAATCCGAGGTATGTATTATCAAAAAATCAGCGAAATTTGACCATTAGATGTAGAGGTTTTACCTAAAATTAAAATTAACAATTTACTCTAGCAATCACCATGTTCGGTTCGTCGCAGAGTATGCCATATAATTCATTCACCCTCAATATTTCATTTATTTAGGCGTGGCAGCGATAATCAGAAGTAGGAATGAAATGCACAAAGAAATTAAACAATGCGTGCTATTATGCATTGCAGAGATTTTCGATGTCCCAACTCCTTTCAAAAAACATAAAACTGAAAATATATAAAACTATTATTCTACCAATTATATTATATGGATGCGAAACATGGACTCTTACTTTAAGGGAGGAAATGAGATTACGATTTTTTGTGAATAAAGTTCTTAGGAAAATTTTTGGACCAAAGAGAGATGAACAGACAGGTGAATGGAGAAGACTACATAATAATGAACTACATGATCTTTATAGGAAGCCAGATATAATAAGAACAGTTAAGTCTCGTAGACTGCGATGGGCAGGACATGTTGCAAGTATGGGGAATGAAAGATTTGCATGTAAGCTTCTTGTAGGAAAGCCAGAGGGAAAACGCCCAATTGGTAGACCAAGAATTAAGTGGGAGAACAACATTAACTATGATTTGAGGGAAGTAGATTATACAGGGAATGATTGGAAAGCATTGGCTCAAGATAGGGATGTATGGAGAGCTTATATCCGCGCGGCCATGAACCTACGGGTTCGATAGTGCCAGTAAGTAAGTAAGGCGAAGCAGCGCACGTCGGGTATTCCCTAGTAATGTAATAAATTAAACGGGGAACGCCAATTTACCAAAATACAAGTAAGAACAATGATGTCCAAGTTGAAAAAGCAATAAATTGGCAAGAAGTTGTAGAATTAGCAGGAGATATTGAATTACCTCAGCACAAGTTGGGACTTTGTTGTCCTTGAGGGTAACAAGCCATTCTGTTATAATTAGGGAAATGTACGTTAACTGTGAATTACACAAGTTACATCTTCAATTGTGTCAAGTTGGTATCAACATTTCAAAACTTAGACGTAGACACACTATACCCACCGACGTGATACAATTTCACATCCCACAATAATCTAACTTTGAGCTCTCCCGTATGTCCTGACCATAGTGTGCTTCATAACAGTCTTCTGTTTCCAACATTCTCTAACTAAACAATGTGAATAAAAAATGCAACAATTATTTTCTAACTTTAATAATAAAAAACAATTGAAACCAACTCATTTGTTTCACCTCTGATAGGTTATAACTAGGGATGAAATAAAAGATAGTATATATATTATTCAACTGAAATAAAAGATAGTACATATTCAACTGTTTGTGTGTGAAACCATAACAAAATACAGAAGTCTTATATATATATATATATGGTATGATAAGAAAAATAAATGCCTGGACGGGATTCGAACCCGGATCTCTGAGTCTGTACCTCAGTGTGATATCCATTACACCAACAGGCGAATCCATTTCAAGCATTCATTTTTCTTATATATGTATTATATTCTCCATTATTACTAGATGTCGCGAGAACTCAGTCTTCACTGCCATCTAGTAGCTGACTATAACAAGTAAGCAAATTAAAGAGAACATTTTTACTTTATAGCAGTGACGCTTTATCGATGTTATAATTAAATGTTTTCTGATTATAAGTCAAGATGGATGCAACATGTTCATCGAATGGAAGATCACAGAATACCCAAACAAATGTTAAGATATCAACCTGCAGGAAGAAGAAGACCAGGACGTCCACTCAAAAGACTTCTGGATGGTGTTTCTCTTGAGGCCGAAACAGGTCAACAAATGGCCTAAATTCGTGAATGTACTATGATGATGATGATGATGATAATTAAATGTTTAACATTGAGCAATGCAAGCTTAATATGGTATGATAAGAAAAATAAATGCCTGGACGGGATTCGAACCCGGATCTCTGAGTCTGTACCTCAGTGTGATATCCATTACACCACCAGGCGAATCCAATTCAAGCATTCATTTTTCTTATATATGTATTATATTCTCCATTATTACTAGATGTCGCGAGAACTCAGGCTTCCAATATAAACCCGGACCGGCCTCACGGGGTTTTACCCGTCAGGCAGGGATCTCTCCTCGTCCGCATTTCACTCTGCCAGCCGCCCATCCTTGAACTAGTCAGTTTACTATCGTTCGACAAGATGAGACGTCAGCTGACATTAGAGCAGCGCATTTATGTGTGTAAATGTTATTATAAATACGAATCAGCTCGTCGCGTTCGCGAGGAATTTATTCGGAACTTCTCTCGACAATTACCTCCTTCCAGATCGACAATCCACGATCTTGCGACTAAATTTGAGACCACTGGTTCAGTACAAAATAAGAAAGATTTTTATTTGTGGGGTAGCCTGAAAGACAAAGTGTACAAAACAAATCCGCACACATTGGAAGAACTGAAGAACAACATAAGAAATGAAATCAGATTCTTGACAGTGCCCGAACTACAGCGTGTCAATCTAAATGTGTTTACTCGGTATAATGCCTGTTTAACTGAGGGAGGACAACATTTCCAGCATTTTCTAAAGGTAAGAAACAGTTCAAGGACGGGTGGCAGGCAGGGTGAATTGCGGGAGGAAGAGACAACACTGCGTGCCGGGTGAAACTCCGTAAGACCGGTCCGGTTTTATATTGGAAGCCTTTTATATATATATATATATATATATATATATATAATCGGTTGATTAATGTCTTTGACATCGTCCGATTCCTAATAGCCAGTTTTGTCGGTCCATCCAGTCTCCTGGTTGTAGATGTTTCTCTTTCATATACGAGTATAAATATATTCCCTGACTCCAGGAGGTTTTAGGTCTTCCTCTGCTTCGTCTTTTCCCTCAGGTTTCCATTCCAAAACAGATTTTGGTTAGTCGATCCTCTTCCATTCGCTGGACATGTCCCGTACCATCGTAATTCATGAGTTTTTAACGATAATCGGAAAAGAGTGTCTGCCATCTGCATGCTTCTCACTTATAACTGAGTTCCCTATTTTGTTGTCTTTCTTGAAATTCTGGCTGCCCTTTCGTATAAAATCCATTTCCGTTGCCAAAAGGTGGTTATTGGTTTTTGTTGGTAATGGCCAAAGTTTATGATCCATAAGTAATGATGCTCTTTATAACAATTGGATGATATATATTCACTTTATTTTTATACGTAGATTTTTAATCCACAATATTAAATTGATGCAAGCAATTGACAAATTTTCCCTTATTATTTCTAGCTCCGTATTTCCTCGTAATAAACTCCCATTTGTATTTATTTTTATTCCTAAATGGGTGATCTAACTACAAGATTTTATTAATTCTCCAGTGCTCCAAGATTAAATTTGGTTCTGGTTTCACCAAGTGATAAAGATTTGGTTGTTCATGGTTCAAATATTAGATATATAGAGATATATGATAAGAAAAATACATGCTCGCACGGGACTGGAGGGGTATTGTGTATATATCATCATCATCTTAAGGCACGACAACTTCAAAAGTGAAAGTTTTGGCCTTCTCAACAATCCTCCTCCATGCCAATCTGTCTGTTTGCCTCATTCAAGTTAGTCACTTTCATTTTCCTTAGATCGGTAATTGTGTAATCCCTACCATGTGATCTTCGGTCTTCCAACAGCTACTGACTCCTATAGGTTTCCATTTGTAGAGTTTTTTGACCAGTCTCTGATCATCCATTCTTATCAAATGTCCAAGCCAACCAATTCTGAGAGATCTTATATGGTTTACTATGTTCTGGTTTTTGATTAATTTGTTTAGTTCGTTATTTCTTTTGATTCTCCAACAGTTACCGGTTCCTCTATTTGGTCCAAATAATCTTCTTAAAATTTGTCTTTAAAAAATTGGTAATATCTGTTTTATTGTTTCTTTTAGGACCCACGTTTCACAAGCATATGTAACTAGTGGTCTAATGAGTGTTTTGTATAACCTTATTTTTTGCAGTTTTTGATATAAATTTTCTTTTAAATAAGGTTCTAGTATAATATATATAGGCCTATATGACATGATAAAAAAATAAATGCGTGGACGGGATTTGAAGCAGGACTTCTGGATTGTTAATCCAGCGTACTATCCATTACACACCGGGTAAATCTAATACAAGCATTTATTTTTCTTGTATATATATATATATATATATATATATATATATATATACATATATATATTATTTGCCCGGTGGTGTAACGGATATCACGCTGGAGTATCAATCCGAAGGTCCGGGTTCAAATCCCGTTCAGGTATTTGTTTTTCTTATGTCATATTAAGCTTGCATTGCTCATAGTCAAAAATTATAATTATAACATATATATCCATCCATAGTAATTCTGCACGAAGGCAGGTCCTTCACTGCAATCATAGCATTTTTTCATGCTATGCTTGCAGCTTTACTAGGGAATTGTAGGTGTGGTAGCTTCCCGTTGCTTTCCACACCGGTGAAGGATGACGATAATGATGATAATGATAAGGATGATAATGATGGCCATATGATTTCGGGGACCGTTTGGGCCTTAAAGTTTTCCTGACATTTGTCTTACAGGTGAGGAAAAACCCCGATAAAAACCTCACCCAGAAAAACTGCCCCGACCGGGGATCGAACCCGGGCCCGCTGCGCGACAAGGCAGCACGCTACCTCGAGACCACAGCGGAGGACTTCATATATATATAGTATTTATTTTTGGTATTGAGCAATGCAAGCTTAGTATGATATATATATATATATATATATATATATATATATATATATATATATATATGACATTAAAAGAAAAATATGGATTAGTATTTGTCAATAATGGATTCATTTGTTTATAAATACTTGTGAAAGTTCATGTTAAATAATCCAATAGGTTGTATTAGAATGTCATTTTTTTCTGTTAGATCAGAGACATCTATGGTTCAACATAAAATAGTGTATAAACATTCAAAGAATAACATGCAAACACGAAACACGTGATATACAAACACGCACCGGTAGAAAAAACATACATTTCAGTTGTATTCACAGCGTCATTAGATGCAAACAAAATAAACATCGGAATTTCACAGAAATGACAACAATGGGACCAGAAACAAAATGAACTTGCAAAGAAATTCCATGCTCGTATCTTTGCTGCATGTTTAAAAAGCGGACAAATTATATGAAATTATTAATATGATATCGGAGAAATAACAATATTTTATCGACTAGCGAAACACGCGATTTATACAGCGGCTTATTTGCCTCTTTTGTGAAATTAGCGTAGCAAGATATGCACGCAACCGGCTGTGGTAAGTAATATTGCTGCATGAAATGCACAGTAAATTATTTCACATTTTCCTCATTATTTTGTTAGACCAGCCTCGTGGTCTACTGGTTAGAGCTTCTCACTTCAGTTCGTGAGGTCCCTGGTTCGACACCGGGTCAAAACGTAGAGTTTTTTTATGGATGAAACGGATATCTGGTAACTATCCAGCATCCGGCATATCCGGTCTAAATTACTATGCGTCCCGGATGCCGTATAATAATCCACCTTAAACATACAGTATCCGTCATATCCGGCCTGAATTAACTATCCGGCCGTATATAAAGTTAGTATCCGGTCCGATAACAAGTTAGTATCCGGTCCGATAACGAGCTAGTATCCGGTCTGATAATAAGGTAGTAATCTGGTCTGATAACAAACTAGTATCCGGCCTGATGACAAGCTAGTATCCGGCCTGATGACAAGCTAGTATCCGGCACGATGACAATCTAGTGTCCAGTCCGATGACAAGCTAGTATCCGGTCCGATAACAAGCTAGTATCCGACCTCGATAACAAGCTAGTCTTCGGCCCGATAACAAGCTAGTATCCGGCCCGATAACAAGCTAGTATCCGGCCCGATACCGGAATTTATAAAAATTCGAAACGTAAAATTTAGGTATCACTCTCATGGGCTAGAGGTCAGCGTTGCTGATTGCTGTTCATGAGGTCCCGGGTTAATTCCCGGTCAATCCATAGGATTGTTTCCTTAAAGGGAATTATTACAGTGGTTGCCCATGGTCTGGAATTTAGGTTAAGTTTAGGTTAAGAACTCTCCTGGCGCTTCATTATCATTTATCACCCATCATATTATTGGGGTCCACCGCTGTGGTATCGAGGTAGTGTGCTCCCTTGTCACGCAGCAGGCCCAGGTTCGATCCCCGGTCGGAGCAGTTTTTCTGGGTGAGTTTTTATCGGGGTTCAATTCAGCTTTAAGGACTCTCCAGGTCCTTCACTATCATTCATCATAAATATCATATCGGGCAACGTAACTCCGCCTTCCAGGCGCCCCAACTTAAGAAATGAGTTACAATTTCGCCAATATCAGGACACAACACCAGAAATGCCATAAAGACAAAATGGATGCATTGATAAATAAAAATAAGTATATCTAGATAAAAACTTATTGTTGAAAAGTTTAATTTGTTTTTTTAAATAAACAGCAGAATGCGGTATCCTAATGTTAGAAACAAATGACTGACTACAAAGCCCAGCATTATCATTGTTTGATTTATGTACATCCTCCATGTTTTTTAAACATTTGTAACTTCTGACACTTTTTTCTGCATTCAACTTTTATTATACACTTTACAAACTTAACGATAAAACTTTAGAATCGTAAAATAGCTTAAATTCATGATACGTTTTAAAAATAGGCTATAATAAAGTTAGTTTCATGAATAATGACAGTTTTTTACGTAATTAGTTAACTACTCGATGTGCATTGTCATTATCAGCGGTGACGTCATATCCAATAGATTTGTTTTGGTTTTTCTATGTCACGTTACCACGTGTGTATATTCGGTCGGAGAACAAATGACTGCTAGCTTCATGTAGGCAAACATGATAACACACGTTCCCGCTAGAGTCAATTGTAAACACGTTCAGTGACATAGGCTATAAATAGTTTCTATCCCAGGAGTTCACCTTCATTAGTGGGCAAATTAAGGTGAGAAAATGGATAATTTAGTGTACACCAAATTACTTGGACCAAGTTTGGGTGGGAAAATGTGTGAGTTTATGTACACCAGATTAGTTTAGCGTTCAATTGTTTGTTAGCGTGACTATTTAACTCATGCCCCAAATGGGAGTCAATGACCAATCACGTCTCAATAAATATTGTTTTACAAATAATGACAGTCGTGTTTCACCTTGCTCTTTATCGATTTGTCTTTACCATCTCCTGCTTTTTTGATAAATAAAGCTCCTCCTTTTGCTGCTACAGACACTTGGAGTCTACATTGTCGTAAATAACAGTAACGAGTAGCAGAAGCCATCTTGCTGATAATGGAAGTTAACTTCCGAAAGGCCTCCAGTTAATATTTTATATACATCATTTTAACAAAGTTGAGGACGACGACACTGACAACAGGTACATTTTAATTTTTAACTTTTATCGTATCCTCCTTTTTTAATATTCTGAACAGGCCAGAGCATTATTTTGCAGTGACTGACTCTCAAACAAATACACTGAAAGTAGCAAATAATGAACAGATTCCTTCGTACTGCACATTTGATAACTGTGTGTTCAACAATTGTGTTTTTAAATAATGATTTTACTGAGTTGTTTCCTAAAAAAATAATTAATAATCTAAAATGTTGATTATAATATACAGTTTGATGTGTTTCATTTTTTTTTTGCTCCACTAGGGTGCATTCTTACAATATTGCGATCCTATTTGGCAATAAATTATATGTTCAAGTTGCAGTAGATGAACAAATGAAACATAACCAAACATTTCTGATTTGTTTTCAAACATCGCCGTTTACATAAAATATATAAATATTTTAAAATAACTATATTTGAATAATGTATTTTAAGTAAACAGCTTAATTTTATTCGTTAAATAGCCCTAACAAATGCCACTCTTCATTTTCAAATCCTCTAGATAAATTGGAAATCACTCGTGGCATTACTTATGATAATTTACTGTCTGACAAATGACTGATAAATGTCAAATTTCACTTCCGTGTTTTAGAGCAGCTTTTGATGTGATGTTATGTAATCTTAGTTTTGTATCTGTCCACATCTGTTTACAAAAAATGTCTCCTTATTAACCTATTTTTATTTTATTTCATTTTTCATCATCATCTTCCGGTATCATGGCATCTGCCGCCGTCTTCCGGAAACCAAACGCCATTCCTCTCTGTCCATCCATTGATCTTCCTCCAATCCTCTGATAATCATAGGAGCTTGTACATCTTCTTCCAGATTTTCTTTGGTCTTCCTTTCTTCCTCCTTTCCATTGGGATCCATTCTATAGTAAGTTTTGTCATTCTTTGCTCTGGCATTCACTTGACTTGGCCATACCACTGTAATATTTTCTTTTCTATAATGCGAATGATGTCCAGCTCGTCTTGTAAATCTGTCGTCCTCAACTAAATTATTTAACTTCATCAAGTAGTTCCAATATGGAGGCCTTTCAAAAACAATGTTTCATCTTCTGCATTTTAACTGATATTGTTGTATAGGTTGTACAACGGGTTTAGGTCTGCGGGTGTCTTTTCATTGTCTCAATGAGAACATACCCACAGAACTATTCAATGAAAACACACCCGCCGACTTGAACCAGTTGTACAATTTATACAACATCAGCACTGGTTAAAATGCAGATGAAACATTGTTTTTTGAAAGGCCTCCATATTGGAACTACTTGATGGAGTTTAATCATTTAGTTGAGGACGACTGACTTACCAGGTACCAATTTTATATTTAACATCTTATTACATAACCTCAACGGTGTTTTAATATGAATTTTTAAAGTGTCGATCTTCTTGTACACCCATAATTTCCCTCATTTCAATATTTCGTATTCTATCCATTCTAGATTTTCCAGCTTATTTTCTTCTTCTTCTTCCTTTCCAGGATTAGGTCAATGCGATCTGTTCCGGTCTCAAGTCCATCGTTTCCTTGGCCGTCCCAAAGATATTTTTGCATGTTGTCTGTAGGTGTTGATCATTTTGGGTAATCTTGTATTGTCCATTCTGTCTAAATGTTCTTTCCATTGGTATTTGTGCTCTTCTAGTTTATCAACTATTGAAAATATCTCCAGTTCATTTCTTATTTATTGATTGTGTAATCTATCCATGAGTGTACATCCTTTTACGGATCTTAAAAATTTCATTTCAGTGGCTTGAATATGTGAGATATCTTTTTTTTTAAGTACCCACGATTCAGATCCATATAAAAGAACAGGAACAGCCATAATTTTATAAAACCTGAGCTGAGTTTCTCTTCGAGTCTTTCGGAGGGTTCTTCTTATGGTGCCACACATCATTTGATACCGGTTTAATTTATTATATATATCCCATTCATAGCTATATGTTATATCCGAACCAAGATAGTTAAAGTGTGCTATCTGTTCTATTATTTCATTATTGATTACTTTAAGCTGTGGGTCCCGAGTCTGAAGATTTTCAGGCTCGTAAAAAATTCTTAAGCCTGAATGAAAAGACCTCTAAGCAAAATTTACCAAATTTTCCCGTCCTAATACTACCTTGGTTTCCTAGATGTCAGTATGAGGCGGAACGCCGACCACGGACCACTCAAAAATGACATCTGTACAAAAACAAGTGTAACTAAATTAGTATGGTTCAAATTCTTCCCTGTAGGGGGAGAGCGCCTAAATCTCTGTAAAGGGAAAACATGGGCTTACAATACAATATTACTATTTTTGCTCTGACTGGCACTTTTCCCTGAAAAGCCATAATTTTAGTTTTTGAAGTTGAGACTTTGAGATTTTAATAGAGTCCTAATTGATTCAACATGTAAATGGCTCTTTGGTTATTTTCTTATTACATTTTTGTAAAATCGAACAATTAATTAGATTAGATTAGATTAGATTTATTTAGCCTGGTGGAGTTAAGGCCATGTGGCCTTCTCTTCCACTCACCAGGACAAACATATATTACATCAGAATGTAACAATCTTAATTAACTCTAATATTAAACACTAAGTAAAAATTTGATCAAAATATAATATCTAATATATTACGATCTATAATACAACCAGTTAATATTAGTTAAAATTAAGACTAAAACTAATAATAAAATGTATACAAGCAAAACATATTATATTGTCCCTGTCTAATGTATATAAAAAACAAAGGAAAAAATGAGATATAGAAAACTAATTTTACGATTATACAGTATTTGAAACAAACAAATAAAAAATATTTGTTTATTCTTAATATTATTGTCTATAATAATTAAATATATAATATTGCTAAAAGAATATTATCAGTGATGTGTATAAGTTAGTTTGTTATTAAATAATTCTTTAGTTTGTTTTTTGAAGGATGTTATAGTCAGACAGTCTCTGACATAGGGCGGAAGGGAATTCCATGTTTTGGAAGTGAGACACCGTAAAAGATATGAATAATCTACAGTGTGATGAGGCGGGATATAAAGGACAATGTGCTCATGGGATCGAGTGTCAAGATTATGTGTGTCGGATAATCTGATGAAGCGGCGTGATAAATAATTAGGCGATGATGTGTGAAGTATTTTATAGAGAAGGGATAAGGAATGGACAGTTCAACGATCTCTTAGACGAAGCCACGATAATTGTTCCAGGGACGGTGTAACTGGTCAAATTTGCGAATACCACAAATAAAACGTGACTTGATCAGGATTTGGTTTCGTTTACTAAGTTACCACGTGATGGATTTTTATTTTGTTCATTTTAAAGTAGCGTTGTATGTTATAAATTTGAGATTGAGGTTATAACAGAGTTATAAATTATAGTTATGCACTCACATATATAATGATAATGAAGGCGTTACGTTTTCTAGCGTGCGGTGTCACAGAGTAATGAATTTCTTCCTGAGATTATAAACTGCTACACAAACTTAGTGCATTAATTATTAAATACGCAGCAGTAACTTAGAAAGCATTCAATACACCCCACTTCAAGTGCTGTTGCATTTTGCAAATTTTATAAAAATTCACATACAATTATATTCAAGCTTATTATATGTAAATAATAATATAATAATAATAATAATAATAATAATAATAATAATAAGAATAATAATAATAATAATAAAAATAATTATAATAATAATAATAATAATAATAATAATAATAATAATAATAATAATAATAATAATAATAATAATAATAATAATAATAATAATAATAATAATAATAATAATAATAATAATAAATAATAATAATAATAATAATAATAATTAATAATAATAATAATAATAATACATAATAATAAGTAATAATAATAATAATAATATAATATAGCTTTTATTTTACCTGGCAGAGTTAAGGCCTTAAGGGCCTTATCTACCACTCAACCAGGTTTAAAAAAAATACAAACAAAAAATAGTCTAAAATCTAAATTACAATATATATAATACAAGCGATTACAAGTTATGAATACAATACAATAATATTTATAATGTATTTTGATTTACTCTAAATTTAACGAATTAAATATATAATATGTACAAGATATATAAAAAAGAGGAAAAGATTAATGACATAGTATAAAATTAAATAAATAGAGAAAAATTAATTATTAGACAACAGGTAACTGTATAAGCGTGACTTAAAGGTACCAAGTGTGCGGCAACCCCTGATATCTAGAGGAAGGAGATTCCAGGAGCGGGCAGAGGCTACTGTGAAGGAAGTAGAATAGGAGGAAGTGCTATGAAGAGGAATTGTTAGCAGACTGCTATCTTGTGACCTAGTGTCAATATTGTGGTATTATGTAATATGTAACTAACTAACTTGCTATCTGTCAGTATCGAACCCGTAGGTTCATGGCCTTCCTCAAGATATTAGGGGTTGCCGCACACTTGGCACTTTTAAGTCACGCTTATACAGTTACCTGTTGTCTAATAATTATTTTTTCTCTATTTATTTAATTTTATACTATGTCATTAATAACTTTTCTCGTTTTTTATTTATCTTGTACATATTATGATTAATTCGTTAAATTTAGAGCAATTTAAAAACACATAATTCATAATTGTATAAATAGGGACTGGAAGCAAATATTAATAAAACTAAATATATGGTCACACATAATGGAAATGGACAGCTAATGACAAATGAACGAAATTTTGAGGAAGTGGCTGAATTCAAATATCTAGGAACAATAATCACAAATAGGAATGAGATGCACAAAGAAATTAAACATAGGCTCAATTCTGGAAATGCGTGCTATTATGCATTGCAGAGACTCTTGACGTCCCAACTCCTTTCAAAAAACGTTAAACTGAAAATATATAAAACTATTATTCTACCAGTTATATTATATGGGTGCGAAACATGGACTCTTACTTTAAGGGAGGAAAGGAGATTACGGGTATTTGAGAATAAACTTGTTAGGAAAATGTTTGTACCAAAGAGATAATGAACAGATAGGTGAATGGAGAAGACTGCATAACAGTGTTATAGGAAGCCAGATATAATGTAAAGTAAAGTAAAATGATCCCACAACAGGCCCGGAGGCCCTTGGGGTAGTAGGAGGTTAAGGCTCCCACTTTTTCTAGACAATCGGCACTTTATGTCAGCCGGGTTGTCAGCCCTGCGTGACGGCCGCCTTTACTCCCAGAACAAGCGTCTGGTACTCATTTCCGTTAGAGGCTGAGTCGACTCCAGGACCATAGTGCCGCTAGAGGGATTGGGTCAGTTTAAAAATCCTTACCCCAAGGGACTTGAATCCTCGACCCTCCAGCTTGTAGCTCAGTGCCTTAACCACTACGCTACGGCGTGCCCCGCCAGATATAATGAGAACAGTTAAGTCTCGTAGACTGCGATGGACAGGACATGTGGCACTAATGGGGAATGGAAGACGTGCATGGAAGCTTCTTGTAAGAAAACCAGAGGGAAATCGCCCAGTTGGTAGACCAAGAATGAGGTGGGAGAATAACATTAACTATGATTTGAAGGAAGTAGATTATACAGAGGATGATTGGAAAACATTGGCTCAGGATAGGGATGTATGGAGAACTTACGTCCGCGCGGCCATGAACCTACGGATTCAAAAGTGTCAGTAAGAGAAAGAGAGAGATTTTATATCATTTTGAATGTATTCACAAAATATTGTCATTTCAAGATTTGCAACCGATTTATACAACAACGACCGCTCAACAACATTGTACAATGGCCACCACTAGGATAGCTGATTTACAATAGTGTTGTCATTACTTACCCAATAATATTCACATATGGCAACAATGAATTGTGTCTTTTTCGGTTTTTTATTTGAATTTATGTAGACTGCATGTGACATAGAATTCCCGAAAATTCTAATTACATATTACATAATTTTCAAAGCAAGAGCCGCCACTGAGTTGTTACGAGCCGTCACTGATTTCCTTGAAATAGTGTTTGAAGAACGTAGGTGAAAATATTTATAAGATCGTATGAATGCTGCTTGAAGGACATTTGTTGTTTCTTTGAGATCATAGATAGCATTTGATTGACTGGGATGTAGACGTGAAACCCTGTAAGGGATGTAAAGAAGGGCAGTATTGTAACTGGAGTTAATTTTAATCTCGAGTTTTCGCACGTGTTCGTTTTCTAACAAGCATCAACTTCATTTTAATGATCCTGTGCAATTAGTCCGTTAATTAAGTGACGTATTTAATCATCAGACGCCCCATTAATTACCTCTAACATTTAACTTACACCTTTATTAAACAAAGGACATCCTATTACCAGAGGATCCTTATTAATCATCCTCAGGATATCCTTTACACCTGTGTTTAATACATGATACAAATTATCTCACTCTTCCTCTTCTTCTTATGCCCTTTTATATATCATTGGACATGTGCACTTTTCCAGCGGGAGCTTCGTTACCTACAATTTTTTTCAGTTATCACTCTTGCCTTAAGGTAGCGTGCTGCCATTTCACGCAGCGGACCAGGGTTCGATTCCTTGTTCGAGACAAGTTGCCTGGGTTATATTTACGAAATAATGAAATAAACTTATAATCTTAAAATCTCAACTTCAAAAACTAAAATTATGGTCAGAGAAGAAAATAGTAATCAATAATGAAATAATAGAACAGATAGCACATTTCAACTATCTTTGTTAAGATATAAAATATAGGTATGATTGGGAACCATCTTCTTTTTCTTCCTTCCAAGTATTAGGCCAAGGCCTGTTACGATCCTATAGAAAATTTTCCCTCCAGCGTTTCATAGGACGGCCAAGTGATCTTCGTCCTCTTGGAAGAAAAAAAATTGCTTTTTAGCACATGGGATCCATCATCCATAGTAGTTCTGCCCGAGGGCAGGTCTTTCACTGAAATCATAGCATTTTCATGCTATGCTTTGCAGCTTTACTAGGGAATTGTAGGTGTGGTAGCTTCCCGTTGCTTTCCACACCGGTGAAGGATGATGATAAGGATGATGATAGCCATATGATTTCGGGGACCGTTTGGGCCTTAAAGGTTTCCTGACATTTGTCTTACAGGTGAGGAAGAACCCCGATAAAAACCTCACCTAGAAAAACTGTCCCGACCGGGGATCGAACCCGGGTCCGCTGCGTGACAAGGCAGCACGCTACCTCGAGACCACTGCGGTGGACATGATTGGGATATACATAATAAATTTAACCGATATCAAATGATGTGTGACACCATAAGAAAAACCCTCCGAAAGACTCGAAGGGAAACTCAGCTCATGTTTTATAAAATTATGGCTGTTCCTGTTCTTTTATATGGATCTGAATCTTGGGTACTTACAAAAAAGATATCTACACATTCAAGCTACTGAAATGAAATGTTTACGATCCGTAAAAGAATGTACACGCATGGATAGATTACACAGTGAATCAGTAAGAAACGAAATGGAGATATTTTCAATACTCGATAAACTAGAGGAGCACAAATACCGATGGAAAGAACATTTAGAGAGAATGGACAATACAAGATTACCTTAAAAGATCAACACTTATAAACCACTTGGAAAAAGATCTTTGGAACGGCCAAGCAAACGATGGACTTGACACCGGAACAGGTCGACCTAATCCTGGAATTGAAGAAGAAGAAGAAGAACTTTAAATGTGTAAAGAATGGACATGAGTCACTTTTAAACTGATACAATGAAGTGAAAATCGTTAAAATGTTAGATTTCTGATGGTGTTTTGTCGGAGTGAGATGCAATAACAGAAGTGAAGTATGTAGAGATATCTGGTGCAATATTGTAATTTATTCCCTGAGCCGTGAATCGAACCAGAGGCTGGCAGACTGCCGAACACATCGCCATAAGAAAAGCTCTTTATCCCTCCTCCCTAGTTTGTGGTCCAACAAATATCCTTTCAGCTCCAACGAGCTTTGAATAAAGAAACCTCCAATTGCATCATTTATTATTTCAACTGTGCACTTATGCAGTGCATTTTTAAACATCTCTTTCTTACGTTATTTACATTTACTACAGGACAATTCTTAATACTCTTACTCACTGGCACTATCGAACCCGTAGGTTCATCGCCGCACGGACATAAGCTCTCCATACATCCCTATCCTGAGCTAATGCTTTCCAATCATTCTCTGTATAATCTACTTCCCTCAAATCATAGTTAATGTTATTCTCCCACCTCATTCTTGGTCTACCAACTGGGCGTTTTCCCTCTGGCTTTCCTACAAGAAGCTTCCATGCAAGTCTCCCATTCCCCATACGTGCAACATGTCCTGCCCATCGCAGTCTACGAGACTTAACTGTTCTTATTATATCTGGCTTCCTATAAAGATCATGTAGTTCATTGTTATGTAGTCTTCTCCATTCTCCTGTCTGTTCATCTCTCTTTGGTCCAAAAATTTCCCTAAGTACTTTATTCTCAAATACCTGTAATCTTCTTTCCTCTCATAAAGTAAGAGTCCATGTTTCGCACCCATATAATATAACTGGTAGAATAATAGTTTTATATATTTTCACTTTAACATTTTTTGAAAGGAGTTGGGACATCAAGAGTCTCTGCAATGCATAATAGCATGCATTTCCAGAATTGAGCCTATGTTTGATTTCTTTGTGCATCTAATTCCTACCTGTGATTATTGTTCCTAGGTATTTGAATTCAGCCACCTCCTCAAAATTCCCCTCATTTGTCATTAGCTGTCCATTTCCATTATTTAATGAATTTCTACGTGTGACCATATATTTAGTTTTATTGATATTTACTTCCAGTCCTAATTTCTTAGTGTTACTCAATAGTGTGTGCGTGTTTGGCCTTTAGTATCTTCTCACTATCGCCAGTAGTACTACATCATCAGCATAAACTAACAGCTTATTAATACCATTCAGTTGTAAGCCTTCCTCATTCTCTAAAGATTTAATGGCATGCTCTAGTACAAAATTAAATAGTAGAGGAGATAGTGCATCTCCTTGCTTCAACCCATTCTGGATTTCAAAAGTGTCTGAAAACTGTTTGCCTACACGCACCCTACTCTTTGTGCCATTTAGACACATTCGTATAAGTCTAACTAACTTTTTAGGAATTCCGAACTCCAGCAGGATACTATATAACTTCTCCCTCTTAATTGAATCATATGCTTTTTTGAAGTCTACATACAGTTGATGTACAGTACCATTAAAGGGATCTTTTTATCGTGAATACGTATTCAAAATTGCGTCCATTCTCTATTCTATTCTGTAATGTTCTGCCCTAGGGCAGGTCTTTCACTAAAACCATAGCTTTTTCATGCTACGCTTTGTAGTTTACACTTCCCGTTGCTTGCCACACCGTGGGATGTGATGTTGATGACCAGATGGTTTTTGGGACCGTTTGGGCCTTAAAGCTTCCCGACATTTGTCTGACAGGTGAGGATAAACCTCGAAAAAACCTCACCAAGAAAGCTTATCTCTACCGGGAATCGAATCCGGGCCGGCTGCGTGAAAAGGCAGACACGCTACCTCGAGACAACAGCGATGACTTGCGCCCACAGTTGTAGGAGGCAATTTTAGAAAACTGATGATAACAAAATCGGGGGATACAGTTTGGTGTTGCAGCTACAAATCTAGCGTCTATATCATCATAATTAACAACAAGGATTAAGCCCAATGGCCTGTTCGATCTCGTTATAGGCCGAATTGGTCTTTCCATCTCTTCAATGGTCTTCCCAACATTCTTCTCCCTTTTGGTTTATAATTATAGATTCTTGGTATGCGCTGTTCATTAATTCGTAATACGTGCTGAAGATAAGCATTTTGATAGTATTTTATTCTTTCACAGAGATTCTTCTTCTTCCTTCCAAGTATTAGGCCAAGGCCCGTTACGATCCTATAGAAAATTTTCCCTCCAGCGTTTCATAGGACGGCTAAGTGATCTTCGTCCTCTTGGTATATAATTATAAACAGCTTTGGGGATCCGATCTGAACTCATTCTTTCAAGATGGTGTTTCCAATTTAGTTGGTACTGTTTAATATATTCCAAAATTGGCGTAGTCTTCAATTCTTTTAAGATATCGGTGTTCCTTTTCCGATCCCATCTGGTGTAACCCGCTGTTCTGCGCATGAATCTCATTTCACAAGCCGTTATTCTGCTTTCATGTTGTTTTCTTAGTGTCCATGCTTCACTACCATTGGTCAACACTGGTCTAGCCAAAGTGTTATATAAACGTAATCTGGTGTTTTTTTTTGTACAAGGGATGGTTTCATAACTTGATTAATAATTCCTAAACTTTTATTATAACTAGTAACTTTTTCAGGGATATCCTTTTCATCCCAGATAGAGAGATAATATCCAAGATATTTAAATTGATTAGATCTCTCTAAAATTTTATTCTGGAGACAGATTTTACTTTGATCCTTCCGGGAAATTCTCGTATAAGACTTGAAAGCATAATAATAGTCCCTTCGATTGGTTGCTGGCCAAAGGAAGGCAAGACCAGTGATGGGGCTGCCATCTTATATCCTCTGGTCAGGCATTTCTGGAGAAGAAAAGAAAATAAAGGAGAGAAGAAATGGAAGAAAGGAAAGACTCCCTAGCCCTCGGATGCCCTAATAGCGTCGGGGTCGAAAAAACAAGAGTTAACCAAGAGAGGTTAGATAGTAAAGTTAAAAGAGTGCAAAGCACAAGTAAGTGGAAGAAATGTTTTGCTCAGCTTGGGCACCTTGTGGTCGCCATCCACATATCCCCTAGATGATGACCCCTGAGGGGTCTTTCACAGAGATTAAATATATTAAGTTCTGTTCTTATATCTTCGTTTTTCTTTTTTTCGGTCCTTTGGTGTCCTGCTATTGCTCTCAACATCTTCATTTCAGCAGCCTCTATTTGTTTACTATCTGCCTTTGTTAATGTCCAGGTTTCACATCCATAGATAAGAGGTGGATCATCTCTATACAAAATTTAATTACACAACTCGATAGATAAAGGATCAAAGAATTCGTTACGTTGAGTGTGGACTGTTACGCAACGCGCGCAGCGGAGGGGCAAACGCCAAACTTTTTAGGAACTTTCCCTGCGTCACATAACTTTTTGTTTAGTATAAATTTTGGCTCGGAGAGTTTACAACGCGACGTTAAACTCTTTCTTCCAATTATATGGATGGCAAACATGGTTTCTTTCATTAAGGGGAGATATTAGTAGTGTTTTAGAATGATGAACTCTTACTTTAAGGAGATACGAGTATTTGAGAATGAAGTTCTTAGGAAAATTTTTGGACAAAAGAGAGAGATCAACAGACAGGTGAATGGAGAAGACTTACATAACAGTGAACTACATGGTCTTTATAGGAAGCCAGATATAATGACAGTTAAGTCTCGTACACTGCGATGGGCAGGACATGTGGCACGAATGGGAAATAAAATAAGTGCATGGAAGCATCTTGTAGCAAAACCAGAGGGAAAAGGCCCAGTCGGAAGGCGAAGAACGAGGTGAGAGAATAGTATTAACTATGATTTGTTGGAAGTAGATTATACAGGAATGATTGAAAAACATTAGCTCAAGATATATATGTATGGAGAGCTTATTTCCGCGCGGTCATGAACCTACGGGTTCGATAGTCCCAGTGAGTTAGTTAGTGAGTTAATGTTTTACAATTAAGTTCATTGGAAACAATTGAAACAAAGAAAAACTAACATGCAGGTGAATGGAGAAAATTAAAAAATAGTGACCTGCAAGTTCTTTATAGGAAACCAGATGTAATAAAAGCAGTTAGCCTCGTTGACTGCGATGGGTAAAATATTTAGCACGAATCTAAAATGTGAAATGAGAGAGGGGATGCAAACTTCTACTACGAAAACTTGAGGGAAATCTCCCAATAGCTAGACCAAGAATGAAAATGAATGGGATTCACTCTAGTTAGGCATGTTCGGGGGAAGGGGCAACGAAACTTCGGATTGTAGTACCAGTCAGTTGTATGTGTATATATAACGGGCTTCCAATATAAACCCGGACCGGCCTCACCGGGGTTTCACCCGTCAGGCAGCGCTCTCTCCTCGTCCGCATTTCACTCTGCCAGCCACTCGTCCTTGAACTAGTCAGTTTACTATCGTTCGACAAGATGAGACGTCAGCTGACATTAGAGCAGCGCATTTATGTGTGTAAATGTTATTATAAATACGAATCAGCTCGTCGCGTTCGCGAGGAATTTATTCGGAACTTCCCTGGGTAATTACCTCCTTCCAGATCGACAATCCACGATCTTGTGGCTAAATTTGAGACCACTGGTTCAGTACAAAACAAGAAACACACGCGAAGGCGTACGGTTCTCACCGAAAAAAAATAGACGAAATTGGCGAAAATTTGGAACGTTCACCACAAAAATCATTAGCACAACAAGTTGGGATTTCAGTATCTTCTGCACATACAGCAACAAAATTGTTAAAACTCAAACCTTACAAGTGTACACGTGTTCATTGTCTAAACCAAGGTGATCCCATAGCACGTGTGCGTTATTGTGAGTGGTTTTTTTCATCAGTGACTGAAGGGTTAATCGACCCTCAGCTTTTGTTCTTTACAGACAGTTCAAGGACGGGTGGCAGGCAGGGTGAATTGCGGGAGGAAGAGACAGCACTGCGTGCCGGGTGAAACTCCGTAAGGCCGGTTCGGTTTTATATTGGAAGCCCTGTATATATATGCCTGTTAACACTCTACTGGGCACTGCGTTTGCCTTTTCCGGAACCAAACTTGACATATAGCAGTAGATTTTAAAACGTAAGATCAAGTACGTTAGTCAATAAAATCGGTCCGTTAGTAGTGGGGGTTCATTTCAAGAGAAAATTGAGATGTATGGGTGAAAAACTTGACACTCCATTTTTTTTCAATAGGCCGAATAAGTTTTCTGCATTATCGACTTATAAGATAAGTAATAGAATTCTTTTTAAGAATGAAAATGCATTTGCCTATACATTGCGCACGGGCCTGCTTGGCCCCACGTGCATTATTTTTAATGAATAAAAATAATATATATAATACCTATACACCAATATAAAAAAATTAAAAAAATATAGTCAATGTCTACACTCCATAGGCTACACAATAATGCACAAATACATTGATCCATGAAAAGACCGTGTGTATAGATATAAAAAGTCTCATCTTATATATTAATAATACAAAAAATTGTCTAACTAACTAACTAACTAACTCATTGGCACTATCGAAACCGTAGGTTCATGGCCGCACGGACGTAAGCTCTCCATACATCCCTATCCTGAGCTAATGATTTCCAATCATACCCTGTATAATCTACTTCCCTCAAATCATGGTTAATGTTATTCTCCCACCTCATTCTTAGTCTACCAACTGGGCGTTTTCCCTCGGGTTTTCCTACAAGAAGCTTCCATGCACGTCTTTCATTCCCCATTCGTGATACATGTCCTGCCCATCGCAGTCTACGAAACTTAACTGTTCTTATATCTGGCTTCCTATAAAGACCACGTAGTTCACTGTTACGTAGTAAGTTTTTTCCGCTTTTGAACAGAACATGTTATGAAAGTGTAAGATCCGCCACTGATGTGAAGATATAAATGGAGTTTTCTGGAATAGGAGTGCAGTAGGAGATGGGAATTGGGTTAGGAGATAGGAAAGAAAGTTGAAGACCGTAGAGTTAGATCCATGTGGAATGCTAAACAGCCAGAAATGTAAATATACTTGTGTATAACCGTGGGTTAGTCAATAAAGTCTAGTTGTATTCTTTCTGACAGACTAAAGTAGGACAAGAGAGATTTTGTATTCTCCATCCACTACATATTGCTCTTTGTTCAATATTACTACTTCCCAACTACTTTCTTCAAAAATTCATCACTTCTAACTCTTCAGAATTATTGCTTCCAAATGTTATTACTCTCTTCAATCCTAAAATTGAAAAATAACAAAATATTATATTTCTATGAATGGCACAAACAAAACAAGCAATAAATGCTTTAAACTCTGTTTGGTGGAGCAAAAATATTACAAAAAATAGAAAATTACAAATATATCAAACCATAATTCAGAGCATTTTAACATATGGTGCTGAAGTCTGGCAAATTCCTACCAGGGAAATGAAAAGAATTTTAAATACAGAAATGGATGTTTTAAGAAGATCAGCTGGAAATTCTAGAATGGATAGAATACGAAATAAAGAAATAAGGGAAATTATGGGGGTAGAAGAGAAGCCGGACATCATAGACATTATAGAAAAGAAAAGATTACAGTGGTATGGCCATGTCAAAAGAATGCCAGAACAAAGATTGCCTAAAATTGTTATGGAATGGATCCCAATGTAAAGGAGGAAGAGAGGAAGACCGAAGAAGACTTGGATAGAAGGGGTACAAGCAGCTATGAACATCAGAGGAATGGAGGAAGATCAATGGATGGATAGAGAGGAATGGCGTTTGGTTTCCGGAAGACGGCGGCAGCTGCCATGATACCGGATGATGATGATGATTAAAAATGTGACGAAATAAAATATTGAAAGTCTTATGTTTTGTAGATGGTATAGTATTAATTTTTAACAGAAAGGTTAGGCAACAACAAACGGTCTGTCAGTTCAATAAAATAGTAAGAAACAAATTTGATATGGAATTCATGATGAAAAGGTTGAAAAACACATGGATCATGGGGGTTTCACAGTAAATTTACAAAAAAACAGAATATCTGGCAATAAATAGAAATGAAAGAGAAAATTTAATATTGGAGGAAGAAATCCAAATAAAGCAAGTGAAACAAACTAAATATTTGGGAATAATTATGGATAACATTGAAGGTATAGGCAAGGAGAACATAAAACATAGAATTGAATTGAATAGCAAAATAATATCATCGTTAAATTCCATATGGTGGGATAAGCATATTTGGAAAGACACAAAAAAACAATATATTGGTAAAACATTGGTGGAATCTGTTGCAATATATGGAAGTGAGGTATGGACAACCAGTAAGTATTACAAGCATAGACTAATAGCTCTAGAAATGGATTATTTACGCAGAAGTGCCAGAAAGTCAAAATTAGAACATGTCACAAATAAGGAAATTAGAAATATAATGAAAGCAGAAGAAATCATAATTGAAAGAATTGAGGAGAAGGAATTAAAGTGGTTAGGATATGTTTTAAGAATGGAAGATGAGCGATGGCCAAAGCAACTATATCAATGGCATCCGACCAGAAGGAGGAAGAGAGGGAGACCGAAGTTAACACGGAAGGAAAACATGAAGACAGTAATGCAAGCAAGAGGGCTAAGCATTGCTTTGGAGGTTGGGCACGGTAAGACGGCAGCAGTGGTAAAAACACAAAGATAGACAGATAGAAGGAATATAATATAATAATTTCAAAATTAAAAAACTAAGGTAATGATGTTCCACACTTGGCAAGGATGACTGAGAATAGAATACCAATAGCAGCATACAGCTATTGACCACGAGGAAGAAGAAGTTTGGAAAGACCAAGTAAAAGATGGAAACAGCAGCAATTTGGAGCCGGAATAGGCTAGCAATTAAGCCTAAACCGTGAAGAAGAAGAAGATAAAAATTAAAATAAGATGGTCTTTCCACTTTTCAGCGGTTGCCCTTTTACCAGCCGGCTGCTGGCCCTTCACATCCACATGTGTCAATCACAGAAGTAGATGATCAACAGCCAGTGTAGGGGTGACATGTGGTTAGCATGTCGAGTCCCCCAGCCGTTATAGCTGGTTCCTCAACCTGGAGCCGCTACTTATTGTAGCTACCCAATTGCCTCACGATGCTGGGTGGGCACCGGTCCCATACTGGCCAAAATACTATCAGAAAATGTCTTCCCCCATGGAGACTCGAACCAGCGCAAGTCCCGTAGCTCTGCGCCAAGGCTTCCTACCTTAACCGCTCGGCTACGACGCGGGACAAAGAATATATATATATATATATATATATATATATATATATATATATAAATATGTGTGTGTGTGTTTTATTAATACTGCATGCTCCATTACATGGTAACATTACATGCAATTATCAAACTATTATAATATTATAGTTATAACTATGTATATTTGATATATTGATATGCATTTTTTAATTTTGTTAGAGTGTTTCAAAATATATAGAGTTAGTATACTTTAAAAATTCTTTCAAATGAACATAACCAAACCATTATTTGCTACTGGCCACTGCCCTCCTTTTAAACTTTCATAAGTAATGCCACGAGTGATTTCCAAATAATCGATAAATTCACGACTCACGAAGTGAGGAGTGAATTTATCTAGAGAATTTGAAAATCAAGAGTGGCATTTGTTAGGACTATTTAACGAATAAAATTAAGCTGTTTACTCACAAATCATTATTTAACTATAGTTATTTTAAAATATTTATATATTTAATGTAAACGGTGATGTTTGAAAACAAATGAGAAGCGATAGGTACGCTTCATCTGCTTCTTTTGTTTATCACTGCAACCAGATCATACTATTTATTGCCAAAGGAACGCAATATTGTAAGAATGCTCTCTAGTGGAGAAAAACTGAAACACATCAAACTGTATATTAATTCATTTCTGATGTCATATGATGTAAATATGACAATTATATTTTTCTGGATTGTTACCTGGGAAAAAATACATTTTAAGAAAGTGCAACAGTGGTTTCTTTTTTTGGTGGAATTAGAAGAAGTACTGAAAACAACAAAGAACAGAAAGGCAGCTGGAATAGACGGAATTAATATGGAATTAATAAAATATGGAGGAATTTTTTTTAAACTGAGATTATTACATTTTTTAAATTTATGTTGGAAACAAGCAACAATACCAGAAACCTGGACAACAGCAATAGTACAATCTATTTTTTAAGAAAGGAGAACGTAAAGACTGCAACAACTACAGAGGAATAAGCATTTTAACTGCAGGCTATAAAATATACTCAAGAATCTTAACATTTAGGTTAAAAAAAAATAACAGAGGTAATGTTAACAGAAGAACAAAGTGGATTCAGGCCAGGGCGTTCATGTATGGATAATATATTTACGATAAAAGAATTTATAAACAAAAGAAGAGAATATAACATGGAAACACACATAGCTTTTATTGATTTTGTCAAGGCATTTGATAAAGTAGACAGAGGAAAACTCTGGACAATTTTAAAAGAAAAAGGAATTCCGAAACACTTAATAGCAGCTATAAAGAGTTTGTACTGGAACACAAATTTTGTTATAAAAACTAGAAATGAAGTAAGTAAAAATAAAATTCATACTAATCAAGGAGTTAAACAAGGATGCAGTATCTCTCCAGTTTTATTTAACCTATACATCAATGATATAATAAAAAATGGAACGAAGAAACAAATAAAGGAATAAAATTAGATAAAACACACTACTTGAAAACATTATTATACGCTGATGACCAGGTAATAATAGCAAATACAGAAGACGAACTTCAGAGGAATATTTTTAAGTACATAATATATGTGAACAATATAATCTCAAAATATCCATAGGAAAAACTAAGGTAATGGCATTCCAAGGGAAAAATCAAATCAGATCGAAAATAGTAATAGGAAACAAAATCATAGAACAGGTGAACCATCTCAATTATCTAGGATGTGACATTTCATTTAATTATGATAATGATATAAATAATAAAATAGCAAAATTCCAGGAATATGTGGTACGATAAAACGAACACTAAATAACAAAACAACAAGAGAGACCCAACTGAAATTTTATAAAATGTTGGCAGTACCGGTACTGCTCTATGGTTCAGAAGCCTGGATACATAAAAACAAGACCTAAGTAGGATAACGGCAGCAGAAATGAAATTTTTGAGATCTGTTAAAGGGTGCACTAAGGAAGACAGAATCAAGAACACAGAAATAAGACAGGAACTTGAAATATTTGCAATAACTGATAAAATGGATACATATAGACAAAAATGGAAGCAACACATAGACAGAATGAATGAAGATAGATATCCAAAACAAATAACAAAATACAAACCTAAAGGCACCCGAGATGTGGGCAGACCTAGAAAGAGATGGGCTGAAGTCGGAACGGGTCAACAGACCTAATCCATGAATGAAGATGATGATGATGATATGTTTTTATATTAACTCTTCATGCACTATATATACAATCTGGTAGCCGTATTTCTCACAGGTTCAGTCACTGCAAAATAATGGTCAGACCTGTTCAGAATATTAAAAAGGAGGAGCTTTGTTTAATATGGTAATTATAACACTGATAAATATTTTGTGAAACACGACTCTGATTGGTTGTAAAACAGAAATCATTGAAACGTGATTGGCCATTGAGTCCCATTTTGGGGCATGAGTTAAATAGTCATTTTAATGTCTTTCTTTCATTGTTCAGTACAGGGCACTCATATATTAAATGATGCATAATTCGTATATCTTGCTCACACTTGCACATTTTGAACCTATGGTAGTATTGTCTTGTCTTCCCATGTCCAGTTAGAATGGGCGTAGTTGGTCCGTTGAGTGAGATCTTGTGTTTCATGCAATCATGCACTGATGGAAAGAAAAAACATTTTGGTGATATTTCCTTGCAGAGAGATGAATGGATGGACCATATCAATAGTGTAGATAACAGTAGACAATAAAATTCCGAAGCAGATTCGTCATTACAAACCACTAGGACGAAGAAATGTAGGAAGACCCAGTAAACGATGGAGAAAGCAATTGTAACATGAGATTGGAACACAACTTAAGGTCTATTCCTTAATGCCGATTTGTATATATGGATAGAGATCGTTTGGGAACATCTGAAGATAAATTACTTAAAAATCTGGGAAAGCGTCAAGGGTTCCTATCTAAAGAAAATTCTAGCAGTCTCTAAATGCACTCCCTCGAGACTGGTCTATGTACTAGCAAGAGAACAGTTCTTCCTGGAAGACCTCAGAATGCGCTACTGCCTGCCATCCACTGAAGCTTACGAACAACAGATGCAAGAGGGAAGACAGAAGCGGGATGCCATTCCTGAAGAATTCTACGGTACGCCTGCCATGATAGAGAGGAGCTGGTGTGGAACTAAGGCACCAGATGCAGTCCACAAAGTGTGTGTGAATGTCACTTACCATCAAATCGAAGACAGCTGCAGATGCAAACTGTGCGGACTAAAGTGTACAAGATATCATCTGGAATTGTGTTCCAAAGTGACAATGTCATTAGCGCAATACGCCAGTTAATTAATTTTGCACAATTGTGCGTAATTATATTATACATATAATGGCCTAAGAGCCCAATCTTGGGCCTTAGTCTCTCCTGTGTTAGGAATTACTAGACCAAGTGAATTTAGTTATGTTTATTTGGTAAATATGTCATGAATGGTATGCGGTCAAAATATAGACCCAATGAGACATGACGAAGGCAACTTAAGTATTTCTACGATTAAGAAGGTAGGTAAATTTTGCTTAGAGGGCTCTTTATTCAAGCTTAAGTACCTTTTACGATCCTGAAAAACATTCAGACTCTGGAACCACGGCTTAAAGTCTCTCCCGAAGGACTTGCTCTTCGAACTTTTCTGTCCTAAAAAACCCCGTCTATCCCGGCCGAGTTTGAATCCGCGACCCTTGGGATCAGAGACAAGGAACATAACCACACAGGAGAGCCCTTAACCTAAACTTAATCTAAATTCCAGACATGGGCAACCACAGAAATAATTCCCTTTAAGACAAATTTCTTATTGTCTGGCTGGAAATCGAATCCAGGACCTCATGAACTGAAGTAAGACGTGCTAACCAAGTACGTTTTCTAGGCTTTAAAGGAAAAGTGACTTACCTGGTTTTTTTTCCCTGTGCACTTCATTTAGTTTCATATAAAACTGGAAAATGCTGGCGCCATCTTCTGTTGACTGATAAATTCAGATTTCATACAGCGGCCATCATCCAATCGATTCTAACATTTGCATCAGAATTAGTATTCATGATTTCACATCGCTTTTGTTCTCGCACGAGTATAACGTATACAAAAAAGAAACACACACTTATTCACGCAAAATTTGTGCTACGGCTAACTAACAGGATTAAGTACAGGTTGTTTCAAAAGTTATGTTCCAAAATTTAGTTTTTTCCCCACGTGACCTTTGGCATACTAGACGTCTGTTGACCTCACATTCACCTGTCATTCACAGTGATTTGAACTAACATACAGCCAGCATGGGCGTGGCATATGATCAGCATGTCGGCTACGTCATCCGTTATAGCTAGATTTCTCAAATTAGAGCCATTAACTCAATTCTGGAATTGTGTACTACTATGCATTGCAGAGACCCATGATGTCCCAACTCCTTTCAAAAAACGTTAAACTGAAAACATATAAAACTATTATTTTACCAGTTATATTATATGGATGCAAAACATGGAATCTTACTTTAAGGAAGGAAAGGAGATTACGAGTATTTGAGAATAAAGTACTTAGGAAAGTTTTTGGACCAAAGAGAGATGAACAGACAGGTGAATGGAGAAAACTACATAACAATGAACTACATGTCCTCTATAGGAAGCCAGATATAATAAGAACAGTTAAGTCTCGTAGACTGCGATGGGCAGGACATGTTGCACGTATGGGGAATGAAAGACTTGCATGGAAGCTTCTTGTAGGAAAGTGAGAGGGAAAACGCCCAGTTGGTAGACCAAGAATGAGATAGGAGAATAAAATTAACTATGATTTGAGGGAAGTAGATTATACAGGGAATGATTGGAAAGCATTAGCTCAGGATAGGAATGTATGGAGAGCTTATGTCCGCAGGGCCATGAACCTATGGGTTCGATAGTGCCAGTAAGTAAGTAAGAGCCACTAACTAACTCACTCACTGGCTCTATCGAACCTGTAGGTTCATGGCCACACAGACATAATCTCGCCATACACCCCTATTCTGAGTTAATGCTTTACAATCATCCCCTGTATAGTCTTCTTCTTCTTCCTTCAAAGTATTAGGCGAAGGCCTGTTACGAACCTATAGAAAAAATGTCCTTCAGCACTTCATAGGATGGCCCAAAGATCTTCCGGAAAATTCTCGTATAAGACATGAAAGCATAATAATAGTCCCTTCGATTGGTTGCTGGCCAAAGTAAGGCAAGACCAGTGATGGAGCTGCCATTTTATAGCCTCTGGTCAAGCTTTTCTGGAGAAGAAAAGAAAATAAAGGAAAGAAGAAATGGATGAAAGGAAATAATCCCTCGCCCTTGGATGCCCTAATAGCGTCGGGGTCTAAAAAACAAGAGTTAACCAAGAGAGGTTAGATAGTAAAGTTAAAAGAGTCTGGTATAAGTAAGTGGAAGAAAGGAAGAAATACCAGATCAGTTAAAGATAAAAGTAAGGAGCAAAACACAAGTAAGTGGAAGCAATATTTTGCTCAGCTTGGGCACCTTGTGGTCGCCATCCACATATCCCCTAGATGGGGACCCCTGAGGGACCCTGTATCATCCACTTCCCTCAAATCATGGATAACTTTATTCTTCCACCTCATTCCTGGTCTATCAACTGTTTAATGTATTTCAGAATTCAATATGATATATTTTTTTAATTATACATTTAGCTTGTGTATGATTTACCTTCTTGTTTAGCTTTGATTTTCATGCAAGAGGTTTCCATGCTCTTCTTTGATGGCGAGAATAAGGAATGCGTGACGCAATACCAGTGATAACATTTTTAACGCATGGATCTTAGTACTACATGTCCTGAAAATATTTGTCGCATTTCTGGACGTTTAAAACAATCCTTATAAAACACTGCAAAATCTGCCGCGGTGGACTAGTGGTTATGCTCCTTTCCTTTGATCCCGAGGGTCGCGGGTTCAAACCCGGCCGGGGTCGATGAAATTTTTTTAGAATGGAAAAACCTAAGGAGCGAGTCATCCGGGAAAGACGTTAAGCTGTGGGTCCCGAGTCTGAAAATTTTCAGGCTCGTAAAAGATCCTTAAGCCTGAATAAAAATGCCTCTAAGCAAAATTTACTGACTTTTCCCGTCTTAGTACTACCTTGGTTTCCTAGATGTCAGTATGAGGCGGAACGCTGACCACGGACTATTCAAATGGCATCTATACGAAAACAAGTGTAACTAAATTAGTATAGTTCAAATTCTTCCCTGTAGGGGGAGAGCGCCTAAATCTCTGTTAAGGGGAAAATGGGCTTACAAGAAAAGAAGGTAAACACTACAATGAAAATAAATCAACATTGGTAACGACAACAAATGGGTTAATGACAAGATTGTGCAAGAAAAGAACCCAAGGTTTGTGAATGATCAATACTGTTCAATGCTTAGAACCACGTGCACCGGGGATTCACAGCGATAACAGCCTCCCCCTCTTCATGCCCCGCTCGCCTTCTTGTGAGCTCCTACAGTACAACACAACGCTTCTCTCGAAGAAATTTCAAGGTAGATTTCGGTATGATATGGTTAACGGTTCCCTTATTAGAATTTTAAGGCCTGGAAAAAATCGTTGAATGTGCAAACTCCGAACAAGAGAGTATTTCGGTAAGCTTTATCCCAACATATCGGACCGTTGCCTTTTCTTCGGAATTTACTCGAAATGCTAGGAACGCTTACTGGGTTAGATGAGGAGACAAAGGGACTTGAAAAGGTGTAATATTGCCCTGCTGTTTCTCGTTTAAGCCGTTTTGTAACACCAAATTGAATGTGAGACAATACATATAAAATAACATATATATGGAAGACTAGAAGCTAATGTGCGTGCATTAATGTGCCATATACATATGTCATATATCAAGCGCAGTTTGCTAACCGTAAATTGCAATTGTCCTCATGTTACCCTGGAGACTGCATCGTGCGTGTAAATGTTCACCAACAATTCAATATTGTGTTATTTTGTAATGTAACATCATTGTTTGTCAAACCGTGGCCCGCAGACAACCAAATCCAAACGTACATGGAATGTTCAATAAATAATATATTTTTTATTTTAGTTCTCGATTGCTTTTTTTTCTTTTTTTAGAATTACTGTTTTTTCCTTCTTGTTTTTACCTTTTTTTTCGTTTTACCTTTTTCTAACTTTTATTTTATTCACACATATAAACACAAGGACAGGACACACACCCAGACCCAAGGTGGAGATTTAAAAATCCCCTATCCCACCAGAATCGAACTCGGGTCTCCGGAGTGGAAGGTAGGGACTCTACCGACTACGCCACGGCGATTGACTGGATTTTAATTGGAGATTAGCGAAACTTTACAGAACATATCCTCAATCTTTCTTTCATAAAGACACGAGGTTTCATTGTTATCAGACAGATGGTTTTGATGTACTTTAGTTTTAAAATGGCGGCTGCTCGTGAAACATGTACAAAGCAGAGAGCTGTGATTGAAGATCAGGCTAATACGCTTATTTTCTTACTGATGTCAGTGAGACACTTCTTGTTAGTACATCCTCTCGAGGAGACATCTAAGAGGAAACTAATAAATTACTTGGAAAGATGAAAATCGGTTAAATTTTGCTCAGATGCCTTTTATTCAGAGTTTAAGTTCTTTTACGAGCCCAAAATTCTTCAGACTCGGGATTCACGGTTTAAAGTTCCTCGCGGAGGACTTGTCCCTTCGATTTTTGCATCCTAAAAATGTATCGACACTCCCCGGATATGAACCCGCGACTGCCATGACTAGAGTCAAGGATCATAACAATTAAACCTCAGTTGAAATGTACATAGTATCCAACTCCTTGCAAAAAACATTAAACTGAAAGTGTATAAAACTGTTATTTTACCAGTTATATTATACAGGTCGACACGGTTTTCTTCACAAGAAATCTGATTAGTGAATCTAGTGCATTTTCCATACTGAATTCAGATATGTAGTCAGGATTTTTCCATCAAGCAGTTTTTTTTGCAGCTACTTTTTAAAAATATATTTTAGCATTTTCTTTGACCTGTCATAGGAAACTTTACCTTATATGAAGAGTTCCCTGCACCAGTAAATGCAGATATGACCTTCACTCATAAATCTGATTCTGACCTAGTTCAAACTGAAAATGATTCAGATGGAAATAAAAATGATCTTACATAAAATATGCCCGAAAATCACTATTTACCACTTTCTAGGTAAGTCAGAATGAGTTAGAGGTAGATGGATTTTATTAAAAATTATAAAAAAATATAAAAAAATGTAAATGAATATCACAGAAAACTCCTGTCTGCTAGGAAAAGCCTGAAATGATATTTAAATTCAGGATAAGAAATACTTCTAAAATCTCATATTTGTATTCTTGTTACAGAAAAAAAATCATTTTCGTCGACCAGTTATATGGATCCATAACGGACTCTTCTTTAAGGGAGGAAACGAGATTACGAGTATTTGAGAATTAAGTTCTTAGGAAACATTTTGGAGCAAAGAGAGATGAACAGACAGGTGAATGGAGAAGACTTACATAACAATGAACTACATGGTCTTTATAGGAAGCCAGATGTAATAAGAACAGTTAAGTCTCATAGACTGCGATGGGCAAGACATGTACACGAATGGGAAATGAAACAGTTGCATTGAACCTTCTTCTAGGAAAACGCCCAGTTGGTAGACCAAGAATGAGATGGGACACTAACATTAACCATGATTTGAGGGAAGTAGATTATACGGGGATTGATTGGAAAACATCTCACGATAGGGATGTATGGAGAGCTTATGCCCGCGTGGCCATGATACTACTGTTTCCATGGTGCCAGTGAGTTAGTCGCTGTTGTATAAACTTATCCCATGGTTGTTTCTGGATTTCACTTCTGCAGATGCACGAATATAAAAGTTTTTCCTTAAGATGTGATGCTGGAAGCACGACCACATCTGACGGACTACGCACTTTCATGTCTTTGATTAAACTCTACGCGGTTACAACAGGACGGGGCAACGACCCTCTCTAATAAATTGAATGAGAAATCTACCGTACCGCGCCTGCGCATTCACTCCTGTTTAATTCAACACGTTCCCATCGCCAGGTTCCTTTCATTTTATACAGAATTGAAACTTGAAAGCGTGCACTGTCACCAACCGCCTAATTTCAGTAAAAAAACTTAAGAGAAAGATTTTTATCAGACTTGTCCTAAATGAATATACATGCCAACATTCAAGAATTCTAGTCATCTAAAAAAATATACAAATATATATAGGCAAACCTGGCATTTGTATATCATCTTCTGTCCCTTTTGATAGCTCTATGATACAGTATAACTAACTGGCTCTATCGAATTCGAAGGTTCATGGCCGTGCGGACATAAGCTCTCCAGGAATCCCTATCCTGAGCTAATGTTTTCAAATCATCCCCTGTATAATCTACTGCCCTCAAATAATGGATGTTATTCTCCCATCTCTTTCTTTGTCTACCAACTGGACGTTTTCCACTGTTTCCTTAAAAGAACCTCTTTCATCCCCCATACGTGCCACATATTCTGCCACCGCAGTCTACGAGAATTAACTGTTATTATATCTGGCTTCCTATACGTATCATGTAGTTTACTATTATTCAATTGTCTCCATTCACATGTCTGTTTATACCTTTTTTGGCCCAAACATTTTCTTAAGAACTTAATTCTCAAATACTCGTAATCTCCTTTCCTCCCTTATAGCAAGAGTCCATGTTTCGCATCCATATAATATAACTGGTAGAATAATAGTTTTATATATTTTCAGTTTAACGTTTTTTGAAAGGAGTTGGGACATCAAGAGTCTCTGTAATGCATAATAGCACGCATTTCCAGAATTGAGCCTATGTTTAATTTCTTTGTGCATCTCATTCCTATTTGTGATTATTGTTCCTAGGTATCTGAAATCAGCCATTTCTTCAAAATTTCCCTCATTTTACATATACAGGGTGTAACAGGACTTCACCGACAAAATGGCAGGGATGATAGGCCATGCAGAGAGGATCATTTTCTGTCAAGGAACATACAGTCGCAAACACGTCATTTATGAGTTATGCACAGATGAAGTTGTTCACCCGTAAGGGTCGGATTTGAATACAAACAATTGTATACAGTCCACCGCTGTGGTCTCGGGGTAGCGTGCTGCCTTGTCACGCAACAAGCCCGGGTTCGATCTCCGGCCGGGACAGTTTTTCTGGGTGAGGTTTTTACCGGGGTTTTTCCCCACCTGTAAGACAAATGTCAGGAAAACTTTAAGGGCCAAACGGTCCCCGAAATCATATGGCCATCGCAATCATCATTCATATTCATCTTAGGTTAAGTTTAGGATTAGGGACTCTCCTGGTGCACCATTATCATCATCACCCATCATATCATCGGGGCAACGTAACCCCGCCTTCCAGGCGCCCCAACCTCAGAAGTGGGTTACAAGTACGCCATGCCAGGATAGAAACCAGGAATGTCGAAAGACAAACCTGGGGCATTTGAAAAAAAAAACTATTGTACACATATCATTTTATTGAAAAATGACATGTTTTTATAATAAGTGTTCAATCAATAAGTGTTTTGACGATGTCAAAAACAATCCTGCCATGATCGGCCGTGCTGGCCGATCGTTGCTGCGAATATTAAACATGCAATGAGGTACAGGGTCAACTGTTAGAATACTTATTGCAAAAAATGTATTTTTCAATAAAATGATACGTGTACAATTGTTTGTATTCAATTCTGACCCTTATGGATGAACAACTTCATCTGCGCATAACTCATAAACGACGTGTTTGCGACTATTTGTTCCTTCACTAAAAATGATCCTCTTTGCATGGCCTATCATCCCTATCATTTTGTCTGTAAGGTCCTGTTACACCCTGTATAACGCATTTCTAGGCGTGAATATATCATCATTATCATCATCTTAAGGCACGACAACTTTAAAAGTAAAAGTTTTGGCCTTCTCAAGAATCCTCCTCCATGCCAATCTGTCTCTTGCCATATTCAAATTAGTCACTTTCATTTTCGTTAGATCGTTCAGTGTGTCATCCTCCCATCTGATCTTCGGTCTTCCTATAGCTCTGCCTCCTATAGGTTTCCATTTATAGAGTTGTTGACCAGTCTCTGATCATCCATTCTTATCAAATGTCCAAGCCAACCAATTCTGAGAGATCTTATATGGTTTACTATGTTCTGATTTTTGATTAATTTGTTTAGTTCGTTATTTGTTTTGATTCTCCAGTTGGTCTATTTGGTCCAAATATTCTTCTTAAACTTTTTCTTTAAAAAATCAGTAATTTCTCTTTTATTGTTTCTTTTAGGACCCAAGTTTCACAAGCATATGTAACTACTGGTCTAATGACTGTTTTGTATAACCTTATTTTTGCAGTTTTTGATATTAATTTGCTTTTAAATATGGTTCTATTTGCAAAATAAGCTTTATTCCCACTTACCAATCTTTCTTTAATTTCCTCTTCTAATGTATTATGTCCATTTACTTTGGTACCTAGGTATTTAAATGATTCAACTGAGTTAATTTGTATATCACCTATTTGTAGATTTTCATATTTTCTATTGTGATTACTACATTTTAAATATTTTGTTTTCTCTTAATTTATTATTAAACCAAATTTTTTAGATTCCTCTTTCAATTTTGTGACGGTTTCACATAACACTTGTCTGGTTCTTGCTGTAATCAGTATGTCATCTGCATAAGCTATACATTGCTTAAGTTTTGTTGTAATATTTCCCCTTAATTCCATTTTCTTAAATATATGATCAATGATTAAACCAAATAGGGTAGCTGAGAGGGGTCTCCTTGTTTGACTCCTGATTTATTACCGAAGCTTTCACTTAGTTTAGGTGTGAACATATATTGTAGCTAGAATTAGTAGATTCTAAATACTAAAATACAATTATACGATTAATAGTAATAACTGGAAGGCGCACAAACGTGCACATGGGTCTATTACCAACATAGGAACCACAAACTAATGGTACGTACCCCTCTAAGGTGTAATGAATAACATGTGCATTTGGAGTGGGGATGGTGACTTTATGGGAGGAGTCATCGACCTTATAAGGCAAGAACACGTGACAAAACGCTCTCACATACACTCACACTCATACGTTCTACAAGAAACAAGTCCTACAACAACCGTCCGTGACCTGTAGTAAATTTTAAAATCTCAAGAATTTCAAAATCAAAGACAATTAGTAACTCAGAATTTTAAGTGATATTAAATACACGTGGACTTAAATAAAATCATCAACTCTACTCCGAATATTAGTGAGGTATAAAACGATTGTAATTATCTATATATTGTTAGTGCAAATTTATTCAATAAACTGGAGTAACACGTTTAAATTCATTTGTAACTACATAAATAATATAAACATCCCTGAGTTATCATATTCTATCCTGAGCGAACCTCCAAATATTTAGTTTTATTGATGTTTATTTCCAGTCCCAATTTCTTAGTGTTACTCAATAGTGTGTGCGTGTTGGTCCTTAGTATCGCCTGTATATGTTCATGACAGTATGACAACAATTTCAATACCTGCATCCTTCCGGAGGAATCGCTAAAGGGCATAAAACCTAAAATCCGGGGTTTAGTTACATTGTGAAGGGCAGTTGTGTGTCTGACGTGGAGAATGTGCTCGCCCTTCCATCAGCAACCTCCCCCCCTCTTCCCAAGTGTTCACGAAACAGGAGTGAAGGTGATTAACTCCCGGGAGCAATATGTAGGGGTAGCAGGTGGTGATCACCCTCGTGCTGATAGTAATTTGTAGAAACAAAAAACCTTCCCCCTCTCCAAGATGTTGTTCGGAGGACAAATAATCCATTACAACAAGAGTTGGCAATACCCAGTCAAGTTTATTTTTATTTTTAAAGTCGGCCCTCCATTTCTCTTCCTCTCTCTTTCATTCACCTCCCTATTGTCTCTCTTCCTTCTCACTTACTAACTTTTATTCTGTACGAGCATATTGTGGAATATTACTTCTCTTTTTTAAATTCATCGGAGAACATTTTGTTTAAACAACTCACCTCATAGGATTCATGCTTCCGTGATACCGCGGTTTCAAACACAGTCGTGTTCATCCTCAGCCATAACTCCGACTGACGAAATTCTTCGGCCGTCAACTGTTCTATTGTCGCCATCTTCAGTGCTGCCATCTATGGTTGAATTTATGAACTTCGAAATCAAAGTAATTTCGTTAGATAGACTATTTAACTCATGCCCCAAATGGGAGTCAATGACCAATCACGTTTCAATGATTTCTGTTTTACAACCAATCAGAGTCGTGTTTCACCAAATATTTATCAGTGTTATAATTACCATATTAAAGGAAGCTCCTCCTTACAATATTGCGTTCCTTTGGCAATAAATAGTATGATCTGTTTGCAGTGATAAAAGAAGCAGTAGAAACGTACCTATCGTTTCTCATTTGTTTTCAAACATCGCCGTTTACATTAAATATATAAATATTTTAAAATAACTATAGTTAAATAATGATTTGTGAGTAAACAGCTTAATTTTATTCGTTAAATAGTCCTAACAAATGCCACTCTTGATTTCCAAATTCTCTAGATAAATTCACTCCTCACTTCCTGAGTCGTGAATTTATCGATAATTTGGAAATCACTCGTGGCATTACTTATGATAAATTAATTTTGATATCCCTAACGAAATTACTTTGATTTCAAAGTTCGTAAATTCAACAATAGATTGCAGCACTGAAGATGGCGACAATAGAACAGTTGACGGCCGAAGAATTTCGTCAGTCGGAGTTATGGCTGAGGATGAACACGACTGTGTTTGAAACCGCAGTATCATGGAAGCATGAATCCTATGGGGTGAGTTGTTTAAACAAAATGTTCTCCCATGAATTTTAATGATTATACCTCAAAATGTTTACTTCCCAACATTAATTTAATGACTTTTTTACTTTAAATATTTTCTATAATGTTTTGATTAGTAATAATAACGATTAACCTTCAAATTTGCATCCTTTTGGATACATCATTTGTTTAAATGTATTTAATAACATATACAGAGAACACAAAAATAATGGCCTTTTTAACAAAGTCGCCCATAACATCGAAAATAATAAGAGAAAAAGCCTCTATCTAACTACCTCACTGGCACTATCTAACCCGTAGGTTCATGTTCGCGCGGACATAAGCTCTCCATTCATCCCTATCCTGAGCCAATATTTACCAATCATCCGCTGTATAATCTACTTCCCTCAAATCATAGTTAATGTTATTCTCCACCTCATTCTTGATCTACCAACTGGGGGTTTGCCTCTCTGGTTTTCCTATAAGAAGCTTCCATGCACGTCTTTCATCCCCCATTCGTGCGACATGTCCTGCCCATCTCAATCTACGATACGTAACTGTTCTCATTATATTTAGCTTCCTATAAAGACCTTGTAGTTCATTGTTATGTAGTCTTCTCCATTCACCTGTCTGTTCATCTCTCTTTGGACCAAAAATTGCCCTAAGAACTTTATTCTCAGATACTCGTAATCTCATTTCCTCCCTTAAAGTAAGAGTCCATGTTTCGCATCCATATAATATAACTGGTAGAATAATAGTATATATATATATATTCAGTTTAACGTTTTTTGAAAGGAGTTGGGACATCAAGAGTCTCTGCAATGCATAATAGCACGCATTTCCAGAATTGATCCTATGTTTAATTTCTTTGTGCATCTCATTCGTGTTTGTGATTATTGTTCCTAGGTATTTGAATTCAGCCACTTCCTTTTAAATTTTAATTATCTAGGTTGTGAATTGTCTTCTGGATGTGGAACAAGAAATGATACAGACAATAAATTATCGAAATTTCAAATGATATGTGGCACCATTCATAGAACACTAAAACATAAAACAAGGAAGGATACAATATTGAAGTTCTACAAAACAATGGCGGTACCGGTACTTTTATACGGTAGTGAGTCCTGGGTAACAAATAAGAGGAGTTCGAGTAGCATACAAAGTGCAGAATTGGCTTTTTTTAGAAGTACCAAAGGATGCACAAAGTTGGACCACATAAGAAATGTAGGAATAATAATTGAAATAGAAATATATTCAATAAACGATAGAATTCAACAACACCGCGTCGGCTGGGAACAGCATGTTTACAGAATGGAAGAAAAAATATTACCCAAGATACTTACTTACTTATTCACTGGCACTATCGAACCCGTAGGTTCATGGCCGCGCGGATATAAGCTCTCCATACATCCCTATCCTGAGCTAGAGCCTTTGGCATGGATCCCCTGAAGTAGTCCCCCCCCGGAGAACCGAATGGGGGACTATTTGACTTCCGGAATATTTTACCCCAGATGAACCCATGTCCGCATTTCTTGACGGTTGTATTTTTACTGTGAAAGATCGTCACTCTTTCGATCAAGGTACTTTTTTCGTCTGGCTTATCACCTTCGACCAGTCCGGCATGGGTAACCCTATCGGCAGCAATGCTACCGCCGGCATAGCTCTCAGGATCATTTAAGCACGCAAGCCACTCCACCACGACAAGGTAAAGATAACATGGAAGGATTGCTCAAGATAGCATATCATTATAAACCAAAAGGATTAATGTCGGATGTAATTAAGCACACATAGTAAGGCGAAATGGAAGGAATGATTGTCCGTGAATTCGGAAACAGGCTAGGTCAACCTAAAAAACCTTGAAATAAAGAAGAAGACGAAGATATAATTTTCATACTATATATGATTTAAAAATTGTATAGAATTAATAAAACTTTCGTGATGAAGTATTAAAATTCGCGATGCATCCTATAGGCCACTTCAATTGTTTTAATTTATCTAACATGTTGAAAATTAAACAGAAGAAAGCTAAACGATAAGAAATTACTGAAATGTTGATTGAGAAACAATTAACACAATGATACCTAATAATAACAATTATGCACGATTTAGTTTCCAGTGCGGTCCGCCACATCTAAATAACTGATACCAGAAATTACTATTTTGCCAATTTATGAGTTAAATTCTCATTCTTATTGGTTCGGTGAAAATGTATATAATAATAATAATAATAATAATAATAATAATAATAATAATAATAATAGCTTTATTTTACCTGGCAGAGTTAAGGCCTTAAGGCCTTGTCTACCACTCAACCAGGTTTAAAAAAAATACAAAAGAAAAGTCTTAAATCTGAATTACAATATATATATAAACGATTACAAGTTATGAATACAATACAATTAATATTTATAATGTATTTTGATTTACTCTAAATTTAACGAATTAAATATATAATATGTACAAGATATATAAAAAAACGAGGAAAAGATTAATGACATAGTATAAAATTAAATAAATAGAGAAAAATTAATTATTAGACAACAGGTAACTGTATAAGCGTGACTTAAAGGTGCCAAGTGTGCGGCAACCCCTGATATCTTGAGGAAGGAGATTCCAGGAGCGGGCGGAGGCTACTGTGAAGGAAGTAGAATAGGAGGAAGTGCTATGAAGAGGAATTGTTAGCAGACTGCTATCTTGTGACCTAGTGTCAATATTGTGGTAGGAGGATAACTTCTCAAATCTGGACGCCAGGTAAGTAGGAATGTAGGAATTCAGAAGCTTGAAAAGTAGCGAAAGAGAGTGCAATTTACGTCTGTCAGTAAGACGGAGCCAAGAGAGGTTATTAAAGTGTTCGGAAATATGGTCATAACGGCGGATATTGAAAATGAATCGAACGCAAGCATTATGAACACGCTGCAGTCTCTGCGACAAGGCATAGTTTAGATCATTATATATAATGTCACAATAATCGAAGTGTGGTAACACAAGATTCTGCACTAGGATTTGTTTTAAACGAAACTGGGAGAAAATTCTTTAAACGTCTAAGATAATGTAAGATGGAGAAAGTCTTTTTACATATGTGTTTTCACTTGTGTTTGCCAGGTTAAATTTGCGTCTAGATGTAGTCCAAGATCTATTACTGAAGAAGAATAAGGGATAATTATATTATTTATAGTAATGTTTGGAAGTGTAGATATGTCAAAGGTTGTAAGCAGTCTTTGTTGTCCCATTAGAATTACTTGTGACTTGTTAGGATTTAGATTTAGACCGATACTTGAAGACCAGTTAAAGATGGATATGAGATCGTCATTCATTTTCATCAAGCTGTTATAGAGAGAATGAGGAGGTGAATGTAGGTAAATTTGGAGATCATCAGCATAGAGGTGATAACGGCAGTGCTTTAGTACAGTATATACGTCATAGGTTTTTATATTATAACACCTCAACGAAGTTACAATGAATTTTAGTAACGTATTGACTTAGGCTTTCACGGCCGGAGTTGCTACGATGATCTTGAAGAAGATTTCCGGGCTGTACGCCGTGGTCTTGAGGTTTGAAGTTCCCCGACGTTTCGCCAGAAACTGCATCTGGCATCCTCAAGGGTTGTCTGGGCGTTTTTCTTTTCGTTTTCTTATAAGAAGCTTCAATGCTGCTTTTTACTGGTCTCTCCAGGCGCGTTGACCATCATCACCTATCATATATATGATCGGGAGAGCGTAACTCCGCTTTCGAGGCGCCCCAATCTCAGAAGTGGTCGTGCCAGGAGAGACGACAGAATCTCGAAATGACAAGGCGGTGGCATTGAATAAATAAATAATTAAAAAATAAGCGAAATCCGACAATTAAAGTTGAGGTTTACCTGAAATCCGAAATAAAAACTGACTAGCAACCGCCATATTTGGTTCCTCTCACGTATGCCATACAATTTATTTAACCTTTAATATTTTATTTATTTAGGCGTAGCAACGCACGCCGGGTATTAGCTAGTGTATATATATATATATATATATATATATATATATATATATATATATATATATATATATATTATTGCGTTTTATTGTTATCTCTCTCCACTGCGCTTAATGTTTTTGTTATTAAATGTCCAAGGTTGTCATTTCGACTTTTCTGGTGTTCTCTCACGGCATTGGCGTAATTGTAACCCACTTCTGAGGTTGGGGCGCTTGGAAGGCGGGTTTACGGCTGCTCCGATGATAAGATGGATTATGATGATGATAGTGGTGCGCCAGGAGTGCCCTTAATCCTTATCTTAATCCAAGGCGCATATTAATGATGATTATTATGATGACCATATGATATTCGGGAACCGTTTCCCCTTAAATATTCCCGAAAATTGTCTTACATGTGAGGAAAAAACCCGAAAAAATCTTCACCCAGGAAACTTTTCTCGACTGGGGATCGAATCCGGGCCCGCTGTGTGACAAGGCAGCACGCTACCTAGAGGTCACAGCGGTGGACCTGCCCTTAATGTAAGACACGAATATTCACGCACATTGCAAACGCGGTTTCCATGGAAACAGAAGTTAGAATAAAAAGTTGAATTTTTTTTTTCTAACCTTGCACTAATATAGAAACAACATATATACATTAATTAATATAGACGAATCTTGTAGCACATATTTCCTCCTGAAAGCTTTATAGTAATTTGCTTTGTGTATCCAACCAATTACGTTTAGAGGCCGTATCAAAATTTACATGTTAGCCTTTTAGTCGAAAAGAGCTGCTCCTACCCCCATCTAATTTTGCGCTTGGTATGACGTCACATTCACTCATCTGTTGCCTTTCAAAATTAGCCCAACATTTGCTGTGTCAAAGTGTACCTTACACTTCAAGCCTGAATTATTTTATTAACCTCATCTAATTGTTTTAATATCTGCAGGATAAACTCTCAACTACTGTGCTTTATCAAGGTAAGAACAATAAAGACATAAAGAACACTTTAGTGGTGTAATCTGTTATATACAGAGTGATTCATTCATAGTAATTCTGTCCAAAGGCAGGTCCTTCACTGCAATCATAGCATTTTCATGCTATGCTTGCAGCTTTACAAGGGAATTGTAGGTGTGGTAGCTTCCCGTTGCTTTCCACACCGGTGAAGGATGATGATGATGAAGATAATGATAAGGATGATGATAATGGCCATATGATTTCGGGGACCGATTGCGCCTTAAAGTTTTCCTGACATTTGTCTTACAAGTGAGGAAAAACCCCGATAGAAACCTCACCCAGAAAACCTGCCCCGACCGGAAATCGAACCCGGGCCCGCTGCGTGATATGGCAAAAGCTATTTCGAGACCACAGCGGTATATATATATATATATATATGGTATGATAAGAAAAATAAATGCCTGGACGGGATTCGAACCCGGATCTCCGAGTCTGTACCTCAGCGTGATATCCATTACACTACCAGGCGAATCCAATTCAAACGCTTATTTTTCTTATATATGTATTATATTCTCCATTATTACTAGATGTCGCGAGAACTCGGTCTTCACTGCCATCTAGTAGCTGACTATAACAAGTAAGCAAATTATATATGTATATATATATATATATATATATATCGAAGGTATTTAAACATTTTTTTTAATACGTTCATCAGAAGAGCCTGAATAAGTTTATCCTTCGGAATTCGCTAAAATTAGGCTACGCCAAACATATTGTTGCGCATTGCAGTGCGCAGGGTTCAGATGGAATTTCTTAAAATAAAACCACAGATTTTTGTACAAAATTTCAAGCTTGCTTTATTTGTTTCATTAGAATTCACACATTCTTCACAAAATAATATTTTACTAATAAAGTCTCTTGCTTCACAATTTATTTTATTACTGAATTCTTCCCACATCCTGACGGTGAATGGAAAACAGCATAAGAGTGAGCTACAGGATCTTTGTAGGAGGCATTATGTAACAGCAGGAATTCAGTTTATAATCTGCTATGGGCAGAATATGTGTCACAAATCAGGAAAATCAGATGGAAATAGCCCAGAAGGTAGGCCAAAATGAGTTGTGAAAATAATATAAATCATGATTTGAGGGACGTAAATTTTGCATAAAATGATTGAAAAACATTGCTCAGGATATGTCGAGATCATATGTTCGTCCTTTGATCACGACTGGCCCATACAAGCATCTTCTTATATACTCTACTCCCAAAGGAAGAAAGTCCCAAGAAGGAATGCGGCTGAGCCGAACGTCACGCGACTCTAGGTTGTACTGTACACTTCGAAAACATAGTTTGGCAATGCACTGCTAGCATAATTAAAAAAGTAATACAGTAAAACTTGGCAGTTTCTCTTCTTATAAAGGATTCCCAAATTACAAGCTTGAATTTGCTCACGCAGTATAAAGGTTTTACATGCACGCTTTAAAGACATAACGTATTGACTGAAATACAGACAAAATAGTTTATGTAACACAGCACAGTTTGCACGGCAATACAAAACAATTTTATTACACAAAGCGAGAAGGAACTCTACTACAGGATGATCGAAATGTTTCCCAACTCCCTCGCAGGTTACGTAAGCAGGCAAGGAAAAGCGAGGGATTCCCCGCTGTCACACATAAGCAAGGGTACCCCCACAATACAATGGCACCACAAGAAGGTAAAACGATATAATGCAGAAAGCGTCATATGCAGAATTTTCACGTGTGGTCATTAATACTCTAATTAGAACGTGCTTAAGAATAATTTTGCGTCTTACTGAGGTAAAAATTAACTAACAATACTTTAAAAATAATTCCGCTTCCGCGTTATGTAGGTTTCCGGCTTATACAGGGAGGTTTTACATATAAAATCGTACCGTACTGGAGATTATTTCCGTCTCTAAAATTTCCCTTCTTATAAAGGTTCCGGCTAAGACAGGATTTACTGTATAACATTAAAACTTGTGTGACGTCATACGAGTATAATATTCAAAATAACACTTTCGTTAACAGAAATGTGTACCAACTAATCAAAATTGTTATGAGTAGTATAACGCTTAAACGATATCAACATCATCACTAACCAATGGAATTCGAGGAATTCACCTGTATGAAAACCCAACCTCCCGTTCCGAACTAGACCGTCATCCCCGCGCTGGGATGTATAGTACGCGAGGGTGGGAACATTCTGTGCATTAGTCTCCAATTCTCTCGAATAGAAAGTTCGAGAGTTGATTATTCCAGAATTTAAATATCTGGAATATGCACTCTACGTTGTTTGCTGGCTGCCCACGACCAGAATACAACTCATATTGCCTTATAAGGAACCCTGCTGCCACACGTAAAATTCAAAGACGGTAATTTAAACAACAAATGAACAATGCGTCACAACACATACATAGGATTCCTATCCTCTGAAAGCTTCATTGAAAATCAATGTCTGTGTTCACTCTACAATCCCGGTAGTTTCTGGAACACTCTGTATATAATATGGTACTAAAATTTTCAGGGTGGAATGAAGATAATTATTATTCGCATGTGTAGATGTATTTACGTAACAATAAAGTGGAGTACAATACAAGATGGCGTCTGGTTGATGGAAACTATTTCATTAGCAACTCATTTCCTGCGCCTGTACGTCAGACTTCCTGCATGGAACTAGAGCGATCCGATCTTAGTTCCTCTCAGACACAGAGACGTAACTTTAAATTAATTCGCAAATTGCAACTCATTCGACACACTTGCAAATACGTAACGACTCATTATACTTCGTTAAATATGTGTATCTCCTCGACTCATTTTCTTGGATTTTTAAGTGACAGGGTAAATAATAAGTATTATTATTATTATTATTATTATTATTATTATTATTGTTTTCACCCTACTCATTCAAAAAACCCGAAATGACCAATTTCGGAATTTATCCACAATATAGTAGTTTTCTGTCACCCTCCAGAAATTAATTTTTTCCCTTTGTGGCAGTTCTGAATTTTCTTTAACTGCAAGATACAGATATCGAAGCCAGAATCCACCAAAAGCAATACACTGTGAGAAGCAGATGGACGTCCCTGCGTGAATATAGCGGAGTGGAGTGTGACGGAACTCGGCGACGAGATAGATTTTCAGGGTTATTCTATTTACCAAACCAGGAGTAGTATTACTTCCCTGTAGTTTAAATGATAGATTTCACGCTTGATTTTGGTGCCTTGCAGTTAAAAATTGATTTTTTATACAGACTTTGTACATCACAACGCTTATCTGGGGGAAGGTAAGTTTCGGCGCGCATTCGTTGACAGATCCCTTGTTAGTGTTCAAAATTTAATTCTGTAATGTATGAATGATAAATTTGACACATAGAATGGAGAAGTTTGGAATACCTAAATCTCTTATACATTTTATAAAAAGAATGTATTATTGTAAAGCAAGTATTAAGGTTGGAAATAGAGTATCCTCAGAACTTGCTATAACAAAAGGATTAAGACAAGGATGCGGGATGTCACCAACATCGTTCAAGATGTATTTAGAAGATGTATTAGTGAAATGGAATAGGTCATGTAGGGGAATAGGAATCAACATTAATGGCCATTTACTGCACAATTTATTATTCGCTGATGACCAGATTATAATAGGACAAGATAAAGAAGATATAGAATATTCGATTAGAAAGTTGGTAGATGCATTTGAGGTTGGTGGACTGAAGATAAATTAAATACAGAATATATAATAATAATAATAATAATAATAATAATAATAGCTTTATTTTACCTGGCAGAGTTAAGGCCTTAAGGCCTTGTCTACCACTCAACCAGGTTTAAAAAAATACAAAAGAAAAGTCTTAAATCTAAATTACAATATATATATATAAACGATTACAAGTTATGAATACAATACAATTAATATTTATAATGTATTTTGATTTACTCTAAATTTAACGAATTAAATATATAATATGTACAAGATATATAAAAAACGAGGAAAAGATTAATGACATAGTATAAAATTAAATAAATAGAGAAAAATTAATTATTAGACAACAGGTAACTGTATAAGCGTGACTTAAAGGTGCCAAGTGTGCGGCAACCCCTGATATCTTGAGGAAGGAGATTCCAGGAGCGGGCGGAGGCTACTGTGAAGGAAGTAGAATAGGAGGAAGTGCTATGAAGAGGAATTGTTAGCAGACTGCTATCTTGTGACCTAGTGTCAATATTGTGGTAGGAGGATAAACTTCTCAAATCTGGACGCCAGGTAAGTAGGAATGTAGGAATTCAGAAGCTTGAAAAGTAGCGAAAGAGAGTGCAATTTACGTCTGTCAGTAAGACGGAGCCAAGAGAGGTTATTAAAGTGTTCGGAAATATGGTCATAACGGCGGATATTGAAAATGAATCGAACGCAAAGCATTATGAACACGCTGCAGTCTCTGCGACAAGGCATAGTTTAGATCATTATATATAATGTCACAATAATCGAAGTGTGGTAACACAAGATTCTGCACTAGGATTTGTTTTAACGAAACTGGGAGAAAATTCTTTAAACGTCTAAGATAATGTAAGATGGAGAAAGTCTTTATGGTAATCTGAGGAAATTCAGAAGACCTACAAATAAATAATATGATAATTAAACGTGTTGAAGAATTTAAATATCTCCGATCTATAATAGATAAATCTGGTACTTGTGAAAAATATATTATTAACAGAGTAAATTGTGCAAGGAAGGTGATTAGATCCCTGAATGGTTTTTATGGAATAGAAATTTGACCAGAAAAAAAAAGGGATTATACAGACAATAATACAAAGTATACTCACATATGGATCAGAAAGCTGGACAATAAATGAAAGGATGCAGTAAAGAATCTTGGCGACAGAAATGGATGGATTACGGAGAAGTATGAGAATATCCAGACTACAACATATTCGAAATACATATATCAGACAAGAAATGGATGCACAAGAAACTGTTATCGATAGGATAACAAAGAGAGCTCTACAGTGGTATGGACATGTACAACGGATGTCGGAAGACCAGTGGCCTAAACAGGTGTTGGATTGGATGGTACCAGGCAGAAGGAAGAGGGGGAGAAGTAGAAGAGCATTGTATGAGGGAATATATGATGCCATGATGAAGAGGGGTATGGAAGATGGTCAATGGGAAGATAGGAATCTCTGGAAAACAGGAATCAAAAGGCAAACTGCTGTAAAGTGGAAAACCTGTATTTAAGTAAGTAATAATGTGTGAACGTTACATTTTACACATATCATCATCATCATCATCATCATCATCATCATGAAGAAATTCGTTTTAGGCCATGTGGCCTGTACAGTAAACCTAGCGAGGATGGTCTTGATCTTTCCGCCAATGTTTTGGTCTTCCTTGGTCCCTATGTCCAGTTGGGGTATATTGGAATGCCAATTTTGGAAGTCTATTTCTTGCCATTCTCCTCAGATGATTTTTCCATTCTTGTTGGTATCTTTGTATATCTTCATTTAAACTTGTTACTCCAAGTTTTCCTCTGATAATAGTGTTCCTTTGGTGATCCAGTCTATTAACTCCTAACAATAAGAAGCGAATTTGGCTTACTTGAAGTTTATGAGAGTTTCTTTTATTTAAAATCCAAATTTCACTTCCGTATTTTAGAGCAGGTTTTGATGTGATGTTATGTAATCTTAGTTTTTTATCTGTCCTCATCTGTTTACTAAAATGTCTTCGTATTACCCCATTCATTTTATTATATTTTTTTTGTAATTTTGAATCAGTGTCACTCTTATACTCTGCAAATACACTTCCTAAGCAAGAGAAATCTGACACTTGCCATTATTTCGGAAACAAAAAAGAAGAACAAAGGATCAGAAGAATTAGGAAAATATGTAATGATTTATTCTGGAGTTCCAGCAGAGAACTGGGCATCATTAGGAGTCGCAATTTTAATAAGGAAAAATTTTACACATGTAAATATATTATATAAGGGAAATGGAAAGTTAAAGACAAATGAGGGAAATTTTGAGGAAGTGGCTGAATTCAAATACCTAGGAACAATAATCACAAATATAAATTATATGAAAAGACAAATTAAACATAGGTTAAATTCTGAAAATACGTGCTATTATGTATTACAGGGACTCTTGTCCCAACTTCTCTCAAAAACATTATAAACTGAAATATATAAAACTGTTATTCTCCCAGTTATATTATATGGATGCGAAACATTGACTCTTACTTTAAGAGAGGAGAAAAGATTTCGAGTATTTGAGAATAAAGTTCTAGCGATATTTTTGGGCCAAAGAGAGATGAACTGACAGGCGATTGGAGAAGACTGCATAAGAGTGAGCTAAATGATCCTTATAGGAAACCAGTTATAATAAGAACAGTTAAGTCTCATAGACTGCGATGGACAGGACATGTGGCACAAATGGGTAATGAAAGACGTGCATGGAAGCTTGTCGTAGGATAACCAGAGGGAAAACGCCCAGTTGGTAGACCAAGAATGAGGTGGGAAAATAACATTAACTATGATTTGAGGGCATGTGGCACGAATGGGGAATGAAAGACGTTAATGGAAGCTTCTTGTATGACAACTAGAGGGAAAACGCCCAGTTGGTAGACCAAGAATGAGGTGGGAGAATAACATTAACTACGATTTGAGGGAAGTTAAATAGGGGATGATTGGAAAACAGTACCTCAGGATAGGGATGTATGGAGATTTTATGACCGTGCGGCCATGAACCTACGGGTTCGATAGTGCCACTGAGTAAGTTATGTGTTAAAATTTTGGTTTGGAAAATATTCTTCTTCTTCGTCACGATTTAGGCTTATTTACTAGCCTGTTCCGGCTCCAAATTGCTGCTGTTTCTATCTTTTCTTTGGTCTTCCCAAACTTCTTCTTCCTCGTGACGAATAGTTGTATGCTGCTTTTGGTATTTTATTCTCAGTCATCCTTGCTAACTGTTCTCTCCGGTTTTTTCTATATTTCACTATTGTTATGTTTAATTCCTCTACTTCTAGTTGTCTTATTTCTGTGTTGTGTTTTCTTTTTGTCTGTTCTTTGATATCCTGCTATTGGTCTGAAGAATTTCAATTCAGCAGCTTGTATTCTGGCAGATTGTTGTGTTGTCACTGTCCATGTTTCGGATCCATAAGTAATAACAGGCACTACCATTGTCTTGTATAATTTAATTATAGAGTATTTTCTGACTTTATTTTTCAAAGTTACTTTTTAGTGTTCCTGTTATATAACTAAACTTATTTGGTTTGTTATTTATATCTGTTTCCATTGTGTATGATATTTCGCAAATTGGAAGTTATATCTTACCTTCTTCTTCATCTTCGCTTCACGTACTAGGAAAATTGCCTATTCGGCCTCACAGTTGTTCTGTCCATCTTTTCACTGGCCTTCCTACATTCCTTGAACCTCTTGGCTTGTAGTAAATGCTGCTTTTGGTAATCTTGTTACATTCATTCTTTCTACATGTCTAAGATATTTTCTCTATATTCTTTTATTTTGTCATTCAATTAATATATATTTAGCTCTGTTCTTACATCTTCATTCTTTATCCATTTTCATTCTTTATCCGATCCATTCTTGTGCAGCCTTTAGTTCTTCTAAGGAAGTTCGTTATATTTTACCACTATTGAAATATTAATATTTTAAACGTAAGTGTTTTATTCTTCCACCATAAGGTAGTTGTTACCTTATAGAATTGCAGTTCATATTTGTTTATATATTAATTTACTTACTTTTTCATGCATTTATGTCATTGAAACTGAGGCAAGTGCACAGTGGTATGAGGTGTCCATTAACAATGGATCTGTTTAATTGACTTGAAGTGGCAAGAGGGGGGGGGCATAATAGAAGCAGGTTGATGATATGTCTGTTTTTAATGTGATGGAGAGGGTAACGCGCATGACAGCACGGCCAGCGCTCCTCTTGAAGCTGTTGATATCGCGCGTTTTTGGAGTACCTCTTCACTCCCGTCCAGTTGGCTCCCAGATTAAATTTAATTTAACATTATCACACCTACTCTTTTCACTTGTTTTACAGTGAGAGAATTTCATTAAAAATATCACATTGTCTATAGGATATATTTTTCTCTAATTCATGCGTAGTGTTTTGTTCAAATGGCTTTTTTCGTTACTAGTAGTAGGACTTTATTAGACTAAAAGTAAGAATCATACAATGTTATTTACAAATATGGGTCGCACGGGCAGTAAGCCGTACGTGCTGTTGACAGTCCGTTACAATAACGTAATAATTGGTACTAGTGTAAAGAAAAACAATAAATAATAGTTTTAAAAAACTAAAAGAACACGCTTTATTAGAAAACTAAAAAATGAAAAATAATTTTATTTTCCAACACGCTTGGGATAAAAGAAAGTGGTCAACAAAAAATCAACTCCAACACATATAGAATAAAATTAGAGTTATCAACAAAAAGAAAATAATTTTACCATCAAAAGCGTGGGGTGCTCTATATCAATTAATATATTTGATAATAAACAGATATTGGTAAAAGTAAAGTCTCTAAGAAGAAAATGTAAAAATCATAAAAAGCACCCCACGCTTTTGATGGTAAAATTATTTTCTTTTTGTTGATAACTCTAGTTTTATTCTAGATGTGTTGGAGATGAGTTTTTTGTTGACCACTTTAAATTTATCCCAAGCGTGTTGGAAATTAAAATTATTTTTCATTTTTTAGTTCGGTTTTCTGATAAAGCGTGCTGTTTTAGTTTTTTAAAACTATTATTTATTTTTTATTTTTTAGTTTTAATATTTTACAGAATAAGATAAAAATGTAAATATCTTTAAATTCGATACTATTGTAGTATGAGCTAAAAGTAATACTCTTCTATAAAAAAAAACCCTCCCAGCCGGAATTGAACCAGAGATGTATGGATTACTGAAATTATATACCACTAAGAGTTCACTGCTCTACCAACTGAGCTCTTACAACGATTGACTAAAAACTCGACAAGTCCGCAACCTATTATACCAGTTTTCATTTTTTTTTTATTTTCGGATGATTCTGGCCAGGATTTTAGAAACAAAATATGAAATTATTGTATTGTCATGAGTCCTCTACACGTATACAAAGTTTCAAGTCGATTCAATGTTTCTACGTGAGTGAAAATGGCGTTGAAAGATTCCGTTACATTGATACAAATACACTTTTTTTTATTTTCTGATGATTATGGCCAGGATTTTAGAAAATAAATATGAAATTATTGTATTGTCACGGGTCCTCTACAGGTATACAAAGTTTCAAGTCGATCCAATGTTTCTAAGTGGGTGAAAATCGCGTTGAAAGATTACGTTACATAGATAGATAGATACAGATCAAGCTAATATAAACCGTGTAAAAAGAAAACAATAACATTACAAGTACATAAAGAAAACACAATAATGTTACAATTACATAATATTACAAAAAACATTGTACATTAATTAACTTATGTATAATTATTAAGAATTAATGGTATTGCATTTTGATAACATGTATTTATTCATGAATGAGTATTGTTCTTATTTACCGCGTTTTGTCCAGAAATTTACCCAAATTTATCAAATTTTCTGGATTTACTATTAACTCGTAGCAGCCAATCTTTTACGATTTGAATTTAGAAATCTTTCTGGTAAAATCTGACGTATCCAATATTATAAATCGTTACATTTTCCTAATATATGTATCTCGTCTTCCAAGCTCCCGCACAGTGGACATATTCGCTAATTTTTAGACATTTCCATGCCCCTAGCCTAAACCAAGCAAGCCCTGATATCTCTTTAAATCCTAGGTTGAGTATATAAGATTATTTTCCCCAAACGTGTTTTAGATCTCTTTGTAAAAACAGTGAGCGTTTTCCTGTACATTCAGCGAAAATATCTTGTTGGTTTATATCTAAGTATCTCCTCCGTATTTTTCTCCACACATTCTTGCGATTTTCAGTCCCTTTTTCCCATATCCAACCCATCCCAACCTTTTGGAGTTCTCTCCTAACCTCGTCTGCCCTAAATTTCACGTCTATGTTCCTAATTTGGTGGTCGTAACAAATTGCTCTGAGTATTGTTTGTTCACCTTAGATTACCCGCAACCAGTATTTGAGTACACGAATTTTGCAGTTTAAGTTGTCCTGGAATGACCCAAATTCATATAAAATTCCTTTTTTCGTCACTAAATCACTGGTGCTATCGAAATCCAGGTTTCCATATGTTCCTAACCTGAGCTAGTATTTTCTCATAATTCTCATAAGTAATGCCACGAGTGATTTCCAATTTATCTAGAGAATTTGGAAAACAAGAGTGGCATTTGTTAGGACTATTTAACGAATAAAATTAAGCTCTTTACTAAAAAATAATTATTTGAATATAGTTACCGGTGAATTAAAATATTTATATAGTTAATGTAAGCGACGATGTTTGAAAAAAAAAAAATTAGAAATGTGAGGTTATGTATATTCACTGCAACTCGATCATAATATTTATTGCCAAATATGATCGCAATATTTTAAGAATGCACTCTAGTGGAGAAATAATGAACACATCAAACTATTATCAACATTATAGGTTAATCATTCATATTTTGAATAAACAACTCAGTAAAATCACTGAATCTATTCATTATTTGCTATATTCAATGTATTTGTTGGAGAAAAATAATGGTCTAACCTGTTTAGAATATTAGAAAAGGAGGAGCTTTCTTTATCACAAAAGCAGGAGCTGATAAAGTGAAATCGATAAAGAGCGAGGTGAAACACGACTGTCATTGGTTGTAAAACAGAATTCATTGAAACGTGATTGGTCATTGAATACCATTTGTGGCTTGAGTTAAATGGTCGTTACAAAGTCATTGTTAATACCTAACTCCAGGTAACGGAATCGCAGATAATAACTTTCCATATGTTCCTAACCTGAGCTAGTATTTTCTCATAATTCTCTATGTAATTGGCCTCCCTCTGACCATCCATAAAACCATTCTTCCATCTCACATTTGGTCTTCATATTATATAGCTGCTTTTTCATGGCGAATGTGGATAAAGATGATTACACAAAAAAAGTAGTACTCGTACAGCACTAAGGGTAAATTACGCTGAATAAATACCAATTTGTCTGTATTAACCCATTCGCCTCAGAAGACGAGGTACACTCGCTTAACTCTGCCTGTTACATATTTCGCAATATTTTGTACATTCCTTCGCAGGGTAATCTTTAGTTAACATTTATGAATAGTAGAGGAATGTGTTTTGGCCTTCACCCTCATTGAGATCTCGATTACCGTTATATTTTGTTCGTTTTGAATGTCTGAAAACAGACTATATAATTTACGGTGGTTTAAATTCGATTTCTGGGGAAATCGATTGAGCGTTTAAACCTGAAGCGAATGGGTTAAGAGACAACAAACGTTTTGCTTGTATTCGTTCACAAGGCCAGCTTCAGAAAAAAGCTCGTTACAATGTGCCAATCAGCTTCAAGGTTGGCAAGATATCCGGTATCCGCTCAAACATCTATCCGTTTCGTCACCAGTAGAATCAATTCGTAAGTTGAGAGAAAGAAGACAAAAATGAACCATTAAAAAATCAAAAACATCGAGTCCAATCACAAACTGCACAATATTGCCAACCTAAAATGTACATTGAATCACAAGAGTAGACCTAGAATAGTGTGGAGTTAAGAGTGAGGAAAATTTCTTCTCGATGGGTGCAACACCACTTGTCAGAAGGGCATAAACGCACTAAGGTGGAATTGTGCAGATATTTGCTGGCGAGATTCAACGACGGGGACTCCCGCAGGGTGTCAGACATAGTGACAGGTGACGAAACTTGGATCTGCCAGTATAATCATAAAACGAAGCACCAATCATTGGTATGGATCTTCCCAGTGAGCAGCCTCTGACAGAAGTCAAAAGGCCTAGGAGTATGGGGAAGAAAATGGCGGCCACTTTCTTCTTGGCAAGTGGCCATTTGGCTACAGTTGTGCTAGAGGATCAGAGGACAGTTACTACTAAATGGTATGCAGAAGTCTCTCTCCCCAAAGTCTTCTGAAAGATCCAGGAGAAGCGGCCAAAGACCGGACTGCGGAGAATTCTGCTCCACCTCTTTGCACACAGCCAATGCAACAATTAGGTTTCTGGAAAAGACGCCGCTGAAATTAATGTCTCATTGAGCCTACAGTCTGGAACTAGCCCCGTGCGACTATTTCCTGTTCCCCGAACGTGAAGAACTGCATGCGCGGGCACCAATTTCCTAGCCCAGAAGATGCTATTGGAGGAGCTTAGTGCAAAGTCTGAGATGAAGTGGCGTGGCTGCTTCCAGAAGTGGTTCCAGAGGATGCAACGGTGTATAGAATGTGCTGGAGAGTTGTTTGAAAATATATGATAGGTATGGAAACTCTATCATGGACCATTGTTGCACATCTCAAAACTTGTCTAGTGACCTACTCTCCGCATGAACCATATGATATTTGAGCTCATCCCTCTTGTAGGAGGCCCTTGCCCTTCGTGGGACACAGTGACTCATTCATTCATTCAGTACCAATTCACCTCTCGTTTCCCCAAGTACAACAATGACTTCACAGACCCGCTAGTTTAGAGAGTGCGCGAGCTGTACTAATAAAGTATTTTCTTTCTTTCAGGTAAGTGTTGAAACTGATGCAGCAGACCAGTACCTAGTGACGTAAGTGCAATGCGAGACGCAGGTATGTTCATTTATTAAATATCCTATGCTTATGAGAAGCAACGCACAGTATTATGATCTCAGTTTGGTTCAAGTCCCATAGGAATACAAATTAATAAGGAAATGTATATGAAGATGCACAAAGAAATTAAACATAGGCTCAATTCTGGAAATGCGTGCTATTATGCATTGCAGAGACTCTTGATGTCCCAACTCCTTTCAAAAAACGTTAAACTGAAAATATATAAAAGTATTATTCTACCAGTTATGTTATATGGATGCGAAACATGGACTCTTACTTTAAGGGAGGAAAGGAGATTACGAGTATTTGAGAATAAACTTCTTAGGAAAATGTTTGGACAAAGATAGATGAACAGACAGGTGAATGGAGGAGACTACATAACAATGAACTACATGGTCTTTATAGGAAGCCAGATATAATAAGAACAGTTAAGTCTCGTAGACTGCAATGGGCAGGACATGTTGCGCGTATGGGGAATGAAAGACGTGCATGGAAACTTCTTGTAGGAAAGCCAGAAGGAAAACGCCCAGTTGGTAGACCAAGAATGAGGTGGGAGAACAACATTAACTATGATTTCAGGGTAGTAGATTATACAGGGAATCATTGGAAAGCATTAGCTCAGGATAGGGATGTATGGAGAGCTCATGTCCGCGCGGCCATAAACCTACGGTTTCGATAGTGCCAGTGAGTAAGTAAGTATATGAATCGTATAATGAATGCAGACGATCTGGTAATTATACAGAAGTCAGATGATGATTTACAAAGTGTCATTTACATGTTGAATCAATTAGGACTCTATTATAATCTCAAAGTCCCAACTTCAAAAACTGAAATTATGGCTTTTCAGAGCAAAGTGTCAGTCAGAGCAAATATAATAATCAATAATGAAATAATAGAACATATAGCACACTTTAACTATCTTGGTTCAGATATAACATACAGCTACGAATGGGATATACATAATAAATTAAACCGATATCAAATGATGTGTGGCACCATAAGAAGAACCCTCCGAAAGACTCGAAGAGAAACTCAGCCCAGGTTTTATAAAATTATGGCTGTTCCTGTTATTTTATATGGATCTGTATCTTGGGTACTTAAAAAAAAGATATCTCACACATTCAAGCCACTGAAATGAAATTTTTAAGGTCCGTAAAAGGATGTACACGCATGGATAGATTACCAATGAATCAATAAGAAATGAACTGGAGATATTTTCAATAGTTGATAAACTAGACGAGCACAAATACCAATGGAAATGACATTTAGACAGAATGGACAATACAAGATTACCAAAAAAGATCAACACCTATCTACAAACCGCATGGAAAAAGATCTTTGGGAAGGCCAAGGAAACGGTGAACTTGAGATCGGAACAGGTCGCATTGACCTAATTCTGAAAAGGAAGAAGAATAAATAGTTTGGTTCGTCTTCCAGGCTAAACGGCCGAGGTCCGGTTTTTCCTAAGCTCCACGTTTCGTCTCACTACTGCGGTAGACCTCATCAGGAGATTCTGCGTGCTCTCTGTGAACTCCTCAACAGTCGGTTGATGAGATATACTGCAGCAGTAGACGAAACAGCGAGTTTAGGAAAAACAGAACCACGGCATTCAGCCTGAAAGACGAACCAAATAGGGAGCAAGACGCCGGCCATGAAAGCCTACAGTTATGCACAATATAATTTTTTCTTTCCCTCCATGGTACCTTTAACTTGTCGTGGTGGAGTGGCTTGCGTGATTAAATGATCCCGAGAGCTATGCCGGCGGCAGCATAGCTGCCGATAGGGTTACCCATGTCGGTCTGGTAGAAAGTGATAAGCCAGACGAAAAAAAGTACCTTGGTCGAAAGAGTGACGATCTTTCACTGTAAAAATACAACCGTCAAAAAATGCGGACTTGGGTTCAACTGGGGTAAAATTTTCAAATAGTCCGTCATTCGGTTCTCCGGGCGAGGACTACCTCAGGGAACCCATGCCAAAGGCTCTAATATAGGGATATGTTCCTAGGAACATGGAAAGTTAGGACACTATACTATTATTGTACCAGTTATGTTATATGAATGCAAAACATGGACCCTTACTTTAAGGGAGGAAAGGAGATTACGAGTATTTGAGAATAAAGTTCTTAGGAAAATTTTTGGATCAAAGAGAGATGAACAGACAGGTGAATGGAGAAGACTACATAACAATGAACTACATGGTCTTTACAGGAAGCCAGATATAATGAGAACAGTTAAGTCTCGTAGACTGCGATGGGCAGGACATGTGGTTCGAATGGTAAAGAAAGACGTGCATGGAAGCTTTCTTGTAGGAAAAACAGAGGGAAACGCCGAGTTGGTAGACCAAGAATGAGGTGGAAGAATAACATTAATTATGATTTGAGGGAAGTAGATAATACAGGGGCTCAGGATAGGGGTATATGGATAGCTTATGTCCGCTCGGGCATGTGCCTACTGGATCGATATTGTTAATGAGTTATTATTATTATTATTATTATTATTATTATTATTATTATTATTATTATTATTAATAACGAACTAATTCACTGGCACTATCGAACCCATAGGTTCATGGCCGCGCGGACATAAGTTCTCCATACATCCCTATCCTGAACCAATGTTTTCCAATCATCCCCTGTATAATCTACTTCCCTCAAATCATAGTTATGTTGTTGTCCCACCTCATTCTTGGTCTACCAACTGGGCGTTTTCCCTCTGGCTTTCCTACAAGAAGCTTCCATGCACTTCTTTCATTCCCCATTCGTCCCACATGTCCTGCCTATCGCAGTCTACGAGACTTAACTTTTCTTATTATATCTGGCTTCCTATAAATACCATGTAATTCACTGTTATGCAGTCTTGTCCATTCATCTGTTTGTTCATCTCTCTTTGGTCCAAAAATTTTCCTTAGTACTTTATTCTCAAATACTCGTAATCTCCTTTCCTCCCTTAAAGTAAGAGTCCATTATTTATTTTTTTTTTTGTGTTTTTGATTGCGGATGAACCCATGTAGGGACTACGCAAAGTACTTAGAGGCTTTTTCGTTGAGCCCAAATTTCTTTCATTCTTTTGCTATGAGCTTTTTTTCTATCATCTGTCCAAGTTGTTCCAGTTGTTTTTCTTCGGTTTATCCTCTTGGCCAACTTGCCATTTATTCGCCTTAATTCTAAATATATCTCTGTTTGGGATATCTTCTTTAATAATTCCTGCCAATTTTAAGTCCTTTTTGACTTCATCAATCCACTTCATAGTATCCACTAGAGTTTTACTTCTGTTTTCGTAGAATTCCATTATCTGTTTTGTAAGCCTATTTGAATTCATTCGTTTAATATGGCCATAAAATTTTAACCTTCGTTTTCTGATATCACTATGAATGTCTGTATATATATTTTATTTCCTTTTTACTTCTGAGTCTAAATGCTTCACTTATGACTTGTGGACCTAAAACTTTTCTTATAATTTTGCATCCTTTTTTCACTATATTTTCGATATATTTTTTTCTTTTCAAAATTAATGTTTCTGCTCCATAGAGCACTCTGGTTTAATCACAGTGTTATAGTGTCGTAATTTTGTATGTAAGTATATTATTATTATTATTATTATTATTATTATTATTATTAATATTATTATTATTATTATTATTATTATTATTATTATTATTATTATTATTATTATTATTGACATCAGATATTACATTTTATAAGTTAAATGTATAGTTCGTATTTATTTAGAGATCATTAAAATTATTTATTTAGAAATTATTAAAAAATTGAAAATTTAATTGAAACAAACTCTAATTCCCAGGCCATAAATTCACAATATAAATAGTATTTAAAAAAAGGTTACATTTTTATATACAATTGAACTAATTAGTAATATTCATGTTTTATATTTTTAATTGAATGATGTTATTAAGTAACAGTGATTATAGCTGGAACTATTTTAATTCATTATTTATATCACAAAAATGGCATTAAAATTAATAGATTTTTAAAAGTTGATATTTATCGAGTCAATAATTGCTTTTATAATTGAACAGGAAACAAATGAAGCCTCTACGAGTTGATTAACTTGTTTTAAATGTTACGGGAAACAGGAAATAATTTGCTAATCGCTGTGATTGCTAAAGGTCACCGCGTTATTTGTGAATAACAGTAAGAACAATGAAGTGATTGAATGCTTTTTATAACCGCGGGAATTCTTAGAGAACTAAAGCTTCTTTCTTTTGTTTGTATTTCTTTTTTTTTTACATTTATTTACGTCATTCCAACGCTAATCAACAATTAAAATAACTGTTCCGGTATTCGCGGCTAAAATGTCTTTATTCGCGGATCCAGTCGGTATATTTGAAGGATTAGTGTAATTTCTTAGCTATCACCATTTTTTTTTCAACTTCTTGCTACTCTCCTCAAGAAATCCATTTCAATAGACGTAAGTTTTTGTATATAATAATAATAATAATAATCATCAATCATAATCATAACAACAATTAGAATAATAGTAATAATAATAATTGTATTGTAAGCCCATGTTTTCGCTTTACAGAAATTTAGGAGCTCTCCCCCTACAGGGAAGAATTTGAACCATACTAATTTAGTTACACTTGTTTTCGTATAGATGTCATTTTGAGTGGTCCGTGGTCAACGTTCCGCCTCATACTGACATCTAGGAAACCAAGGTAGTACTAGGACGGGAAAATTGGTAAATTTTACTTAGAGGCCTTTTCATTCAGGCTTAAGGATCTTTTACGAGCCTGAAAATGTTCAGACTCGGGACCCACGGCTTAAAGTCCCTCCCGGAGGACTTGCTCATTGGATTTTTCCATCCTAAAAAAATCTATCGACCCCGGCCGGGTTTGAACCCGCGACCCTCAGCAAAGAGCATAACCACTAGTACACCGCTAATAATAATAATAATAATAATAATAATAATAATAATAATAATATAATAATAATAATAATAATAATAATAATAATAAAGTAAAGTGATCCCACAACAGACCCGGAGGCCCTTGGGGTAGTAAGAGGTTAAGACTCCCACCTTTCCTAGGCAATCGGCACTTTGTCAGCCGGGTTGTCAGCCCTGCGTGACGGCCGCCTTTACCCCCAGAACAAGCATCTGGTACTCATTTCCGTTAGAGGCTGAGTCGACCCCAGGGCCATAGTGCCGCCAGAGGGTTTGGGTCAGTTTAAAAATCCTGACCCCAACGGGACTTGAACCCTCGACCCTCCGGCTTGTAGCTCAGTGCATAATAATAATAATAATAATAATAATAATAATAATAATAAATACCATAGGACATGGAGGTGTTGAACACCCATTTACTAGATGGGAAGATTCATGGAATCACACTTGATGTGAAAACAGGTCAAAAGGCCTAATTTCATGAAATACTAAATTCGAAATAATTACATATCTGCTATTGCAATTGTTCTTTGCGAGGCTGTTAAAATGCTCTTTTCGGTTCCAGCAATAAATTCCACCCGAATTTTGGCTTTCGTGACTATTGAAAACTAGTAAAAAAACTTCAGATTGGTTTTTACTTGGATTGTAACCCGAAACCTTCAGAATAAGAACATCTATAGCCATTGCTTGAGCCAAGTCGTTGTAGAAGATAATTCTCTAACAAGTGTTTTGAAGAAAACTTTGTGTCGGGACAAAACAAGCTAAAGAAAGTTGGAAGGACGAATTAGTCATCTGTTATCAGAGACACACGGGATGGGTTAATACGTCATCGCCTGGCTTATCTCCACGCACTGCGCAGTGTTTTGTCAACGTCTCGCCAGCTCATGTTAACAAGTTGCCATTATTCATACTTCAACAGCTGCAATTATTTACCGAACAGTGCCATCTATTATCACGATATTAAATTAATAATGTATTCTGAAGAGCGCGTGCTAGATTAAAACAATAAAACTCATCTGTGGGAGCTAACAAGTTCTTAAATACGTTAAATAAATCATCTCATCGTACTGATTAAAACCTACTGAGTGACATCAAATATTTTAGTAAATTTCAAATATTTTGAGTATGCTGATTGGTTAAACAGTATTAATGGTGCTTTGACAAGAACATTATTTTCCCCAACTGTGTTTAACCGAATAAAGTGCAAATACGTGGAACCAAATTTTGTCTTCTTCTTCTTCTTCCTTTCCAGGATTAGGTCAATGCGACCTGTTCCGGTCTCAAGTCCATCGTTTCCTTGGCCGCCCCAAAAATCTTTTTCCATGTGGTTTGTAGGCGTTGATCTTTTTTGGGTAATCTTGTATTGTCCATTCTGTCTAAATGTTCTTTCCATCGGTATTTGTGCTCGTCTAGTTTATCGAGTATTGAAAATATCTCCAGTTCATTTCCTATTGATTCATTGTGTAATCTATCCATGCGTGTACATCCTTTTACGGATCTTAGAAATTTCATTTCAGTGGCTTGAATGAGTGAGATATCTTTTTTGTAAGTACCCAAGATTCAGATCCATATAAAAGAACAGGAACAGCCATGATTTTATAAAACATGAGCTGAGTTTCTCTTCGAGTCTTTCGGAGGGTTCTTCTTATGGTGTCACACATCATTTGATATCGGTTTAATTTATTATGTATATCCCAATCATAGCTATATGTTATATCTGAACCAAGATAGTTAAAGTGTGCTATCTGTTCTATTATTTCATTATTGATAACCATTTTTGCTCTGACTGGCACTTTGTCCTGAAAAGCCACAATTTTAGTTTTTGAAGTTGAGACTTTGAGATTATAATAGAGTCCTAATTGATTCAACATGTAAATGGCTCTTTGTAAATCATCCTCTGACTTCTGTATAATTACCAGATCGTCTGCATACATTAAAATATTCATATACATTTCCTTATTAATTTGTATTCGTGTGGGACTTGATTTTTTCCATTTTCGTATAATCTCGTCGAAATATACATTAAACAATGTAGGTGATAATGTTCACCTTGTCGAAGTCTTTGATTTATTAAAATTTCTTCACTAGATAATTATTTAAATTAAGGATAATTTTCGTTCCATTATAAAGACTTTTTATTCCTTCTATAAGTTGAGCCGGGTACCCTCTTGCCTTCATTATTTCCCACAATTTTCTTCTTATCACCTTATCAATGGTTTTTTTCAAGATCTACGAAAACTAAATATGTGGGTAAGTTGAATTCTCGTCTCTTTTCTATTGTCTGTCTCATAGTGAATATATTGTCAGGGCAGGACCTTCCTTGTCTAAAACCGTTCTGTTCTTCTAAAAGCAATGCATCTGCTATTGGTTTTAATCTATTAGGTAATGTCCCTGCATATATTTTATATACAGAGTTCAAAATACTGATTCCTCTATAATTATTTGTTTTATTTCTATCTCTTTTTTTAAAAATCGATAGACCAAATTTTGTATTAACACAATTTATGACTGGACATGGTAAATTTGGACATTATTCGGAACGATTTAAAATAGGTAGTAGTAGGACTTTATTAGACAAAAAAGTAAGATATTTACAATATTATTTACAAATATGGGTCGCACGGGCAGTAAGCCGTACGTGCTGTTGACAGTCCGTTACAATAAAGTAATAATTGGTACTAGTGTAAAGAAAAATAAACAAAACAGCAATAACATTACAATTACATAAAGAAAACACAGATACCTGTATTTGCAAAACCTCCAAACAGACTATCTCACATCTGTTATTTTTAATGTCCCACATTTGATCCCCAAAGACATGAGTTTATAAAAAAATTAGGTTATTGCCATAATAGATTTCAACTGCCTTTGTCAAATATTTTATGTAAGAAGTGTTGCTATAGAAAGCTGTGTGACTTTATCCATCTTATTTTTAAGAGACTTTGAGTTAGTTTTTACTTGGGTTTGTTAATTTATTTATTTATTTGTTCATATTACGTTATTATGTAACGATAGAAGTTAACCACACTCTAAATTACTATAAATAATTAATTGTATTGTAACTAAAACCCTGACATACCGGGTGGTGAAATAGGGTTCATATTATTGGAGATTCAATAAAAAAATCCGGTGAAACTATGGGAGATGATGACCTATATAAATTCGAACAAAAAAAACCGAAACGCCCGTCACGTTAGAATTGCGTAAACTAATTTTCTTCAGAAAGGTCTGTATGAACTTAACAAAATTACAGAAGAATATGGATTGAAGACATCTACAGAAAAAACAAAAATTATGGCATTTCAAGGTGTAGATCCTGTCAGAAGTAAATTGTACTTTACAATAACATTTTGGAGCAGGTGAATAATTTTACATATCTAGGATGCAATATCTCATATGAAGAAGAAAATACGTAAATGCAAAAATATCTAAATTTTTAAGAATTTTAGGGTTAATAAATTCTATCTTCAAGCCACAGTTAGTCCAAAAGCATTCAAGATTAAAAGTGTATAAAACACTGGCTCTTCCAACTCTTTTGTATGGTAGCGAAGTATGGACGTTGAAACAAAAGGATATACAGAGACTTAGATCTGCTGATATGAGATACCTTCGGAGGACTGCAAATTGCTGCTGTTTCCATCTTTTCTTTGGTCTTCCCAAACTTCTTCTTCCTCTTGGTGAATAGTTGTATGCTGATTTTGGTATTCTATTCTCAGTCATCCTTGCCAAGTGTTCTCTCCAGTTTGCTCTGTATTTCAATATTGTTGTGTTTAATCCCTCTACTTTTATTTGCTGTGTTTTTTGTCTGTTCATTGATATCCTACTATTGGTCTGAGGAATTTCATTTCAGCAGCTTGGATTTTGGCAGATTGTTGTATTGTCCATGTTTCGGATCCATAAGTAATAATACACACTGCCATTGTCTTGTATAATTTCATTATAGAGTCTTTTCTGGCTTTATTTTTCATAAGTAATGCCACGAGTGATTTCCAAATTATCGATAAATTCACGACTCACGAAGTGAGGAGTGAATTTATCTACAGAATTTGGAAATCAAGAGTGGCATTTGTTAGGACTATTTAACGAATAAAATTAGGCTGTTTACTCACAAATCATTATTTAACTGTAGTTATTTCAAAATATTTATATATTTAATGCAAACGGCGATGTTTGAAAACAAATGAGAAACGATAGGTACGCTTCATTTGCTTCTTTTGTTTATCACTGCAACCAGATCATACTATTTATTGCCAAAGGAACGCAATATTGTAAGAATGCTCTCTAGTGGAGAAAAAATGAAACATCAATCTGTATATTAATTCATTTCTGATGTCGTATGATGTAAATATTACAATTATATTTTTCTGGATTATTACCTGGGAAAAAATACATTTAAGAAAGTCAAACAGTGGTTTCTTTTTTTGGTGGTATAATAAATTGCTACAAATGTTGACATCTATGCACTATATATACAATCTGGTAGCCGTATTTCTTATAGGCTCAGTCACTGCAAAATAACGGTCAGACCTGTTCAGAATATTAAAAAGGAGGAGCTTTGTTTAATATATGGTAATTATAACACTGATAAATATTTCGTGAAACACGACTCTGATTGGTTGTAAAACAGAAATCATTGAAACGTGATTGGTCATTGACTCCCATTTGGGGCATGAGTTAAATAGTCAAAGTAAACTAATTGTATAACAAATAACGTTCTCAGAAAAAATACTGGACCAAAGAGAGATGAACAGAGAGGCAATGAGCTACAAGGAAATCTGATATAATAACAACAGTTAAGTATTTTAGACTACGATGGGTAGGACATGTGGCATGAATAGGGAATGAAAGACGCTCACAGCAGCGTCTTGTAGGAAAACCATAGGGAAAACGCCCAGTTGGTAGACCAAGAAGTCGGAGAATAACACGAAGAATAACCATGATTTGAGGGAAGTATATTATACAGGGGATGATTAGAAAACATCTCAGGATAAGGATGTATGGAGAGCTTATGTCCGCGCGGCCATGAACCAATGAGTTCGATAATGTGAGTGACTTAGTTACACTGCGATGGCCGAAAATGTTGACGAATGGAAAATGAAAGAAAGCTACGGAATCTCTTTCAGGAAAACCAGTAGGACAGCAGTTAATAGGTGGACCAAGAACTAGGTAGGAGAATAATATTACTTAAGATTTGAAGGAGTTAGATTATCTTCTTGTGTCTTGTAAGCCCATGTGTCCCTTAACAGAGATTTAGGCGCTCTCACCCTACAGGGAAGAATTTGAACCATACTAATTTAGTTACACTTGTTTTCGTATAGATGTCATTTGAGTGGTCCGTGGTCAGCGTTCCGCCTCGTACTGATATCTAGGAAACCAAGGTAGTACTAGGACGGGAAAATTCGTTACATACATACATACATACATAAGAACTTTATTAAACTAAAAGTAAGACACATACAATGTTATTTACAAATATGGATCGCACGGGCAGTAAGCCGTACGTGCTGTTGACAGTCCGTTACAGTAAGTTGATGTTTAAAAACAAAAAAAAAAGAAAACACAATAAATAATATTACAATTATATATCAATACAATTACATTATACATTAACTTAGTTATGTAGAATTACGGGTCCCCAAAATTCGGTAGATTATACTTACTTACTTACTTACTCACTCACTGGCACTATCGAACCCGTAGGTTCATGGCCGCACGGACATAAGCTCTCCATACATCCCTATCCTGAGCTAATGCTTTCCAATCATTCCCTGTATAATCTACTTCCCTCAAATCATAGTTAATGTTATTCTCCCACCTCATTATTGGTCTACCAACTGGTCGTTTTCCCTCTGGCTTTCCTACAATATCTTGTACATATTATATATTTAATTCGTTAAATTTAGAGTAAATCAAAATACATTATAAATATTAATTGTATTGTATTCATAACTTGTAATCGTTTATATATATATATATATATATATATTGTAATTTAGATTTAAGACTTTTCTTTTGTATTTTTTTTAAACCTGGTTGAGTGGTAGACAAGGCCTTAAGGCCTTAACTCTGCCAGGTAAAATAAAGCTATTATTATTATTATTATTATTATTATTATTATTATTATTATTATTATTATTATTATTAAAAGAAGCTTCCATGCAAGTCTTTGGTAGATTATACAGGGGATAAATGGAAAGCTTTCACTCAGAATAGAAATATATGGTAAGCTTATATCCGCGCGGCCACGAACCTACGGGTTCAATAGTATCACCGGTTAGAGAAGAGATTCGAATTCGAGGTATTGGAATGTTCTAAGATATATGTGACTGTAAACCGTGTAAAGACGGATGCATCTAAAATTGATTTACATTTTGTTCTGGCATTAACAAAAGACTTGTGGTTGCCATAGTAACCGAGCTTTACAGCCTCGAGGGAAATCCTTTTTTCATCACAGTTAATATGTTACTCTGCTTTCAGTCAGTGTTGCTTCAAGTACTGTGCATTGAAACCTTTTTCCCTCTCCTCGTATTTTTTTTTTGTTCTTTTCGAATTAAAATTACAGTCGTTTGTTTACCGAATCCCCCCCCTCCACCTTCCTTAGATAATCTGGTTTTATTTCCACAGTTGAATTGAGCTGTGTTTATTAAATTCTCCCCCCAATTTGAAAGAAAGCAAACAATTATAGTCTGTAATGTTTACACACGCTATGTTTGGTTAATTATATTGTATACAGATGGCTCTGCATTAGTTTTTACTTCAGGTTCACAGATTGTTGTTTTACAATAAAATTGAAGGTAGAATTTAAACAGTTTTTTAATACATTTAAGCGCATAACTGTTTTTTTTATAACTGTAGCTGTTATAGTTGCTAAAAATAACATGTCTGTGAATGACACGAACACAGATTTACTATAGTAAAGGATTTAAGTTTTATGCATTACAGGGACACGTGACATTCCATCTTCTCTAGAATATTAAAAAAAATAATATAAAATCTTTACTCTCCCATTTACAGTACAGGATGTCTCTAAAGTCACTATCCATTTTAATGAAGGAAGGCAATGATTGAAAAATCAATGTTATTGTGAACTTTTTTCATATATTCTACTGTCTTTCTACATGACCGCCATTTAGGTAAAACATATAACCATCTTTCAGCTATGAAACGAAATGTATTTAATAAAATATCTAATATATAAAAATGAATGTTTGTTTGTACTTTATGCGTGGCCATACCGTTGATCCGATTGTGGTGGGGATTTTTTCAAAATGTTCAGGAGATTCCCGGGATGAACATAGGCTATAAGAGAGTTGCGATACTCAACTCCTACACCCTTAAAATCGCCCTTTGTACTGGAAAACGTGAAAAAAGTAGGTCGTTGGACGCTTAATGGCTTACGCTGCCTAAACCATAACAAATACACAAAACTTTTGTACACAGAATTGAATATCTCAAAAAGCTCTACAAATAAGTTCGCGACAGCATATGTTTATCTCTTACGGATAACTCACAATAACCATTTTTGTCTTTCATTGATGCCAAGAAGATCGAGACAAGTACGTAGATTCCTGTGCAAGCACAGCAGAACATGGCGGGTATTCTTTTACGGATAACTCACAATAACCATTTTTGTCTTTCATTGATGCCAAGAAGATCGATACAAGTACGTAGATTCCTGTGCAAGCACAGCAGAACATGGCGGGTATTCTTTTACGGATAACTCACAATAACCATTTTTGTCTTTCATTAATGCCAAGAAGATCGAGACAAGTACGTAGATTCCTGTGCAAGCACAGCAGAATATGGCGGGTATTCTTTTACGGATAACTCACAATAACCATTTTGTCTTTCATTGATGCCAAGAAGATCGAGACAAGTACGTAGATTCCTGTGCAAGCACAGCAGAACATGGCGGGTATTCTTTTACGGATAACTCACAATAACCATTTTTGTCTTTCATTGATGCCAAGAAGATCGAGACAAGTACGTAGATTCCTGTGCAAGCACAGCAGAAGATGGCGGGTATTCTTTTACGGATAACTCACAATAACCATTTTTGTCTTTCATTAATGCCAAGAAGATCGAGACAAGTACGTAGATTCCTGTGCAAGCACAGCAGAACATGGCGGGTATTCTTTTACGGATAACTCACAATAACCATTTTTGTCTTTCATTAATGCCAAGAAGATCGAGACAAGTACGTAGATTCCTGTGCAAGCACAGCAGAATATGGCGGGTATTCTTTTACGGATAACTCACAATAACCATTTTGTCTTTCATTGATGCCAAGAAGATCGAGACAAGTACGTAGATTCCTGTGCAAGCACAGCAGAACATGGCGGGTATTCTTTTACGGATAACTCACAATAACCATTTTTGTCTTTCATTGATGCCAAGAAGATCGAGACAAGTACGTAGATTCCTGTGCAAGCACAGCAGAACATGGCGGGTATTCTTTTACGGATAACTCACAATAACCATTTTTGTCTTTCATTAATGCCAAGAAGATCGAGACAAGTACGTAGATTCCTGTGCAAGCACAGCAGAACATGGCGGGTATTCTTTTACGGATAACTCACAATAACCATTTTTGTCTTTCATTGATGCCAAGAAGATCGAGACAAGTACGTAGATTCCTGTGCAAGCACAGCAGAACATGGCGGGTATTCTTTTACGGATAACTCACAATAAACATTTTTGTCTTTCATTGATGCCAAGAAGATCGAGACAAGTACGTAGATTCCTGTGCAAGCACAGCAGAACATGGCGGGTATTCTTTTACGGATAACTTACAATAACCATTTTTTGTCTTTCATTGATGCCAAGAAGATCGAGACAAGTACGTAGATTCCTGTGCAAGCACAGCAGAACATGGCGGGTATTCTTTTACGGATAACTCACAATAACCATTTTTGTCTTTCATTGATGCCAAGAAGATCGAGACAAGTACGTAGATTCCTGTGCAAGCACAGCAGAACATGGCGGGTATTCTTTTACGGATAACTCACAATAACCATTTTTGTCTTTCATTGATGCCAAGAAGATCGAGACAAGTACGTAGATTCCTGTGCAAGCACAGCAGAACATGGCGGGTATTCTTTTACGGATAACTCACAATAACCATTTTTGTCTTTCATTGATGCCAAGAATATCGAGACAAGTACGTAGATTCCTGTGCAAGAACAGCAGAATATGGCGGGTATTCTTTTACGGATAACTCACAATAACGAATTTTGTCTTTTAGCTCATTTATACCAAGAGATAAGTAGATTCTCGAGCAATACCGGGTAATCTGCACAGGGAATCCTCAAATAATTACGATATACATTTATAATTATTTTTCTTCTTTCCTTCCTTCCTTCCTTCCTTCCTTCCTTCCTTCCTTCCTTCCTTCCTTCCAAGTATTAGGCCAAGACCTGTTACGATCCTATAGAAAATTTTCCCTCCAGCGTTTCATAGGACGGCGCAGTGATCTTCGTCATCTTGGTATATAATTATAAACAGCTTTGGGGATCCGATTTGAACTCATTCTTTATAAGACTAATAATTAGTCATGATTTTATACTGGAACTTATTATAATAATTGTTATAGGGAGAAGAAGGGCAATTTCTACATCGAAAATTAAAAATATTACTGCAATTAAAAAAAATCGCAGGGAAAATTGTAATCGGGAAGAATTTTTAGGGTCAAACCCACACTCAAATGGAGAGGATTTTTCTCCAAGATGGGTTTTTCCAATTTAGTTGGTACTGTTTAATATATTCCAAAATTGGCGTAGTCTTCAATCCTTTTAAGATATCGGTGTTCCTTTTCCGATCCCATCTGGAGTAACCCGCTGTTCTGCGCATGAATCTCATTTCACAAGCCGTTATTCTGCTTTCATGTTGTCTTTTTAGTGTCCATGCTTCACTACCATAGGTCAACACTTGTCTAGCCAAAGTGTTATATAAACGTAATCTGGTGTTTTTTTGTACAAGGGATGGTTTCATAACTTGATTAATAATTCCTAAACTTTTATTATAACTAGTAATTATTTTTCATCTTACTTATTCAACTAATTATAAGAAGTAGGTTAATTTTTGTCTTCCGCCAATTTATGCCAAGAAAATCGGGATGAGTAGATTCCCGGACAATGTAGGGTAAACAGCTCGGTGTATCACAATATCATAATCATGTGCATTAATGGATTAGGTCTGTTGACCCGTTCCGACTTCAGCCCATCTCTTTCTAGGTCTGCCCACTTCCGGCTTTTCTTCTGCTGAAGTTTATGAGTAAGTTATTTTTTACTAGTAGAGGTTACCAGCCTCTAGCCAAACCCCTCTTCCTGGAGGGCAGGGAACTGCAATTTCGGAGTGTTCGTCTCCTAGAGAAGTTGCCTTCACTGCGGCTTTGGGGACTTCTCTTCTCCCCACGTAACCCTGTGGACGGGGCCCTACCCAGGTACTACCCACTGGGCGAGTGGGACCTGGAGCTCACAAAAGGGCAGGGGCGCCTACTCCCTGGAGTGGACTACCTCTTTCAAGGGTTCCACTCTTTTACCCTAAAAATAAGTACGGTATAAAGTATTCCTTTCACCTATTTAACCAAACATAAAACGCATTAATTTTTGGATTTCAGCTCATTTATGTCAAGAAGATCGGGGTAAGTAGATTCCTGGGCAACGCCGGGTAATTAGCACGGGGTATCTAAAAAAATATAAAATTTTTAATTATTTTTCCTTTTACTTAATCAACTAAACGTAAAAACACATTAACTTCCATTTATTTAGGCGTAGCAGCACAAGCCTGGTATAAACCGTAAAAATGCTTGCTGCTTCTCTGATAAGATTCCGTAAATTCAGCAGACGTAATAAGTGCTTAACTCCATCAGGTAAAATAAACGGCCAGGTGGGAGAACAGTGCCTTTTTATTTACGCACTTTAACAGTACATAATTGGCATACATATTAATCAAATACTATATTTAACGTATTTAAGTCTGGGAAAGTTATTATCATTTGTTTATTTTCTCGTAAATATGAAAATAAAGTGGGGACTATTTCCTGTCATGACCACGAAGGTTACAGCAGTTATTACTTCTAACGATAGCGATAAACCACCGATTATCACACCAATGAGCACCGGTGACCATAGATATACCTCCGATGACCACAGATATACCACCGATGAACATCGATAAAACACATAGGACCACAATGTGTAAACCAATTGTGTACATTTAATCATGGGATTCGTCATATCTGTGGCTTCAACAAATTATGTCCGAATTTGTCTTTTACATATATAACCGCGTAAAATAATAAAAAGGACGTTCACTGGAATTCACCTACGTTAGAGTAATTGATTTAGTTTCCATTAAATGATTTAGGTTTGGTTAGCTTTTAGTTTCCTTGCATTTTAAATCTGATTTAATAAGCAACATAAATGACGTCTTCATATCTGTTATTCTATGGAACATTCAACATGTCTGACGGTTACAACGTAAAAACATATTTCCACTACTTCATTTCATGATAGGTTTCAATATTTTTACGATGGTAAAATCCCAGAGGTAAATGGTATCACCAACACTTCGTAATACTTTAAATTACATCAAAAATGGCATAAGTCGCGTAAGTAAAAAGCTGGTCTTGTACAACCCCACCAAATAAACAAACAAATAAAAATAAACATGTACTCATCTTATTTCAAAATAAATTATTATCAAAATCACTTGTCTATTTTAGGCCTAATAAAAATTATACTAATATTTCTTTGGAAATACCAGAACAAAATTTATAGTAATTCATAGATTATTTTGTATTAAAAAAATTCTGTTTAATAGAAAAGTGATACATATTTTGAGAATGTTCATACTTTATAGTCTGAATAATCATGTTTAGTCATATAATGCATATCAGATAAAAAATACTGTATCCACGATTGGATTAAAAATGAGTAATAATAGGAATTTGATGGAAATTATTATAGTCCTTACAAATTCCTGACTTTGTAAATTCTATTAAAGGAAAATATGATGTTATCATTGGAAAGGGAATCCTTCAAAATACAACAATAGAACAAAACAAATCGCTGCTCACGTGAAGCTTGGCGGGTTGATTTTGTGGCCTAGCGTCTAACGCCTCCACAATTCTCTTCGTTGTTTCTGCATCCGTGCTAATGCGAGGCCTTCCAGGAGGTTTGATTTTCTGCATCCTTCCCGTTTCCAGCAGTCGTTTTCTCCACTTCCCCACAGTCGATGGCTGCAATGCTACGCTAAACTCACGTCTTGCCCGTCTTGCGGCCTCACGATCTTTAGCATACGTTTTTGCCCATGCAGCAATTGAAATTTGCTGTTGCACATTCAACGCCATTTTGACTAATGATGTAAGTTCTACACTGTTTTGTTTTATTCCAATGTTGTAACTTGAATAATTGCCTTTCCAACGGTAATTTCATATTTCCTGTAATGGTAATATTTTCATCACACAACGCGATCAAACGAATAGCCATATTTATGATTCGCCCCGTATGTAAAGTAGTCTGTCGAAGTGGTGCGTAAATTTAAAGTATATCACATTAACGCCATCTATCGGCCCATCGCGAAACCCGAAGCACGTGAAAAAGCAGTGGGGGGAGGCGCAAGAACATTACATAATATGTAAACTTCAGCACGCCACTGACGACGGGTGGAATGTTCATGCTAGCGTATAACGTAGAGCATGGCCGACTGGTTTCTCAGGACCGTGGTTGTGTGAAACATGAAGGCTTTGCGACGTCGAGGATTGATTTCTAGGAATCTTCTACACATTTTGCTGCTCTAGAGAATATCATTTGTTAAAATTCGCATCTGAATTTCTGAAAATTTGATATTCGCAGTACACTAGTTCATTGTCATCTGTTTTTACTACGTCACACTGACATGCTGGTATAGTCAGTGGCGTGATAATATGTAACACTAATAATTTGGTTTAATTTTATCCGAAATACAATATTAACGACGATTTCAAGGAGGTAAATTATAAGGGGATTATTGGAAAATGGTGCCTCAGGATAGGGATGTATAGAGAGATTATGTCCGATGAGTTACGAACCTAGGAGATCAATATTACTGGAGAATTAGTTTTTCTTAGTTAGACCATAAATATATGATTTCATATTGTTTGGATGTTTCTATTATTAATTTAATACTTCTCACTGAAGGACAAATTATATTTGAAGAGAAAAATATACGCTCAGACTAGGGTTTTAACCCAGGACCTTTGGCTTTCTATGCCAATACTCCACCAACTGAGCTATCTCAGCACTCCAATCTACTTTCCTCTTCAAATATAATCTATCCTTCAGTGAGAGGCATTAAATTAATTTTATATTAGAGTGCTCGGGTAGCTCAGTTGATAGAGCATTGGCATAGAAAGCCAAAGGTCCTGGGTTCAACCACCAGTCTTAGCGTATATTTATCTCTTCAAATATCACATTGTTTGGTTTCTAACATTCCATATTCCTAAAAACATGTCCCTGTGCTTGAGCCTTTGCTTTGCATTCCCTGAAGTAGTTTATGACCGAAGAACCGAATGGGGGACTATTTCACCTCCGGAAAGTATAATGCGGATTCGAACCCAGTATATTTGGCTTTCTATGCCAATACTCCACCAACTGAGCTATCTCAGCACTCCAGTCTACTTTTTTCTTCAAATATAATTTATCCTTCAGTGAGAATCATTAAATTAATAATTTTATTTTATGTTGAAAAGTGCTCAGGTAACTCAGAAGGTAGAGCACTGGCATAAAAAGCCAGTCTCAGCGTATATTTATCTTTTCAAATATCATACTGCTTGATTTGTAACATTCCATATTTTTAAAAACATGTCCCTGTGCTTGAGCCTTTTTCATGGATTCTCTGAAGTAGTTTAATGCCCGGAGAACAGAATGGGGGACTATTTCAACTCCAGAAAATTTTACCCCAGTTGAACCCATGTCCGCGTTTCTTGACGGTGGTTCTTTTACGGTGAAAGATCATCACTCATTCGACCAAGGTACATTTTTCATCTGGCTTATTTTCTTCGATGTTTCCGGCTGGAATACTGTTGTCGACATAGCTACAAGTATTTGAGAATAAAGTTCTTAAGAAAATGGTTGGACTAGAAAGAGATAGACTGGTGAATGGAGAAGACTACATAACATCTGGGCCCATGCCTCCACTGCTTGGGATACCTCGGTCAAAGACCATACTCCTAAGTCCCAGAATCTTGTCCTCCCTATCTATTCGCGTCCACGTTCAAGTTCTCGGCCTTAAACCAACACCTCAGGGAGAAGGTGTTGGAGTCGCAACTTCAGGGAAATTGCTGAGCTATGTAGCTCATCAGCTATGTAGTACATCAGGTCGCTCATTCCTGATGACCCCACAGTTGGTCCACGGGCCTAGCCGGGAGGACTGCTGTCGCAGATCCACCGACCGTTCCCCTGTTCTACCTCCAGGGACGCATCCTGCAGCCGTTGTGAGACCCGCTAGGGCTTGAATCCTCAAGCCCCGCAGTGTGAGACTGTAGTACATCCAGGTGCTCATCTCCTGGTGACCCCACAGTTTGTCCACGAGCTCGTAGGCTTAGCCGGGAACCAGCACAGTTGCTCCCCTCTGCACTGGTCCGAGCCGTGCCCTGGTGTGCCCCTGTGAGCTACGCGATATTTATAAGAAAGCAGATCTAATAATAACAGTCAATTCTGGTAGATTGTAATGGGCAGGACATGTATTATCGCCTCACTATGATGATTGTCAAGCGGCACGCTTTCCGTCACGCAGCTGTTATATATAATTAAATACAAAGATGCCGACTACCGCCACTATAATAATTCCGCATTAAGCCAGACGAAAAAAGTACCTTGGTCGAAAGAGTGACGATCTTTCACCGTAAAAATACAACTGTCAAGAAATGCGGACATGGGTTCAACTGGAGTAAAATTATCCGGAGGTCAAATAGTCTCCCATTCGGTTCTCTGGGCGGGGACTACTTCAGGGAAACCATGCCAAAGGCTCAAACACAGGACTACATGGTCTTTATAGGAAGCCAGATATAATAAAAACAGTCAAGTCTCGTAGACTGCGATGGGCAGGACATGTTGCACGTATGGGGAATGAAACACTTGCATGGAAGCTTCTTGTAGGAAAGCCAGAGGGAAAACGCCCAGTTGGTAGACCAAGAATGAGGTGGGAGAATAACATTAACTATGATTTGAGGGAAGTAGATTATACAGGGTATGATTGGAAAGGATTAGCTCAGGATATGGATGTATGGAGAGCTTATGTCCGCGCGGCCATGAACCTACGGGTTCGATAGTGCCAGTGAGTAAGTAAGTAAGTAAGTAATAATTGTCAAGCATTGTCGCGGCACCCTCTTTTATATAAACGGACAGCCATCATATAAGAACATAACTTAATATATTTAATCTCTGTGAAAGAATAAAATTTTATCAAAATGCTTATCTTCAGCACATATTAATATAAAATTATGGAATATTCACCTGAAAGGTCCGTCTCCTCAACTTAATTAATCATTTAACTGTAGCGCTTTCGGGACTTGTCCCATCATCGGCAGGATTCAAAACTGGTGTTTCACTGAAGATCTGGTAGAGGGGGTTGCATGTATTGGGTTCGTTTTCGTTTATCAGGCTGTCGTTGTTGTGAGCTGCTTTCATGATTTCCATATCTTCGAGTACGTTTATCTTCGCTGGATTATTTTCTCTGTGCATTACTGTTAGGGTGTTTTCAATATTTAACATGCGATGTCCTTCATGGATAACGTGTTTTGCATAGCTTGATTTCCCTTCTGCGTGAATGAAGTCTCGAAAATGTTCTTTGAATCTGATGTTAAAACTCCTGTTTGTCCTTCCTATATAAAATTTGTTGCAGTCCTTACATGTCAGTTTATAAACTCCTTTGCTGTTGAAAATGTTATTTTTTTCAATGTTATTGTTTATTATATTGTTTAATTTGTTATTGGTTCTGTATGTTATTTTTACGTTTTTATCGGCTTTCTTTAGTGTATTGGCTAATTTTGTCGTTTCTTTTCCTGTGTATGTAAGTGTTATCCATGTTTTCTTGTTGTTGTCAGATTCTTTTTCTAGTTTAGTTATGTTGGTTATGTTGTTCTTCCTTTTTTGTTTCTTTACGAGCTTATCTATGAATTCTTCATTATAGCCATTGGTTTTTGCCATATACTTAATATAGTCCTCAACGGAACACATCATGAATCTTATAAAAGCTGAGCACGTATTACGAATGAATGAACAGCGCATACCAAGAAGAATGTATAATTATAAACCAAAAGGGAGAAGGATGTTGGGAAGAGCATTGAAGAGATAGAAGGACCAATTCGACATATAATGAAATCGGTACAGGCCCTTGGGTTTAATCCTTGTTGTTGATGGTGATGATGACGACCATCATAGTGAGGCGATAATAGCACGAATGTGGAATGAAAGAGAGCCCTGGGTTATATTGTTTAAGAATAAACATGGCCGACAGTGAATCAATGGAAAAAGACCAATCAAAATTTGCTAATGGAAACAGAGTTATACATTTCGCGACCAATGTTCGTTGTATTCACAAAAAAAGTACTAGTTTATTGGAAATGAAATTGTACGTAGAAAATGAATGCATTATTAAATGTACATATGTTTAGAGCTGTCTCAATAAAAAATAGTATATTGTTCTATTTTCTACTTTGTTTTGTAGTTTATTCAATTAACCCAACTTTCATATGAATAAAAAAATAATATCCTATTTTTTGTGCAAAAACAAAACATGTTACAAAATGGTGCATTTCGCAGAAACTCTATAAAACTAAGTGAATTCTTTAAGGAGTCGAAATGATGGTTCGATTGTAGCAAATTCCGAAGGAATTCGTCTGTTGAGGTTGTTCTCATACAAATATTTTTGAAAGAACCCTCCGAAAGACTCGAAGAGAAACTCAGCTCAGGTTTTATAAAATTATGGCTGTTCCTGTTCTTTTATATGGATCTGAATCTTGGGTACTTACAAAAAAAAGGTATCTCACACATTCAAGCCACTGAAATGAATTTTTTAAGATCCGTAAAAGGATGTACACGCATGGATAGATTACACAATGAATCAATAAGAAAAGAACTGGAGATATTTTCAATAGTCGATAAACTAGAAGAGCACAAATACCAATGGAAAGAACATTTAGACAGAATGGACAATACAAGATTACCCAAAAAGATCAACGCCTACAAACCACATGGAAAAAGATCTATGGGAGGACCAAAGAAACGATGGACTTGAGACCGGAACAGGTCAGATTGACCTAATCCTGGAAAGGAAGAAGAAGAAGAAAAAAATACAGATATTCACTGATCCAATCTTGTATACACCAAAAATAACCAAATTATATATACAGGGTGTTTCAGAATAAGTATTAGAGACTTCTAGGGGTTGTAAAGGGGACTTAGTAGATAACGTTTTGATAAGGAACCCATGCCCGGAAATGAACCATTTCGATGTAAAATAAGTTTGAATATCGAAACACAATGGGCTGTCTTGTGTATCAGAATAAGTATTACAGACTTCTAGGGGTTGTACTACACCTGTCGAGTCGGAGAAAGAACTTCTTGCACGAATTCTGGCAGCAGTAGAAATTATTGAGCACACACCAGGTATTGAGGGGCGTGTTGTATGAAAACATGCATCGCAGGTACATTTTGTGCAACGAACAACAAGGTCGCCACGTGGAACCGCAGTTGTAGCATATAACCCCTAGAAGTCTGTAATACTTATTCTGAAACACAAGACACGATACAGCCCATTGTGTTTCGATCTTCAAACGTATTTTACAACAAAATGATACGTTTCTGGACATGGGTTTCTTATCAGAACTTTATCTACTATATATATATATATATATATATATATATATATGTGTGTGTGTGTGTGTGTGTGTGTGTGTGCCCATTAACGCTCTATCGGCTGCATTTTTACAGATTCGTCCACCACACAAGACCGTACTGACTTGACAACGCCGCTTTATTTTGTAAACCTTGTGCAGCGGTAGGCGTGGTCACGCCGGATATTAGAACGGCTGGACTGTACAGTATAATTATTTTAAATAAGTTGGTATCAGAGCAGTTTCCCAAATGAACAAAAGAAATATATGTTCCGTAAGCCAGCGAACACGGACTATAACTTTACGTATTTTTGTTGTTTATATAAGTCCACCGCTGTGGTCTCGAGGTAGCGTGCTGCCTTGTCACGCAGCGGGCCCGGGTTCAATCCCCGGTCGGGGCAGTTTTTCTGGGTGAGGTTCTTATCGGGGTTTTTCTTCACCTGTAAGACAAATGTCAGGAAAACTTTAAGGCCCAAACGGTCCCCGAAATCATATGGCTATCATCATCATTATCATTCACCAGTGTGGAAAGCAACGGGAAGCTACCACACCTACAATTCCCTAGTAAAGCTGCAAACATAGCATGGAATTTTTATGATTGCAGTGAAGGACCTGCCTTCGGGCAGAATTACTACGGATGGATATAATATAATTTCTCTGTCGATAATTTTATCGTACTAGTTTACTTACGAGAAATTGCGCCGGTAGACATTTTACAAATTTCTAGTTCAACTTAATCTACCGCTGTCGTCTCGATGTAGCGACGCTGCCTCGTACACAGCGGACCCGGATTCGATCTCCGGGCAGGACAAGTTTCCTGAGTTATGGTCTTTTTGAGGTTTTTTCCTCACCTGTAAGACAGATGTAGTCCCGCGCCGTAGCCGAGCGGTTAAGGCAGGAAGCCTTGGCGCAGAACTACGGGACTTGCGCTGGTTCGAGTCTGCATGGGGGAAGAAATTTTCTCATTGTATTTCGGCCAGTATGGGACCGGTGCCCACCCAGCATCGTGATGCATTTGGGTAGCTACAATAAGTAGCGGCTACAGGTTGAGAAAACCAGCTATAACGGCTGGGAGACTCGATGTGCTGACCACATGTCACCACTACACTGGCTGATTATCATCTACATCTGTGATTGACACATGTGGATGTGAGGCCAGCAGCCGGCTGGTAGGCTAAGGGCCTTGTAGGCCTGTCGCGCCAGGAGGAGTAAGACAGATGTCACGAAACTTCAAGGCCCTAATATTCCCCCAACATCATCTGGCCATCGTCATCACATTCGCATGTTTAGTATTAATGTGTGTGTGTATGTGTGTGAATGGTGTGTTTCGATTTAATGTTGTGTTTGTCTCCTTCAGTGAGCTGACGACTCATTCGGGTATGCCCTCCAGTGTCCGTCAGCTGTAAATGTCTCGTCACAAGAATCACGAAAATCTTACGTGCGCTGCAATTTTCAGAAAATTTGGTGTTATTTATTTCATTGGCATTTTTAAACATGTTGTTTTGTCATGAAGGAATATAACTGCACATTATTAGTGTACATTTTTCGAAAGAACACATCCTACCATTAAGTACAGATGTCACTTTTTGTAAATTATGTCCTTCAGGTGCCCACCATAGTTGGCGATGCAATCTTTTGCACGAACACGCACATTCTCCATAACATTACGAACAGTGTCACCTCTTATGGCCTCGATTTCGACGTGAATGTTGTTTTTCAAGCCTTCCAGAGTTGTTGGCTTGTTAGCATACACTTTGACTTCAGGAATCCCCACAGAAAAAAACACAAGCCGATAAATCGGGCAAACGGAGTGGCCAGTTGACATTGCCAAAGCAGCTCTTACTCTTGGAATGTTATCCGGGATGCGAACCTGCCAGGTGGCTTATTGTTTGTTGCAGATGCTGTTGCTCTGAGCTGCTGGACCCATCTCGAGACGGAACTTGATCAATCACTGCCACCACATTTGAAAAACGTTTCTATTGCAAACGCATGGTGTTCGTTTGACCAACGCTCCACACTGACTGGCAATGCTCTTGAACCGCACTACGCATTGCTAACAATATCAACTCTCAAGGAAGCCGTGTCCAATAATGGTGGGCAGTTTAAAATGACTTCAATGTTTCTGCCGCATCTGTATATGTGTGTGTGTGTGTGTTTTATTGTAATTTAACACTTTTAGTGCAATTATATCACTTTCACTCTGTATATGTGTGTGTGTCCATCCATAGTAATTCTGCCCGAGGGCAGGTCTTTCACTGCAATCATAGCATTTTCATGCTATGCTTTGCAGCTTTACTAGGGAATTGTAGGTGTGGTAGCTTCCCGTTGCTTTTCACACCGGTGAAGGATGATGATGATAATGATAAGGGTGATAATGATGGCTGGAGATTTTCGGGGACCGTTGGGCCCTAAGCTTCCTGACATCTGTCATACAGGTGAGGAAAAACCCCGAAGAAACCTCACCCAGGAGCCTGTCCCGACCGGGAATCGAACCCGGGCCCGCTGCGTGACAAGGCAGCACGCTACCTCGAGACCACAGCGGTGGACATGTGTGTATGTAGACCTGTATAATTTAGTATATGGTACTTTCTGATATCTAGTAATTAAGATCCATAAAGATTTTTAAAATAAATAAGTAGTTAAAAAAGGGCTACATTCCAATAGGTACAACTTCAATGCCTGCATTCCTTCGGAATTATTTAAAACAGCTGGACACTTAGGCCGGTATTAAAGAACCAAGCTCTCTAGGCCATGCCAGCTCTGTCTTCCGTAAAGTGGGACATTCATCTTTCAATTGTTCCCGAATTTAAAAAAAAATAAATATCATATTAACACATGATGATGAATAGAGTGAGCCAGTTAGACTAGATTCTGCATGACCCACATAATTAACCACGGAGAGATGGGTTGAGCGTCGATTTTCGCGGAAAGTTTGGATCTAGTATATCGGCCTAAATATTGTCAACGGTCATAGGATGGAAACATAGTAATACAGTATTGATAAAAAAAACATTTCATTGTTTAATTGCTGTGGAATTGTATTTTATATGAACAAAAGAATACTGTAAATAACTTCGTTGTTAGAGACCCTGCTATTTGATAGAGCGATGTTATATCTGTGATCTTTAACTGTGACTTATCAGATAACAATCACGTCACAAAAGAGTCACGCGAAATACCATGACAGCACCATGAATGGCACTTTCATAGCTCTGCACGAAACTCGTTTACGCTCTTCTGCTTTCGTCTTTTTGTCTCTACTTTCATTTTTTTTTAACTTGGATCATGCACATATCTACACCGTAATCAACCAATTCATAATGTAGCCTGTCTGATAAATTATTGTATATATTCAGGGAGTCACATATAATACAGAGTGGAACAATTCTAGAAATCTGTCAAGTGACAGGGATTGCGGAACGTAAGCAAATTTCTCTTCAATTATAACACAGGTCAACAGTGTTTTTGTTGCCTTTGATATAAGATTAATTTCGAATATATTTATGCTCACAATTCTTGAAAATATCAATGATTTTGGAAGATTTGCTCTGGTTTTTTTTTTTAAATCTTTCTTTTCATTTTACACTACAAAAATCGGAAAATATGAAAAAAAATGACATATATTTATAATGCCAATTGTTTTTTTGAAACATTAGTATGCAGTGACGCAAATAGAAAGACAAATATCGAAAAACTATGTTATAGATCAGTGAAACGGCTTATATAAGATTTTCTTCTATAATTTTTATCTCTTTTTAAAGACCAGCAGTAATCTCCCATCATGTGACGGTCCCATCTACCCTGATACCTTTCCTCCATTACTTTTAGATCCTAGTGAAAGCGCTCTCCCTGTTCGTCGCTATAATATCCTAAATTATCCGGAAATATATCCAGGTGACTGTGGAGAAAGTGTAACTTTATACTCATATTTGCTCCCAGAATCTTGAAGCTTATCAACATGTTTTGTACAATTTCTTTATAATTTGGTGCTTTATAGTTACCTAGGAAATTTTCTACTGCCAATACAAAACCCTCCCAAGCTTCACTTTCCGAAACAGTCATAACTTTGATAAAATTTGCATCTTTCATCAATTGCCGAATTTGAGGACCATCAAATATTCCACCTTTTAACTTTTACAAACTGAGCTTAGGAAATTTTCTACAAATGTATTTGAAACATTTTCCTTCCTTGTCCAACGCTTTGACGAATTGTTTTATCATATCCAGATGCACGTCGTGAGTACTTTAATTTTGTCAAATAACTGAGATCACGGCCGATGTGCGGAGTGAGGGGTGTGAGAGTGGGGATCACGTGATGTTTGTATGCGCGAAATAAAATGCGCAGAAATCAAATCATGACTGGAAACATAAATTGTATTAGTTACAAGCCGTTTACTGTTTAAGATATAATATACGCAATAATCATAAAAACTAGAGCACATTCAGCACTTTCATGAATATATTCGTAAACTGTGCACTTGAAAACATAGAAATTCGCTCAGATATCCAGGACAACAATTTTTTTTTGTAGAGCTGTGTAATTTATTACCATATATTTTTGGTTATGAATTATATATATAGGATAGGCCTATAGGCCTATATAATTCTTCTGTACGTGTGTATGTCACTGAAATCCTCCTAAACGACTGGACCGATTTTGATGAAAATTTTTGTGAGTGTCTGAATCGGTTCCTCAATCGTTTAGTTTCACAATTGTACCCTATCAAACCATTAGGTGTAGGAGTTCATCGGAAGTGAAAATTAAAAAAATCCCTCTAGCGGTCGCGTTTTTCGATGTTTCACAACGAAACTCAGTTTATCGCATTAAAATAAACCTATATAGATATTGTCAAAAATAATCGAAATCCGACAATTAGAAGGAGAGACTTTCTTGAAATACGAAATTAAAAACTGCCTTAACGACCGGGTTCGAAAGTATCTGTAAGTTAGTTAAAATAAACTTTAATAATCTCTCGCTATGGAGTACCCATATCCTCACCTTAGGCCTGCTGCTATAATCTCAACATCCACACTCCTTCGTAAATGGTAAATATATTGAAAATAATAATAATAATAATAATAATAATAATAATAATAATAATAATAATAATAATAATAATAATAATAATAATAATAACAGCCATATTTTGCCTGACAGAGTTAAGGCCTTGTTAATCCGAGATTCTGTAAAACACTTCGCAAACGTGCATAGTACATTATTTTTAGCGCGAAGTTGTTTTCAAAATAATAAATAATAGTAAAATAATAACATGTTTGTTGAACATATTTGTTGTCAATAAAACATTTGACTAACGTTAACAGTGTGGGCACGGTTTATTAGTTGAAATTACAGAAGGCCGAAGGACCAATTTAGTGATAAAATGGCTGCAACTACGTATTTATTGTTTTATATCGTTTCAAATAAAGTTCAGTTCATTTAAAATGCAGTGATTTGTTTCGTATAATGTATATTAACACTACCTTTTGGATAATTTTTGTATATTCATTGTATGTAGTATACATAGAGGGCAGTGGTTTTACTTCCCACACGCTTGTTTGTAATATTACAATATAATTATTTTTATTACAGTATTTATGTTGGTAACCCCGAAATGTAGGAAGTTGAACTTTCAATCATGGTCGCCATTGCTGTAAGTACGACAAAACCTACTATCGCACAAAAAAAATACAGTATGTCTACAATATAATTATTATTTACAAAATATTTTGAATTAAATCTAATTTAAGAAATGAAATATAAAATATGCCTGATAGAAAAATTGAGAAAAAACTATAATAATAATAATAATAATAATAATAATAATAATAATAATAATAATACTTTTGTTATTTAAAACTATTAATGACAGAATAAATCTAACTCTGGAGAAATATTAATTATTTAACAACAGGTAACTGTATAAGCGTGACTTAAAAGTGCCAAGTGTGCGGCAACCCCTGATATCTTGAGGAAGGAAATTCTATGAACGGGCAGAAGCTACTTTGAAAGAAGTAGAATAAGAGGAAGTGCTATGAAGAGGTGGGGGCACGCCGTAGCGTAGTGGTTAAGGCACTGCGCTACAAGTCGGAAGGTCGAGGGTTCAAGTCCCGGTGGGGTCAGGATTTTTAAAATGACCAAAAACCTTCTGGCGGCACTATGGCCCTGGGGTCGACTCAGCCTCTAACTGAAATGAGTACCAGACTTGTTCTGGGGGTAAAGGCGGCCGTCACGCAACCCGGCTGACATCAAGTGCCGATTGTCTAGAAAAAGTGGGAGCCTTAACCTCCTACTACCCCAAGGGCCTCCCGAGGCCTGTAGTGGGACTACTTTACTTTACTTTTGCTATGAAGAGGGATTTGTTAGCAGACTGTTATCTTGTGACCTAGTGTCAATATTGTGGTAAGAGGATAACTTCTCAAATCTGGACGCCAGGTAACTAGGAGTGTAGGAATTCAGAAGCTTGAAAAGAAGAGAAAATGGTACAAAATATGCGATTGGCTAGCTGAAATTTAAGGAATTAATGTTTCAAAGTTACCTATGGGTTTTACACGAGATTCAGGCTGCATTGTTGGAAATGGTGAGTTCAGGTGAACTCCAGGGAAGTACGACGAGAAATTGAGGGAAAGGATCTTCCAGCATCAAAATCGATTTCACGTAATGAAAAAGGAGGGGGAGGAGTGGATGGAAGACGAGGGGAGAAACTAATTTCGGTGTCTTTGGGATCCTACAGATTTCCAATTTCCAAGGAAACAGCAGCAGAAGGAAACAGGCTTTAAAATTCATTAATTCAATATTATGTTATGTTTTGAGAGATGGATTCATTCTTTCCTTTCTTTTACTTTTTTCTCATTTATTTCACCCCGTTTCTATCCTTTCTTTCATCTCTTTTACTTTTTTTTTTTTGGAATTCGGAATGAATGGATATATATTTTTTTAAAGTTTTAAAATCTGTCCACTGCTGTAGTCCCGATGTAGCGTGTTGCCTATTCACGCTACGGACCCGGATTCGATCCCCGGTTGGAACAACTTTTCTTGAAGATTTTTTTGGAATTTTTCATCGCCTATAGGAAAAATGTCAGGCAACTTTAAGACCCAAAGGATTTCCTAACGTCATATGACCATCATAATCATTGTTGTTCATATTCGCCTTAGTTTAAGTTTAGGATTAAGGGCTTTCCTGACGCACCACCATCATCATCGGCACTCATAATATCATCGGGCAGAGTAAAACACCTTCCAGGCGCCCCAATCTCGGAAATAGATTACAATTATACCAACAATAGAAGAGAATATCAGAAATATCGAAATGACAACCTGGGGTACTGAATAAAGCAAAGCTATAAAATCTTGATCAATCCCACCTCCTGGCACCAAAAATGACCATGGCAAGTATGTTCGTACATGCATGTCGGTGCCCCACTATTGTATAGAGTTACAGGTCCCGGGTTCAAATCCCAGTTCATTTTAAATTTTTCGTTTCCTTTGATATTTGATTTTCATTGTTATATGTAAAGAATATATAACATCGAAATAAAAGAGCGTTCATGCTATAAAGTAAAATTATCATCATCATCATCATCATCATCCAGGGATTAAGCCTGTTGGCTCGTTCCGGTTTCATGAAAGCTAGAATTGTTAAAATTGTTCAGACTATCTTCTGTGTGGGGGGCACGCCGTAGCGTAGTGGTTAAGGCACTGCGCTACAAGCCGTTAGGTCGAGGGTTCGAGTCCCGGTGGGGTCAGGATTTTTAAACTGACCCAAACCTTCTGGCGGCACTATGGCCCTGGGGTCGACTCAGCCTCTAACTGAAATGAGTACCAGACGCTTGTTCTGGGGTAAAGGCGGCCGTCACGCAGGGCTGACAACCCGGCTGACATCAAGTGCCGATTGTCAAGAAAAAGTGGGAGCCTTAACCTCCTACTGCCCCAAAGGCTTCCTGAGGCCTGTAGTGGGATCACTTTACCTTTTTTATCTTCTGTGTGGGCGTCCAGCATTTCTCCTTCCGTCCGGTTTATAATTTAGCAATAATTTTGGAAATCTTTCTTCTGGCATTCTATCAATATGTTCTTTCCAGTTGTTCCTATATTTAATTATTCGGCCTGTAAGTTTCAAAATATTTAGTTCCTTTCTTATCTTCATTCCTTTTCTTATCCAGCAGAGTATATCCTGCTATATTTCTTAAAAATCTCATCTCAGCTGCTTCCAATCTTTGTTCTTGTCTTTTAGTGATCGTCCAACATTCTGATCCATACATCAATACAGAAACAGACATTACTTTATAAAATTTAATTTTTGTTTCTTTTCTTGTGTTTTTAAGGGTTCTTTTACTAGTGCCTCACATTAGATTAAATATATTTACTTTGTCATTACTTACTTACTTTGTCATTACTATCTTCAATTTTAACATATGGTAAATTGAAACCTAGATATTTAAAACTGTTCACCTGTTCTAAAATTTTATTTTCAATTACTATTTTTGATCTTAAGGTATCATGTCCTTTAAATGCTAAAATTTTAGTTTTAGTCTTTGAAATTTTTAAATTGTAATCGTCACTTATTTTTTCCACTATTATTATTATTATTATTATTATTATTATTATTATTATTATTATTATTATTACTACAGTAGAACCCACACTTAATTACGTAGGTATTCAGTTGTATCAGGTTGCACACAGACGGTTGTATGTTGGCTGGAACTACTGTGCGACAAGTGATATGCGGGTTGCATAATTATAATTATCTTTCAGAATATTCTTCTTAAAATTGGATATGATATCCACAATAGTATGTATGTTACAAACGTAAATTAGTTGTAAGGGTGGGGGGATGTCAAACAGATTGATGATGTTTGTGGTTCGATCCTTCATCCCTCGGTACATAATTCAAATTCCACCCACGGAGATTATATTTTAATCGCGTTGTGTATAAATTCCACACGTACTGACCGCACCACTGTTAATAACATGTTCCATATGACGAGAATTCTCGCGACAACTTATTAATAAAACTATATATAAACAATACAACTTACGTATAACATCGCTGAAAAAATCATTGTAAAAAATCTACCGATAAAAATATATACATGGATAGAATGGAATTTGTCTGTGAAAATTCTCGAAAATTCGTTTTTAATTGAACGGCATTATGCATCAACCGGCTATGCGCCATCGTGCAAGGTTGGGAAGTAGTTTTAACAGAAGTGAGGAAATGATTAAAACCCGAGCGATAGTGTGGTTTTTAATTTCCGAGATTCTTTGGCTAGACAAGTGTTGACCTATGGTAGTGAAGCATGGACACTCTGGAACGACAACATGAAAGCAGAATAACGGCTTGTGAAATGAGATTCATGCGCAGAACAGCGGGTTACACCAGATGGGATTGGAAAAGGAACACCGATATCTTAAAAGAATTGAAGACGAGGCCAATTTTGGAATATATTAAACAGTACCAACTAAATTGGAAACACCATCTTGAAAGAATGAGTTCAAATCGGATCCCCAAAGCTGTTTATAATTATATAGCAAGAGGACGAAGATCTCTGGGCCGTCCTATGAAACGCTGGAGGGAAAATTTTCTATAGGATCGTAACAGGCCTTGGCCTAATACTTGGAAGGAAGAAGAAGAAGAAGATTCTGTAAAACACTTCACAAACGTTCGTTGTACGTTATTTTTTTACGCGATGGTGTTTTGAAAATAATAAATAATAGTAAAATAATAACTTTTGTAGGAAACATTTGCGTTCATTATTAACAAGTGCGGAAAATAACTAGGTTGAGACTAAACCACAGGCCGTGACACCAGTCAGTCATAAAATGGCGGCAAGTAGGAATTTATTGTTTTATATTGTTTAAAATAATGTTCAGTTCATTTAAAATGCAGTGATTTGTTTCGTATAATGTACATTAACACTACCTTTTGGATATATTTTTGTATGTACATTATACGTAGTGTAAATAAAGGGCAGTGGTTTTACTTCCCGCACGAGGTCGGTAATATGTACTATTTCGATACAAAAAGTAATTTTTCACGGTCGTTACATTTTATAGAGATAGAATATTAAGAAGTTTTAAAATAAGATTTAATGAACATTTTTCAGACTTTATTAAAAAATAAGGAAAATCAAGTTTTGCTCAACACATTTCAGAACCCGGCCATCAATTTAACAAAATATATTTTGAAAATTCAATATCCACAAAGAAAACGATAGACAAAAAATCAATATCTTGGAAGAGATTGAAATTATCAAGAAGCGTAAAATAAAAATTTGCTAAATGAAAACACACCCTACAACCAAAGTCCTCTGTATGAAATATACAACAATTTTAGTACCGAAGGAATTTCTGGGGATGAAACATGCCTTTGAAACTCCTTGAATTTTAATAGTGTGGCGACGTTTATAACAGATGTTATTATAGTTGAGGACGACTGTTTCGTAACTAGGGAGCGGATTTTTATGTAATAAAAGATAAGATTGCAATGCAGATAGTATATATTATTCAACTGTTTGTGTGTGAAACAAGATAAAAGACAGTCAAAAGTCTTACTTCTCATTATACTATTCAACTGTTTGTGTGTGAAACGAAAACAAAAAACAGTTATAAGTCTAACTTCTCATTATACTACGTTGCAATCTTATCTTTTAGAACATAAAAATCAGCTCCTTATTTATATGGTACAAATTTTAAAATTCAAATGTGGTAATTAAAAATATAAGGGGATAATTGGAAAATATTATTTTAGGATAAGTATGTATTGAGAGCATATGTCTGCTCGGCCACGAACGAAAGAGTTGAATAGAGCCAGTAAGTTAGTATAGTGTACTTGGAGAGTACGTGAACGACACCACGTGATGTGGTGTAGATGGGGAAGTCCCGATGTAATGTAGGTAATATCGACAAATCAGTATAAGTAGGAAGGCAGATCCGCTGTAATAAGCAGGGTGGCTTTAAACTGGCAATTGATTGGACCTCGGGGTAGTTTGAGCCCTGTTAACCCCCCTGAGGTTGGTCATAAGCAAAACCCTTCCTAAGCTAAGCTCCAACTGCATGATTCCGCCATTTTCTCTCGTCGATATCTCTCCTCCTCTACACAATTCCAGCACAAGACTCTCTTAATGTCTATTTATGGTTCTTTGCTGATTCTACATTATTCTTTCTATGATCTCTCGCTTTTAGATGTTACAAAACTTCTACACAGGGTATTTTATTTATTTATTTATTTATTTATTTATTGTCCCGCGCCGTAGCCGAGCGGTTAAGGTAGGAAGCCTTGGCGCAGAGCTACGGGACTTGCGCTGGTTCGAGTCTCCATGGGGGAAGAAATTTTCTCATGGTATTTCGGCCAGTATGGGACCGGTGCCCACCCAGCATCGTGAGGCAATTGGGTAGCTACAATAAGTAGCGGCTCCAGGTTGAGGAACCAGCTATAACGGCTGGGGGACTCGACATGCTAACCACATGTCACCCTACACTGGCTGTTGATCATCTACCTCTGTGATTGACACATGTGGATGTGAAGGGCCAGCAGCCGGCTGGTAAAAGGGCAACCGCTGAAAAGTGGAAAGACCCTCAATCGGATTTATTTATTTATTTATTCAGCAGGTTTCACAATTTTTCACTTCTTCCCGCGCCCAATTTAATCTACTGCCGTTCTCCTCCACATCTCTCTGTCATTTCAATCTCCATCATCCAATCCTTTTTCTCTCATGTCATTCAAAACATCAATCCAAGTGGCAACCACTCCAGTACTTGTATTCCTGTCATTATTATTGCATTACCTACTTTATATTGGAATAATCATTTATTTAGTCCACCAGTGCTGTCACATGGTCACACGTAGAAATACATTATATAATGGAAATGGACAGCTAATGACAAATGAGGGAAATTTTGAGGAAGTGGCTGAATTCAAATACCTAGGAACAATAATCACAAATAGGAATGAGATGCACAAGGAAATTAAACATAGGCTCAATTCTGGAAATGCGTGCTATTATGCATTGCAGAGACTCTTGATGTCCCAACTCCTTTCAAAAAACGTTAAACTGAAAATATATAAAACTATTATTCTACCAGTTATATTATATGGGTGCGAAACATGGACTCTTACTTTAAGGGAGGAAAGGAGATTACGAGTATTTGAGAATAAAGTACTTAGGAAAGTTTTTGGACCAAAGTGAGCTAAATTAATATTAATCACATTTATTCTAATTCCTATACTTTTATTATTATTTTACAATTTCCCCCTTCCCCATTTATGAACAGAAAATATAGGTATCTTTACCAAAAATGCAAGAATTATTCTTAAGTAAAAAAAAAAATCCAATTAATCCCCCTGTCCCTTCTATCAAATGAAAAAACAGGTGTTTGGAGAAGACTACATAACAATGAACTACATAGTCTTTATAGGAAGCCAGATATAATAAGGACAGTTAAGCCTCATAGACTGTGATGGGCAGGACATGTTGCACGTATGGGGAATGAAAGACGTGTATGGAAGCTTCTTGTAGGGAAGCCAGAAGGAAAACGCCCAGTTTATAGACCAAGAATGAGGTGGGAGAATAACATTAACAATGATTTGAGGGAAGTGTATTATACAGGGAATGATTGGAAAACATTAGCTCAGGATAGGGATGTATGGAGAGTTTATGTCCGCGCGGCCATGAACCTATGGGTTCGATAGTGCCAGTGAGTGAGTGAGAGAGTGTTCTCTCGAGGTAGCGTCGCAGCAGAGCACGCAGCGGATCCGGTTCGATCCCCGGTCAGGACATGTTTCGTGGGTGAAAGTTTGTTTTTCGGGTTTTCCTCACCTGTAAGACAAGTATCAGGGAATTTTAAGGCACATAAAATCCCCGAACAACACCTGGCCATCATAATCATTACCATAGATGTGTGTTAATGGTGTGTTTCGTCTTAATGTTGTGTTGTCTCGGAGGTGGCCCTGGCATTGAGCTGATCACTCATTCGGAGAGGTCCTTCATGTGCTTGTCAGGACAAAATGTATATATATAAGATCCATTGTTAAAATCCCTCTCTCGACATGTCCATCCACTATAAGGCTTTGGGTGGCGTGTTGCACATAGAAGTTCCGAAAATATGCGAAATTATTTAATAATATCTATTTACGTCGCAGTTGGTAAATTTTATGGTAAGAAAGTAACATATTTTTATCGTCCGGCCATGACACGAGAATTGAACAACGTCTGCCGGGTACGCTAGGAATTTTATAAATTAAATTTTGTATCCAACATCTCAACGGGATTTTGTCATGAATTTTATTAATGTTGATGACGTCATATGGGAATAACAGTCATCTGCACGGCGACTTTCTTTCAATAGTGTACAGTGTTTTGTTTTATTGATACTTTCAACTCCAGTTTCTAACTGTTATACAATAAAGAGTGTTCATTTGTTTTTTTTTTGGTATTTCCTCACTAATTGTTAACAATACTAGACAGAGCTACTTTTAGTTATTTTTTATATTATTTTAGATTTTTGTTTTGGATTGCTGACTGAATTTAGTGCCACGATAAAATCTATTCTTAAAATTACGAGCAGAAATAGGAACCAATAATGACAAATAATATTAAAAGCAGAATTGTCTCTCTATTGGCCACGACGCAGGAATTACCCAATAACAGCAAACGATGGCGGAAGGATACCATTCTAGATGTTTATGTTAGGTTTTGAATGTAGGGAGACTTCCGCAATAACAATAATAGGGGATCCCACACACGTGCAGCACGTATTAAGAGTAACTTAAAGACAATACGACTGTGGAACCCTTGCAAATTATACCTTCAAAGTGAATCTCCTTCGCGTTTAACTTCACAGCATTTGCAACTAATAATAATAATAATAATAATAATAATAATAATAATAATAATAATAATAATAATAATAATAATAATAATCTATCCAAAGTAATTCTGCCCGAAGGCAGGTCCTTCACTGCAATCATAGCATTTTTCATGCTATGCTTGCAGCTTTACTAGGGAATTGTGTAGGTGTGGTAGCTTCCCGTTGCTTTCCACACCGGTGAAGGATGATGATGATGATAATGGTAAGGATGATGGCCATATGATTTCGGGGACCGTTTGGGCCTTAAAGTTTTCCTGACATTTTTCTTACAGGTGAGGAAAAACCCCGATAAAATCCTCACCCAGAAAAACTGCCCCGACCGGGGATCGAACCCGGGCCCGCTGCGTGACAAGACAGCACGCTACCTCGAGACCACAGCGGTGGACTATAATAATAATAATAATAATAATAATAATAATATAATAATAATAATAATAATAATAATAATAATAATAATAATGTAAAAATAAAGTCATACAAGGAAAATTAATATTAAATATGCATTAGTGGATTACACAAATGTACAAAAAAAATTGTTGTCCTGGATATCTCAGCGAATTTATATGTTTTCTATTGCACAGTTTACGAATATATTCATGAAAGTGCTGAATGTGCTCTAGTTTTTTATGATTTTTGCGTATCTTATATCTTAATCAGGAAACGGCTTGTTACAAATACAATATATGTTTTCAGTCATGATTTGATTTCTGCGCATTTTTTTTCGCGTATACAAACATCACGTGATCCCCACTCTCACACCCCTCACTCCGCACATCGGCCGTGATCTCAGTTATTTGACAAAATTAAAGTACTCACGACGTGCATCTGGATGTGATAAAACAATTCGTCAGAGCGTTGGACAAGGAAGGGGAATGTTTCAAATACATTTGTAGAAAATTTCCTAAGCTCAGTATGTAAAAGTTAAAAGGCGGAATATTTTATGGTCCTCAAATTCAGCAATTGATGAAAGATGCAAATTTTGTCAAAGTTATGACTGGTCCGGAAAGTGAAGCTTGGGAGGGTTTTGTATTGGTAGTAGAAAATTTTCCAGGTAACTATAAAGCAGCAAATTATAAAGAAATTGTGCAAAACATGTTGATAAGCTCAAAGATTCTGGGAGCAAATATGAGTATAAAGTTACACTTTCTCCACAGTCACCTGGATAGATTTCCGGATCATTTAGGAAATTATAGCGACGAACAGGGAGAGCGCTTTCACCAGGATCTAAAATTAATGGAGTAAAGGTATCAGTATAGATGGGACCGTCACATGATGGCAGATTACTGCTGGTCTTTAAAAAGAGATTGTCCCCCTAAAAAATTATAGATGAAAATCTTATAATAGGCGTTTCACTGAAGTATAACATGGGTTTTCGACATTTTTCTTTCTATTTACGTCGGTGTATACTAATTTTTCAAAAAACAATTCACATTATAAGTAGCCTTTATCTGTTATATTATTTCATAAATTCCTATTTTTGTAGTGTAAAATGAAAATAAAGATTTTAAAAAAATAGAGCAAATCTTCCAGAATCATTGATAGTTTCATGAATTGTGAGCATAAATATATCCGATATTAATCTTATATCAAGGGCAACAAAAATCACTGTAGACCAGTGTTATATTGGTTAGAGATGAGTGAAGAAGCAAAATAAAACTTTAGACAATGTTTAAACATTGGAAATCTGTATAAAATAAAATAATATTACTTTACCTGTCAGAGTTAAGGCCTTAAGACCATGTCTACCCCTCAGCCAGGTTAAAAAATATATAAAAATTAATCTTACATATAAATTACAATAAACAAATATTTTTCATGGTGTATCTACAATACAATTATTAGCCGTAGCTTAGTGGTTAAAGCAACATGCCTTGCAACAGGGCTTTGGGACTTGGATCTCCATGGGGGAATACATTTTTTCATGGAATTTCGGCCAGTATTTCACCCTTGTCAACCCAGCATCGTGAGGAATTTGGGTAGCTACAATAAATATCGGCTCCAGGTTGAGAAAACCAGCTATAATGGCTGTGGGACACGACATGCTTTCAGCAGCTGGATGGTAGGCCAAGGCCCTTCTAGGCCTGACGCGCCATGGAGGATTTAAGAAAAAAGTCGCTAGTGACCCCCCATATCCCTCTAGGGACTGTGGCGTGTATACATATATACTAAAATTCAGATCAGGAAAGATTGGCATGCTACGAGTTAATGGTAAATCCAGTAAATTTAATAAACTTGCGTAAATTTCTGGAAAAAACGCGGAAAATAAGAACAACACTCATTCATGAATAAATACATGTTATCAAAATGCAATACCATTAATTCTTAATAATTCTACAGGGTGAACCATAAATATGGCTATACATTTGATCGCGTTGTGTGATGAAAATATTACCATTACAGGAAATATGAAATTACCGTTGGAAAGGCAATTATTCAAATTATAACAATGGAATAAAACAAAAAAGTGTAGAACTTACGTCATTAGTCAAAATGGCGTTGAATATGCAACAGCAAATTACAATTGCTGCATGGGTAATAATGTATGTTAATGATCGTGAGGCCGCAAGACGGGCAAGACGTGAGTTTAAGTTAGCATTGCAGCCGTCGACTGTGGTGAAGTGGAGAAAACGACTGCTGGAAACGGGAAGGATGCAGAAAATCAAACCTCCTGGAAGGCCTCGCATTAGCACGGATGCAGAAACAACGAAGAGAATTGTGGTGGCCTTCGAAGCTAGCCCACAAAAATCAACCCGCCAAGCTGCACGTGAGCAGTGATTTGTTTTGTTCTATTGTTGTAATTTGAAGGATTCCCTTTCCAATGATAACATTATATTTCCTTTAATAATAATATTTTCGTCACAAAATGCGATCAAACGTAAAGCCATATTTCTGAATCACTCTGTACATAACTTAATTAATGTATAATGTTATTGTATTATTATGTAATTGTATTATTATGTAATTATAATATTATTGTATTTTCTCCTTATTCTTGTTCCGAATGCAGTATTGGGTGATGATGCCCGTTCTGCGACTACAAAAACTGATCTTTCCATCGGTTGAAGGGTCTTCCGAGGTCTCTTTTGCCTTTAGGGTTGAGGTGGTAAATCATCTTTGGTAAACGGGAATTTGACATTCTCCGGATGTGTTGGAACCATTTAATCTGATAATTTTGTATATGTTCAACCATTTCCCTACTATTCCACTGCATCCTTATCTCATCACTTTTCATTCTATCCCTTAATGTTACTCCAGTTAGTTATCGGAGGAATCTCATTTGTGAACTATTAATGCGGGATTTATCTTTTGCTCGAAGTGTCCAGCATTCACTTCCGTATAGTAGAGCAGGTTTGGCTATGGCATTATGAAATCTCAATTGGATTTCTTTCCTCATTTGTTTTCCAAAATTTCTCCTAATTATACCATTTAATCTGTTATATTTTTCTAAATTTGTTTCCACATCTTTTTGATTATGAAACTGTGATATATTATTAGCTAAATAATTAAAGTGTGTTACTTGTTCTATTGGTTTATTATTTATATTGTGTTTTCTTTATGTAATTGTAATGTTATTGTTTTCTTTTTGTTTTTCTTTATACTATAACAAATTATTACTTATTGTAGTTTGTAACGGACTGTCAACAGCACTTACGGTTTACTGCCCGTGCGACCCATATTTGTAAATAATATTGTAAATATCTAACTTTTTGTCTAATAAAGTCCTATTACTACATTATAAAACCCCGTTTCTGCGTGTGTTCTTTTCATGCAATATTTTCCACCATTTAGTCTGATATATTCGCATGTCTTTTTGTTCTGTAAGAGTGAGGTTATGAAGTATAACAGATGACTTAATTTGTCGACAGAAGTCTGCCCTAATTCTTTACTTTATTTTATCAGGAACAACCCCTGACTGCACACGGAGGGTGGAGTTTGACTAAGTTTAATCCCGTCTTAATTCCACAGGGCATTACTTGCTATTGTAGAGGGTTGCTCTATAAAATAAGAGTTTGGGGTTAGTGACTACCCTGCAGAGCAAGCTAATTACTGTGATCATGGTACGCTAGATGGCTCTGCATACATTCATTCAATTATAAAAAGAACAAGACGTTATCTACTGTAGAATGTGCACCACAACAACGATCCTTATACAGGGTGGTTAGATGTAACATTTGATATCTAAATTTTATAAAATATGTTATCTTCTTCTTCTTCTTTCCAAGTATTAGGCCAAGGCCTATTACGATCCTATCGAAAATTTTCCCTCCAGCGTTTCATAGGACGGTCCAGAGATCTTCGTCCTCTTGGTATATAATTATAAACAGCTCATGAACTCATTCTTTCAAGATGGTGTTTCCAATTTAGTTGGTACTGTTTAATATATTCCAAAATTGGCGTAGTCTTCAATTCTTTTAAGATATCGGTGTTCGTTTTCCGATCCCATCTGGTGTAACCCGTTATTCTGCGCATGAATCTCATTTCACAAGCCGTTATTCTGCTTTCATGTTGTCTTTTTAGTGTCCATGCTTCACTACCACAGGTCAACACTGGTCTAGCCAAAGTGTTATATAAACGTAATCTGGTGTTTTTTTGTACAAAGGATGGTTTCATAACTTGATTAATAATTCCCAAACTTGTATTATAATTAGTAATTTTTTCAGGGATATCCTTTTCATCCCAGATAGATAGATAATATCCAAGATATTTAAATTGATTAGATCTCTCTAAAATTTTATTCTGGAGACAGATTTTACTTTGTATGGAGTCTTTCCCATGAAATGCTATAATTTTAGTTTTGTTAATTTATATTTCCATGTTAAATTTGGCAGCTATTTTTTGTAAATTATAAATTGATCGTTGCAAATCATTTTCGGAAATTTGCCAGAAGCGCTAAATTATGTTATAAAAATAGTTAATAGAAATAAATTAATATAAATTATTTTTATCGTGAAAAAATATGTATTTATTTATTAGCAGCAGTTTTTATAATGTTTCACACCATCATCCTGCTACCGGTTAAACTTCTGTCATTCTCCTCCACATTTATCTGTCATTCTAATCTCCTTCCTCCAATCATTTTTGAAAACACCATCAATCTGCGTTATTTTTGGCCATCGTTGTCTTCTTCTTCTTCTACCAAGTGGCACCCATTCTAATATACTTCATAGGGATCCGTATTCTGCCATTTTTTTGGCATGACCATACTATTTTAATTATATTATTTATTTAGACTGGTGGAGTTAAGATCATGTGGCCTTCTCTTCCACTCACCAGGACAAACATAAATCACAACAATACCATAGGATTATTTGACCAAAATTAAAATATAAAATTATGGAATATTCACCTGAAAGGTCCGTCTCCTCAACTTAATTATTTATTTAACTGTAGCGTTTTCGGCACTTGTCCCATCATCGGCAGGATTCAAAACTGGTGTTTCACTCAAGATCTGGTAGAGGAGGTTACATGTATTGGGTTCGTTTTCGTTTATCAGATTGTCGTTGTTGTGAGCTGCTTTCATGATTTCCATCTCTTCGAGTACGTTTATTTTCGCTGGATTATTTTCTCTGTGCATTACTGTTAGGGTGTTTTCAATATTTAACATGCGATGTCCTTCATGGATAACATGTTTTGCATAGCTTGATTTTCCTTCTGCGTGAATAAAGTCTCGAAAATGTTCTTTAAATCTGATGTTAAAACTCCTGTTTGTTCTTCCTATATAAAATTTGTTGCAGTCCTTACATGTCAATTTATAAACTCCTTTGCTGTTGAAAATGTTATTTTCTTCAATGTTATTGTTTATTATGTTGTTTAATTTTTATTAGTTCTGTATGCTATTTTTACGTTTTTATCGGCTTTCTTTAGTGTATTGGCTAATTTTCAAAAGCATGGGGTGCTCTATATCAATTAATATATTTGATAATAAACAGATATTGGTAAAAGTAAAGTCTCTAAGAAGAAAACGTAAAAACCATAAAAAGTACCCCACGCTTTTGATGGTAATTTTTTTGTAGATAACTCTAGTTTTATTCTAGATGTGTTGGAGATGATTTTTTGTTGACCATTTTAATTTTATCCCAAGCGTGTTAGAAATTAAAATTATTTTTCATATTTTAGTTCGGTTTTCTAGTAAAGCGTGTTGTTTTAGTTCTTTAAACTATTATTTATTTTTCAGTTTTTAGTTTGTTTTTCTAATAAAGCGTGTTGTTTTAGTTTTTTAAATGAGCTAAAAGTAATACTCTTCTAAAAACAAATTCTCCGGGCCGGATTTGAACCAGCGACCTATGGATTACTGAAATTATATACCACTACAGGCCACCACTCTATCAACTGAGCTACTAGAAGATGTAATATTAATATCTTACAACGATCGACTGAAAAGTAGATAAGTCCGCAACGTACTATATATTACATATTATTTATGAAATTATTGTATTGTCATTGGTCCTTTACAAGTATACAAATTTTCAAGGGCTGAAAATCGTGTTGAAAGATTCCGTTACATAGATACAGGTCACGCTAATACAAAGGGTGTAAAAAGGAGGAACTTTGTTTATTCTGGTAAACAGAATTCGATGAATATGTGTGAAACACGACTGTCATTTGTTATAAAACAAAATTAATTGAAACGTGACTGGTTATCGACTTCCATTTGGGACATGAGTTAAAGACTCAAAGAGATATTTATGAAAATCATATAAAACATTTAATATTTTTATTTAAAAATAAAAATATGACTTTACTTGTTTCCGATTTTTTAATACATCAAATGGAGATTGCAAGAGCATATCTTAATATATAAAAAAATCGTGTCACGTTGTTTGTCCGCGATGGAATCCTAAACTACTGCACCGATTTTAATAAACTTTTGCACACTGTGTGCAGTTTGATCCAACTTGATACTTAGGGTAGTTTATAAATAAATTTATAATCACATTATTTTTATTGCAAATTATTTGTTTATTATTTAACAAAGAGTTATAATTATCTGTGAGTTCCATACGATTCTGACAGATGGCGTTGTAATTATCTGTGAGTTCCATAGAGATGGCGGTGTAAGGTATTTGGTAAGGTAATTGGTATATTGGTATATTATTTAACAAAGAGAGATCCAGATGGCTGTGCTTTTTGTTGCAACCGCGAATTTCAATTGAATTACAAATATTGATTATTTCATAATTTAAGTGTGTTCAGTGTTTATTTTATTTTCAATATTATTAATTTCGTGTGTAAGTATTAGTTTTAAGTAATCTGGCTGAAAGACAGCAACTTAATTTAAATTTTTAACGTATACCTTAGCCACAGCAACGCGTGGCCGGGACTTCTAGTATATATATAATGATGCATTATTCTATAGTTCGTTATTGCACGATGTGTGAGCTGTGAAACAAAATGGCGGACGGTGAAAATTAGAGACGTGAGGAGTGTTGAGGTTGTGATGAAGCCCTGAGGGACTTCATTGCCGCTATATTGACACAGTCCTGCACATGTCTCCAGAGGAACAAGTGTGACCCGTGTTCATAACAGGTACACAACAATAATAATAATAATAATAATAATAATAATAATAATAATAATAATAATAATAATAATAATAATAATTATTATTATTATTATTATTACTATTATTATTATCATTATTATTATTATTAATATTATTATTATTGACTATTTAACTTATACCCCAATTGGTAGTCAATGACCAATCACGTTTCAATGAATTGTGTTTTACAACCAATGACAGTCGTGTTTCACCTCGCTCTTTATCGATTTCTGTTTATCAGCTTCTGCTTTTGTGATAAAGAAGGATCCTCCTTTTCAATATTCTGAACAGCTCAGAGCATTATTTTTCTCTAACAAATACATTAAATATAGCAAATAATGAACAGATTTCTTGATTTTACTGAGTTGTTTGCTAAGAAAATGAATAACCTGTAGTGTTGTTTATAATATACAGTTTGATGTGTTTCATTATTTCTCCACTAAGGTGCATTCTTATAGTATAACAATCCTATTTGGCAATAAATAATATGATCAAGTTGCATTGAATGAACATATTGTTTTCGAAGTTCGCCGTTTACTTTTCGTATATGGACATTTTAAATTTACCGATAACTATATTTAAATCATTATTTTTTTAATAAATAGATCAAATTTATTCGTTAAATAGGCTAACAAATGCTGCTCTTGATTTCCAAATCCTCTAGATAAATTCACGAGCCATCAAATGACATGACAGTACTATGATTGCAGAGAAAGACCTGTCCTCGGGCAGAATTACTATAGAATAGAATGTATACTATGCTTGGATCCAGCAGTTGTGTAGAATATAGATACAAGGAGTAAAAACGTAATATGGTAGCAAAATTATGATAATCGTTAAATCAGATAGAAGGAAAACAGAAAGAGTAGAAATTAAGTTGTTACAATCATTAACAGGTGGCTTTTGTTTACGTGTATATAAGCCATTCGTCCATAGTAATTCTGCCTGAGGGCAGGTGTTTCATTGCAATCATAGCATTTTCATGCTATGCTTTGCAGCTTTACTAGGGAATTAGGTGTGGTATTACAGCCTCACTATGATGGTTGTCCAGCGGCTCGCTTTATTTCCCCGCAGCTGTCATTATAATTAATTACAATGATGCCGACTACCGTCACTGTAATAATTCCGCATGTTAATCATTGTCAAGTGTTGTCGCGCGGCACCCCTTTTATATAAACGGACAACCATCATAGCGAGGCGATAATAGCTTCCCGTTGCTTTCCACACCGGTGAAGGATGATAATGATAAGGATGATGATTTTCGGGGACAGTTGGGCCCTACGTTTCCTAACATTTGTCTTACAGGTGAGGAAAAACCCCGGAAAAACCTCACCCAGGAGTCTGTCCCGACCGGGAATCGAACCCGGGCCCGCTACGTGACAAGGCAGCACTCTACCTCGAGACCACAGCGGTGGACTATATAAGAGATAGTAAGTCATTTTTAAATATTTTTTAGGACAAATGGTCGAGAGGTAATAAATAATTGTCCACAATTATTCACAGAAAGAGAGAAAAGTGTAGGTTTGGAGATATTTTCCCTGGATTTGTCACATCTATCTTTAAGGCGTCACGCCTCTTCTGTGTAGTTCATGTAGGGGTCACAAGAGAGCGGACGACATTCTGAGCAAACTATCCGTCACCAGATGTCTCTGTCTATTGTTGACCACAATACCGTCCAGTCTCCTATTATGGTCCATCTTTCACTTTGTCATTCATGCATTGTGCTGCCCTCTCTGCAATTAAAACAGCAACATATATCTTAGAGCTCTCTACGTCCACAAAAATGTAGATGGCAGCATTAATTACATCTTTCTCTGGTCGCAAACTTCAATTTTATAACTCCTAAAAAATCGGTCATTTATCAGAAACTACCTACACCGGGTGCTATCATAAATGTAGATAGCATAATTAATTTTATTTCTCTCTGATTTACATTTGAATTTTATAACTTTTTTTCCCAAAATTCTATCATTTAAATGAAACTTATTTTTATTCCATCCCATTATCGCAGTTTAACCTCTCACCTTATAGGCACTTTTACGTGTCGCCACTTGAGCTCCACACAGACACGGACTGTCGGGAGAAGGATTTTTAAGCACACACACTTTAAACACAAGAGATATAATAAAATAAGAAATGCGCACAACGTGCAAAGAAGATTGTTTTTAGTCACTGCAGAGTTTCAACAACGATTCTGATCTCATCCTACAGTTTAACACATGATATTTCTCGCACTGTTCGCCACATCTTGCACACACGCAGTCTGGGCCGGGCTCTAGTTGCTGCACAGCTTGTGGTGAAATTCATGCACAGCGAGTCTGGTCACTGTGCGGCGCAATTCGTATCCTCCCTGAGTCCATTCATGGTTTGTCATGGCGTCAGTAATATAGAATTCTTCCCATATTTTGCGTTTCTTTTCGTGGAGCTCTTGCAGGAGGTCCTGGTAAGTAGGTGTCACTGGTAGTAGGAACTTTAGCCTCAGCTCTTCTATGTAGAATGGTTCTCTGGAGAGTTCATAAAAAAGTCGTGAGGGCGTGTATCTGGAGAGACAGAGCACCCATTTTAGGTATGTTGTTTTTAGTTTTCTAATTTTTCTAGGTTCGGTTTCTTTAAATGGGTCCATATATTCTCTAACCCATATGTTGCAACGGGATCAACTTTAAGTTCAAAACGTTGTAGGGCTGTTTCTAGTGAGAGTCTGTTTATTGACTTAATGTCGCTTATGGCTCTTATCGCAGCATTTACTCTGTCAATTATATGGTGTGTAAACATGCTTCCCTGTGTTTGGAAAGTGACTCCCAGATACGTGAAGCTAAACACAACAGATATAAATTAAACTGGCTAGACCATATAAAAAGAATGGATAATTCAAGAATTCCAAAAAAAGTCATGGACGACCAGGAAGACCTCTTAAAAAACTGTTAGGTAGGCCCGAAACAGGTTGCAAAGGCATAATTCGTGACGGATGATGAAGACTTTTTGACCATTCAAGAACATGGTAGGTCTCCTGGAATGAGAGATCAGTTCAGTGTCAGGGCCACCTCCGAGACAACACAACATTAAGACGAAATATACCATTCACACATAAATTCATACTAAGCATGGCGAATATGTTAATGATGTTTATGAAGGCCAGATGATGTTCGGGGACCGTTTGGGCCTTAAAGTTTCCTGACATTTGTTTTACAGATAAGGAAAATCCCTACTTACTATTACAATTAAATAACATAATTCAACTTTTTAATTTGATATCAGTTTTAAAAGTTTTAGCATTTAAAGGAGCAAACACAATTAGACCTATAAATATCTTGGAAGAATAAATAAATGAACAGATTGTTTCAGTGTATGAGGAATGAAAGAGGGGCATTAAAGCTTCATGTAGGAAAACCAGAGGGATAACTTATAGAAGGAGGCCACATATGGAGTGGTAGAATTACATAACCATGGTGTGCGGGTAGTAGATTATACGGGGGATTAGATAAACACACTAAAATACGATTCAATTATCTATGTGGCATAATTTTAACGCACTTTATTGAATAAGACTAGAAAATAAACTATTTTGAAGTTTTACAAAGTATTGGCAGTTCCATCTCTTATCTATGGATGTGAAACCTGGACATTAACAAAGGCGGATAGTAAACAAATAGAAGCTGCTGAAATGAAGATGTTGAGAGCAATATCAGGATACCAAAGGACCGATAAAAAGAAAAACGAAGATATAAGAACAGAACTTAATATATTTAATGTCTATGAAAGAATAAAATATTGTCAAAATACTCATCTTCAGCACGTATTACGAATGAATGAACAGCGCATATCAAGAAGAATGTATAATTATAAACCAAAAGGGAGAAGATTGTTGGGAAGACCATTGAAAATATGGAAGGACCAATTCGACCTATAATGAGATCGGAACAGGCCATTGGGCTTAATCCTTGTTGTTGATGATGATGATTGGAAAACATAACTCAGGATAGAGATGTATGGAGAGCATATGTCGGGGCTGCCATGAACTTACGGGTTCAATAGTGAGTTAGTTATCAGTGTGAATGACGCTTTACTCTAGGATTATCTTTTCAACTTGTGAAGTGAGCTTGGCTTATTGCCAGTAAATCTAACTGAACTAGAGTTTCCGTCATTTGGACAGTGGAAAACTTGGAGCTATTTCACAAGTCTGCCTTATATCTCTTTCTTTGTTTATTCTCTTATTTCTCGTCCATTTTGCGTCATCATGGCAGAGAAGCTAAACTACTCTACACTCTGAAATGTATGTGTGAAGGATTCTTCAAAAGTTACGTACATCTTCACTTGTCCACTTTGTGCTTCTTTTGTTAGTAAATTTTGAAAGAATGAAGCGATCCAGTTTATTCTCATCAAAATATTTCTGAAAAAACCCATTTAGTCTTTTTACTCTTTAAGTACACTGGTCAACATGATTATTGTCTCATGAGTTTTTTTATCCTGTTTTCAAATATGTATTCGGAATTTCTCCATCACCCACAGTTTTTTATTCTTCTTCTTCTACTACAAGGTTTAGGCTATGCAGCCTGTTCCAGCGAAGTTAAAAGTGGAGTCCATCTTCTACGTGGTCGGCCAACATCTCTTGTTCCTCTGGGATTATACAGGAAGGTTATTTTTGGTATTCTTTCGTTGTTCATTCTCATTAAGTGTTCTGTCCATTTCTTATTTTTTATTTCAATTTCAATTAATGGATTTAAATAATTATTTTCAATAAACTTTTTTTCGTCTATTTATCCATTGTAAAATAAAACCAAATGAGATAACTCAGGAGATTTCAGCTATGGAAACGAGATATCAAGGCAAATGGAATCCTAATATGCTGGCCGATTATTGTTGTACCATCAAGAGGGATGCTCCACAGGCGAAATATAGCAGAAAATCGTAATTTCTTACTTTCTAGTAGCGTCCGAATGTTCGAATATTGTGTAGTTACGAATGTAGAAAATATTAAAGTGTTTGAAATTATAAATTCCTGCCTCTCGGAAACTTTGCGTGATGGAGAAAAACCGATATAACATTTGAATTCAGGAGAACAAATACTATCAGAATCACATATTGTTCTTTCTGAGACAAAAAAAAAGTTTTTTTTTGTTGCTCAGTGTAATCTATTGGTTTACCGTCTGATGTTACCCAATTGTTCTAAATTTACTTCATTTGGCTCATGTAACCAATTTATATTTGCTATATTATATATAATAGTGGTCGCCCAGCGGTCGAAATTCGACCACAATTAATACAATTTTGAGTTTGTCACAAATGACACAAATACGTCATTATGCATTAATTTTAAAAACACTAACAATAGGAAATATGTGGTATAGCTTGGCTAAGCCATATTTAAAAAACAATAACGAATCATTTGACATTTGTATACTATCTATACTATTTAAATTTGCATTTGGCCTATTATTATGTGTACGGGAATACATCTCCCTTCATCTTTGTCTCTCACTTCGACCCTTCAATGTTCTATGTCGAGGCTTAATGGAAGTAGGAGCGAATATGTAAATATATACAAAATATATAATGAAGTTATTGAAACCAAGATTAGACAGGGTTTAATTTAAATTAAAATAATAAAATGTGCTTACCATTTTTAAACCACTAATAATAAATACGCGAGTGTTAGTCAATTCACATTGTTGCTGCACAATTTTCTTTTTACAACAATGCACTTTCAGTAGGAACGTAAACAAATGAATGAGTAAACAAACGAATGAGTAATACATATAAATTCCTTAGAGACAATTTATTTTATTTTGTTTAATTTAATTTATTTGTAACACATATTATACATAAATTTTATTTTTCTGCTCTCCTTTTCTGTATGAACTTTAATTATGCCAAATACCACACTCCTCCGTGCGCGCAATCAGCTTAAAAAGGGGTACAAAGTTTTTTCTTCACGTATTAATATATATATATATATATAGAGAGAGAGAGAGAGAGAGAGAGAGAGGCGAGTGTAGAATGCAAATAAAACAAGATGTTTAAACGTTAAAAATCCCTATTTAAATAAAATTATTATTATTACTTTTATTATTTTTGTTTGTTTGTTTAATAGTGACAAGTATTGTCATATATGGAGCACAAGCATGGAAATTAAAAACAAAATAAAAAACCTAATGTCGATGGAAATGGATTTCTTGAGGAGAGCAACAAGATACTCAAAATTCCAAAAAAAAAGAAAAAAAACATACAAAAAACTGAATATTAAAAATATGCAATAGAAGTTTACATAAGACATCCGATTGAGGGTCTTTCCACTTTTCAGCGGTTGCCCTTTTACCAGCCGGCTGCTGGCCCTTCACATCCACATGTGTCAATCACAGAGGTAGATGATCAACAGCCAGTGTAGGGGTGACATGTGGTTAGCATGTCGAGTCCCCCAGCCGTTATAGCTGGTTCCTCAACCTGGAGCCGCTACTTATTGTAGCTACCCAATTACCTCACGATGCTGGGTGGGCACCGGTCCCATACTGGCCGAAATACCATGAGAAAATTTCTTCCCCCATGGAGACCCGAGCCAGCGCAAGTCCCGTAGCTCTGCGCCAGGGCTTCCTACCTTAACCGCTCGGCTACGGCGCGGGACTTAAATTGGTATGTGCATTTACGATTAATGCAAGAAGAAAGGTTGCCCATAAAAAAACATTGCAATGGTGTCCACGTGGAAGAAGAAAGAAACGAAGATCTCGAAACTCGTGGATGCAAGAAATAAGAACTAGAGAACTAGAATGAGAACAAGAGGACTGGAGGACATGGGGTAGATTGATAAAGACGAATGGAAAAGGAAAATAAATCTTTAGCTACGGAATAATGTTTAAACATTGAAAATCTGTATATAAATAAAATAAATGGTTTACTTCTGAAGGTACATTAGACTGCTTTTATCATAAGTCATGCAACGTGTGATTTCCAAATTATCGATAAATTCACGATTCACGAAGTGAGAAGTGAGTTCATCGAGATAATTTGGAAATCAAGAGTGGCATTTGTTAGGACTATTTAACGAATAAAATTAAGCTCTTTACTCACAAATCATTATTTAACTATAGTTATTTTAAAATATTTATATATTTAATGTAAACGGCGATGTTTGAAAACAAATGAGAAATGATAGGTACGCTTCATATGCTTCTTTTGTTTATCACTGCAACCAGATCATACTATTTAATGCCAAAGGAATGCAATATTGTAAGAATGCTCTCTAGTGGAGAAAAAATGAAACACATCAAACTGTATATTAATTAATTTCTGATGTCCTATGATGTAAATACGACAATTATATTTTTCTGGAACGTTATTACCTGGGGAAAAATACGTTTAAGTGCAAACAGTGGTTTCCTTTTTAGTGGTATAATCAATTGCTACAAATGTTTTTATATTGTCTCCCGCAACCACGATAAGGTTAAATATGTACACTATATATATATATATATATATATATATATATATATATATTTTAGAGGAATTAAACCCAATGGGTACAACGTGGACACTACACACACCCAGTCCAGGTTGAGATTTGTTTTAAAAATCCCTTACCCCGCCGGGAATCGAACCCGGATCGCCGGAGTGGAAGGTATACACTATATATATATATATATATATATATATATATATACAATCTGGTAGCAACATGTTCTCACTGCAAAATAACACTATGACCTATTCAGAATGTTAAAAAGGAGGAGCTTGATTTTACAGTGATAAAATCAAACTATTTAACTCATGCCCCAAATGGGAATCAATGACCAATCACATTTCAATTATTTTTTATTTACAACCAATCACAGTCCTGTTTCGCCTAAAATTAACCAACTAAAGTTTATCATAATGAAGAAAGCACCTCCTTTTTAACTTTCTGAATAGGTCATAGCATTATTTTGCAGTGACTGACCCTCTAAGAAATACGGCTACCAGATTGTACATATAGTGCGTGAATGTCAACACATAGCGCATGCGGGAGTTAATGTAAAAACATTTGTAACAATTGATTATACCAAAAAAAAGAAAAGAAATCACTGTTTGCACATTCTTAAACGAATTATTTTCCAGGAAATGACGTTGCAGAAAAATATAATTGACATATTTACATCATATGACATCAGAAACCTATAACGTTGGTTATACATTTCTCCACTAGGGTGCATTCTTACAATATTGCGATCCTTTGGCAATAAATAATATTATGATCTGGTTGCAGTGATGAACAAAGGAAGGAAATGAAGCGTACCAATCGTTTCTAATTTGTTTTCAAACATCACCGTTTACATTAAATGTATACATATTTTAAAATAACTATAGTTAAATAATGATTTGTGTAAGCAGCTTAATTTTATTCGTTAAATAGTCCTAACAAATGCCACTCTTGATTTCCAAATTATCTACGTAAATTCACGACTCACGAAGTGAGTCGTGAATTTATCGATAATTTGGAAATCAATCGTGGCATTACTTATGATAAAATCGAGGTGAAAAAGACTGTGATTGGTTGTAAATATGTAATCATTGAAATGTGATTGGTCATTGATTACCATTTGGTGCATGAGTTAAATAGTCTACGTAAGAAGTTTGTGCTGGATTTGTTAGCAGCTGTAATCAGGACAGTAGAAAATAAAGCAGTACGCCTATGCAATTTATAGTTGAGAAGGTTTGTATGGGAAATGAAATTTATATGCAGTAAAAAAAAAGAGGGAGGCAAGAAGTATCCTAGACCATTAGATAGGATGGTGAAAACAATACAACAAGTGGCGATATGCAAACACCAACTCAAATTGGAAGAAGATGGCACGTCACCGTGAAAACTTAGCTGAAATGAGTTCTTTCTCTGAAAGTGACATCTGAAATATTGCTATGTAAATGACGTATATAAATCAGCCGCGTTGATGCCCGACTCTTCATATTAGGGACAAACCAATTTTTCACACCCGCACCGCAAAACAAACACACCCATTACGTCGAATTATCATTCAATTTTTATATATGAACTTTCAGTGAGTTATGATTGTTAGAAAAAAAACTTCATTTCTTTTGTTTTATGTCGTGAATCATTACAGGGTGCTCTAAAAGTTATGACACCTAATGAGGGATAATGAATGAAAATAAATTGTGGAAGAGGTCTAGTAAACATGGGTCAAGAAATCAATTATGAAATGGGAATGTACACTTGACATCAAACTAGGAAACTTTGAAAAATTGGACATATTCCAATGCCATACGTCTTAAGAACAGTAATTTTGAAACGAAATGTTGTTAATAATAATAATAATAATAATAATAATAATAATAATAATAATAATAATAATAATAATAATAATAATATAAAGGAGCACTCAGAAGAGCATTAGTTTCGAAAGTTTTACGTTCTTTTCCACTGATCACTTGTATTCACTCTTTGCTGTATTCATTAATTGATTTTGTTCTGTTTTTACACTCTGTGATATGATAAAGTTTACACTTATCACCGCACAGTGCACATCTGCAGTCTTCAGTTGGCTGGTGGAATTTTTTATTTTCGCAGACCTTGTGATGAAAGCCATGTATTGCTAGTCTGGTTACAACGTGTCTCAGTGTCTGCGAGAAACATATTTCATAGAAGACATCAGGATAACATACCTCCTACCATCTACAGAACCATATCAAAAAGCAGTAAAAGTGAGGGAACAGAAACGGAAGGAAATAAATGAGGAATTTTACACTTCCAGTGCCATGACAGACAGAAACTGGACAAGAGAATGTCAGACACTGACAATAATAATATTGATAATAATAATAATAACATTATTATTATTAAATTCTCGCCACTGAAATGGACTACTGGAGACGTGCTGCAAGAACATCCAGGAAGGATAAAATCAGAAATTCATATATAAAAGAAAAAATGCAGGTACAATATTCAATATTACATTTTATAAAGAAGAAACAATTAAATTGGTACGGACACACTAGAAGGATGGAAGAAGGAAGACTACCTAAGATAATCATGGATTGGGAACCACAGGGAAGGAAAAAGAAAGGTAAACCAAATATTACGTGGATTCAGGGAATCAACGAAGCTAAGAGGGAATGGAAAATAGAAGAAGATATTTGGATGAACACACAAGAATGGAAAAATGAAATGGGAATGGACACTTAACAACAAACGAGGAACATTTTGAAAAAGAGGAGATATTCAAATGCTATACTTCTTAAGAATAGTAATTTTGAAATAATATGAGTAATAATAATAATAATAATAATAATAATATTATTATTATTATTACTATTATTAATAGTTTAATATATCTGATGGAGTTTTAACATTTCTTAATTGTTCGTTATATGCCCGCCTTGGTTTCGAAAAAATGCGGCCAGTAGAGCGTAGACGGAAACAAGTAGGCTATCCACTATAAATATGTTCTATACTGTAAATACCTATTTGTATAATTGCATATTTTTGCTGGTTGAGTAGAAGAGAAGGCATTACGGCCTAAACTCCGGCAGAATAAAAATTATTATTATTATTATTATTATTATTATTATTATTATTATTATTATTATCATCATAATCATCGTTAAATTCCATACTGTTGGATTAGCATATTTGGAAAGACACAAAAAAATTTGTAAAACATTGGCGGAATCTGTAGCAATGTATGGAAGTGAGGTATGGACAATCAATGAGTACTACAAGAATATACTAATAGAAATGGATTATTTACGCACAAGTGCCAGAAAGTCTAAATTAGAACGTGTCACAAATAAGGAAATTAGAAACATAATGGAAGCAGAAGAAAGCATAATTTGAAAGAACTGAGCAGAAAGAATTAAAGTGGTTAGGACATGTTTTAAGAATGGAAGATGAACGATGGCGAAAGCAACTATATCAATGACATACGACCAGAAGCAGGAAGAGAGGGAGACCGAAGTTAACATCCCATCCATCCATAGTAATTCTGTCCGAGGGCAGGTCCTTCACTGCAATCATAGCATTTTCATGCTATGCTTGCAGTTTTACTAGGGAATTGTAGGTGTGGTAGCTTCCCGTTGCTTTCCACACCCGTGAAGGATGATGATGATAATGATGACGATGATGATAATGATGACGATGATGATAATGATAAGGATGATGATGATGGCCATATGATTTCGGCAACCGTTAGGGCCTTAAAGTTTTCCTGGCATTTGTCTTACAGGTGAGGAAAAACCCCGATAAAAACCTCACCCAGAAAAAGTGCCCCGACCGGGGATCGAACACGGGCCCGCTGCGTGACAAGGCAGCACGCTACATCGAGACCACAGCGGTGGACGAAGTTAACATGGAAGGAAAATTTGAAAACAGTAATACAAGCAAGAGGGCTAAGCATTGAAGATGCCCAAGATCCTAGGGTTTGGAGGTTTGGCACGGGAAGACGGCAGCAGCTGTAAAAACCCGAAGATAGATATTATTATTATTATTGTTATTGTTATTATTATTATTGTTATTGTTATTATTATTATTATTATTATTATTATTATTATTATTATTATTATTAATTAGGCGAATGGAGAATGAAAGATTACCGATAAATAATGGAATGAGAAGGAAAGAACGACCAAATCTCACGGGGATCCAAGATATTAGAGAAACTTTGAAGGGCTGGTAATGTGTTATAATAGATACGATTGGAAGAAAATATTATAAATCGAAGTTGAAGACAAATCATTGGTGCCGGAAAATTGTGTAACATTATTAATATTAAGAATAATAATAATAATAATAATAATAATAATAATAATAATAATAATAATAATAATAATAATCTTCTTCTTCTTCCGAATGCAGTATTGGGTGATGATGTCCGTTCTGCGACTACAAAAACTGACCTTTCCATCGGTTGAAGGGTCTTCCGAGGTCTCTTTTGCCTTTAGGGTTGAGGTGGTAAATCATCTTTGGTAAACGGAAATTTGACATTCTCCGGACGTGTTGGAACCATTTAATCTGATAATTTTGTATATGTTCAACCATTTCCCTACTATTCCACTGCATCCTTATCTCATCACTTTTCATTCTATCCCTTAATGTTACTCCAGTTAGTGATCGGAGGAATCTCATTTGTGAACTATTAATGCGGGATTTATCTTTTGCTCGAAGTGTCCAGCATTCACTTCCGTATAGTAGAGCAGGTTTGGCTATGGCATTATGAAATCTCAATTGGATTTCTTTCCTCATTTGTTTTCCAAAATTTCTCCTAATTATACCATTTAATCTGTTATATTTTTCTAAATTTGTTTCCACATCTTTTTGATTATGAAACTGTGATATATTATTACCTAAATAATTAAAGTGTGTTACTTGTTCTATTGGTTTATTATTTATTATTATTTATACTCTCGAAAGTCCCTTTCCAGTGATTGCCATGGATTTGGTTTTATTTTCAGATATTTTCATGTTGTATTTTTCCAGGGTATTCTGCAATTTAAACACTGATCTCTGCAAATCATCTTCATTCTCCGCTAGAAGTACTTGATCATCTGCGAAGATTATTGTTTCTATTTGATTTCCTCTACATATGTTTACTCCTGGGGGTTTAGTTTTTTCCACTCCTGGATAATAATAATAATAATAATAATAATAATAATAATAATAATAATAATAATAATAATAATAATAATAATGTTTTATTTATTCTGGCAGAGTTAAGGCCATAAGGCCTTCTCTTCCACTCAACCAGCACAAATACAAGTAAATATTTGACAAATATAGATATACACTATACTAATTATAAACAGTTAAAGATACATTAAATGTAGCAATGTAATTGTCATGTACAAACAACATTTTATACGATAATAACAATAATAATACTTACGATGATAATAATAATAATAATAATAATAAAATAGTATTATTATTATTTTACTATTATTATAATTATTATTATTATTATCATTGTTATTATTATTATTACGTCGATGGCGGTCGGGTGGTAGGTATGTTTCTTGCCTCTAGTTCAGAAGGTCGACGGACTTTTAGGACGGAAAATCCATGTAACAAGTCCACCGGGAAGAAATTTAAGCCATGGGTTCAGAGTCTAAAGATTTTCGTACTCGTAAAAGAACCGAAAGCCTGAATAAAGAGGCCTCTGTGCAAAATGTACTGACTGTTACCCATCCAAGTAATTCCTTAGTTGCCCACTACGTGTCTCACTGATGCGACATGCCGATCCCATATCACTCGCTGACATCTATGGGTAAATAAACCTAACTAAATTAGTATGGTTAAAACACTCCCACTAGGGAGCACCTTAGTCTCCATACTTGGAAATACTGGGTATATAGATCCATAGATTATTATTATTATTATTGTTATTATTATTATTATTATTATTATTATTATTATTATTATTATTATTATTATTATTAACTAGCTAACTAACTAACTCACTGGCACTATGGAACCCGTAGGTTCATGGCCGCTTGGACATTACCTCCCCATACATCCCTATCCTGAGCTAATGTTTTCCAAACATCCCCTGTATAATCTACTTCCCTCAAATCTTAGTTAATGTTATTCTCCCACCTCATTATTGGTCTTCCAATTGGGCGTTTTCCCTCTGGTTTCCTACAAGAAGCTTCCATGTACGTCTTTCATTCCCCATTCGGGTCACGTGTCATGGCCATCGCAGTCTACGAGACATTATTATTATTATTATTATTATTATTATTATTATTATTATTATTATTATTATTATTATTATTATTATTATTGTAATAAGAACGTTTGCAATGGTCATTTTTGGTATCTACTGAATAGAATCGATTGAGATTCGTAAAAAAAAAATCGAAATATTTTCGTTTATTAAACTCAGTAGATAAATTCCCCCGAAAATAGATTAGAGAGAAGGAGAGAAAGAGAGAGAGAGAGAGAGATAAATAGATAGATAGATCTCATAGACTGCGATGGGCAGGAAATGTGGAACTAGGTGGGGAATGAAAGAGGGAAATGGAATCGTGTTGTAGGAGAACCAGAGAGGATAACACCCGCTTGGTAGACCAAGAATGAGGTGGGAGAATACATTAACCATGATTTGAGGGAAGTAGATTATACAGGGAATAATTTAACATTTTCCAATACTGTTATTTTAACACAGTTCCAATAATGGATCATATTATAATGATATTGTGAAAAGAAAAATGAATATCTGTACCAGGAATCGAACCGTGGACCTCTAGTTATAGGAACTAGTGTGCAGCCCACTACATCATTCTAGACTTGGCACAAACATCAACAATTCTTTCCACATACACAAATCTGTATAAGTGGAAAATTTGTATACGTGGAAATATTTGTTGATGTTTGTGCCAAGTCTAGAATGGTGTAGTGGGCTGCACACTAGTACATAGAGCTAGAAGTCCACGGTTCGATTCCTGGTTCAGACATTAATTTTTCTTTTCACAATATCATAATATTGAGGGAATAATTGTAAAACATCTCAGGATAGGGATGCATGGAGAACTTTTGTCCGTGTGGCCATGGATCTGCGGGTTCGATGGAGCCAGTGAGTTAGTTTTTTATTATTATATAAACTTTTCTAATGGCCGCTTTCAGTATATACTGAATACAATCGGTGGAGATTAAAAAAAAATATCAAAATATTTTCGTGGAACAACCCAATTGGTACATTCCTTCAAAATTAGATTAGAGATACTTACTTACTTATTTAGTCACTGGCACTATCGAACCCGTAGGTTCATGGCCGCGCGGACATAAACTCTCCATACATCCCTATCCTGAGCTAATGCTTTCCAATCATTTCCTGTATAATCTACTTCCCTCAAATCATAGTTAATGTTGTTCTCCCACCTCATTATTGGTCTATCAACTGGGCGTTTTCCCTCTGGCTTTCCTACACGACGCTTCCATGCACGTCTTTCATTCACCATACGTGCAATATGTCCTGCCCATCGCAGTCTACGAGACTTAACTGTTCTTATTATATCTGACTTCCTATAAAGACCATGTAGTTCGTTGTTATGTAGTCTTCTCCATTCACCTGTCTGTTCATCTCTTTTTGGTCCAAAAATTTTCCTACGACCTTTATTCTCAAACACTCGTACTCTCCTTTCCTCCCTTAAAGTAAGAGTCCATGTTTCGCACCCATATAGTATAACTGGTAGAATAATAGTTTTATATATTTTCAGTTTAACGTTTTTTGAAAGGAGTTGGGACATCAAGAGTCTCTGTAATGCATAATAGCAAGCATTTCCAGAATTAACTTTTATAAGATTCATGATGTGTTCCGTTGAGGTTTATTCAAAATTAATATAAAATTATAGAATATTCACCTGAAAGGTCCGTCTCCTCAACTTAATTATCATTTAACTGTAGCGCTTTCGGGACTTGTCCCATCATCGGCAGGATTCAAAACTGGTGTTTCACTGAAGATCTGGTAGAGGGGGGTTGCATGTATTGGGTTCGTTTTCGTTTATCAGGCTGTCGTTGTGAGCTGCTTTCATGATTTCCATCTCTTCGAGTCGCAGCGAAGATAAACGTACTCGAAGAGATGGAAATCATGAAAGCAGCTCACAACGACAGCCTGATAAACGAAAACGAACCCAATACATGCAACCCCCTCTACCAGATCTTCAGTGAAACACCAGTTTTGAATCCTGCCGATGATGGGACAAGTCCCGAAAGCGCTACAGTTAAATGATAATTAAGTTGAGGAGACGGACCTTTCAGGTGAATATTCTATAATTTTATATTAATTTCCAGAATTGTGCCTATGTTTAATTTCTTTGATTAGATTAGAGATAGTAAGAGAAATAGATAGAAATTTTAGCGTTATTTTTTTTAACACTGAGAGCGGAAACTGAAGCAAGAAATATTCAGTCAGTGGCTTTGAAGCGCGCGCACACACACACACACACAGTGATGTGATCGCCAGGTACAGTTAGAAAATTAATGCAACGGAGTGGATATGCAAGTTTATAAGAGCGCTTTCTACGTCGTATTTCAAGTGCGCAGGCCAATTAATTAACCATGGAAAGTGAAGATCCTTTATTGGATTCTGGACACAACAATCGTGAGGGTAGGAGAATTGTGCGGTATTTATTATCAATTATTAACGTACTGGAGAGAGGAATTCAAGGAACCATGTTTAAGTAATTTTATCGTAGCATTCTTTACACGGTTATAGCTTTAAACAGCTCTCTAGAGGAGCAGAACTATTCCTCCAGGAATTATCTTACCAGAAAACCTTAAGATCTGATGCATTTTGCAACCAACACCCATTAAACACATAAAACACAGTAGAAACACCTTTTATTCAACCGCAAAATTTTAATAATAATAATAATAATAATAATAATAATAATAATAATAATAATAATTTATTTATATACAGAATTTTAATGTTTACACATCTTTCTCTGCCTAAAGTTATATTTTTCTCCTCTACTCGTCCCTCTCCATCCAATCCATGTCCTCCAGTCCTCTTGCTCTCATTCCAGTTCTTATTTCCTGCATCCACGAGTTTCGAGGTCTTCCACTCCTCCTTCTTCCAGGTGGACACCATTCCAATGTTTTCCTGGGTAATCTTTCTTCTTGCATTCGTCGTACGTGCCCATACCAATTTAATTGCTTATACCGTATATAATTTTCAATGAATCACCAATATTCATTTTTTCTCTTATGACAGTATTTTTTATTTTGTCTAATTTTGAACATCTTGCTGCTCTCCTCAAGAAAACCATTTCCATCGACATAATAATATTATTATTAATAATAATAATAATAATAATAATAATAATAATAAAATACATACTTAGGATACCCTAGGGATAGTAAGAGATTAAGGCGCCCAGTTTTTTTGACAATCGGCTCTTGGTCTAGGCAGGTGTTGTCAGCCCTGCGTGGCGGACGTCTTTACACCCAGAGTAAGCTACAGGTACTCATTTCCGTTAGAGGCGTAGTCGATCCCAGGTCTATTGAGACGCCAGAATGTTTGTGTCATTTTGAAAATCCTGGTACACCGGAACTCAAACCCTCGACCTTCCGATTTTTATTGCCTTAACCAACTACGCTACAGCGTGCCTCAGTAATAATAATAATAATAATAATAATAATAATAATAGTAATAATAATAATAATAATAACAATATTTTAAAATTAGGAATACAGGTATTTCACAATACAGTGTTTCTTCTTCAACCCAAAGTGATTTGTCGCCAGAGGTTCCTGTCTAGAGCATCGTCTTCCCTCAGATCCCTAGCTTCCATCCTTCTCCTCACTCCATCCTTCCAATGTTCTCTAGATCTGTTTCTTCCACTTCTTCCATTAGCTTTCCAATTAAGGATCTTCTTTGGTATTCTCTCTTATTCTATTCTTATGAGGTGTCCATACCATTTCAAACGTTTTTCTTCTATTTTTTCCAATATTTTTTTATTTCCATAATTTCCCTTATTGTGCTGTTTCTGTCCTTATCCCTTCATGAAATTCTTGTCTATCGCCTCCAAAAATCCATTTCTACTGCTAACAGCTTATTGGCTTGTTTTCTATTTACTGTCCAGGTTTCGGATCCAAATAATAAAATGCTTTGTAACAGAATTACAATAATAATAATAATAATAATAATAATAATAATAATAATATTATTATTATTATCAACTGCATGATACTGTGGTCAGAGATCCTGATTGCAGTTCATGAGATCCCGGGTTCCATTCCCGCTCAGATTACAGTATTTTTCTCTTATGGAGAATTATTCCTGTGATCGTCTACTGTCTGACTTTAGGTTAAATTTAATTTCAAGAATTCTATTAATGCTTCATTATTATTTACCACTTACCATATCAACGGGGTAACGTAACTCCGTCTTCCAGGTCCCCCGACCTCAGAAGCGAAATTGATTGTACAGGAGACGATTAGAAAATATTAGCTCAGGAAATAGATGTACGAAGAGCGCTTTGGCCGCGGCCATGGACCTACGGGTTCGATAGCGCCAGTAAGTTAATTATTATTTTATTTCCGGTTCTCGCGAAATGTGTAAGTTCTTATTCTTGTAAGTAGATTTTCTTTTTTTCCCCCACTAAAAAAGTGTCTAACTTTGCGTCTGTCTTTTGTTTCAGGTGAGTGAAACATTTTTCACAATTTGCATTGTTTTGGTGTCCTCTTGGGGTGAGTGTTCTATATATAATTTATTAGCCCACTAATACAATGCTACTGAAATAATTTTTTTTTTTACATTTGCATGCAGTTTTCAGTGTTCATGTATATTTGTGGTCTAATTTTAATTTTCTATTCCGCTAGTTTTTCTCCATCCATTGACACATTATCTAGTTTTACAACAATAATTCCTGCTCTTACCTCTTTGTTCCTTTAATTCCCAGGTCTTCTTTTCTTTCTTCTCCCTGGCGGACACTTTTATAACCGAAAAGCGCAAAATTGTGCGTTGTACTGGGGCATTCGATAAGTAATTGCAATACTGCTATATCATCAGGAAAAATATATCAATTAATTAAATAAAAATAAAACTTAGTTTTATTTGATTTTCATATTTATTAAGATATAATTCAGTGACAGTTGTTTTGGTACATTGTACCTTCTTCAGAAATGATAAATTATGGATTGTGGTATTATAGTACATATCAACTGATCTAAGCCACAATACAACAATCATTTATTTATTTTTTTAAATTTAACAAAGGCGATTCATTCAAATCAAGTTCAGAATTTAACAGTTTATTACTACTTTTCAATTTATTTATTTCTACAGCCTCCAAAAGGTCCAACTTCTTACCCTTATCATAAACATGTAAAATTTCAAAATTTGGATCAAAACAACGATTAAATTGGAATAGATGGTTAGCATATTTTGAATATTCTAATTTTCTGTTATATGCTCTCATGTGTTCCTTTATCCGAGAGATAAAAGATCTACCAGTTCGTCCTATATAGACATTGTCACATGTGCTATACTTCAATTTATATACACCTGATAATTTTTATTTTGGTTTTATTGTTTTTTATTATATTTTGTAAAGTTTTATTAGTTTTAAATGCCACATTAATGTCCAACGTTTTTAAAGTGTTTACATATTTTATATTTAGGTTACTTTTGACTTTATGAACTTACTAAACTTACATTAATTTTCATTTATTTAGGCGTAGCAGTGCACGCCGGATATTAGCTAGCACGGCTATAAAAAAAAACACATACTCCGGTGTGATTCTAAATTTGGAAAATGGATGAGGTGTTTGTAGTATATATGAATTTTCAAGTTCTTTAGAATGAAGCGCGGACCTGACAGAAAACTGGATAATGCGACACATTACTGACAGCGTTGCAATATCCACTTAAAAATGACGTTCATAGCAACTCATTAATAATAATATAGCGGTTTGGACGTCGCCTCATCAGAGTGTCTGTTATGGACATTAATTGATTGTGTATTATAGGTTATAGGTGCTTTTTAAACCCCTAAAAAGGGGTGAATGACCTAGAAGCATTTCGTTTTGAGATCGGGGGATCCAATAGTACTGTACCCTCGTGCTACACATCCATCACTGCCACAGTACAGTCTTTGCCAACATTTTCTGCAACAGCTAATGTTCTTTATTAGCGTATTAATTTTTAAACTTACATTAATGTATGGATCAGAAATTTGTACAATAACAAAGAAGGCTCTAAGTGCAATTCCAGGAACATAGATGAACTTTTTAACAAACATGCTTGGATAAACCATAAGAAATAGAATATAACTTACTGGCTGTATCGAAAAAGTAGGTTCGTTGCCGCGAGGATATGAGCTCTCCATACATCCCTATCCTGAGATGTTTTCTAATCATACCCATTCTAATCTATTTACCTCAAATCGTGATTGTCGTTCTCCAACCTCATTCCTGATCTATCAACTGGGCCTTTTCCCTCTGGTTTTCTTACAAGAAATAAGAAATAGAATATAAAATACTGAAATAAAGAAAACTTGAATTTAGATAAAATATAATTTACAGATCACAAACAGGAATAAGATGCACACGGAAATTAAACATAGGCTCAATTCTGGAAATGCATGTTATTACGCATTACAGAGACTCTTGACTTCCCAACTCCTTATTGTTTGAACACAAAAACCTTTCAAAAAACGTTAAACTGAAAATATATAAAACTATTATTCTACCAGTTATATTATATGGATGAGAAACATGGACTCTTACTTTAAGGGAGGAAAGGGGATTACGAGTATTTGAGAATAAAGTTCTTAGAAAAAATTTTTCGACCAAAGGCAGATGAACAGACAGCTGAATGGAGAAGACTGCATAATAGTGAATTACATGATCTTATACAGGAAGCCAGATATAATAAGAAGAATTAAGTCTCGTAGACTGCGATGGGCAGGACATGTTGCACGTATGGGGAATGAAAGAGGTGCATGGAGGCTACTTGTAGGAAAGCCAGAGGGAAAACGCCCAGTTGGTAGACCAAGAATGAGGTGGGAGAATAAAATTTACTATGATTTGAGATAAGTAGGTTATACAGGGGATGATTGGAAAATATTGGCTAAGGATAGGGATATATGGAGAGCTTATGTTCGCACTGACATGAATCTTCGAGTTCGATAGTGCTAGTGAGTTAGTTAGATTATCAGTTGCCGTTGACAAAAGATTACCAATATTAGAGTACATGGCAAGAAAATTGAAGTAGGGGTATCAAAAATGAGGATTAAAGATAAATTTGGACAAAACGAAGTACATGATAATAGTAGATGAATTAAAACATCTGATTTGAGAAACGGATATATATATATATATATATATATATTGGGGTAAAAATTGGTGCAGATGGAAATCTTGGTGCTGATATTAATGATATAATAAATAAGGGCAAATCTGCAATTTGAACATTAATTAGCGTTTTGTGGGATCAGAATAAAATTTTTAAAACAAAAATGAAACTTTTAATACAATAATAAGGACAAAATACATATAGTGCAGAAAATTGTAAATTAAAATCTAGAAAAAGATAGGGATATATGGAAAGATTATGTCCACGCGTCCATGAACCTACGGGCTCCATAATGTCAATGTATTAGTTAGTTACCAAATTGGAGGAAAAACGGAAAAATAGAGGGTGCGCGTTGAAACCAAAAGACATTTTAATTCCACCCCTATAATAAGGATCACCGTAATAAATAAATATATATAGGCCTATGTTATAATGAAATTGTTTGACATTGAACAATGCAAGTTTAATATGATATAAGGAAAATAAATGCCTGGACGGGATTTGAACCCGGACCTCTGGGTTAGTACCCTAGCGTGCTATCCAATACAAACATTTATCTTTATGGAGTTCTCACTCCATCTATTAATAATGGAGAATATATATATAAATAAGAAAGATAAATGTTTATATTTGATTTGCCCGGTGGTGTAATGGATAGCACGCTGGTGTACCAATCCAGAGGTCCGGGTTCAAATCCCGTCCAGGAATTTATGTCTCTTATCATGTCATATTAAGTTTGCATTGCTCAATGTCAAAAATTTAATTACGGCAACATCAATAAAGCGTCACTGCTACTTTAATTTGCTTACTTGTTGTAGTCAGCTACCAGATGGCAGTGAAGACCGAGTTCTCACTCCATCTAGTAATAATGGTATTTATTTTTTTATGTCATATATATAATATATAAATTTGTGAAATATTCTCTGGTCCGTCTAGTATATATATATATATATATGTTATGTTGCAGATTTTCGCGGATATAAGTATGAATAAGAATGTTTTCTTGGGTTTTCCGCGTCTTGGATTCAAGTTCGGCCCCTGGCCACTGACTCCGACGTTTCGGCATGATCCCATATGTCATTATCGAGGAATGATTCCTGGATATCCAAGACGCGGAAAACCGAAGAAAACTTTTTTATTCATATACATATATACTAGACGGACCAGAGAATAGATAACAAATTTACACTGTCACGGATTATAGGATTTAGAAGTATTCGCAAGAATTGAAACAGTGGATGCCGACTTATTGAACCCCCTGTGTCTTTTAAGAGCATTGCATTTTAATGAAGACTGCGATAATGGAAAAATGTTGTGAGGAAAGAAACATTGAAATAGGAAAAAGGGAAGAGTTAATGATCTCAGAAACTCTGTGGAATACATATTTATTTTTCATGAAAAATGAACCAAGTCTTTTCTTATTATTTCCAACGAAAACCTTACGTTAAATGAATTATTAACCTCTCTCCCATTGTTAACTCTTAAATTGGCAATGCATCGTGTAACATGCTCTCCACTAAGCAACAGATCTAATAGAGCCTTGGTCTACCAGCTAGCGTCTGGCCTCATATCTATATGTTTTAATCATAGAGGTGGATATGACATACTATATAATTTCATTAACTAACTAACTAACTAACTAACTAACTAACTCACTGGCACTATCGAACTTGTAGGTTCATGGCAACGTGGTCATAAGTTCTCCATACATCCCTATCCTTAGCTAAAGTTTTCCAAACATTCCCTGTATTGTCTACTTCCCTCAAATCATAGTTAATGTTATTCTCCCACCTCACTCTTGGTCTACCAACCGGGCATTTTCCCCTCTGGTTTTCTTACAAGAAGCTTCCATGCACGTCTTTCATTCCCCATTCGTGCCACATGTCCTGCCTAACGCAGTCTATGAGACTTAACATTTCTCATTACATCTGGAATCCTATAAAGACCATGTAGTTGACTGTTATGTAGTCTTCTCCATTCAGCTGTCTGTTCATCTGTCTTTGGTCCAAACATTTTTCTGAGAAATTTATTCTCAAATACTCGTAATCTCCTTCCCTGCCTTAAAGTAAGAGTCCATGTTTCGCATCCATATAATATAACTGGTAGAATAATAGTTTTATATATTTTCAGCTTAACTTTTTTTTGAAAGGTTTTGTGTTCAAACAGTACGTGATCAGACGACGTCAAAAATAATCCTGTCATGATCGGCCGTGCTAGCCGATCGTTGCTGCTACGATATCAAACATGCAATGAGGCATAGGATCGACTGTTTGAACATTTATTGTAAAAACATGTCTTTTTCAATAAAATGATACGTGTAAAATTGTTTTTATTCAATTCCGACCTTTACGGGTGAACACCTTCCTCTGCGAATAACTCATAAACGACGTGTGTGCGACTATATGTTCCTTCATAAAAAATGATCCTCTCTGCATGGCCTATTATCCCTATCATTTTGTCGATGAGGTACTGTTACACTCTGTGTTTATATTTATGTACAGATTTTTATTGTTTACACATCTTTCTGTGCCTAAAGTTTTATTTTTCTTCTCCAGTCTTCTCTATCCATCCACTCCATGTCCTCCAATGATCTAGTTTTCATTCCAGTTCTTATTTCTTACATCCATGAGTTTCGAGGTCTTCCTTTCCTTCTTCTTCCAGGTGGACACGAATCCAATGTTTTCCTGGGTAACCTTTCTTCATGCATTCGTCGCACGTGCCCATGCCAATTATTTAATTGCTTATATCTTATATAATCTACTATTAATTTTTTTTTCTCGTATGACATTATTTCTTACTTTTTTTTTCTAATTTTGAACATCTTGCTGCTCTCCTCAAGAAATCCATTTCCATCGACATAAGTTTTTGTTCTAAGTTTTTGTTGAATTTCCAAACTTCAGCTCCATATGTGACAGTACTTCTCACTATTGATTTACATATTTGTAACTTATGTTTTCTGATTATATCTCTGTTCCATAAGACTCCATTATATATATTGGGTCCACCGCTGTGGTCTCGAGGCAGCGTGCTGCCTTGTCACGCAGCGGGCCCGGGTTCGATCCCCGGTCGGGGAAGTTTTTCTGGATAAGGTTTTTTTTTCCTCACCTGTAAAACAAATGTCAGGAAAACTTTAAGGCTCAAACGATCCCGGAAATCATATGGCCATCATCATCATCCTTACCATTATCATCATCATCATCATCATCCTTCACCGGTGTGGAAAGCAACGGGAAGCTACCACACCTACAATTCTCTAGTAAAGCTGCAAAGCATAGCATGAAAATGACCTGCCCTCGGGCAGAATTACTATAGATGGATGGATATATATGGTTTTTCCTCCCTGTAAGACAAATGTCAGGAAAACTTTAAGGCCCAAACGGTCCCCGAAATCATATGACCATCATCTTCATCATCATCATCATTATCATCATCACCATCATCCTTCACTGGTGTAGAAAGCAACGGGAAGCTACCACACCTACACAATTCCCTAGTAAAGCTGCAAGCATAGCATGAAAATGCTATGATTGCAGTGAAGGACCTGCTTTCGGGCAGAATTACTATGGATGGAGATATATATATATATATATATATATATATATATATATACAATACGTAAGGACGTTATTAAACTAAAAGTAAGATACATACAATGTTATTTTATATATTGCTATTTATTATTTTCGGTGCGTACTATCCGTTCGGTGAATATCTCGGAAATTAAAAACCTTGCTTTCGCTCGGTTTTTAAACATTTTCTTCGATTCTGTAAAAAACACTTCATGACCTCGCATCGTAATATACCATATTATGAGAACAACGCCGTTACTTCGGAATTCGTTAAGAATTGAAACAAAATCCAACAATACTTATCTAAGCCTCCTGATCTATATTACGCCAAGTAGTGAGTCGTTAGGCAAAAATGAGAACAAGAAATACTTGGAACACGACGAATGTTATAAAATCTAGAATATATAAATATGAAGGTCGTTGGGGGGGGGTTTGAAGAAAGGCTTAAGGCTGAGTACTTGTGCATGAATAGGATCCTCCTGCATTATTTATCAAAGAGTTGTCAAGCGGTGTAACAATCCATCACTGGTGCTGACATCTAGTGCAAGTAATCTCACACAACTGTATTGTTTCCAACTGCAGTCCGATAATCAATATGGGTCCAGATGTAATAGCACAACACTGCTACCAACCGAAAACCACAGAATACCATTTGCTGCTTTATTTCCATACCAAACTCTCATTACCTACAATATTAATGGAATCTGTTTCATTTCCCAGAATATCAAGAATGTTGAAATGTACTTTCACCTGATTTCTTCGTCGATACCGGTGAACTGATGGTTTCCATGGCAACATATTACTTCATCAAAGTTCATGAGTTAAATTCCATTTATATACGCATGAATTTTCTTCTTCATCTTCATGGATTGTTGCAGCTGTCGCCGTCTCTCCGTCCCATGTCGCCATCTTTCTCTTTCTCAAATTCTTCAAAGAGTAGTACTTGGTATGTCATCATCATCATAGTAATTCACGAATTACGGCCATTTGTTGACCTGTTTCGGCCTCAAGAGAAACACCACCCAAAAGTCTTTTGAGTGGACGTCCTGGTCTTCTTCTTCCTGCAGGTAGATATCTTAACATTTGTTTGGGTTCTGGATTTTTTCGTGTTGAGACTTGAAAGTAGTTTTGAAGTTCCTTAGGACAGGTTACTGGCCCGACGCTAAGTAGTCCAGTGGTAGGGCTGCTACCTTTTAGTCTCTGGACAGACATTAGGATACCGCATTTACTCAGTACCTGATGGAACGGTTATACCGCCGTGACTCGGTCCTCAGAGCCTCGTTTGTGAAAACGGGTTGTACCACGAGAAGGTGAGGATGACAATTGGGTAGGAGAGGTTATACACACGTCACTACCCCTTACAACCCCACTTGGTATGTGTGTATGTATATATCCACCCATAGTAATTCTGCCCGAGGGCAGGTCTTTCACTGCAATCGTAGCATTTTCATTCTATGCTTTGCAGCTTTACTAGGGAATTGTACGTGTGGTAGCTTTCCACACCGGTGAAGGATGATGCTGATGATAAGGATGATGGACATATGATTTCGGGGACCGTTTGGGCCTTAAAGTTTTCCTGACATTTGTCTTACAGGTGAGGAAAAACCCCGATGAAAAACCTCACCCAGAAAAACTGCACCGACCGGGGATCGAACCCGGGTCCGCTGCGTGACAAGGCAGCACGCTACCTCGAAACCACAGCGGTGAATTATATATATAATATATATATAATAGAGAATATGTATAAGAAAAATAAATGTTTGTTTGAGATTCGCCTGGTGGCCTAAGTGGTAGCGAACTGAGATATCAACTCAGAGGTCCGGGTTCAAATCCCGTCCAAGCATTTATTTTTCTTATCTTATATATATATTATTTGTCCACCGCTGTGTTCTCGAGGTAGCGTGCTGTCTTGTCACGCAGCAAACATCATCTGACCTCCTCATACTCTTCCTTGTCACATTCACATGATTGGTATGAATGTGAATGTCGTGTTGTCTCGGAGGAGGCCTTGGCATTGAGCTGATCACTCATTCGGAGACTCTCCATGTCCTAGTCTGGTCAAAAAAGTATGTTACTTATTTTATTTTAGCTCCCCAATTTCATCTCGTTGCTGAGTGTGGTCCTTTACCACACTGACAGAAATCTTTGATGAAAATTCTCCCCATGGGAACTAAAAAAAATCAATCGTGTGCTCCTTAGCTTTGCCCCAAAGTAATGAAGCCTTGAAAACATTGAAGTCACTGAAATGAAATTTTTAAGATCCGTAAAAGGATGCACACGCATGGATAGATTACACAATGAATCAATAAGAAATGAACTGGAGATATTTTCAATACTCGATAAACTAGAAGAGCACAAACACCAATGGAAAGAACATTTAGACAGAATGCACAATACAAGATTACCCAATGAGATCAACGCCTACAAACCACATGGAAAAAAAATCTTTGGGACGGCCAAGGAAACGATGGACTTGAGACCGGAACAGGTCGTATTGACCTAATCCTGGAAAGTAAGAAGAAGAAGAAGAAAACATTGGAATACAGTCTTCAAAACGTAATGGTGATTGGATAATATTTTAATTTGAATTTTAACATGGAGTTGTTGAATTTTGATAACAGATGTTGCAGTTGGCTGATATTTGGTATTTCTGCAGAATGTACAGTCATATAAAACTGAAAAAAATGTATGGAATTCACGTACATCGAGGTTGTACTTGGAATCTCTGCAAAACATGGCGAGCTATGCCAAATAAACAGTTGAATACCGAGAGAGCGCCACTCAACTATTTCGTGTCCGCGAGTCTTCCAACATACCATAGTATTGCAACCAACCTGAAATTTACTCTAAGCTTATTGTGTTTTTTTAAGTTATTTGAGCAAGTGAAAACTCTTGCTTTAAAATTATGCTCAACTAGAAATATAGGGTGTTCTAATTATGAAGTATTTTTTGGACAATTAAACAAATCTGGATTTGTGTTTAGATAATTCAGCATGATTCAATAAATGAGATTAGGAAATATGAATTAGGGTTTTAGGACCCTAATACGCCAAACCTTATGTGTAGTTCATTGTATTATTCATTTGTATTTCGACGATGTTATGCATCAACGGGCTAAGCGTCATTTTATAAATGAGATTTTGATTTGACGCCATTTGTTTTACTGGCACGTGAAGTAAGCGTACGCACACTTTCAGCGCCAAATTTATATATATATATATATAAAAATTTCGTGTCACGTTGTTTGTCCGCGATGGAATCCTAAACTACTGAACCGATTTTAATAAAATGTTGCACACTGTGTGCAGTTTGATCCAACTTGAGACTTAGGGTTGTTTATAACTAAATTTATAGTCGCATTATTTTTTATTGCAAATTATTTGTCTATTATTTAACAAAGAGTTATAATTATCTGTGAGTTCCATACATTCTAATAGATGGCGGTGTAATTATCTGTGAGTTCCATACGATTCTAACAGATGTCGGTGTAAGGTAATTTGGTAAGGTAATTGGTTTATTATTTAACAAAGAGAGATCCAGGTGGCTGTGCTTTTTGTTGCAACGGCGAATTTCAATTGAATTACAAATATTGATTATTTCATAATTTAAGTGTGTTCAGTGTTTATTTTATTTTCAATATTATTAATTTCGTGTGTAAGTATTAGTTTTAAGTAATCTGGCTGAAAGACAGCAACTTAATTTAAATTTTTAACGTATACTTTAGCCACAGCAACTCGTGGCTGGGACTTCTATTATATATATAACCTTATTAGTTGAAATGGATTTTTGGACAAGAGTTACCAGAAACTCTGGGCTGGAAATAATTAGAAATACAGAAATTAGAAAATGGATGAATGCAGAAAGAAGTATTATGGATGAGATTATATCTTACAGATAACTCACAATAACCTTTTTTTTTCTTTCATTGATGCCAAGAAGATCTTTTACGGATAACTCACAATAAGAAATTTTATCCTTTAGCTCATTTATGCCAAGAAGATCGAGATAAGTATATTCCCGGGCAACACTGGATAATGAGCACGAGGAATCTTACAATAACTACGATATATATTTATAATTATTTTTCATTTTACTTATTCAACCAATTATAAAAAGTACATAATTTTTTATCTTTCAGCTCATTTATTGCCAAGAAGATCGGGATGAGTGAATTCCCGGGCAACACTGGGTAATCAGCACGGAGAATCTTAAAATAATTACTATATAGATTTATAATTATTTTTCATTTTACTTATTCAACTAATCATAAGAAGTGCATTAATTTTTGTCTTTCAGCTCATTTATGTCAAGAAGATCGGGATGAGTAGATTCCCGGGCAAAACTGGGTAATCAGCACGGAGTATCTAAAAATAATTACGATATAAATGTTTCCTTTCACTTTCTCATCATCATCATCATGAACAAATTCGTTTTAGGCCATGTGGCCTGTACGGTTAACCTAGCGAAGATGTTCTTGATCTTTCCACCGATGCTTTGGTCTTCCTTGGTCCCTATGTCCATATTGGAATGCCAATTTTGAAAGTCTGTTTCTTGCCATTCTCCTCAGATGATTTTTCCATTCTTGTTGGTATCTGTATATCTTCATTTAAACTTGTTACTCAAGGGTTTCATTTCACTTTTTAACTAAACATAAAACACATTAATTTTCGTATTTCAGCTCATTTATGTCAAGAAGATCGGGATAAGTAAATTCCCGGGCTACGCCGGATAGTCAGCACGGGGTATCTAAAAATATAAATTTACAATTATTTTTCCATTCATTTATTCAACTAAACATAAAGGCATTTTAATTTTAATGTATTTAGGCGTAGCAGAGCTGGGCATTAGCTACTTAGATAATAAATTGTGTAATTCTTTACACTTTTAAGTGATTTCTTCCAGTTCGTTGTCATCTGTTTTTTTTAATATGACTATTTAACTCATGTCGCAAATGCTAGTCAATGACCAATCACGTTTCAATGAATTCTGTTTTACACCAATGACAGTCGTGTTTCACCTCCCTCTTTATCGATTTCTCTTTATCAGCTCCTGCTTTTGTGATAAAGAAAGCTCCTCCTTTTTTAATATTCTGAACAGGTTAGACCATTATTTTTCTCCAACAAATACATTGAATATAGCAAATAATGAATAGATTCAGTGATTTTACTGAGTTGTTTATTCAAAATATAAATGATTAACCTATAATGTTGATTATAATAGTTTGATGTGTTTCATTATTTCTCCACTAGAGTGCATTCTTACAACATTGCGATCCTATTTGGCAATAAATAATATGATCGAGTTGCAGTGAATATACATAACCTCACATTTATAATTTGTTTTCAAACATCACCGTTTACATTAACTACATACATATTTTAAAACACCGGTAATTGTATTCAAATAATTGTTTTTTAGAAAACAGCTTAATTGTATTCGTTAAATAGTCCTAACAAATGCCACTCTTGATTTCCAAATTCTCTAGATAAATTCACTCCTCACTTTCTGAGTCGTGAATTTATCGATAATTTGGAAATCACTCGTGGCATTACTTATGATAAATAAATTAAAGCAAAAGATGCATCCTATAGGATACATTTCGAAATGTAAAGGATAGAGAGATACTGCGGACGGTTCCCGAGAAACAAAGCCCGCGCGAAGGTTCACAGCTCCAGTAGTGATTAATTATTGATGAAGGGGTGAGGCCATAATATGTACAGTATTATGAGTCACGTGGGACTAGGATTGGGTGATCGAGTCCTCATAACATTCACCTCTGGGAATATTACCTGCTACTTGTTGGAACACAGATCAATTAGCATAGGTCCCTCTACTGAGAGCGGGATTCGATCCCTCATCTTTGAACCCAGGTGCATAGGCCAGCATATCTATCCTACACCTGTCATTAAGATTACTATATAGGCTCATTATGTAAATTATTATTATTATTATTATTATTATTATTATTATTATTATTATTATTATTAGATAAAGGTTAGCATTAAAGTACAGAAATTGAAAGAACAACAAAACTGATAGAAGGAGTATTGGTATGTTGAGCTCAGAGCTTTGGAATAGAAATATACAGAACGAAGAAAACTATATTTCAATCCCTGTTACAAAGCATTTTATTATATGGGTCAGAAAGCTGGACAGCAAGTAGACAACAAGCCAAAAGCTGTTAGCAGTAAAAATGGATTTTTGGAGCCGATCGACAAGAATTTCAAAAAGGGACAAAGTCAAAAACAGCACAAAAAGGGTAATTATGCTAGTTAAAAAAATATAAAGAATAGAAGAAAAAGTTTGAAATGGTATGGACACCTGATAAGAATGGAAGAAGATAGAATACCAAAGAAAATCCTTGATTGGAAAGCTAACGGAAGAAGTGGAAGAGGCATACCTAGAGAATGTTGCAGAGGTGGAGTGAGAAGTATATAAGCTAGAGATTTGAGGGAAGAACATGCTTTAGACAGGAATATCAAGCGACAAATCACTTTGGGTTGAAGGAGAATCACTCTATTGTGGAATATTCCCAATACAAATATATTATTATTATTATTATTATTATTATTATTATTATTATTATTATTTATATAAACCTTTGCCTCTGGTCCCGAGGGTCGCTGATTCAAACCCGGCCGGGGTCGATTGATTTTTTAGGATGGAAAAATCCAAGGAACAAGTCCTCCGGGAGGGACTTTAAGCCGTGGGTCCCGAGTATGAACATTTTCCAGCTCAAAAAGATCCTTAAGTCTGAATAAAAAAGGCTCTGTGAAAAATGTACCGAATTTTTTTCCGTCCTAGTACTACCTTGGTTTCCTAGATGTCAATATGAGGCGGAACGCTGACCACCTGCCACTGCAATAACATCTATACGAAAACAAGTGTAACTAAAATAGTAAGGTTCAATTTCTACCCTGTAGGTGGAGAGCGCCTAAATCCTTTTTTTTCCTTCTTGTTTTACTTTTTCTTTTTTGTTTTGTTTTACCTGTTTGTTAACTTTCTTTAGTTCTCACATAGACACAAGGACAAGACATACACACCCAGACCGAAGGTGGAGATTTAAAATCCCCTACCCCGCCAGGAATCGAACCCGGGTCGCCGGAGTGGAAGGTAGGAACTCTACCGGCTACGCCACGGCGAAGGACAAATTTGAGGGAAAACAAGGGCTGATAAGGAGATATGCGGAGAAATTTAAAAGAGAAAATTTAAGCTAATCGTTTTTTAAAAGAAAAAATATAGATGTAGGAAGGTGTTTGAGTAATTTATTGAAGTATTAGTTCCTTCGAAATATTTGTAACTTGCTGTACAATTCGATGGAATGAGAAAAATTCAAAGGAGAATTTAGTAAGGGCAGAAGAAAGAATGAGATGGGGTGGAGTGGGGGATGAATTTAAAGCTAAGGATAAGGCGAATCCATACCATAACTCATGGGGCGAGATGCAAAATTCTTGTAAGGGTTGAAACGTCTGTCTGGAAGTATCGCTGTCTTAAAATACATTGCTATTTCCCTCTATCTGCCCACTGCTAGATTTTTCCACTGTATTTACTGCTTCCTATCTTATTTTAAACACGTGATACTTCCAACCAAAACTGGATATTTCTGCACAAAATACTGTATGCATTTCTACCAAAAAAAAAAATCTCTCTTCATATGTACACTGAGTGTATTGACTCCCTTTATTTCTTTATTCTTTATTATCTGATTTATATATTTATTATTAAAGTACTTAAGAAAATTTTTGGACCAAAGATAGATGAACAGACAGATGAATGGAGAAGACTACATAACAATGAACTACATGGTCTTTATAGGAAGCCAGATATAATAAGAACAGTTAAGTCTCGTAGACTGCGATGGGCAGGACATGTTGCACATATGGGGAATGAAAGACTTGCATGGAAGCTTCTTGTAGGAAAGCCAGAGGGAAAACGCCCAGTTGGTAGACCAAGAATGAGGTTGGAGAATAACATTAACTATGATTTCAGGGAAGTAGATTATACAGGGAATGATTGGAAAGCATTAGCTCAGGATAGGGATGTATGGAGAGCTTATGTCCGTGCGGCCATGAACCTACGGGTTCGATAGGTGCCAGTGAGTAAGTAAGTAAGTGAGTAAGTATATATTTATTATTATTATTACGAAAGGGGGTAGCGTGCCGAGGAAATTATAGGAAGTGTTTTGTGCAGGCGGAAAATATGTTAACCAACAAACTGTCTTCCTCTTTCTCTTCCTTACTATGTTGCCACTTCCTGTCCTTTGTACCATGTTGTTTGATTGGCAGGTTGAGAGCTGACAAATACTATGTATTTTAATGATCCGTCGTTCTGCGCGGTCAGTGGCAGAATGACTAACTTGACAACCCTGTTACTTTTGGGGTTACGTCTAGGAATGAGCTGTCCCTTCCTTGGCCTTCTCATTACATGTTGCCACTTGTGATTTATTGTGAGGCTGGTAACAGAGAGACGACAAATACTGTGATTTTAAATGATCCGACCGCTAGAGCGTTCCGTGCTTAAATGACTAATTTGACAACCATGTTAAGATCTTTCACACGTGTTTAGAGATTCTGCCCCCACATTTGAAGTTGAAAAATTTCAATACGTGATCAGATGTACAGTTTTCTCCTACATCCCTTCCACAGATTCAGTAGATCGGCGACACTAGCGCTAAAACTCTTCCCCTCCGCCCGTGCACAGTTAACTTGGATGTATAATATAAGTACATATTTAAAGCGCAGTAGGGTGTGTATTCCAGCGCCTGAGTTTCTTAATTTTCGTTTTGTATTACCTTAGTGCCTAGATGTTAAAGCATATAAGAAAGAAGTGTATTAAAAAAGACGGTAAGAATGGTAATACATTTTTTTTTTGTTTTTTCCGAACAATAAAACTTGGAGGGTTAGACAAATGACGTATAAATATGGGGGATGCGAGTACTTGAGGGTTGTTATTGGCTACAAGGGGTCACGTGGTAAGTAATGGTCACATATAGTTTATGAAGGTAAGAATGGGAGGCGCCACTAGCATCTCAGCCATTACTTATATTTCTCAGAGGGGCCGTAATAGCGCCCGATGACAACTCGCAAGACAAATAACCGCCGATTAAGTTCAACTCAAACCATGTAAAATACTTATATTGAACCTTAGGGACATAAAAATAGTTTGCCAACAATGTAGACAAACAAAAACATCACCAATTTATTCTGATGACAATACAGATTAAACAAAAGAAAGTAACTGGACATAACTAACTCACTGGTACTATCAGACCGTAGGTTCATGGCCGTGCGGTCATAACCTCTCCATATATCCCTATCCTGTGGTAATATTTTCCAATCATCCCCTGTATAATCCACTTCTCTCAAATCATTGTTAATGTTATTCTCCCATCTCGTTCTTGGTCTGTCTACTGGGCACTTTCCTCTGGCGTTCCTAAAGACTTTCCATGCCCCTCTCTCATTCTCCATTCTTGCCAAATGTCCTGCAAATCTCACTGTATCAGACTTAAGTGTTCTTTTTGTATCTGGTTTCCTATAAATATCATGTAGCTCACTGTTATGCAGTCTTCTCCATTCGCTTGTCAGTTCATCTCTCTTTAGTCCAAACGTTTTCCTAAGAATTTCATTCTCAAATATTTTTAATATTTTCTCCTCACTTGAAAGTAAGATTCCATGCTTCGCATCCATATAATGTAACAGGAGAATAACAGGTTTATATACGTATATTTGCAGTATAATGCTTTTTTAAAAGTAATTCCTCTATAGACATAACCATGAAATAATAATAATAATAATAATAATAATAATAATAATAATAATAATAATAATAATAATAATAATAATAATAATATTTTAGACAAATAACAACGAAAACTTAAAGTGTAGAATGCTCAATAAAAGAAAAATTAAGAAAGTAGATTCATTTAATTGCCTGCTTAGCATTTAGGCTTAATTATTATAGGCCTCTGAATAAATAATGTAGTTTTAGTATAACTTATTTCTACTTAATATAGTTAATATGAAAGCTTTGTTAATATTCTTAAGAATTTTCTTTTTTACTGTGTGCAGTCACACGATTAAGAGACATAAACATATCATAAGAAAAAAGTTAAAAAATCGAAAATTCGAAAGCTACTGTACTATTATTATCCTTTTATATTGTTAATACTCATTTATCAGTTGATTCAGCTGATATTAAAATACAATATTATAATTATATATTGCTATAAAATAGACACTTACCCAAAATATAGAACATTTCTTCAAGGGCAGTCACGAGAATAAAAAAAACTTTCAAATTCAACCACTTTCAACTTTACGATGACTTTTGAAGCTTTGTATTGGTTTTCTTACAGAGTCAGTCACTGCAAAATAATGCTCTGACCTATTCAGAGTGTTAAAAAAGAAGCTTTCTTCAATATGATAAACTTCGGTTGATAAATTCGAGGCGAAACACAACTGTGATTGGTTGTAAATAAAAAAAATCACTGAAATGTGATTGGTCATTGACTCCCATTTGGGGCATGAGTTAAATAGTTACATTTATTTTCTAGAAAATGACTTCAAACGTTTCATTTCTTCCGAATTGGTTAATAATTGTTTTAATAGTTTCGTTTTTAATATGATTTAAAACCTGATGAGTATAAAAATAAATACTTAACTGAGATTTTAATCTGCATTACCGACAGACGGTATCAGAGTAATAATAAAACGAATATTTCAGTTTTTATCGAGTATGTAAAAGAACCGCAAATAAAGATAATTGAAGTAGAACAAAAGGAAAGCGAAGGACGCAGAAAGCGGTGAATCTGGGAGATGCAAGATAAATACAGACTTGGCTTTGAAGAGAAGCAACATTCAATTGGTCTTAATTAAAGAGAAGCAATCTATATGCATCGCATTAAATATGGCAGCCACCACACAGTGTTAATTAAAATTAATCCATTAGCACGTCTCTATCCCGGCTTTTATTTACATTTCTTCTATTAAAATTATTAAGAAGCTACGCCATATTATACCAGTTTCTAACTTAGTAACTTCCATGTATGAATATTAGAAAATTCTGAAGAAATTAACCTATTGAGGTTGTTCTCAAAAAATGATTTTTTAAAATGTTTCACAAATCTCCGTTCCTAAATAATCTATCTAATCTAATCTACAATGGCGAAAGAGCCCAATGCTGTACTTTAGTTTCTCCTTCCTTAGGGGTCACTAGACCAAGTTAACTTTAGATATGCTTATTTCCCTACAGCTGCAATGAAATACCAAACCAATTTTAATAAATACAGTTATGAACACTAAGAAATTAGGACTAGAAGTTTAAATATCAACAAAACTAAATATATGGTCACACGTAGAAATACATCATATAATGGAAATGGACAGCTAATGACAAACGAGGGAAATTTTGAGGAAGTGGCTGAATTCAAATACCTAGGAACAATAATCACAAATAGGAATGAGATGCACAAAGAAATTAAACATAGGCTCAATTCTGGAAATGCGTGCTATTATGCATTACAGAGACTCTTGATGTCCCAACTCCTTTCAAAAGATGTTAAACTGAAAATATATAAAACTATTATTCTACCAGTTATATTATATGGGTGCGAAGCATGGACTCTTACTTCTCAATCCTTATAGTCCGAGATCCGGCTGCTAGATTACTATGTTCATTGAGTGTATGAACAAAATCTACTTTTTTCATAAAATTGTGAATGACTGAATACATTTTTACCGAGTTGTCTATTAAAATTCGGCCGCCAGTATGTTTAATTAAAATATACTTAGTTAATTCCAAATAATTTGATCCTTAGAATTACCCAAAAAGATGGTATCTTCTCGTGCGCATATGCGGACGACATCGTAATCGGTTCCAGAGACATAACAACACTTCAGGAAACAATAAACGAAGTGGAAAAATGGTGCTCCAAGAACAAGATGGACATTAATATATCAAAAACGGACACAATGATCTTCAGAAACGGAGGAAGAGCCGCCATAAATGAAGAGATATACATAAGGGAAACTAAACTGATAATAGTACCAGACTTCAAATACCTAGGCATCACGCTACAAACAAGCGCAAAATGCTTCACAAAACATATCACAGAAAAGACAACCCAGGCAATAATGGCAATGCACGAAATAAGAAACATTAGATCCCACAACTTAGAGATGGCAATGCTGTTATTTAGAGCAAAAATTCTACCAATACTGACATACGGCATAGAAATCATATGGACACATTTAACAATGAAGAATCTTTCCTCTCTAGAGAGGGTGAAAGCGAGATATATATAAAGGCAGTATTAGGAGTGTCAAAAGTAACACATTCAAGACTCGCATACCTACTGGCGAAGGAAACTTTCCTCATCGACGACCTCAGAACAAGCATACTCTTACCCAGCACCAGCGCATCTGAGCAGCTGCTAGCAACATTGAGCAGAAAAAGAGAAGAAATACATCCAGAATTCTACAGCACCGGGGCAATGGTGGACCGTGCGTGGACAAAAGAAAATTTCGAAATGAGACACGTCATCACTAGGTTGGCAGTCCACGGATTCCACCACCTGATATACAACAACACAAAATTTCATGAAGCAAATAAAGACTGTCAATGTACGCTATGCGAAAAATCGTGTGACCGATATCACATTGAGCTATGCACAAAAAGAACAAAGACAATGTGTGAATATGCAAATATGTAAATTTAAAATGTATTCTATTTTAATCCTGGCTATTTGTCTGCAATAAAATAATTATTAAATAATTTGATTCACTTGTTATTAAAATAAATTATAATCCAATTCACAGAAATCGATGTATAGAGTTTGAAACTTTTGGTTGCCATTGCTCAGTTGGCCGTAAAACTCCTCGCGGCTACAGCAGGCTGTGACACAACTCAGTAATAAAATGGCGGTAAGTACGTATTTATTGTTTTATATTGTTTCAAATAAAGTTCAGTTCATTTAAAATGCAGTGATTTGTTTAATATAATGTATATCAACACTTTTGGATATATTTTTATATATACATTGTACGTAGTATACATAAAGGGCAGTGGTTTTACTTCCTGCTGCGAGGGAACAATATAAAAAATAAATACGTACTTACATCAATTTTATTACTGATTGGTGTTACAGGCTGCTGTAGCCGCGAGGAGGTTTACGGCCAAGTGTGCAATGGCAACCAAAACTTTTTTAACTCTTTACATCGATTTCTGCGAACTGGATTATAATTTATTTTAATGACAAGTGAATCAAATTATTTCGAATAAATAAATAAATAAATTATATTTCAATTAAACATAATAGCGGCCGAATTTTAGTAGGCAACTCGGCAAAAATGTATTCAGTCATTCACAATTTTATGACAAAAATTGATTTTGTTCAAACACTCGATTAACGTAGTAATCTTGCAGCCGGATCTTGGACTATTATGGGTTCCAATCAAATGCCATTTTTGTGACGTCATCATTCTCTCTCCTTAACACATGATCAACCCATTTCCATCTATTGAATTTTATTTCTTTATAAACATGGAGTTTATGTTAAGAAAATTATTGGACGAATATGATAACTGGGGTTTGAAAATAAATTTAGAAAAAACATTTTATATGGGATGTGAAGCCGAAACCGAATATTTGATATTAGAAGATGAAAAGAGTATATTAGAGGATGTGAAGAATTTGAGTATCTGGGAGTAAAATTAGATAAAGAGGATAAACAAGAAAGTGATATTAAGAACAGAATAAATAAAGATAGAGCAATAAGAACAATGATGAATGGAGTCTTATGGAACTGACATGTAACCAGGAAAAATAAGTTACAAAATAATTCAATAGTGAGAAGTACTGTCACATATGGAGCTGAAGTTTGGAAATTCAACAAAAACTTATGTCGATGGAAATGGATTTCTTGAGGAGAGCAGCAAGATGTTCAAAATAAGACAAAATAAGAAATACTCTCATAAGAGAAAAAATGAATATTGGTTATTCAATCGTAGATTATATACGGTATAAGCAATTAAATTGGTATGGGCACGTACGACGAATGCAAGAAGAAAGATTACCCAGGAAAACATTGGAATGGTGTCCACCTGACAGAAGGAGGAGAGGAAGACCTCGAAACTCGTGGATGCAGGAAATAAGAACTGGAATGAGAGCAAGAGGACAGGAGGACGTGGATTGGATGGAGAGAGCCGAGTGGAGAAGAAAAATAAAACTTTAGGCACAGAAAGATGTGTAAATATTAAATTCTGTATATAAATAAAAATAAACTTAATTTAGATTCGTCCTTCTCCAAATTTATTTATTAGCTATTATCTCTGACCTCCATATACCCACGATATTTGTCAGGTAACGGTTTGCAAAGGTAGGTTTCATCATGAAATACTTGACAGTTCCCTCGTAAGACCTGTATGGAAGAAGAAGAAAAACACGTATAAATTCTATAAAATGGCTTACAGAATGGAATGTATGGATTTCAATAAATGAAAATATTTAGATTTACAAAAATAATATTTCCCATTCAGCCGATTTGTTTCCGTTAGCGAGAATTTATTAGCCATGTGGAAAAAAATAACATACATTAAGCTTAGATAAATATCAGAGAGTATGTTTTACATCGGTCAGTAGAAGCACTTTTTTTATTACTGAGTAAAACACTAGCGGACATGAGCAAAAGCTTATATTGACGTAATAAAGGCTTTCATCTCATCATTACGAAGCTAATCCTTCTGCCTGGGTTAAGCTCTTCCATATGTGCTTTACGCATCGTTACTGTATAGTGTTCCCTTTAACCTCTACATCAGCGAGTCCAAACTCTAGCCTTTTTGTTATTTTCATCAATCAACCTATACACCATGAAGGCCTGCTAGACTCCTAATTTACATCCCTTGAACTCTGATATGAGTTGGTTTTGTGCTGTTCAAATGCACCTTTCCTAGAAACGTTGCTCTTCTTTTTATTTGCAGAGATATAATATAGCGGATTGTTTTAATTGAGTATTCTATTTTTACAGTAGTAATATGAAATGTAATACTATTGGGCGATAGCGAAGATATATTAAGAGACAACACGCACACACACTATTGAGTAATGCTAAGGAAATTGGGACTGGAAGTAAATATCATTAAAACTAAATATATGATTAGATTAGATTTATTTAGCCTGGTGGAGTTAAGGCCATGTGGCCTTCTCTTCCACTCACCAGGACAAACATATATTACATCAGAATATAACAAACGCAATTAACTCTAAAGTTTCCTACTAAATAAAATTTTGATCATAAAGATAATATCTATTATATTACGGATCTATATTTGCAAGCAGTTTAATGTTTGTTGTTAAAATTAAGACTAAAACCTACTAATAAAATGTTGTATGTAACGCAAGCCATATTAAATTGTCCCTGTGTAATGTATATAAAAACAAAGAAAAAATAGTGAGATATAGAACCCGTCACTTTTACCGATTATATAATATTTTAAACAAAACAAAAGAAACATCTTTGCTCGTTAACTTAATACTATCATCATAAATAATTAAATGTATTCAATGGTTAAACGCCTTACCATCAGTGAGGTGGTATAAGTTAGTTTGTTATTAAATAATTCTTTAGTTTGTTTTTTGAAGGGTTTTATAGTTTGACAGAAATAGAAATATATTATATAGTGGAAATGGACAGCTGATGGCAAATGAGGAATATTTTGAGGAAGTGCCTGAATTCAAATACTTAAGAACAATAATTACAAATAGGAATGAGATGTACAAAGAAATTAAACATAAGGCCAGTTCTGGAAATGCGTGCTGTTATGCATTACAGGGAATCTTGACGTCCCAATTCCTTTAAAAAAACGTCAAACTATTATTCTACCAGTTATATTATATGGATACGAAAGATGGACTCTTACTTTAAGGGAGGAAAGGAGATTACGAATATTTGAGAATAAAGTTCTTAGGAAAAATTTTGATCAAAGAGAGATGAACTGACAGGTGAATGGAAAAGACTAAATAACAATGAACTACATGGTCTTTATAGGAAGCCAGATATAATAAGAACAGTTAAGTCTCGTAGACTGAGATGGGCAGGGCATGTGGCACGTATGGGGAATGAACGGCGTGCATGGAAGCTTCTTGTAGAAAACCAGAGGGAAAACGCTCAGTTGGTAGACCAAGAATGAGATGGAAGAATAACATTAACCATGATTTGAGGGAGGTGGTTTATACAGGGGATGATTGGAAAACATTAGCTCAGGATAGAGATGTGTGGAGAGCTTATGTTCGCGCGGCCATGAACCTACGGTTTTGGTAGAACCAGTGAGTTAGTTAGTGTGGTGTGTTGTATGAGGCATGATATTGAAGAGAAGGGAGAAGTTGAAACCCGGTGCCGGCACATAGCCTACTGCTATTGAAAAGGTGACCACCAGGCTTAACATCTGCATCCAATGCGTTACAACGGACGAATCACTATGAACAGCACCACATGTCTTCCCAACATATCTACTGGGCAGTAGTTTACAATTTAATGCAGGAATTTTTTGCTCAATCTAGTGATTGAAAAGTGTACGCCACCACCTTTTCTGGTCCCGAGATTGAACATTTTTGGATATACGTACTTACTCACTGGCGGAATTGTAATCCATTTCTTAGGTTGTTGCACCTGGAAGGCGGAAATACGTTACCCCGATGATATGATGGGTGATAAATGATAATGAAGCGCCAGGAGAGTTCTTAACCTAAATTCCAGGTCATGGGCAACCACAGGAATAATTCCCTTTAAGGGGGGGATGGGTGTAATTTCTATTTTCTAAATTTTTTGAGATAGATACTTGATTTTTTGTACAAATATTCACTGCATGATACATAATGATGTGTTTAAGTTTCATTCCTGTGAGACATTTATTTTATGAGTTATTAAATATTATATTAAAAAAATGCATATATTATAATTAAATGGGTTCCACAATTGTTTAGTAAAATTTCTGATTTTTTTACAAGACCCCTAAAATATTTAGAAAAAAATCATGCATTAGAATTCTTATAATGTGAATACAGAGGGGGAAAAAATGTTGTACCTCTTGCGTGGAATTACAAAAAAAATAATAATTGCATACATTTTATTTTTTATTTCTTAAAATAGTACTTCAATCATGAAACCCACTACTTTGTTGCTCATTGTTTGTAGGACATGCGGTAAAAATTTGAACCTTTTAGGACAAAATCTATGAATTCCATTCAATTTTGAATGTACAAAAATGCAGTGGAAATAAAAGTGTGGAAAAACAAGTTTAAAGATTTGCATGCAGGTAGTATTTAACTGGCGCAGCCTTTTATCTCTGACGTAATTTAGGGCACTTAGAAGAGTCATAGGTCTCTGAAACTTTGCCAACATAGACATTAGAGGACATGGTTACTTTTTAGTACAAAAAAACAAAAAAATGTCAATTTTGTTCTCAAATGGTACATTTTTCACCCATTGCCTCACTTAAGGAAAAATTGATATGGTTTGACCGGAAATCGAACCCGGGATCTCATGAACTGTAGTCAGAAACTCTGACCACTAGCCCATGAGGCTGGTCGTAAAGTATGTATAAATTAGCAAGTAGTAAAAAAGAAGAAAACAAATGAATGGCGTTGTTCCTATTACTTATTAATAAACAAATGAACATCACATATGTTAGAAGAGTTGGTACGGAGTGTCATTGTATAGATAGCAAGTGTCTTCTACACACACACACACACACACACACACAGAGCGCTAATGATTCGTACGTCCGGTGTAGGCATTCAGTCAACCGTAGGAATCTCTGACTTCAAATTACACTCGCTTTATTTTCATTACCTCTCTGCTCATCCCGGTAACAATGATACATTACCCTATCCATCTAAAACAACCCTTAAAACTTAATGCTGTGTTTATTGCAGTTTTTACCCCTATTTTTCACACCCTCTTCAAAAAAAAATTGTTCTATATAGCCTAATAGTATATACTTTAAATCAGGTGTCCCACTACTAAAATTATATGACAAATTATCTTCCTCAACTGGAATATTAAGTTAAATCCATCACTTGATATATCTAAAGAGCCACGGTCGATTGAAGTGGTCACTGGTACAGGATCGCCCACAATATCGATATGAAAAATTATAATAAAAATATTTTATCTGTGTATTCTTACCTCTTATGGTTGTTTTTGTTGAACATATGTTTCAAGGCAACTGAGCCCCATCTTCAGCTATTACAGACTGATTTTTCTCAAGTTGTCGGCCCTGATTCTTGACTCCTGCTCTCTCTGCCTGTGGTGCAATGAACTTACTGACAAGGTTCCTTTCACCGGGAATTAAGAAATCATAATTTTTTCCATGTTCATTTGTATGTATCATAATGTTTCAAGGCTTCTGAGCTATTACAGACTGATTTTTTCTTAAGTTGTCGACCCTTATTGTTGACTCCTGTTCTCTCTGCCCATGGTCCAATGAATTTATTGACAAAGTTCCTTTCTCCGGGAATTTAAAAAATCATAATTTTTTCCATGTTCATTTGTATGTAGATTTTTCCCAAATGGTGAGCTCATTTTAGTTTTCTTTTTTAATAATTTTGTGTTTACATCTACATGTAAACACAACATTATTAGAACAGTTAGAAAACAAATAGAACTCACCATATAGGGAAAAATCTACATACAGAAGAACAAGGAAAGACTTTTGAAATTTCCGGAGAAAGGAAAATTATTACCAAGTACATTGGACCACAGGCAGAGGGAGCAGGAGTCAAGAATCAGGGCAAGCAACTTGAGAAAAATCAGTCTGTAACAGCTAAAGATGGGGCTCAGAAGCCTTCAAACATTTTCATAAGTAATGCCACGAGTGATTTCCAAATTATCGATAAATTCACGACTCACGAAATTAGTAGTGAATTTATCTAGAGAATTTGGAAATCAACAGTGGCATTTGTTAGGACTATTTAACGAATAAAATTAAGCTGTTTACTCACAAATCATTATTTAACTATAGTTATTTTAAAATATTTATATATTTAATGTAACGGCGATGATTTGAAAACAAATGAGAAACGATTGGTACGCTTCATTTGCTTCTTTTGTTAATCACTGCAACCAGATCATATTATTTATTGACAAAGGATCGCAATATTGTAAGAATGCACCCTAGTGGAGAAATTTGTAACCAACATTATAGGTATTAATTTCTGATGTCCTATGTTGTAAATATGCCATTTGTGTTTTTCTGCAATATTATTTCCTGGAAAATAATACGAATAGGCACATTTTCATTCGATACATTTTTATTTTCTGCCTTCTTGACGATTTCGATTTCTTCTAAAATATAATTTTTTTGTTTGTTGTTTTCTTTGTTTATTATTGTTAGTGTTTCTTCTATTATTATTATTATTATTGTTATTCTATCTACCAGCAAAATGGACCTTACATCCGAATTCTGAGGATTTAGCTCAGTTTATGAAGGTCCTGCGTGACTAAATTTTTGTAACGAATTAAAGAGTTCATATTGTAAAAAAAAAAGTTTTTAAAGCTTTGCAAGTGTTGTTCACATATTTTTTTCCCACAAATTATATATTTTTAAAAACATGTGAACACGCACGGTATTGGTAGAAGTGGTGAATACATTTGTGGAAGGGATCAAACTGGCTGTCGATAAGGGTTCAGCATTATTATTACCATTGCTGCTGCCCTGTCATATTTTCCCCTGCACCGCTATGAAAAGAAGCTTCTACGCTACGCCTGACGTACTAATACTCTCACTTGATTGATGGATTCAGAGAGAGGACACGCCCACAAGCTATAATCTGTTCACTGAAAGCAGACTCTGTGATATTATATTCTTAGCATATTCACTGCAGTGCCCTAAACTAGCTCGTAAGACTATCACATATAGAGACCTAAAACATATAAACAATGCAGCTCTACTTGAAGACGCTATAAAATTACCCTGGCATACTATATGGGCGTTGCATTCTGTTGACGAAAAAGTTGAGGCATTAAATAACCTTATATTACAACTATATGACAGACACGCTCCACTGAAAACTAAACTAGTGAAACGACACCCTGCTCCCTGGATGTCTGCTAACATTCGTGACTTGATGACTGAAAGAGACGCAGCATATCGGAAATATAGAGTCGACAAAACTGATATAAATCTTAATCACTATAAACGGTTACGAAACAAGACTACACAAACTATCAGAAACGCCAAACTTAGACATCTATACAGCCTTACTGAACCTAATAACAATAACCCAGATATTTGGAAAAATCTGAATAAAATGGGTGTAGGTAGGAAACACACACAGGTAGAAAAACTACCTGTTTCTCTGAACACACTTAATAACCATTTTACAAGCACATTCTTTACTCCTAAAGACAAAACACATACAATAAGTGAACTACTATTGACAATTCCACCAGACAGAGAACATTTCCATTTTTCATATCTTACAGAAAATGACATAAAGAAAGCTCTCAAACGAATAAAAACAAAAGCAGAAGGTACTGACCGTATAAATATCACTCTACTTAACAAAATAATCGACGTTATACTACCTACCATAACTCATGTTTTCAACTCTTCACTACAAACCTCTATATATCCCACATTATGGAAGCAAGCAATTGTACGCCCACTCCCGAAAGTAAAAACTCCCTTAACTCCTAACGATTTTCGACCCATTAGTATTTTACCTACCCTTTCAAAAGCTTTGGAACGATTAGTCCACAAACAACTGACTGACTACCTAACTGAACACGACCTTTTAGATCAATACCAATCAGGCTTTAGGACAGGACACAATACAAATACTGCTCTACTAAATATATGTGAAGACATACGCGAAGCATCTGATAATCGAAAACTTACTATTCTTTACACTACTTGACTTTAGTAAAGCATTTGACACGGTAGACTTGGACTTATTGTTGCTTAAACTAAAAAACCTCTCACTTTCTGACAGTGTCACGCAATGGTTCAACTCCTACCTTCGTGAGCGCCAGCAATATGTTGTAGGAAATTCTACATTACGCTCTTCTTGGACCTACCGTAAAGCTGGAGTTCCACAGGGCTCGGTGCTCGGCCCATTGCTTTTTACAATCTATATAAACGACATATCTGACTCCCTAAAACATTGCAAACATCATTTATTTGCGGACGACATGCAGATCTACCTTCACTCAGACAAATATTCTTTAAATGATGCGGTAACCAAAATTAATGAGGACCTTGACTCGCTAACGGCGTGGACAGAGAAATATGGACTTGAATTAAATCCTAGAAAGACACAAGCAATCATTATGGGCCATCAGAGACTATTATCCTCAATTAACACAAATGCAGTATTACATGTGTCACTTAATGGGGTTCAGATCCCTTATAGTGAGACAGTAAAAAATCTAGGAGTGTTTATGGATAAACATTTAATTTGGAATAAACAAATAAATAACACTTGCAAAACTATCTTCTCAATAATACACTCATTAAATCGTATAAGAAATTGTTTACCGTTTTCTCTAAGAAAAATGCTAGTAGAAACACTCGCAATGCCCCATTTTGATTATTGTGATACTCTTTTTACTGACCTAAATACTGTTCTTACCCAAAGACTTAACTAACGTGTTCACAATTCTTGCATACGTTTTATTTGTGGTATACGTAGATTTGATCACGTTACACCATCCCTGGAACAATTGTCATGGCTTCGTCTTCAGGATCGTAGAAACCATCCATTCCCTATGCCTACTCTATAACATATTACACACATCTTTACCTTATTATTTATCACACCGCTTCACTAAACTCTCTGATACACATAACTTAGATACCCGATCCCTTGAGCACAGTGTCCTCTATATCCCTCCTCATCATACTACCTATTATTCGAAATCTTTTACAGTTTCTCTTGCTAGAACATGGAATTCACTTCCACCCTATGTCAGATACTGCCAAACTTTACCATCTTTCAGAAATAAATTGAAAATAAAATCACTAACAGAAAACAACTCACTAATACTACTTTTTAAGAATTAATAATGCGTTTTTGCATTATTTAATAAAAATAGACTTAGGATTTGTTAATATATTTACCTAATGCCTTGTATAAAAAGCGTAGATTAATTCATTGTAGTGTATTTTTTTTCTCTTCTTTTTATGCATAGTAGATTCGAGCTGTTATTCCTTTTTTTATTCATTGTATCATTAATTTAATTTTAATTGTATTTAGTTTCATTCTATTATTAGACATTAATTTCATTATTATTCAATATGACAGATAATTAATTGTTCAATGACTATTATTGTAACTATTTTTTGTATTCATATGTAACATGTTTGTCCTGTCTAATATGACTACTATTGTAATTTTTTTTGTATTCATGTGTAACATATGTTTGTCCTGTTTTATATGACTATTATTGTATTTTTTTTTTGTATTCATATGTAACATATGCTTGTTCTGGTGAGTGGAAGAGAAGGCCACATGGCCTTAACTCCACCAGGCTAAATAAATCTATTCTATTCTATTCTAAAAAATGATTTACACAAATCTTAGGAATACGAAATGTAGTAAAACTTGTTCTAAGCGGAATTGCATGGGACCAATTATTTTTTCCACATTAGACAACTTTCCGCATTATAAAAAACAAAAAATTTAACCAATCTTAGATTATATAGCACCGTATGTCATTTTATGTTTCTAGGATTAATATTTTGCAATTTATATCAATGAAGTAATATGTTGCTGGAACAAAACATATAAATTTGGAATAAGAATATCAGAAAATAGAAAATTAAACACCCTATTGTTTGCAGATGACCAAATAATAATAGCAAATTCCGAAGATAATTTACAGAAAGGTCTGTATGAACTTAACAAAATTACAGAAGAATATGGTTTGAAGATATCTACAGAAAAAACAAAAATTATGGCATTTCAAGGTGTAGATCCTGTCAGAAGTAAAATTGTACTGGACAATAAAATTTTGGAGCAGGTGAATAATTTTACATTTCTAAGATGCAATATCTCATATGAAGAAGAAAAGGATGTGAATGCAAAAATATCTAAATTTTTAAGAATTTTAGGGTTAATAAATTCTATCTTCAAGCCACAGTTAGTCCAAAAGCATTCAAGATTAAAAGTGTATAAAACACTGGCTCTTCCAACTCTTTTGTATGGTAGCGAAGTATGGACGTTGGAAAAAGAGACTTAGATCTGCTGAAATGAGATACCTTCGGAGGACTGCAGGATACACACTACTAGATCACAAAAAATGAAGACATCTTAGAAGAATTACACATGGAATCTTTAGAAAACAAAATTTCTGATTATAAGTCAAGATGGATACAACACGTACATCGAATGGAAGATCACAGAATACCCAAACAAATGTTAAGATATCAATCTGCAGGAAGAAGAAGACCAGGACGTCCACTCAAAATACTTTTGGATGGTGTTTCTCTTGAGGCCGAAAAAGGTCAACAAATGACCTAAATTCGTGAATGTACTATGATGATGATAATGATGATTAATATTGTAGTTCCGCTGCCGTCGGAAACTGATGTATAGTATGTCCGAACGACGTCGAAGGAAACGCGCGAAGAAACAGTCCCGTTTTGTCAGCGTTAAAAGTGTCTCTTAGGCGCGTATTCTGAAATTAAAGTATGCAATCTCTAACTAACTATGGTCCGGAAATTTGTAGATTTTTTTTATCGCGGACACTCCGACACCTCGTTGGAATATTTTTTCTTTGCTCTTCATTTGACCATTTCATTCATTATTTTTCTCTGTATTTTAAAATCTCATAAATTTAGTCATTATTTCGCGTTCTGAGAGTTTGTTTATCTTTATCTTCAGTCACTTTCACATTTTCGTTTAATGACAATGATCATATATACCGTTTAGCCATCTTTATTCCGTAAATTCAGAACGCTACCTGTGAAAGGTGGGCCACGCCGTAGCGTAGTGGTTAAGGCACTGCGATACAAGCCGGAAGGTCGAGGGTTCGAGTCCCGGTGGGGTCAGGATTTTTAAACTGACCCAAACCTTCTGGCGGCACTATGGCCCTGGGGTCGACTCAGCCTCTAACTGAAATCAGTACCAGACGCTTGTTCTGGGGTAAAGGCGGCCGTCACGCAGGGCTGACAACCCGGCTGACATCAAGTGCCGATTGTCAAGAAAAAGTGGGAGCCTTAACCTCCTACTACCCCAAGGGCCTCCTGAGGCCTGTAGTGGAATCACTTTACCTTTTTTTACCTGTGAAAGGTAAGTACACAATCGGTCTCAGATCTTAAAATAATTTAAGATTTTACATTCCACTGGTTATTCGTAAGACAGATGTCACACACCAAATGTTTGTTAAATGAACCTGCATTTCGCAAACCCTTTGTCCAGTGAGGCCGAAAGAAAATTCCAGATACAGGTAGAAACTCTACTTCTCCCGGAGGCAGGAGTCATCAGTTATCACTTATTCATAATTCGCCTAATTGTAATTCAATTAATTGGAAACTAATTTATTTATTTCTCTATTTTTCCGCCTTATAAATAATTTTTTTCATGAATTGTGTAGAAATATCCTTCCGTTTCCTCGTTGGACAGATTCCGTTTTGTACAAAATAAATACACGTAAAATTACTATTATTTTGCCGGGACTAATACATTTGTTCACATCCGATAGATTTCCGCATTATTCATGTTCCGGATTAAACAAGTTTTACTGCCCAGTTTCGTTAAGACAAATCCTAGTGCAGAATCTTGTGTTACCACACTTCGATTATTGTGACATTATATATAATGATCTAAACTATGCCTTGTCGCAGAGACTGCAGCGTGTTCATAATGCTTGCATTCGATTCATTTTCAATATCCGCCGTTATGACCATATTTCCGAACACTTTAATAACCTCTCTTGGCTCCGTCTTACTGACAGACGTAAATTGCACTCTCTTTCGCTACTTTTCAAGCTTCTGAATTCCTACATTCCTACTTACCTGGCGTCCAGATTTGAGAAGTTATCCTCCTACCACAATATTGACACTAGGTCACAAGATAGCAGTCTGCTAACAGTTCCTCTTCATAGCACTTCCTCCTATTCTACTTACTTCACAGTAGCCTCCGCCCGCTCCTGGAATCTCCTTCCTCAAGATATCAGGGGTTGACGCACACTTGGCACCTTTAAGTCACGCTTATACAGTTACCTGTTGTCTAATAATTAATTTTTCTCTATTTATTTAATTTTATACTATGTCATTAATCTTTTCCTCGTTTTTTTATATATCTTGTACATATTATATATTTAATTCGTTAAATTTAGAGTAAATCAAAATACATTATAAATATTAATTGTATTGTAGTCATAACTTGTAATCGTTTATATATATATATATATATATATATAATATTGTAATTTAGATTTAAGACTTTTCTTTTGTATTTTTTTTAAACCTGGTTGAGTGGTAGACAAGGCCTTAAGGCCTTAACTCTACCAGGTAAAATAAAGCTATTATTATTATTATTATTATTATTATTATTATTATTATTATTATTATTATTATTAATACATTAAAAGCTAAATTCGTACTCAAATCACTTTTATTTATTTATTTATTTATTTATTATTTATTTATTTAGCCTGGTGGAGTTAAGGCCATGTGGCCTTCTCTTCCACTCACCAGGGCGAACATATATTACATCAGAATATAACAATCACAAAGAACTCTAATATTAAATACTAAATAAAAATTTGATCAAAAGATAATATCTATTATATTACGATCTATAATGCAACTAGTTAATGTTAGTTAAAATTAAGACTAAACTAATAATATACCGAATTGAGATTTGTACATTAAGAAAAAAGAGACAGGAGCAGAATCAAAGCAACGGAATTGAAATTTATCAGAAGTACAGCAGGATACACTCTTCTAATTCGAAAAAAGAATGAAGAAATTTTAGAACAATTAGAAGTAGAATCAGTAGAAGAAAAAACTCAACAGGAATTAATTAAACTGGCTAGACCATGTAAAAGAGTGGATAATTCAAGAATCCCAAAAAATGATGCTATATAAGCTCAAAGGACATAGTTGACCAGGAAGACCTCTTAAAAGACTGCTAGATGGGATCGAAACAAATCTTCAAATGCCTAATACGTGGCGGATGATGATGATGATGATTATGTTAAGGAAATACAGTGTGCCCTGGTGAACTACTTCAGAGCTTGCAAAGGAACTGTCTACCATTGGATTCCAAAATCTACCCTATAACTTCTCCCAGGAAAGAGATGTGGTGTACAAGGCCGGGGTCCTAAAAATCTCCAAGGATTATTTTTCATTTGGCTTAACTTTGCAAGAAATTTGTAGAAAGAGACAGCCGTGATCACCTCTCTCTCTCGCACCAGTGTTTGCGGCCTTTCTTCACCAGATGTTAATAGGGGTAAGGGGGAAGGCGAAAACTGACAACAGAGTGGGTTATTTCTTACGATCACTGTATTTACAAAGAGACCTAAAACACGTTTGAGAAAAAGAATCTTATATACTTAACCTAGGATTTAAAGAGAGATCAGGGCTTTGCTTGGTTTAGGCTAGGGGCATCGAAATTTCTAAAATTCAGCAACGATCACGATATGCGAATATGTCCAATATGCGGGGGAGCTTTGAAGAGATACATAGCCTATATTAGGAAAATGTAATGATTTAGAATATTGGAGACGTCAGTTATTACCGGAAAGATTTCTAAATTCAAATCGGGAAAGATTGGCATGCTACGAGTTATTGGTAAAATCCAGAAAATTGGATAAACTTGGGTAAATTTCTGGACAAAACGAGGAAATTAAGAACAACACTCATTCATGAATAAATATATGTTATCAAAATGCAATTCCATTAATTGTTAATAATTATATATAAATTAATTAATGTATAATATTATTGCATTATTATATAATTGTAATATTATTAATAATCAATTGAGTTGGTGTTTACTTGATAAAAATCCATATTCATTAATTAAATAAAAATAAAACTTAGTTTTATTTGATTTTTCATATTTATTAAGATATATTCAGTGACAGCTGTTTCGGTACACTGTACCTTCTTCAGACATGTTAACAAATTATGAATTGTGTTATTATAGTACATATCAACTGATCTAAGCAACAATACAACAATAATGTATTTAAATGTTTAAATTTAACAAAGGTGATTCATTCAAATTAAAACAAAATTAAATAAATTATTGTTGTATTGTTGCTTAGATCAGTTGATATGTACTATAATAATAATAATAATGAGAATGTTCACACATTGTGTATTGTTTTGTTTTATTTGTCCCGTGCATATTCACTTATGGATTTCTTTCTGTTTTTACACACTGTGATGTGGTATCGGTCACATCTTTCCTTGCACATCTCGCATACACATGTGTCTTCTAGTACGTGATATGTCTTCTTGGTGCATATTCTCCGGTGGAAACCGTGTACCGCCATCCTGGTCACCAGGTGTCGCAGCTCGTAGTTGGGCGACATCCAGTTGTTGTTTGCCATCGCCTCTGTGGAGTAGAATTCGTCCCAGATCTCGTCTTGTTTTCTCCTTCTGTTGTGTAGTACCTTAATATGTACTATAATAACACAATTCATAATTTGTTAACATGTCTGAAGAAGGTACAGTGTACCGAAACAGCTATCACTGAATTATATCTTAATAAATATGAAAATCAAATAAAACTAAGTTTTATTTTTATTTAATTAATGTATTATTATTGTGTTTTCTTTATGTAATTGTAATATTATTGTTTTCTTTTTGTTTTTTCTTTATACTATTACCAATTATTACTTTATTGTAACGGACTGTCAACAGCACGTACGGCTTACTGCCCGTACGACCCATATTTGTAAATAATATTGTAAATATCTTACTTTTAGTCTAATAAAGTCCTACTACTACTATAGTAACTGCACGAAAGCGGTCCATGATGTACACTTATATATCTATCTCTCTCTTTGCCTAGTTAAGCCAGATATACAATAGGCAATTGCCAGTTTCGACTTCCTAACGTATCAGACCAACGTTTTATAGGTCTTCCTGCATCACATCTTCCTCTTGCTTGATAATCCCTCCCTAACAATAGATATCTCTCCTTATTCATTCTGTTCATGTGATCAATACACTTTTGACTAAATTTCGTGACTTTGTGCAATAAAGGCTGCACTTTTATTTCTTCTCTTCACTGAGAAACATTCGGCAACACACTATGCGAAATATGATGGCAGGAGCTTTGCGAGATTATGGATACACAGTTTATGAGGAAGTTCATGGTGTGGCCACTAATGGAAGTAACAGACGAATAGATGTTATTGCATTTAGATCATCTTTTAAAATTGGTATGATATTAGATCCCACAATCCGTTTTGAGACTCATAGTGGCCAATCTGAGGAAGTTGACTCTGAAAAGAAAGCCATATATGAGCCAAAAATTGACTATTACAAAGACGATTTAACTCATGCCCCAAATGGGACTCAATGGCCAATCACGTTTGAATTATTTTTGTTTTACAACCAATCAGAGTCGTGTTTCACGAAATATTTATCAGTGTTATAATTACCATATTAAAGAAGGCTCCTCCTTTTTAATATTCTGAACAGGTCTGACCATAATTTTGCAGTTACTGAGCCTGTGAGAAATACGGCTATCAGATTGTATATATAGTGCATGAATGTCAACACATGCCGCATGCGGGAGTTAATATGAAAATATTTGTAGTAATTTATTATACCACCAAAAAAAGAAACAACTGTTTGCACTTTCTTAAATGTATTTTTTCCCAGGTAAAAATCCAGAAAAATATAATTGTCATATTTACATCATACGACATCAGAAATGAATTAATATACAGTTTGATGTGTTTCATTTTTTCTCCACTAGAGAGCATTCTTACAATATTGCGTTCCTTTGGTAATAAATAGTATGATCTGGTTGCAGTGATAAACAAAAGAAGCAGATGAAGCGTATCTATCGCTTCTCATTTGTTTTCAAACATCGCTTTTACATTAAATATATAAATATTTTAAAATAACTATAGTTAAACAATGATTTGTGAGTAAACAGCTTAATTTTATTCGTTAAATAGTCCTAACAAATGCTACTCTTGATTTCCAAATTCTCTAGATAAATTGGAAATCACTCGTGGCATTACTTATGATAAATACCAATTAGATAGTATAACTCTCACAGGATTGATGATCGGGACAAGAGGTACTATACCAGGATTCTTAGCTAAATTTTGGAATTCCTTAGATTTGGACAGGGTGTATCTTTCTAGAATTGCCATCGCTGCCATTAGAAGATCAGTTTCAATTTTAAGAAACAGTATTTACAAAATGTATTTTATCAATTTCAAAAATTAATTGTCTGTATCACTTTGTCCTTGAGGTAATCATCTTATGAGGAAACACTATATATAATAATAACTCCATATGAAATACCCCAATATTTACATTTTTTCATTATGATTTTAGAAATGTAAGCGCTAGTAAATATAAATTTGAATCTATTGGTTTCATAAGCAAAGTACTTGTTATTATCAATAACAGTTGGTATTGATAGCTGATCGCCACATAGCACGTTGCATAACGTGAGAGGGGCTATATTCTACCAGGAATTTAATGCGTGTTTTTATACCTGAAATAAAATAGATTTTTCAGAATTGTGTGGGGTGTTTGGATGGAATATGGGTCGTATCTTTTATTTTACAGCAGCGCACAGTGGCTGCGCGTTTAATTGATTTAACGTTAACTTGTGGGCGAGTGTGTGATACGTTTTACACACCTGTAAATTTATCCTGGTTTTTATTGTTACGTCACGTACACTCGATTTCAAAATAATGATAAGTTCGATGAGTTCGTAAAAAAGCGAATTTTTCAGCAAGTCCAAGTTATGATCTGTTTTTGCTGGGCTAACTAAGGCCTAATATATATTTCGTTATATATCCCTTGTTAAGGAAACTGGAGGTAGAATACAACAAATGGGGATTACAGATAAATTATAATAGAACAGAATATATTTCATTTGATACAACTTATGAGCTAAAATGTAATTAAGGAAGAATGCGTAATGTTAAACATTTTAAATATTTATGATCTATTTTAGATAAAAATGAGAATTCAACTACAGAATTTGATAACCGATAGAAGAAGAATCAACGGTATGTTGAACTCAGTGCTTTGGAATAGAAATATAATATGCAGAACGAAAAAAACTATATTCTAAGTTCTGTTACAAAGCATTTTATATGGGTCCGAAACCTGGACAGTAAGTAGAAAACAAAGATGTTAGCAGTAGAAATACATTTTTGGAGGCGATCGACAAGAATTTCAAGAAGAGATAAAGTCAAATGCAGCACAATAGGGAAATTATGTAAGTTGAAAAAAAAAATAGAAGAAAAACGTTTGAAATGGTATGTACACCTCAAATGAATAGAGTAAAAAAGGCCCGGAGGCCCTTGGGGTAGTAGGAGGTTAAGGCTCCCACTTTTTCTAGACAATAGGCACTTTATGTCAGCCGGGTTGTCAGCCCTGCGTGACGCCGCCTTCACCCCCAGAACAAGCGTCTGGTACTCATTTCCGTTAGAGGCTGAGTCGACCCCAGGGCCATAGTGCCGCCAGAAGGTTTGGGTCAGTTTAAAAATCCTGAGCCCAACAGGACTTGAACCCTCGACCTTCCGGCTTGTAGCTCAGTGCCTTAACCACTACGCTATGGCGTGCCCCTCAAATGAATAGAAGAAGCTAGAATTCCAAAGATCCTTGATTGGGAAGATTGGAAACTACAGAATTTGAAAGAAGATTCATTGGTATGTTGAACTCAGTGCTTTGGAATAGAAATATAATATGCAGAACGAGAAAAACTATATTTCAACTTCTGTTCCAAAGCATTTTATATGGGTCCGAAACCTGGAGAGTAAGTAGCAAACAAGCCAACAAGCTGTTAGCAGCAGAAATACATTATTGGAGGCGATCGACAAGAATTTCAATTAGGGAAAAAGTCTAATGCAGGGAAATTATGTAAGTTGAAAAAATAAATAGAAGAAAAACGTTTGAAATGATATGGACACCTCAAATGAATTGGAAGAAGGTAGCATATCAAAGAAGATCCTTGATTGGAAAGATAATGGAAGAGGCAGACCTAGAGATCGTTGGATAGTTGGAGCGAAGAGAATAGAAGCTACAGATTTGAGGGAAGAAGATGCTTTAGAAGGAACCTTCTTCTTCTTCTTCTTCGGCTTTCCCCCACTTATAGGTTTGCCGTCTTCAGATTCCATTTATCTCTATCATTCCAACCTCCCTCTTGCAAATTCCTATCCTCCATTATTGTTCTGACGTAGGTTTTCCATTTCCATCTTGGTCTACCACGTTTATTTCTTCCAGGGGATGACCATTGGTATATATTTTTTGGCCATCTTTCAGTTTCCATTCTTTGAACATGGCCATACCATTTAAGCGTTTGATTTTCAATCCTCTTAACAACAGATGTGGTGACCTTTGGCGACAAATCACTTTGGGTTGAAGGAGAAACACTGTATTGCGGAATATTCGTAATAAAAACAAAATATTTCCTTTAAGGTGGCTATATGGCGTAAGCTGGTCGAGTCTCGGTCATTCCATGTGCGTTTCGTGTGGACGAAACGGAGCTTGGGCCGGTTTTTCTCGGGTTTCTGCCTATTTCCTCTGCGACAATTTTTATTCCACGACTCCTTCATACTCATCTCGTCCAATTCGTTTCATTTCGTTAATTCGCCCTTGTGTCGGTGTGTCAGCAGTGGTCGAATTAATTCTATTCAAGCTATTAGACAGGTTCGCAAAATACAGAGACAAATGGGTGGATCACATCAATACAATGGATAACAACAAAATCCCTAAACAGATTCTTCACAAAAGTGCCTCAGGGCGATGAAATTTGGGAAGATCCAGTAAAAGATGGACAGACCAATTCTAACGTGTGATCGGAGCAGATCTTCATGTCTAATCCTTGATGATGATGATGATCAGGACGTAGAAGCAGAGGACAACCTCTAAAAATGAAACTAACTCACTCACTGACACTATCGAACCCTTAGGTTCGTGGCTGCGTGGACATAAACTCTCCATACATCCCTATCCTCAGATGTTTTCCAATCATTTCCTGTATAATCTACTTCCCTCAAATCATTGTTAATGTTATTCTCCCACCTCATTGTCTACCAACTGGGCGTTTTCACTCTGGTTTTCATACAAGAAGCTTCCATGCACGTCTTTCATTCCCCATACGTGCAACATGTCCTGCCCATCGCAGTCTACGAGACTTAACTGTTTTTATTACATCTGGCTTTCTATAAAGACCATGTAGTTCATTGTTAGTTCTCTTCTCCATTCGCCTGTCTCTTCATCTCTCTTTGGAAGAAGCAATAATAAGAAGCAGAAACAGAACAAAATTGGTGTAAACCATGTTGGATGATCATGTTGAAATATTTTATTTCAAGTTCACCCGTGCGAACCTAATTCATTCTTGGAACTATTCTAGAAGTTGCAGCTGTAATGCAGTATAATTAATAATGTATACCACTGGGTCCGTGGTTTGGGAATGCATTAGTGTTTGAATAATGCGTAGGACTAGGTGGAGTTGAATTGACATTTATCAGTTACCAGTTCAGTTTAAATGACAACCCTGGTGTGACGTCACACACAGTGTAGGAGGACTACTCTAAATGTGGCACCGATCTATACTGAAGGAAGTCTAGCATTTCCAGGCCCTCTCCTATTAGCGAATGTGGAAAGATATATACAGGGTGTTTCAGAGTAAATACTAATCAAATGCATTGTTAAAACCGTTGAGGTGGAGAGTCATAAAATAAAATAAGTTAAAATATACCTTCTTAGGTAAAATCCGTCGCCCTCAACTTATAAAATATGTAATGTTTATGCCTGTAGGCCTTTCAGGACATCCGTCCCATCTTCAGCAGTTCATTATTCGCTACAGCATTCAGTATGATGTTTGATGCTGCTGGTCCTAATGATTAGACCTGGATGCTGTAGCGAAGAATGACCTGCTGAAGATGGGACGGATGTCCTGAAGGGCCTACAGGCATAAACATTAGGCCTACATATTTTATAAGTTGAGGTCGACGGATTTTACCTAAGAAGGTATATTTTAACTTATTTTATGTTTCAGAGTACGTTTTACAGATTTCTACTGGTTGTAGAAGGTATTTAGAAGATAAAGTTTTGATAAGGAATCCATGTCCGGAAACGTACCATTTCGATGTAAAATAAGTTTGGAGATCGAAACACAATGGGCTGATATCGTGTGTCTTGCGTTTCAGAATAAGTATTACGGACTTCTAGGGGTTGCACTACACCTGTCGAGTCGGAGGAAGATCTTCTTGCGCCAATTTTGGCGGCAGCAGAAATTATTGAACACACACCAGATCTTGTAGGGCGTGTGTATGGAAACATGCGTCGCAGGTACACTTTGTGCAACGAACAACAGGGTCACCACGTGGAACCACACTTGTAGTACAATCCCTAGAAGTCTGTAACACTTATTCTGAAACTCAAGACACACGATATCAGCACATTGTGTTTCGAAATTGATGCCTATTTTACATTCGAACATGGATTCATTATCAAACGTTATCTACTAAGTCCCCTTTACAAGCCCTTAAAGTCGGTATCTTATTATGGTTTATTTAAATTTGTCAGACTGCAGTGAAAACAAACTGTGCCTAATCGTAAATTATTATCATCATAGGACATTCACGAATTTAGGCCATTTGTTGACTTGTTTCATCCTCAAGAGAAACACCATCCAGAAGTCTTTTGAGTGGACGTCCTGGTCTTCTTCTTCCTGCAGGTTAATATCTTAACATTTGTTTGGGTATTCTGTGATCTTCCATTCGATGAACATGTTGCATCCATCTTGACTTATAATCAGAAATTTTGTTTTCTGAAGGTTCCATGTGTCATTCTTCTAATATGTCTTCAGTTTTTTGTTATCTATTAGTGTGTATCCTGCAGTCCTCCTGAGGTATCTCATTACAGCAGATCTAAGTCTTTCTGTTTCAATGTCCATACTTCGCTACCATACAAACGAGTTGGAAGAGCCAGTGGTTTATACACTTTTAGTTTTGAATTTCTTGAACTAACTGTGGCTTGAAGATAGAATTTTATTAATCCTAAAATCCATAAAAGTTTGTTAAATTATTTTTGTATTCACCGCACATCCATTTCTTCTTCATATGAGATATTGCATCCCAGATAATGTAAAAATACACCTGTCAACATGATTGTTGTCTAATGAGTACCACTAGTTGTACTTAATGCAGTTTTTATCGTGTTTTCAAATATGTATTCGTAACTTCTCCACCACCCACAGTTAGTTGTATTTATAATTCAATTAATGGATTTAAAATAATATTTTTTTAATAAACTTAGATTTCTTCCCGGAAAATCTTGGCGCACAGGGAACACTTTCGTCAGGAGATTTCAGCTATGGAAAAGAGATATCAAGGCAAATGGGATCCTAATATGCTGGCCGATTATTGTTGGACCATGAAGAGGGATGCTCCACAGGCGAAATATAGCAGAAAATCGTCATTTATTACTTTCTAGGTGAGTCCGAATGTACGAATATTGTGTAGTTATGAATGTAGAAATTATTAAAGTGTTTGAAATTAAAATAATGCCTGTCTCTCGGAAACCTTGCGTGACGGAGATAAACCGATATCATATTTGAATTCAGGAGAAAAAATACTATCAGAATCATATATTTTTCTTTCTGAGACAAAACAAAAAAAAAAGTTTCTTTTTTAGTTGCTCAGTGTAATCAGAAATTTTGTTTTCTAAAGGTTCCATGTGCAATTCTTCTAAAATGTCTTCATTTTTTTGTGATCTAGTAGTGTGTATCCTGCAGTCCTCCGAAGATATCTCATTTCAGCAGATCTAAGTCTCTGTATATCCTTCTGTTTCAACGTCCATACTTCGCTACCATACAAAAGAGTTGGAAGAGCCAGTGCTTTATACACTTTTAGTCTAGAATGTTTTTGGACTAACTGTGGCTTGAAGATAGAATTTATCATAAGTAATACCACGAGTGATATTCAAATTATCAATAAATTTACGAGTGAATTTATCTAGAGAATTTGGAAATCAAGAGTGGCATTTGTTAGGACTATTTAACGAATTAAATTAAGATGTTTAGTCACTAATCATCATTTAACTATAGTTATTTTAAAATATTTATATATTTAATGTAAACGGCGATGTTTGAAAACAAATGAGATGCAATGTTTAAAAAAATGAGAAACGATTTTTACGCTTGTTCATCACTGCAACCAGATCATATTATTTATTGTCAGATGATCGCAATATTGTAAGAATGCACCCTAGTGGAGAAATTTATAACCAACATTATAGGTATTAATTAATTTCTGATGTCCTATGATGTAAAGGGGCACGCCGTAGCGTAGTGGTTAAGGTACTGCGCTACAAGCCAGAAGGTCAAGGGTTCAAGTCCTGGTGGGGTCAGGATTTTTAAACTGACCCAAACCTTCTGGCGGCACTATGGCCCTGGGGTCAACTCAGCCTCTAACAGAAATGAGTACCAGACGCTTGTTCTGGGGTAAAGGCGGCCGTCACGCAGGGCTGACAACCCGGCTGACATCAAGTGCCGATTGTTCAGAAAAAGTGGGAGCCTTAACCTCCTACTACCCGAAGGGCCTCCTGAGGCCTGTAGTGGGATTACTTTACTTACCTATGATGTAAATATATCAATTATATTTTTCTGCTACGTTATTTCCTGGGAAATAATTCGTTTAAGAAAGTGCAAACATTGGTTTCTTCTTTTGTGGTATAATCAATAGCTACAAATGTTTTTATGTTATCTCCCGCAAGCACCATCGGCTGACATTCGTGCACTATATATACAATCTGATAGCCGTATTTCTCTAGAGAGTCAGTCACTGCAAAATGATGCTATGGCCTATTCAGAATGTTAAAAAGGAGGAGCTTCCTTTAATATGATAAACTTGTTTGATACATTTAAAGTGAAACACGACTATGTTTGGTTGTAATTAAAAAATCATTGAAGTGTGATTGGTCATTGGATCCCATTCGGGCATGAGTTAAGTAGTCAAACCAAAAATCCTCAAAAGTTTGAAATTTTTGGATTTACTGTACATCCTTTTCTTCTTCATATGAGATATTGCATCCTAGATATGTAAAATTCAGTTATATTATATGAGTGCGAAACATGGACTCTTACTTTAAGAGAGGAAAGGAGATTACAAGTATTTGAGAATAAAGTACTTAGGAAAATTTTTGGACCAAAGAGAGATGAACAGACAGGTGAATGGAGAAGACTACATAACAATGAACTACATGGTCTTTACAGGAAGCCAGATACATATAATACATATAATAAGAACAGTTAAGTCTCGTAGACTGCGATGGGCAGGACATGTTGCACGTATGGGGAATGAAAGACTTGCATGGAAGCTTCTTGTAGGAAAGCCAGAGTGAAAACGCCCAGTTGGTAGATCAAGAATGAGGTGGGAGAATAACATTAACTATGATTTGAGGGAAGTAGATTATACAGGGAATGATTGGAAAGCATTAGCTCAGGATAGGGATGTATGGAGAGCTTATGTCCGTGCGGCCATGAACCTACGGGTTCGATAGTGCCAGTGAGTAAGTAAGTAAGATATGTAAAATTATTCACCTGTTCCAAAATTTTATTGTCATATATTCAATTTTATTATTAACATTGATTCTGCCGGACATGTTACTAGGCATGCATTGTGGGTTTATTAATACGTGTGGCATATCTTGATTTCTTTGAATTTTACTCGCAGAATTTTAGCATAGATAATATAAAAATGTATCACACACGTGTCCCACTGTGTGAAGCCTTCACTTGTTTGAGATTGGATTCAATTTTCATTGTTCTTGTATTAAATTCTGCGACGTCAAATATACCTTCTATAAAGACATCGATATTCACAATAAAATATCGATAACTAAAAACATATGAACGTCGAGAGGAACTCACTCTCTATTGATTACATTCAATTGTTTTATATAGGGCAAATTTGAAATATGCACAGGCAGAAAATAAAGAAAAAATGCGTTTGAATGAACATTTCATCAATGCAGTCATATTTCTATAAATGTATATAGAATTGTCATCCAATTCCTCGTATAAATATGATGTGACAGGATTTTGTTATCTGCTCAATTGATAACAACTTGATGGAACTGAATGGAAGCTTGTTTTATATTTTAACGCACTGAAACAGATTTGGTAGCCTACATGCTTATCTACCTGCTTGGGTAAATAAATTATTACTTAATGTTAAGCCTGTCTTGCTCCATAAGGAATTACACTTTTTTTAAGAATAAGAATACATTCTTCTTCTTCTTCTTCTTCTTCACTTCACGGGTTGGCAAATTGCCTGTTCCGCCTCACAGTTGTTCTGTCCATCTTTTCACTGGCCTTCCTACATTCCTTGAACCTCTTGGCTTGTAGTTGAATGCTGCTCTTGGTAATCTTGATACATTAATTCTTTCCACATGTGTAAACCATTTCTCTCTATATTCTCTGATTTCCTTATCCAATGAATATATATTTAACTTTGTTCTTATATCTTCCTTCCTTATCCGATCCAATCTTGTGCAGCCTTTTGTTCTTTTGAGGAAGTTCATTTCTGCGCTTTGTATTCTACTTTGCAATTTTTTGGTCATTACCCAAGTTTCGCTCCCATAAAGTAATGCAGGAACTGCCAATGTTTTATAAAACTTCAATCTAGTATCTCTTCTTGTTTTATTCTTTAATGTTTTATGTATAGTTCCACATATCATTGAAATTTCGACAGTTTCATATGTATGTCTCTATCAGTTTTTGTGTTTATAGTAAAATTACAACCCAAATAATTAAAATTTGTTACTTGTTCCAGAGGTCTGTTGTCTATTACGATTTTTGATCTATGCTTGTTGTTTTGAAATTATATTCTTGGCATAACTGATTTAATTTATGTAAAGAGTGATGCAAATCATTTTCTTGAATAACAACCACATCGTCAGCATACATTAAAACGTTTAATATTTTAAAACGATCCATTCTTATACCTATATTAACAATACTTTTCCAATTTTGGACGATTTCATTAATATATAGATTAAAAAGTGTAGGTAATAAACTACACCCTCGTTTTACACCTCTATTTATTAAAATAGCTTCGGTCTTTGATTTGCCTATATTTATTATAATTTGAGACTTTACATACAAATTTTTTATCACATAAATTAAAAAAAGAATACATTTTATTCAGTAATAAATGCAGTAAACAGGATTGACACCCGGATCAGCAAGTGCTTGACTCGGGCGCAGTTCAGTTACACAAGTAATGTGTATATATATATATATATATATATATATATATATATATATGCTCATCCGGGTGTCAATCCTGTATATATATATATATATATATATATATATATATGTATAAATGAATGTTTGTTTTATGATGATCATGTAGAAGATTTCCGGGCTGTTGGCCGTGGTCTTGAGGCTTGTAGTTACCCGACGTTTCGCCAGAGACTGCGTCCGGCATCCTCAAGGATTGTCTTGAGACTGCAATTTTTTAATGTGTAATGAAGTGCAGGTTTTCGCTCTGCCTTCGCCGCTTTAGGGACTTATTTTAATGCCCTCTTCGGGTTGTCACTTGTGTCAAATATTTGTGTATTGTGTGTAGGTAATTTATGAAACTAATGTTGTTGCCATGTCGTGGAAAGGAAGGGAATCTTGCCCAGGGAGGGGAAAGAATAAAAAAACCGAGAAAAAAGCGAAATTTAAAAATTTAAATTTAGGATAGGGCTGCCCATTTGTACATTTATCCGCGACGTGTTCTCAGTGCGGTCCGTTACTTCGTAAATTGTATCTACCTTTTGGTTGGTTAGCATTAGGGTGTTCTATAGCAGTCTCAAGACAACCCTTGAGGATGCCGGACGCAGTATCTGGCGAAACGTCGGGGAACTACAAGCCTCAAGACCACGGCCAACAGCCCGGAAATCTTCTACAAGATCATCATAATAACTCCGGCCGTGAAATGCTAAGTCAATATAGAATGTTTGTTTGTTTGTTTGTTTGTTCATACTTTATGCGCAGCCATACCGTTCTTCTGATTATGTTGGGGCATTTTGCAAAATGTTCAGGAGTTCCCGGGATGAACATAGACTAATAGAGAGTTATAGTACCCAACTACTACACCCTTAAAAATCGCACTTTGAAGTGGAAAACGTGAAAAATGTAGCTTTTTGGACGTTTAAATGGCTAACCCTGCCTAAACCACAGCAAATACACAAAAATTAATGTACACAGAATTGAATATCTCAAAAAGCTCTACAAAAAAGTCCGCGACAGCATATGTTTCTCTCTTACGGATAACTCACAATAACCATTTTTGTCTTTAATTGGTGCCAAGAAGATCGAAACAAGTATGTAGATTCTTGTGCATGCATAGCAGCACATGGCGGGGGTTTTTTTTTTACGTATAATTACAATAACGAATTTTGTCTTTCAACGCATTTATTGCCAAGAAGATCGGGATAAGTAGATTCCCGGGCAACACCGGGTAATCAGTACGGGGAATCTTAAAATAATTACGATACGCATTTATAATTATGTTTCATTTTACTTATGCAACTAATGATAAGAAGTACATTAATTTTTTAACATTAATTTTTGTCTTTCAGCTCATTTATGCCAAGAAGATCGGGATGAGTAGATTCCCGGACAACGCCGGGTAAACAGCAAAGTGCATCTAAAAATAATTACGATATAAATCAAGTCATTTAAGCGCCAAAAATGGAATATGTTTCACGTTTTTCACTAGAATGGGTGATTTTTAAGGGTGTAGGAGTTGAGTATCACAACTCTCTTATAGCCTATGTTCATCCCGGAAATCGTCTGAACATTTTGCAAGAAACCCCATCAAAATCGGATCAACGGTATGGCCGCGCATAAAGTACGAATAAACAAACAAACATACAAACAAACAAACATTAATTTTTATATATTAGATGAATCTGATACACATCATGAAGAAGTATGAAGTAGACAATTACGATACTTTTTTGTTTCTTTAAAATTACTGAAAAATCTGACGAGTTGAAATAATTCTGAATAGAAGTTGGTATTCAGGACACTTGAAAACTTTGAGGATATGAACGTTCTATGTATTGGCATTTTTTAATCAATGTAATGTATCACAATTTAGTTCAGCAGTTGTAGCAAATCACAGTATTATGGTATTAAGTTTCAAATAATTCCTGAAACCCTTAAAACCATTTCAATTCGGTGATTCCTATGTAAATATTGCATCCATCCAATACCAAAGCAGGAGCAAGATACGAAATAATAAGCCATCAAATCATTTGAGCAGGTGTAGGTCATTCCGATACATCAATACCAGCCATTAGGAAGAACCTACGCTTTCAATACGTCATCACAATGTGGGATTAATACTGCAATTTAGTTAACAATTTCCTGTAATCCATCTCGATGTTCATCTGTTATTAAAAACAGCTGAATTTCCATCCAATGCAATAACTATTTAACTCACTGGCACTATTTTAACTTAGGTCCATTGCCGGGCGGACATAAGCTCTCCATACCGTATCGTACGGACTATAAGACGCACTTTTTTCTTCGAAAAATTGACTCCCAATTTCAGGTGCGTTTTATAATCGAAATTATTATAAAAATGTCCAGTGTTTGATTCAAAACTCCCACCAGTCTTAAACATGGCCATATATTCGATAGCGCGGGTTTTATCTGACAACATTGGGTTCAGCTGGCAACAGCAGTGCACCGATGCGACGAACATGAGTTGCGGGGATTCACAAGCTGACTAACACTATATATAACTCACTGGCACTATTTTAACTTAGGTCCATTGCTGGGAAGACATAAGCTCTCCATACCGTATTTTATGTACTTTTTTCTTCGAAAAATGTCCTCCAAAATTCAGGTGTCTTATTCTCGAAATTTATGTAAAATGTCCAGTGTTTGATTTAAAATTCCCGCTAGTCTTAAAAATGGCTATATATTCGATGTCCCGGGAATTATCTGGCAACATTGGGTTCAACTGGCAGCAGCAGTGTACTGATGCGACGAACATGAGATGCAAGGATTCAAAAGCTTGCTAACACTGTCTTCCTCTCGCCCCCATCACATACCCAGAACACTGTCTAGCCTATGATGCGTCAATGCAGTCTACAATGCCAGTGAACTTGAACAAATGGATGATGGATGAAACCCAACATGAATTTATGCGATGAACATGAGTTGCGGGGATTCACAAGCTTGCTAACACTGACTCCCTCCCTCCACGCCATCACAAACCATGAACACTGTCTAGCCTATGATGCGTCAATGCAGTCTACGATGCCAGTGAACTTGAACAAATGGATGATGGATGAAACCCAACATGAATTTATGCGATGAACATGAGTTGCGGGGATTCACAAGCTTGCTAACACTGACTCCCTCCCTCCATGCCATCACAAACCATGAACACTGTCTAGCATATGATGCGTCAATGCAGTCTACGATGCCAGTGAACTTGAACAAATGGATGATGGATGAAACCCAACATGAATTTATGCGATGAACATGAGTTGCGGGGATTCACAAGGTTGCTAACACTGACTCCCTCCCACCACGCCATCACAAACCATGAACACTGTCTAGCATATGATGCGTCAATGCAGTCTACGATGCCAGTGAACTTGAACAAATGGATGATGGATGAAACCCAACATGAATTTATGCGATGAACATGAGTTGCGGGGATTCACAAGGTTGCTAACACTGACTCCCTCCCACCACGCCATCACAAACCATGAACACTGTCTAGCCTATGATGCGTCAATGCAGTCTACGATGCCAGTGAACTTGAACAAATGGATGATGGATGAAACCCAACATGAATTTATGCGATGAACATGAGTTGCGGGGATTCACAAGCTTGCTAACACTGACTCCCTTCCTCCACGCCATCACAAACCATGAACACTGTCTAGCCTATGATGCGTCAATGCAGTCTACAATGCCAGTGAACTTGAACAAATGGATGATGGATGAAACCCAACATGAATTTATGCGATGAACATGAGTTGCGGGGATTCACAAGCTTGCTAACACTGACTCCCTCCCTCCACGCTATCACAAACCATGAACACTGTCTAGCCTATGATGCGTCAATGCAGTCTACGATGCCAGTGAACTTGAACAAATGGATGATGGATGAAACCCAACATGAATTTATGCGATGAACATGAGTTGCGGGGATTCACAAGCTTGCTAACACTGACTCCCTCCCTCCATGCCATCACAAACCATGAACACTGTCTAGCATATGATGCGTCAATGCAGTCTACGATGCCAGTGAACTTGAACAAATGGATGATGGATGAAACCCAACATGAATTTATGCGATGAACATGAGTTGCGGGGGGATTCACAAGGTGGCTAACACTGACTCCCTCCCACCACGCCATCACAAACCATGAACACTGTCTAGCATATGATGCGTCAATGCAGTCTACGATGCCAGTGAACTTGAACAAATGGATGATGGATGAAACCCAACATGAATTTATGCGATGAACATGAGTTGCGGGGATTCACAAGGTTGCTAACACTGACTCCCTCCCACCACGCCATCACAAACCATGAACACTGTCTAGCCTATGATGCGTCAATGCAGTCTACAATGCCAGTGAACTTGAACAAATGGATGATGGATGAAACCCAACATGAATTCAGCCGAAGGGAGCTTTAAAAGACATACAATCAATCAAGTGTGTCAGTGGATAAAACATTCGTGGTCTAGAGTGAGAGAAGACATTATTGTTAAATCTTTCAAGAAGTGCGGCGTGAGTAACGCTCTCGATGGCAGTCTTATACATGAAAAGGACAACGATGACGATGAAGAGGAAGAAAAAGGTGGCGATAATGAGGAATTTTAAAGATCAGAACGTTAATTTTTGGTGTCTATTCAATAGTCTCGGTGAAGATAAAGTAAAGTGATCCCACAACAGGCCTCAGGAGACCCTTGGGGTAGTAGGAGGTTAAGGCTCCCACTTTTTCTAGACAATCGGCACTTTATGTCAGCCGGGTTGTCAGCCCTGCGTGACGGCCGCCTTTACCCCAGAATAAGCGTCTGGTACTCATTTCAGATAGAGGCTGAGTCGACCCCAGGGCCATAGTGCCGCCAGAGGGTTTGGGTCAGTTTAAAAATCCTGACCCCAACGGGACTTGAACCTTCGATCCTCCGGCTTGTAGCTCAGTGCCTTAACCACTACGGTACGGAGTGCCCCTCGGTGAAGATATATAAGCATATTTTCACGAAGAGAATCTTAGCAGCTTTATACCTCATAATAGGGATATATGGAGAGGTTATATCCACATAATGTGAATGTCAGGGTTGAATAATGCCAATGTCTTAGCTGATTTTTAAATATATTAATTGTGTTTACTTCAGCTTACAATTTTAATTATGTTGGTATGAGTGAGTGCCTCCCACCCCAGTAGAGCTACTTGAAACTCTAATGAGCACAGAGGGTGAGGTATGTATTGTTACCTCCGGACCTCAGATTGAAATTCACGCACGACTCAGGGGAAAATAGCTTGAAGCCTCTTTTCCCTCGCAAGAAAATCAGCTTAACAAGTTGTGTGTGTCGCCCACAGCTTTAAGCGGATTCATACTTGTAATTTGGAATTCTCGGTATCGGGGAATTCAAAAGCGTTATAATAACAGCTAATAAATTTATTGGATGTAAGTTAAGTCCCCTGAAACTTCCCTAATCAATCGGTTTTCATTAAATTTAATTAACACCCTGGGGTGTGCAGTATATGAAATTTGATAACAAAATATCAATAGCTCTAACAGAAACAGATTTACAGTATTCTATACACAATTTTAATATAATTGCAAAATTGCTTTAAACTCTGTTTGGTGGAGCAAAAATATTACAAAAAATAGAAAATTACAAATATATCAAACCATAATTCAGAGCATTTTAACATATGGTGCTGAAGTCTGGCAAATTCCTACCAGGGAAATGAAAAGAATTTTAAGTACAGAAATGGATGTTTTAAGAAGATCAGCTGGAAAATCTAGAATGGATAGAATACGAAATAAAGAAATAAGGGAAATTATGGGTGTACAAGAGGAGCCGGACATCATAGACATCATAGAAAGGAAAAGATTACAGTGGTATGGTCATGTCAGACGAATGCCAGAGCAAAGATTGCCAAAAATTGTTATGGAATGGATCACAATCGAAAGGAGCAAGAGAGGAAGACCGAAGAAAATTTGGATAGAAGGGATACAAGCAGCTATGAATATATAGAGGAATGGAGGAAGATCAATGGATGGATAGAGAGGAATGGCGTTTGGTTTCCGGAAGACGGCGGCAGCTGCCATGATACCGGATAATGATGATGATGCAAAAAGGTACAATATAGAAATCAATTCAAAGAAAACTAAAGTGATTTGCCTATTGTGGCAAATACCCTATACCTGTCAAAATTGTTTTGGATGATGAAATAACGAATTTAATTATTTGGGTTATAATTTAACATTTGAAGATGAAACTGATAGGTCTATATCAAAGAAAATCACAAATTTTACAAAAACAACGGGGATAATTAACGGTATAATGAAACCATTTTTAGTACAGAAGAACATAAGATTACGGCTTTATAAGGTTCTCGCAAGGCCAGTATTAAAATAATAATAATAATAATAATAATAATAATAATAATAATAATAATAATAATAATAATAATAATAATAATAATAATCATCATCATCATCATCCGGTATCATGGCAGCTGCCGCCGTCTTCCGGAAACCAAACGCCATTCCTCTCTATCCATCCATTGATCTTCCTCCATTCCTCTGATATTCATAGCTGCTTGTACCCCTTCTGTCCAAGTTTTCTTCGGTCTTCCTCTCTTCCTCCTTTCCATTGGGATCCATTCCATAACAATTTTTGGCAATCTTTGCTCTGGCATTCGTTTGACATGACCATACCACTGCAATCTTTTCTTTTCTATGATGTATAATAGAAATAATAATAATAATAATAATAATAATAATAATAATAATAATAATAATAATAATAATAATAGCTTTGTTTTACCTGGCAGAGTTACGGCCTTAAGGCCTTGTCCGCCACTCAAACAGGTTTTAAAAAATACAAAAAAAAATCTTACATCTAAATTACAATACACATAAACGATTATATGTTATAAATACAATACAATTAATATTTATAATGTATTTGGTTTACTCTAAATTTAACGAATTAAATATATAATATGTACTATATATATATATATATATATATATATATATATATATATATAAACTAGAAAAAGATTATTAATGACATCGTATAAATTTAAATAAATAAAGAAAAAGTAATTATTAGACAACAGGTAGCTGTATAGATATGGTAGTGAAGCTTGGACAATACGAAGAAGAGATGAAAGCCGAATAACAGCAAATGAAATGCGATTTATGCGCCGTTGGAGGCTACACAAAGTGGGACCATAAAATAAATAAGGAAATTATGGAAGAGTTGGATGTAGAACCCATTCTTCACCATATACAAAACTACCAGAACAACTAGAAAGTCCATCTTCAACGAATGCCGTCTCATAGAATTCCAAAAGCCATACTTTGCTACTGCCCCCAAGGCAAAAGATCGCTGGGACGTCCAAAAAAGCGCTGGACGTAAAATTCCTCTTTAAGACCGTAAAAAGCCACACGGCCTAATACTTGCATAGATGATGATGATGATAACAAAATAAACAAGTGGGCCTACATAAATCTCATTGTATATATAAATAGAGCCACGATTTGTATGTAATAAATAGTATATTACGAACTAAATAACTGTGTATAGGAGAAGAAATGGAAAATACACATTTCAACAATGGAGAAGAACTAAAACCTAGTATTGAATGCACTTATTTAGGAATAAAATTAGGCCATTCAGGCGATAACACAGTGGAAATTAGAAATAGAATCGCACAAACAAAACAAGCAATAAATGCTTTAAACTCTGTTTGGTGGAACAAAAATATTACAAAAAATAGAAAATTACAAATATATGAAACCATAATTCAGAGCATTTTAACATATGGTGCTGAAGTGTGGCAAATTCCTACCAGGGAAGTGAAAAGAATTTTAAGTTCAGAAATGGATGTTTTAAGAAGATCAGCTGGAAAATCTAGAATGGATAGAATACAAAATAAAGAAATAAGGGAAATTATGGGTGTACAAGAGGAGCCGGACATCATAGACATTATAGAAAAGAAAATATTACAGTGGTATGACCATGTCAAAAGAATGCCTAAGCATGGATTGCCTAAAATTGTTATGGAATGGATCCCAATGTAAATGAGGAATAGAGGAAGACCGAAGAAAACTTGGATACAAGGTGTACAAGCGGCTATGAATATCAGAGGATTGGAGGAAGATCAGTGGATGGACAGACAGGTATGGCGTTTGGTTTCCGGAAGACGGCGGCAGCTGCCATCATACCAGATGATGATGATGGTTATTTTTTTCTTTCTTTCCCTTGACAACTTTATATTGTGCAGCCTATATCTATTATGTATCAGTAATCAGCATGTAGATAATTCATTTTTAGCCCATTTAGCCATTTCTGGTATTCTCTCCAGGCAATGGCGAAATTGTAACCCATTTCTGAGGTTGGAGCGCCTGGAAGGCGGGCTTACGTTTCCGGGATGATATGATAGGTGATGATGATGATGATGATAGTGCGCCAGAAGAGCCCCTAATCCTAAGCTTAATCTAAGATGAATATGAATGATGATGATTGCGATGGCCATATGATTTCGGGGACCATTTGGGCCTTAAGGTTTTCCTGACATTTGTGTTAGAGGTGAGGAAAAACCTCGATAAAAACCTCACCCAGAAAAACTGTCCCGACTGTGGATCGAACCCGGGCCCGCTGCGTGACACGTAGCACGCTAACTCGAGACCACAGCGGTGGACAAATTCATAATTGTTATTATTTGTATAATTCAACCCTGGTGGAAGAGAAGACCTTTTGGTCTTTAAATCTATCAGGTAAAATAAATAAATAAATATATAAAATAAAATAAATGAAACATTTTGAAAAATTGAGTAATAAAAACAACCTCAATTGCGTCAATCCCTCTGAATTCGCTAGAACTTGCTGTAGTTTATCCTCAAGTCATTAGATAATTGGTAATCAATTGTTTTGTGGTATGAAGGATATAGACCAATCAGGGACGTCATGGTATAATACGTAAGAGGATTAGGATCCGCCTCTTTGTTGAAGGTACAGTAGGGAAAGTGATTAAGGGAACAATAGACTACTTTTTGTCCGTTTACTTGAGTTTATTCCACTTTGAAAGCAAAGTTGTCGAGCTTATAGTGTTTGCACAGTGAATTTACCAGCTGATATTTACTAACTTTGAACTCTAATTCTAAACACTCTGTTATTCATATGTTTTGTTTATATTCTCAGACTATTTAACTCATGCCCCAGATGGGAGTCAATGACCTATCACATTTCAATTAATTTTGATTTACAACAAATCACAGTCGTTTTTCACCTCCATTTCATCACTTTAATTTTATTACTTTAAAATCAAGCTCCTCCTTTTTAACATTCTGAATAGGTCATAGCATTATTTTTCAGTGACTGATTCTATAAGAAACACGGATACCGGATTGTGTATATAGTGCACGAATGTAAACAGATAGTGCTTGCGTGATATAATAGAAAAACATTTGTAGTAATTGATTATACCACAGTAAAAAGAAACCACTGTTTGCATTTTCTTAAACGTATTATTTCCCAGGAATTTACGTTCCAGAAAAATATAATTGACATATTTACATCGTAAGACATCAGAAATCAATACGTTGGTTATAAACAGCATGATGTGTTTCATTTTTTCTCCACTAGGGTGCATTCTTACAACATTGCGATACTTAGGCAATAAATAATATGATCTGGTTGCAGTGATGAACAAATGATGCATAACAAACGTTTCTCATTTGTTTTCAAACATCGCCGTTTACATTAAATATATAAATATTATAAAATAACTATATTTAAATAATGATTTGTGAGTAAACAGCTTAATTTTGTTCGTTAAATAGTGCTAACAAATGCCACTCTTGATTTCCAAATTCTCCACATAAATTCAAACCTCACTTCATGAGTAGTGAATTTATAATTTGGAAATCACTCGTGGCATTACTTATGAAAATTGAATAAAAATAATCCCCAAATTATTATTAACATAAGGGTAACTTTTCCAGTTATAATATTGTTGCAGTGGAAAACGGGAGAAACCCCGAGAAAAATCTGCCCAAGCTCCGTTTCGAATTTGTGTGAAGACATATTTAGTTTTATTAATATTTACTTCCATTGTTAATGTGTTAGTGTTACTCAATAGAGTGTGCGTGTTTGGCTCTTAGTATCCCCTCGCTATTGTCTAATAATTAGAGTCTGGATGTTAGTCACTTAAAAAATTCAAAATAGGCAGGCAAAGAGGCACTAAAAATCATTAATATAGGCACTAACATTCAAAATAGGCTCTTACAAAAATGGACTACGACGTAATTTTTTACAGCCTTACGTTAAAATAAAATAGTCGGTGCTTGTTATTTCGCCTAACGGGAGTGCATTGAGATGGAAACCATCTACCTGCTAGGTTATTGTCACTCTTATCCTAAAATATTCTAAGAGAATTTATAAAAGGAACACTTGAAAATTTCTATGCAATGATATGTGTCATGAAGTCTATCCATTTCAATGTATTTTCATTGAAATACTAAGTTAATTTCAAGAAAAATGGCAAATAGGCATTTATAGGCATTGTAAGCTGAAATAGGCATTTATAGGCAAAATGAACTTCATGGAAAACAACTCTAGGGCCGTTGGTCATCATCATCTGCGATCATGGATTAGGTCTGTTGACCCGTTCCGACTTCAGCCAATCTCTTTCTAGGTCTGCCCACATCTCGGGTGCCTTTAGGTTTGTAATTTGTTATTTGTTTTGGATATCTATCTTCATTCATTCTGTCTATGTGTTGCTTCCATTTTTGTCTATATGTATCTATTTTATCAGTTATTGCAAATATTTCAATTTCCTGTCTTATTTCTGTGTTCTTGATTCTGTCTTCCTTAGTGCACCCTTTAACAGATCTCAAAAATTTCATTTCTGCCGCCGTTATCCTACTTAGATCTTGTTTTTTATGTATGCAGGCTTCTGAACCATAGAGCAGTATCGGTACTGCCAACGTTTTATAAAATTTCAATTGGGTCTCTCTTGTTTTGTTATTTAGTGATCGTTTTATCGTACCACATATTCCCTGGAATTTTGCTATTTTATTATTTATATCATTATCATAATTAAATGAAATGTCACATCCTAGATAATTGAGATGGTTCACCTAGGGTCGTCGGTATGAACTTATATGAAGTCACTTTTACAATATCTATAATAAATAACTGTAGGCATCTTCCTTAACATCCGGTCTCTACTAATAATACAGCATCATACAGTGTTTATTAATTGAGTAATGTGATGTCCCTGTTATGGTGTATAAAACACTAGGATGTGCGAAGCTTATTGCTTGTCACTAACCTGTATTCGGTTTTACAAATAGAATATCAATACATATAAGAGGAGACTTAACTTTGATATGACAAGCTCTAGTTTCTGGAATGCAGTAGTAGAGGTCACATCGAACAATGCGACAATTAGAGTGAAGTGTCGGTGCGATTAATATTAAATGTCAGATTGCAAACCTCCTGTATGTCGGGTTATTTGTAATTCTGTTTGAAAACGCTACCATTGGCCACACGATGTCAAAGTACCTCATACCAGCTCTCATCTGCATCATAAAGCTCATTCCCTACTTGTATTGCAACAGAAAGTTAACTTTATATACAAATTGCAATCTAGTAGTACAGGTTGTGTCTAATCCAAACTGTAAAAACTAAAAATTACTTGCTAATAGCTGACGTGTGCTGCTACGCCTTAATATATGAAATACGTGCTTTTATCCTGCTGGAGTTCGGAATTCCTAAAAAGTTAGTTAGACTTATACGAATGTGTCTAAATGGCACAAAGAGTAGGGTGCGTGCAGGCAAACAGTTTTTGGATACTTTTGAAATCCACAATGGGTTGAAGCAGCGAGACGCACTAGCTCCTCTGCTATTTAATTTGGTGTTTAAAACAAACTAGAAACAGATGATCAATCCATCTTTAGAGTATGGAAGAAAAGCCTACAAATCAATGGTATGAATAAGCTGTTAGTTTATGCTGAGGATGTAGTACTATTGGGGCGATAGCGAGGAGATACTAAAGGACAACACGCTACACACTCCTGTGTAAACACTGATAAATTGGGACTAGGAAGTCATTGTCAATAAAACTAAATATATGGTCACACATAAAATAACATTATAGAATGTACATGGACAGCTAATGACAAATGAGGGAAATTTTGAGGAAGTGGCTGAATTCAAATACCTGGGAACAATAATAAGAAATAGGAATGAGATGCGCAAGGAAATTAAACATAGGCTCGATTCTGGAAATGCGTGCTATTATGCATTGCGGAGACTCTTGACTTCCCAACTCCTTTAATAAAAACGTAAAACTGAAAAATATATAAAACTATTATTCTACCAGTTATATTATATGGGTGCGAAACATGGACTCTTTTACTTTAAGGGAGGAAACGAGATTACAATTATTTGAGAATAAAGCTCTTAGGAAAATTTATGGACCAAAGAGAGCTGAACAGACAGGTGAATGGAGAAGACTTCCTAACAGTGAACCACATGGTCTTTATAGGAAGTTAGATATAATAAGAACAGTTAAGTCTCGTAGACTGCGATCGGCAGGACATGTGGTTCGAATGGGGAATGAAAGACGTGCATGGAAGCTTCTTGTAGTAAAACCAGATGGAAAATACCGTGAGGTGGGAGAATAACATTAACTATGATTTGAGGGAAGTAGATTATACTGGGAATGATTGGAAAGTATTAGCTCAGGATAGGGATATATGGAGAGCTTATGTCCGCGCGGCCATGAACCAACTGGTTTGATAGTTTCAGTGAGTAAGTAAGCAAGGTCATTTCTTCAAAAGGACTGTGTTTGTAGGAATTTTGAAAATATTAATAGTTGCGTCAATAATTTCGAGTTGAATAAATCGCAGTTATCAATTACCTTTCTATAAATAACAGTTAACAAATAGCAGTTTCAGTACCAATACAAAGGGAAGTAGCTTCATTACGAAGGGTTTTATGCATTTTGTATTGCCCCTTGTAAGGTTATTTTTTTCGAAGACACTGTGTACTTTAGGAATTCTGAAAATATTAACAGTTGCGTCGATAATTTCCAGTTGAATAAATCACAGTTAACAAATAGCAAGTTCAATTCCAATAAAAAAGGAATATGGCCTCAATATGAAACTGAAAATCGAACATACGAAGGGAAAGGAACATAATGGCGCTTTAAAAGAAGAAGACGGGCAGATGAGATCTAAATTCAAATGGAGCGTGAAAGAGTTAGAAATCGACAAAAGAATGTTCTCAATAAAGAAACGAACAAATTAAACTATAGGATTACATGAAAACGCCTTAAGATTCTGACGTTTCAATCTACAATATTAAAAGTAAGTACTGCCAACTTCATGGAGCGCCATTTCACTAAATTATAGCACGTCCTTTTTTCCTTCTTTTCATCCTTTACTAAAAATTAATTTCCCTTCTTTTATGAGTTTCTCATATCCTTGGAGTTTAATATTGCAAAATATTTCCAAATGGAGAATAGTTATTAAAGTGTTCTTCATTTTATTCTTCAAAAATCAATTCCTCTTATCTTGACTACTTACAGTAATGGAGATCTGAATTCAATGCTAAGATTTAAAACAGAAGAACATAGATCTACTTAGGATAGCGAATGTTTCTTTTTTACTGAGATCAGGATTGTGGAAAAGCTGTTTTCATTTATTTCTCTTAAACTTGATTAAATATGCATAGATATACAGGGTGGAATGGAATAATACAGAACATTTTTCACAGCTTTTTCATGGATGTTACTAAGTGTTTTGATGTAAGGAAAACGTGGTAATCGTTGACAAGTGTATACAATCCATCCATAGTAATTCTGCCAGAAGGCAGGTCCTTCACTGCATTAATAGCATTTTTCATGCTATGCTTGCAGCTTTAGTAGGGAAATTGTAGATGTGGTAGCTTCCCGTTGTTTTCCACACCGTGTATACAATAAAGAGTGAATTGTAAAAGGCTATTTAAATTGAAGGAACAGACTTCAGACATTTATTTCTTCCTAATTAACTAACTCTAACTCACTGGCACTATGGAACCAGGAGGTTCATGGCCGCTCGGACATAAGCTCTCCATACACCCTATCCTGAGTTAATGTTTTCCAATCATCCCCTGTATAATCTACTTCCCTGAAATCATAGTTAATGTTATTCTCCCACCTCATTCTTGGGTTACCAAATGTGCGCTTTCCCTCTGGTTTTTCTATAAGAAGCTTCCATGCACGTCTTCCATTCCTCATTCGTACTACATGTCATGCCCATCGTAGTCTACGAGACTTCTTTGGCATGGGTTCCCTGAAGTAGTCCCCGCCCGGAGAACCGAATGGGGGACTACTTGACCTCCGGATAATTTTACCCCAGTTGAACCCATGTCCGAATTTCTTGACGGTTGTATTTTTACGGTGAAAGATCGTCACTTTTTCGACCAAGGTACTTTTTTCGTCTGGCTTGTCACCTTCGACCAGTCCGGCATGGGTAACCCTATCGGCAGCAATGCTACCGCCGGCATAGCTCTGGCATCATTTAAGCATGCAAGCCACTCCACCACGACAAGGTAAGGATACCATGGAAGGATTTATTTCTTCCAAACTACAAAAAATAGAAATACAATTACTTCTAAACGAAGCCGGTAGTTGGCGATGGTGGTGTCACCTACCTGACAGCGGACGAAACGATAATTATAGATTTGTATTTGTGGAAAGAATTGTTAATGTTTGTGCCAGGTCTAGAATGGTGTAGTGGCGATTTGTTGTCGTTGCACGCATATCGTTCATTTCCGGACACATGTTTATAGCATTAGAAGCTGTGAATAAGAGATATCCACCACAAGAATGGTTACATGTCTACACAGATGGATCTACTATTGATAACAACTCAGGATCAGGAATTACATGTGCATTATTTTCATTTTATCAACCAGCAGGATACCACACAACAAATTTTGATGCAGAAGTAACGGCTATTCATGTTTCACTCCAACAATCACTATACAGAATAAATAAATTTCAAAATGCGGTCATACTCTCTGATTCTAAGGCAGCAATATATGCAATAAATTCACACAAAATGAAAATACAAATTAAAGAGTGCTACAAAATGATTTAACAACTCCAAAAACTACAGAAAAGAATTCAATTGCAATGGATACCTGCACATTGTGGAATTGCTGGAAATGACACTGCTGATTTTCTTGCCAAAAAGGCTCCAATTTAATTCAGAATACTACTAAAAGCTTACCTTTCGCACCCATAAAAAGAACAATTAAAAACAAATATAAAATCAAACAAAACCAAGACCTATGTAATAAAGCCAAAGACAAAAAATGGAATATTTTAGTAAAGAAGCCAGATATTATTCCAGAAATTCCACGTAAAACTACAGTAGCAACATTTAGACTGCTTACAGAACATGACTATTTGGCCAAACATTTATATAAAATAGGAATCCAAATTGTCCTCTATGTAATAAAGACGAAGAAATGAATGAAGAACACCTATAAACCTGTGAAGTATTACTTGTTGGATCCACCATAGAGAAATATTGGAGAGCAAGAACGCTAATGGCTTCGGTGCCAAGGCCAAGCATTTGAAAACAACAAACAACAACAACAACATGTTTATAGGACCTTTCTTCCTTCATTTCCAGTCAGGAATCAGTCCCTGAAGTTTGTCGGTGTAATTACCATACACTTTGTATTGTGTATTCGAACGGTAATGGCTTATATATTAATTCATTATAGTTTATTATTTACTTTGTAGTTTTTTCTTTCTTTTCTCTTTATGTATAGTAGATTCGAGCTGTATTCATTCTATCATTAATTTAATTTTAATTGTTATTAGTTTTATTGTATTATTAGACATTATTTTCACTATTATTCAATTTGACTTACTTACTTACTCACTGGCCGCGCGGACATAAACTCTCCATACATCCCTATCTTGAGCTAATGCTTTCCAATCATTCCTGTATAATCTACTTCCCTCAAATCATAGCTAATATTATTCTCCCAACTCATTCTTGGTCTACCAACTGGGCGTTTTCCTTCTGGCTTTCCTACAAGAAGCTTACATGCAAAGTCTTTCATTCCCCATACGTGCAACATGTCCTGCCCATCGCAGTCTACGAGACTTAACTGTTCTTATTATATCTGGCTTCCTATAAAGACCATGTAATTCATTGTTATGTAGTCTTCTCCACTCGCCTGTCTGTTCATCTCTCTTTGGTCCAAATATTTTCCTAAGAACTTTATTCTCAAATACTTGTAATTTCCTTTTCTTCCTTAAAGTAAGAGTCCATGTTTCGCACCCATATAATATAACTGGTAGAACAATAGTTTTATATATTTTCAGTTTAACGTTTTTTGAAAGGAGTTGGGACATCAAGAGTCTCTGCAATGCATAATAGCACGTATTTCCAGAATTGAGCCTATGTTTAATTACTTAGTGCATCTCAATTTGACAGATAATTAATTGTTTAGTATGTAAATAAATAAATAAATAAATAAATAAATAAATAAATGAAGCCTGATATGTCCCTTTAGGGCAAAGGCCTCCCTGTACAGGGGTTAAGCTCTATTTGAGAGTGTCACCCGGTGAGCTACTCCGTGGTGAGAAGTTGACTTGGATGTAGCACTTGGTTTGTATACACTGTCTGTTCTGTGATTAGTTAATGCACAGTTGGCTCTCCATCGTTCTCCAGCTTTTCCTGCATCTGGCGACTCTGGACCATTGCGGCCCTGCTCGTTCTTTGAAGATGTCAGCCCATCGTCGTCTTGGTCTTCCGCGCTGTCTCTTGCCTGTGTACGGGTCCCACATGGTTGTTTTTATTGTCCACCTGTCGTCCTGTATTCTTGCGACGTGGCCTCCCCACTTCCATTTTTTCCTGATAGCTTGTTGTGCGGGATCAGTTGTTGAGGATATCGCTTGAAGTGTTGTATTCGAGATTCTGTCCTTCAGAGTTATGCCTAAGATTTTCCTCTCCATTTTCCTTTGGCATACTTGGAGTGTGTACTTCAGTTTGGCAGTAAGATTCCAGTATGACTATTATTGTAATTTTTTGTATTTATATGTAACATATGTTTGTCCTGGTGAGTGGAAGAGAAGGCCACATGTTCTTAACTCCACCAGGCTAAATAAATATATTCTATTCAAACACTAAAGATGACTCTGAAATTTGAATAAATAAAGTTTCTATTTGTAGCACCCTCAGATGTAAGCACTTTGAACGTTAAAAAAACAGAGTAACAATTGAAAGTAAAAAGTAAAACCACAAGTTCGTTGAAGCAGAAAATTAAAGTTGGAATACAACACAGGTTGGTGTGTTCGGTATACAAATGGCCGGATTAAGTAAATCAGGTGGCGTGTGTAGTCACGGAGTTAATAATAATTAAAATAATCATTCCAAAGCGCAGAAAAGAACGCCATTAACTTGCCATTGATTCTTTTTCCAATAGCATCAAAGTGGGTACTTTAATCCAATGGGGGAAAAACATTAGTTTTTATCTGCCATCACTTGTTTAGTAGAGAAAAACATTTCTAAGTTATTATAAGAAACAATTGAATAGAAGCAATCCATTTCTACTTTTAGAATAGCGAATCGATAAAGAAATTAGGTAAATCCTTCAATAAATTATCATTCTTATTTGTTACAACTTTTCATAAAGGGTGTACATTTTCACCTACATTGTTTAATATATATATTTTGTCGAGGTTATACCAAAATGGAAAAAATCAAGTCCAAAAGGAATACAAATTAATAAGGAAATGTATATGGATATTTTAATGTATGCAGACGATCTGGTAATTATACTATTACAAACTGTTGGTTTTCTCAGGATTCTTAATTTATCTATTTTTATTTCTAGAGTATAATGATTACAATAATCCTAAATAACTAATCTAAGTTTATATTAAGAAAACCTACATTCGAACTTTCTTAAGGTTTGAGAGAGGGAGATGTGGGTTTTATAAATCTACCCTAATCTACATTTTTAATAATGATCTAATAACCCTTCAGTCTTAGAAATATAGTATAAAACTATTTGAAATACTTGAATTCTCTTTCTAATTGTCCTAGCAAATTTATTAAGATAAATGGTAGGTAGACTTGCCCATCAGCTACTCTTCCTTCCACAGACAGACAGAGTCCCATGTTTTCAAGGTTTATATACTAAACTTCTGACCTACAGCTACCCTAACTTAACTGTACTAACATTCAATTAGTCTAAATACAGAGATTTTACAGTTAGCCTTGAAAACTTTGTTCTGCCATAATCAAAACTCTGTCCTGAATTATAATATGTCTAGGTGTTTCATTTCAACAACTGTTTTTATTTGGAATAATTAAAATGTTCTATGAAATAATTAAATTCTATGTAAAATACTCTATGTATTCGTAACATATACAGAAGTCAGAGGATGATTTACACGTTGAATCAATTAGGACTCTATTATAATCTCAAAGTCTCAACTTCAAAAACTAAAATTATGGCTTTTCAGGGCAAAGTGCCAGTCAGAGCAAAAATAGTGATCAATAATGAAATAATAGAACAAATTGCACACTTTGACTATCTTGGTTCAGATATAACATATAGCTACAATTGGGATATACATAATAAATTAAACCGATATCAAATGATGTGTGACACTATAAGAAGAACCCTCCGAAAGACTCGAAGAGAAACTCAGCTCAGGTTTTATAAAATTAAGGCTGTCGCTGTTCTTTTATATGGATCTGAATCTTGGGTACTTACAAAAAATATATCTCACACATTCAAGCCACTGAAATGAAATTTTTAAGATCCGTAAAAGGATGTACACGCATGGATAGATTACACAATGAATCAATAAGAAATGAACTGGAGATAGTTTCAATAGCTGATCATCTAAAAGAGCACAAATACCAATGGAAAGAACGTTTAGACAGAATGGACAATACAAGATTTCCCAAAAAGATCAACACCTACAAACCACATGGAAAAAGATCTTTGGGACGGCCATTAAAAATATGGCATATTTCTATAATTTTTCTCAGCAACAATGCTGCTTACAGAAATAAAATTTGGTATGTGACATCTATATTACAATGTAAGCATGTTTGTGTACTTAAGTACAATCTAACTTCAGTCGTTATCGTTAATTAAATATTCAAAATGTCAGCTGAAAATGTTACATTGTCTTGCCGTTTCGCTGATAATTTTCCTAAATTTCAATATATTTTAATGATTCTTGTTTTATTTTACTCATTAATGCTGTAGCTACAAAATATACTACAATTCGTTAATTATACAGGGTGTAAATATGTTTTTTTCATAAGTAATGCCACGAGTGATTTCCAAATTATCGATAAATTTATCTAGAGAAGTTGGAAATCAAGAGTGGCATTTGTTAGGACTATTTAACGAATAAAATTAAGCTGTTGACTCACAAATCATTATTTAAATATAATTATTTTAAAATAATTATATATTTAATATAAACGGCGATGTTTGAAAACAAATGAGAAGCGATTGGTACGCTTCATTTGCTTCTTTTGTTCATCACTGCAACCAGGTCATAATATTATTTATTGCCAAGGATCGCAATATTGTAAGAATGCACTCTAGTGGAGAAAAATTGAAACACATCAAACTATATATTAATTCTTTTGTGATGTCCTATGATGTAAATATGACAATTATATTTTTCTGGAAAAAAAAATACCTTTAAGAAAGTGCAAACAGTGGTTTCTTTTTTGGTGGTATGATCAATTGCTACAAATTTGTTTATATTAACTCCATCATGCGCTATGTGTTGACATTCATGCACTATATATATACAATCTGGTAGCCGTGTTTCTTGGGGAGTCAGTCACTGCAAAATAATGCTATGACTTATTCAGAATGTTAAAAAGGAGTTTCTTTCGTTATTATGATAAACTTTAGTTGGCAAATTCTAGGTAAAACACGATTTTCATTGGTTGTAAATAAAAAATCATTGAAACGTAATTGGTCATTGAATCCCATTTGGGGTATGAGTTAAATAGTCATTTTAAATTGGTGCGTACTCATTTTTGTTAAAATTTGCATTAAAATATGTTTAAAAACTATGTAATTCTTCATCTTCTTCTTCTTCACGGTTTAGGCTTATTTACCAGCCTGTTCCAGCTCCAAATTGCTGCTCTTTCCATCTTTTCCTTGGTCTTCCCAAACTTCTTCTTCCTCATGGTGAATAGTCTATGCTGCTTTTGGTATTCTATTCTCAGTCAGCCTTGTCAAGTGTTATTTCCAGTTTGTTCTGTATTTCTCTATTGTTGAGTTTAATTCCTCTACTTTTAGTTGTTGTCTTATTTCTGTGTTATGTTTTTTGTCTGTTTTTTGATATCCTGCTATTGGTCTGAGGAATCTCATTTCAGCAGCTTGTATTCTGGCAGATTGTTGTGTTGTCACTGTCCATGTTTCGGATCCATAAGTAATAATAGGCACTGCCATTGTCTTGTAAAATTTCATTATGGAGTCTTTCCTGGTTTTATTTTTTAAAGTTCTTTTTAGTGTTCCTGTTATATAATTAAACTTATTTATTTTGTTATTTATATCTGTTTCTGCTGTGTATGATATTTCGCAACGTAGGAAGTTATATCTTACCACTTGTTCTATTGGTTTATTTTCTAATATTATCTTTGTCCGAACTGGATGAGCGCCCTTGAAGGCTATTATTTTTATAATATATTTATATATCTACATATAAGTAATTACCGTGAAATGTCAGTAGCATATTAGCTGAGTTAACAATATAACTTACTAAACTGAGATAATTTAGTTTTTCTGCGATATAAATTAACACACCTAAGGTTAGTGGTGCACTGTATCGAATTTTGAATCATGTCGGTAAGGTTGCATGCTGTCAAATCCACATGTACAGCGGTTAAGACTGGATGTGAAACTTTACTTTGTCTCGTGCAATTCGTTGCAGAAACCTCACACACAAGAACGCATAGTGCAACAATCGATATTTCATTTTACAAAAAAGTGTTAACCAACAGAAGGCCTTGATATTTCTATTAAATATTTACCAACTCGTGTACTCACAGAAGACGAACACAGAATACATGATTATTCCTTTGTTTTAACTAACTCTGTACTTTTGAATTTGCAGATTCAGTAGAGTATGCGTTGGGCCTAATGCATGAATGGTTATCATTAGGGTCACAATTGAAATCTGGGCGTAAAAAGACGAACAAATGTTTGACCAGAAGCCTCTCCTTTCATTCTCAGTGTCATTCCATGTGCCGTAAATCACTGTAAAGGATCCACATTATTTTTTCTCTGTTCTTAAGTAACTTACACTCAACATTTTTTTTGTCACGAAAAATCCGTCCGCTCGATTGGGTTTGAACCTGCAAACCGCGGAACCGGAAAATATGATTCATCGGAGCTGATGTAAATGATGATGATGGTGATAATAATAATAATAATAAATAATAATAATAATAATAATAATAATAATAATAACAATAATAATTTATTTATTTATTTATTTATATACAGAATTTTAATGTTTACACATCTTTCTGCGTCTAAAGTTTTATTTTTCTTCTCCACTCGTCTCTCTCCACCCAATCCATATCCTCCAGTCCTTTTGCCCTCATTCCAGTTCTTATTTCCTGCATCCACGAGTTTCGAGATATCCTCTCCTCCTTCTTCCCGGTGGATACCATTCCAATAATAATAATAATAATAATAATAATAATAATAATAATAATAATAATAATAATAATAATATCAGAGCATTTTAACATATGGTGCTGAAGTCTGGCAAATTCCTACCAGAGAAATGAAAAGAATTTATGTACAAAAATGAATGTTTTAAGAAGATCAGCTGGAAAATCTAGAATGGTTAGAATACGAAATAAAGAAATAAGGGAAATTATGGGTGTACATCATAGACATTATAGAAAAGAAAATATTACAGTGGTATGGCCATGTCAAAAGAATGCCAGAACAAAGATTGCCAAACATTGTTATGGAATGGATCCCAATGGAAAGGAGGAAAAGAGCAAGACCGAAGAAAACTTGGATAGAAGGGGTACAAGCAGCTATGAATATCAGAGGATTGGAGGAAGATCAATGGATGGACAGAGAGAAATGGCGTTTGGTTTCCGGAAGACGGCGGCAGCTGCCATGATACCGGATGATCATAAATAATAATAATAATAATAATAATAATAATAATAATAATAATAATAATAATAATAATAATAATAATAATAATAATAATAACTCATTGACACTACCGAATCCGAATGTTAATGGCCTCGCGAACATAAGGTCTCCATACACCCCTTCCAGAGCTAATGTTTTCCACCCACACCCTGTATAATCTGTATTTATTAAATTGTGGTTAATCTTATTCTCCCACCTTATTATTAGTCTACCAACTGGGCGTTTTCCCTCTGGTTTTGCTACAAGAAGCTTCCATGCACGTCTTTCATTCCCCATACGTGCAACATGTCCTGCCCATCGCAGTCTACGAGACTTAACTGTTCTTATTGTATCTGGCTTCCTGTAAAGATCATGTAGCTCACTGTTATTTATTCTGCTCCATTCACCTGTCTGTTCATTTCTAATCGATCCAAAAATGTTCCTAAAAACTTTATTCTCAAATACTCGTAATCTTTTCTCCTCCCTTAAAATAAAAGTCCATGTTTCGCATCCATTTTAATATATCTGGGGAAATTTCAGTTATATGTGTGTGTGTGTATATATATATATATATATATAAATCAATGTTTGTTTGTTTGTTTGTTCGTATTCTGTGCGCGGCCATACCGTTGATCCGATTTGATGGGTTTTTTGCAAATTGTTCAGGAGATTCCCAGGATGAACATAGGCTATAAGAGAGTTGTGATACTCAACCGCTTCACCCCTATAAATCACCCTTTGTAGTGAAAAAACGTGAAATAAAGTCCCTATTTTGATGCTTAAATGTCCTACGCTGCCTAAACCATAACAAATACACCAAATTAATGTACACAGAATTGAATATCTCAAAAAACTCTACAAAACGTCCGTGACAGCATATGTTTATCTTCTACGTATAACTCATAATAACTATAAGAAGAACGGGATAAGCAGATTCCCGGGCAAATATAACAGCGCACGGCTGGTGATAAAAACACATTAACATATATTTAGGAGTAGCAGCGCACGCCCGGTATTAGCTAATATATATATATAACTAACTAACTAACTCACTGGCACTATCGAACCCGAAGGTTCATGGCCGCGCGGACATAAGCTCTCCATACATCCCTATCCTGAGCTAATGCTTTCCAATCATTCCCTGTATAATCTACTTCCCTCAAATCATAGTTAATGTTGTTCTCCCACCTCATTCTTGGTCTACCAATTGGACGTTTTCCCTCTGGCTTTCCTACAAGAAGCTTCCATGCACGTCTTTCATTCCCCATACGCGCAACATGTCCTGCCCATCGCAGTCTACGAGAGTTAACTGTTCTTATTATATCTGGCTTGGTATAAAGACCATGTAGTTCATTGTTATGTAGTATCTTCCATTCACCTGTCTGTTCATCTCTCTTCTGTCCAAAAATTTTCCTAAGAACTTTATTCTCAAATACTCGTATATATATGCCTATTATAACATCGAAAAAGCGTCACTGCTATAAAGTAAAAATGTTCTCTTTAATTTGTTTACTTGTTATAGTCAGCTACTAGATGGCAGTGAAGACCGAGTTCTCGCGACATCTAGTAATAATGGGGAATATAATATATATATATATATATATATAAGAAAAATAAATGTTTGAATTGGATTCGCCTGGTGGTGTAATGGATATCACACTGAGGTACAGACTCAGAGATCCTGGTTCGAATCCCGTCCAGGCATTTATTTTTCTTATCATACCATATATATTTATTTTTCTTATCATACCATATATATATATATATATATATATATATATGGTATGTATAAGAAAAATAAATGCCGGGACGGTATTCGAACCCGGATCTCTGAGTCTGTACCTCAGCGTGATATCCATTACACTACCAGGCGAATCCAATTCAAACACTTATTTTTCTTATATATGTATTATACTCTCCATTATTACTAGATGTCGCGAGAACACTGTCTTCACTGCCATCTGGTAGCTGACTATATCAAGTAAGCAAATTAAAGAGAATATTTATTTTACTTTATAGCAGTGACGCTTTATCGATGTTATAATTAAATATTTAACATTGAGCAATGCAAGCTTAATATGGTATGATAAGAAAAATAAATGCCTGGACGGGATTCGAACCTGGATCTCTGAGTCTGTACCTCAGCGTGATATCCATTACACCACCAGGCGAATCCAATTCAAACATTTATTTTTCTTATATATGTATTATACTCTCCATTATTACTAGATGTCGCGAGAACACTGTCTTCACTGCCATCTAGTAGCTGACTATAACAAGTAAGCAAATTAAAGAGAATATTTATTTTACTTTATAGCAGTGACGCTTTATCGATGTTATAATTAAATCTTTAACATTGAGCAATGCAAGCTTAATATGGTATGATAAGAAAAAAAAATATATATATACACACATTTTTTCAGTTTAATGTTTTTGTGAGAAGTTGGGACGACAAGAGTCCCTGTAATACATAATATCATGCATTTGCAGAATTGAGCCTATGTTTTTTTATATACCGATGTTTTTGCAAAGAGTAATATTGTCTCTCTAATATGAATGTAATTTTTTAAAGCTCTGATTGCATGTAACTATTACAATGTAAATTGTTCTTGTTTATGAAGATGAATAAGGTGTACGAGGATTATTACGTCACAAAGAGAGTTGACCGTCTGCTAATTACATCATATGAATATTGCATTGATTTCGCTTTCATAGGGACACAGGGCACATGACGTCAAAAGAATGGAATCGATATTTTTCGCACGGTTCGTCTTAATGGGTATTCAGTCGAGTTGGTTATTTTACAGCACAAAGCTGCTCGCTCGCCTCCGCTATGTAATCTATTTATGTAACATTCCTGGAATTTATTCCCAATATCGCTTTATGAATACTTATGTAACTGTATTCCCTTTCATCAGCAGCTCATGGTCACAGCATGCAAAAGACAACATAATAATATCAATAAAAATCTCGTTTTAGAAGAAGGACATGGAAAATATAAAAACATGTGACAATTATATATATTCTTCTTCTACTTCACGGTTTAGGCTTATTTTTTAGCCTGTTCCGGCTCCAAATTGCTGCTCTTTCCATCTTTTCCTTGGTCTTCCCAAACGTCTTCTTCCTCGTCGTGAACAGTTGTATGCTGCTTTTGATATTCTATTCTCAGTCATACTTGCAAAGTGTTCTTTCCAGTTTGTTCTGCATTTCTCTACTATTGTGTTTAATTCCTCTACTTTTAGTTGTCTTATTTCTGTATTATGTTTTTGTCTTTCTTTGATATCCCGCTGAGGAATCTCATTTCAGCAGCTTGTATTCCGGCGGATTATTGTGTCACTGTCCATGTTTCGGTTCCATTGTCTTGTATAATTTTATTATAGAGTCTTTCCTGGCTTTATTTTTCAACGTTTTTTTAGTGTTCCTGTTATATAATCAAACTTATTTAGCTTATATATTAAAATATAAAATTATGGAATATTCGCCTGAAAGGTCCGTCTCCTCAACTTAATTAGTTATTTAACTGTAGCGCTTTAGGGACTTGTCCCATCATCGGCAGGATTCAAAACTGGTGTTTCAAGTCCCGAAAGCGCTACAGTTAAATAACTAATTAAGTTGAGGAGACGGACCTTTCAGGCGAATATTCCATAATTTTATATTTTAATTTTGAATAAACCTCAACGGAACACATCATGAATCTTATAAAAATTAATTATTTATATACATATCGGCCGCGGTGGACTAGTGGTAATGCTCCTTGCCTCTGGTCCCGAGGGTCGCGGGTTCAAACCCGGCCAGGGTCGATGAATTTTTATAGGATGGAAAAATACAAGATCCAAGGAGCAAGTCCTCCGGGAGGGACTTTAAGCTGTGGGTCCCGACTCTGAAGATTTTCAGGCTCGTAAAAGATCCTTAAGCCTGAATGAAAAGGCCTCTAAGCAAAATTTACCCTAGATGTCAGTATGAGGCGGAACGCTGACCACGGACCACACAAATTACATCTATACGAAAACAAGTGTAAATAAATTAGTATGGTTCAAATTCTTCCCTGTAGGGGGAGAGCGCCTAAATCTCTGTTAAGGGAAACATGAGCTTGCAAAAAAGATATATATATACTTAAGGTAATAATAATAATAATAATAATAATAATAATAATAATAATAATAATAATACTTTATTTATTCTGGCAGAGTTAAGGCCATAAGGCCCTCTCTTCCACTCAACCAGCACAAATACAAATAAATATTCGACAAATATAGATATACACTATACTAATTATAAACAGTTAAAGATACAATAAATGTAGCAATGTAAATGTCATGTACAAACAACATTTTATAGGGTAATAACAATAATGATACGATAATAATAATAATAATAATAATAATAATAATAATAATAATAATAATATAAATATGATACATTATACGGGAAACACCAATTAATATATATATATATACATATATATATCTTACACTGGATAATAATGAAGTCGAGTTTAGAGCAAATATAAATTTAGATTTCTTTTAAAATATCAAATGTCCGGCAGCCCCTTATTTCTTGTGGTAGGGAATTCCAGTTGCGAGAAGTGGAGATGGTATATGACATGGAGTGATGTGATGTCCTATGTTGCGGTATATTAAGTAAGAGACTATGTTGTGATCTTGTGTTTAAGTTATGGTTTGAGGATAGATACTGGAAACGGGATGATAAATAATTAGGAATCGAGGTATGTAGGATCTTAAATAGGAGAATTAGACAGTGCGATTTTCTTCTCTCTTTTAGATGTAGCCATGACAATTCGTGGAATAATGGAGAAATGTGATCGTATTTTCGAACATTAAACATGAATCTGATACACATATTATGGACACGCTGCAGTTTGTCCGACAATCCGTCACTTATGTCAGTTAGTAGAACGTCACAGTAGTCAAAATGCGGCATCACTAAAGTTTGGATTAAAATTCTTTTAAGAGCTGTAGGAAGAAAATGTTTAAGTCGCTTTAGGGAATGCATTATGGAGAAGATCCTTTTAGATGTTTGTTTTACTTGCACATGCCAATTTAAATTAGAATCTAAGTAAAATCCCAAGTTTTTAACGACGTCGGTATAAGGAATTTGTTCATTATCTAATATGACAGCCGGCATATTGCCATTGTTTATGAGGTGTAATAGCCTTGGATATCCGATAATTATTGCTTGCGTTTTGTTTACATTTAGTTTCAGCCCATATTGTCTGGACCATAAAGATATATGCCTGAGCTCAGTGTTTACTTTGTCAATATATTCATTAATTTCGTCAGGCCTGAAGTGTGTGTAAATCTGTAGGTCGTCGGCGTAAAGATGATGCTTGCAGGTAGTGGCAACGATTTATTTCATACTGGTGAACAAGTGACAGATGTCATAAAATATATGGCAAAGAAACTAAAATATGAATATGAAAAATGGGGACTTTATATAAACATTGAGAAAACTAAATACCTGTGTATAGGAGAAGAAATGGAAAAAATATAAATTTCAACAATGGAGAAGAACTAAAACCTAGTATTGAATGTACTTATTTAGGAACAAAATTAGACCATTCAGGCGATAACACAGTGGAAATTAAAAATAGAATCGCACAAACAAAACAAGCAATAAATGCTTTAAACTCTGTTTGATGGAGCAAAAATATTACAGAAACTAGAAAATTACAAATATATCAAACCATAATTCAGAGCATTTTAATATATGGTGCTGAAGATTCGCAAATTCCTACCAGGGCAATGAAAAGAATTGTAATTGCAGAAATGGATGTTTTAAGAAGATCGGATGGAAATCTAGAATAGATAGAATAAGAAATAAAGAAATAAGGGTAATTATTGATGTACAAGAGGAGTAGGACATCATACACATTATAGAAAAGAAAAGATTACAATGGTATGGCCATGTCAAAAGAAAGCCAGAGCAAAGATTGCTTAAAATTATTATGGAATGGATCCCAATGGAAAGGATGAAGACAGAAGAAAACTTGGATAGAAGGGGTACAAGCAGCTATGAATATCAGAGGATTGGAGGAAGATCAATGGATGGACAGAGAGGAATGGCATTTTGGTTTCCGGAAGATGACGGCAGCTGCCAATGATACCGGAAGACGATTATGATGACGATCATAAGTGACAGACCTGTGATACTTCTACAATCCTTCAAATTACCCACCAATATCTACATATACATTGTCACCGATTTGGAATTCGTAATATCCCTGTATTGGTCTTGTGGTGCGTGTGTCGCAGATACACTTGGTGCAACGAACAACAAGATCGCCACATGGAACCACACTTGTATTACAGCCCCTAAATATCTGCAATACTTATTCTGAAACACAAGACGCACTATATCAGCCCATTCTGTTTCGAAACTTACTTTACATCAAAATGATACATTTTCGGACATGGGTTACTTATCAAAACTTTATCTACTAAGTCCCCTCTACAACCCCTAGAAGTCCGAAATACTTTTTGTGAATCACCCTGTATATTTTCAGTTCAATATTTTTGAGAGAAGTTGGAATAACAAAAGTTTCTGTAATGCATAATTGGAAGCATTCCCAGAATTCAGGCTATGTTTAATTTTTTATACTCTCGCGTTTGTAATTATTATTCCTAGGTATTTGAATTCAGTCGCCTCTTCAGAATCCCCTCATTTGTCATTAACACTCCATTTCCATTATGTAATGCATTTCTATGTGTGACCATTAGGGGTATAACTTTTTGGACTCTTGTGAAATAAAATATTTCCTGTGAAATGAATGGATGAACTTTTACTTAAAACCATTGAAAAAGGCCTTCATTTCACTGAGCTACAAGAAAAGGTCACCCCCAAATATATTTATATATCAATATATAATATTCATTTAGGGGTGACCTTTTCTTGAAGCTCAGTGAAATGAAGGCCTTTTTCAATGGTTTTAAGTAAAGGTTCATCCATTGGTTACACAGGAAATATTTTAATTCAAGAAACAGTCCCTCTAGGATTATATCTTTTTGGACTTTTTTGAAATAAAATATTTCCTGTTCAATGAATAGGTGTAAAATATTTCCTGTGCAATGAATGGATGAACTTTTACTTAAAACCATTGAAAAGGGCCTTCATTTCACTGAGCATCAAGAAACGATCACCCCCAAATATATTTATATATCAATATTTAATAGTGATTTAGGAGTGGTCTCTTCTTGAAGCTCAGTAAAATGAAGGCCTTTTCCAATGGTTTTAAGTAAACGTTCACCCATTCATTGCACAGGAAATATTTTATTTCAACAATCAATCAAAAAAGTTATAACGCTCTATGATTATATCTTATTGGACTTTTGTGAAATAAAATATTTCCTGTGCAATCAATGGGTGAACGTTTACTTAAAACCATTGAAAAAGGCCTTCATTTCAGCGAGCTTCAAGAAAAGCTCAAAGCCAATATATATATATATATATATATATATATTTCAAATGCCCCATGTTGTCTTTCGACATTCCTGGTGTTCTCTCCTGGCATGGCGTACATGTAACCCACTTCTGAGGTTGTGGCGCCTGGAAGCCAGGGTTACGTTGCCCCGATGACATGATGGGTGATGACGATGATAGCGGTGCGCCAAGAGAGTCCCTACTCCTAACATTAATCTAAGATGAATATGAATGATAATTAATTGAATAAAAATAAAACTAGAAGAAAATTTAGGGACAATTAAATACACTGAAGAATATAAGTATTTGGGAATTAAAATTACTAAAGATGGAAAACAAGAAACAGAGATAAGAAACAGGATCAATATAGGAAAGTATGCTATATCTGCCGTAAATGGAATAGTATGGGACAAACATATCTTCAAAGAAACAAAAAAAACTATTTTTAATACAATAATCAGAAGCATTATTACCTATGGAGCTGATGTGTGGGCTTTAAATGCACAAATGAAAAAAAATAATTACTCGCCACTGAAATGGACTACTGGAGACGTGCTACAAGAATATCCAGGAAGGATAAAATCAGAAATTCATATATAAAAGAAAAAATGCAGGTACAATATTCAATATTAGATTTTATAAAGAAGAAACAATTAAATTGGTACGGACACATTAGAAGGATGGAAGAAGGAAGACTACCTAAGATAATCATGGATTGGGAACCACAGGGAAGGAAAAAGAAGGGTAGACCAAATATTACGTGGATTCAGGGAATCAATGTAACTAAGAGGGAATGGGAAATAGAAGAAGATATATGGATGAACAGACAAGAATGGAAAAATGTGTTGAAACAAATGTGTAGTTAACTGTGAACATAGGTACCGGAAAAATGTATATTCATTGTAAAAGCCGGAATAATAAAAAAAATAAAACGTAGTTTATTTTTATTTAATTAATAAATATGGATTTTCATCAAGTAAACACCAACTCAACTGATTATGAATGATAATGATTGCGATGGCCATATGATTTCGGGGACCGTTTGGGCCTTGGCGATTTCCTGACATTTGTCTTATTGGTGAGGAAAATCCACGATAAAAACCTCACCCAGAAAAACTGTCCCGACCGGGGATCGAATCTGGGCCCGCTGCGTGACAAGGCAGCACGCTACCTTGAGACCACAGCGGTGAACCCCCAAATATAATAATAATAATAATAATAATAATAATAATAATAATAATAATAATAATAATAATAATAATAATAATGCTTTATTCTAGCTGGCAGAGTTAAGGCCATAAGGCCTTCTCTTCCACTCAACCAGCGAATAGTACAATTATACAAAAATTACGTACTTATTACAATTTTAAGATATTATTAAAATACAGACTAAACAAAATACAATGATGATGTGATCTAATACTAGCTAATGCTAACAAAAACATAGAATATTTTTTTATTTATTATTCCGGCTTTTACAATGAATATACATTTTTCCGGTACCCATGTTCACAGTTAACTACACATTTGTTTCAACACATTTTTCCATTCTTGTCTGTTCATCCATATATCTTCTTCTATTTCCCATTCCCTCTTAGTTTCATTGATTCCCTGAATCCACGTAATATTTGGTCTACCCTTCTTTTTCCTTCCCTGTGGTACCCAATCCATGATTATCTTAGGTAGTCTTCCTTCTTCCATCCTTCTAATGTGTCCGTACCAATTTAATTGTTTCTTCTTTATAAAATCTAATATTGAATATTGTACCTGCATTATATAATAAAATTAAAATGATATAAAATAAAGTAAGTAGCTTCCTAGATGATTATTAATAGAATGCTCTATATAGTTGTTATGCAGTTAATTTTTCATTGTGTCGAACTTAAGATATCAGTTAATTTGGATTTAAATAATGATAGCGATTTATATAACAATACTTAATATTTATTTGGGGGTGACCTTTTATTTGAAGCTCAGTGAAATGAAGGCCTTATTCAGTGGTTTTTTAAGGTAAAGTTCATCCATGCATCGAACAGGAAATATTTTATTTCACAAAAGTCCAAAAATTTATAACCCTAGTGAGCATACATTTAATTTATTGATGTTTATTTCCAGTACCAGTATATTATTGTTTCTAATATCTAATTAATTTAATTGAATTGACATAAATTCAGAAAGGTAAATATATACAAATTAATTAGAGAGAATTCATGGAAATAAGTAGAAAACATTAAGTTCTATTTGTAACAGTTACGTGCAGGTGTGATGTATTTGAAAAGAGAATAAAGACGTTAGCATGAGAAGAGTGGTTACTCTATGACCTGCGATATGAAAGGAGTATTAATTAGTTAGTAGAAATGATATTAATGTTGACCACGGCCCTCTATTTCTCTTGTTATTCGGAAGAGAAATCTGTGACCTCAGGTGGAACAATTAAACAATCCATCAGCTTCAAAGATAAACCGTCCGCTGTAATGAGGCTCCACACAAGCAAAGTTCCTTCTGTGCTTCCAATAGTAATTTTAACAGGATTATAGGGTGACTAAAAAGCGATGATCTAAAATGCAGAGATGAGAAGTTCGTCTCGCAGGAACTGCGTGTACTAACAGAACTCCTAATTCAAAACCCCTTAACTGGGGACCTAGCTAGTGCAGTTCTACAGCTCTGTGGGGAGCCTTTTCTTCCTTTAATTTAAAATATTATAAAAAATACAGGGAGTAAACATTTGTAACATATCCATCAAATATTATACAAAACAACCATTCTCTTTCATATGGTCATATTTTTTAATCGAAATTTCATATTTTTATTTTTTTCAACTTTAGTACAAAAACGGCACAAGTGTCTTCTCGTGTTCAATTTAAAGTAATTTGGAAAACATTATTTATATTACATGTAATGAATATTAAAAAATATGCAAATCTCTTAAATGCAATAAATGTTAACTCTGACCTTACATGGTGTCTGTCATCAGTGGCGTTGTTTCAAGTCTTACATCGATATAAACTAAGCATATAGGATATATGTATAAATAAATAAATAAATAAATTTATATTGGCAATTTACTCCGAAGTTTATAATGTAAATATACAATCTCTTTTAACACTGTGTAAATATTACAATTTTACGACACATATGACCAGTGGCGTTACTAAATACTGTCAGTTTTGAGTTATTACAAATAATCGCATTTTTTTTAGATCTTTAATATACCGTAAAAATATATATCCGTACAATTAGTAGTTTTTATTGTAGTAATAGTGATTATTGACGTCATCAGATATTATCAGTGGCGTTATTGAACACTGGTGTGTTGAGAAGTCACTGGTTATTATTGTTGTTAGTATTATGAATGCTACATAACTTCATTTTAGAAAACACTCATATTTTCAGTAAATTGTAAGTAGCTTATAAAAAAATATGATGAAGCGAAAAAAAAAACTAGAGCGAAATAAGACGTTTGAACTAGTTACTTCAAGACTGGAGAATGGAGGGTAAAAGTTAGCAACCCCAATTGAATGTTTGTGCAATATTTTTCTAATGTGATAAAAGACAGACCTCTCATTTAAACGTGTGAATGAGAAGTTACAAGAAACTGTACCAGAGTTATTATTTTTTCATTAACTTAGACCGTTCTTGCATTAAGGTTTAAGGCTAATCTGAGTTGAAAAGATATATTATGTTGAGCAAACAGATGATGTCTGTTTTTTTTTTCTGAACACGTCTAGTGAATAATATTTTATCATGAATGTTATATAGCTGGCCAGTTACCGATATATGTTAGTCCGTTCTTGCGCGCATACATGATATGTGATTTTAACTCTCGTAATAAGAAACTGTTAAGAGACCGGTCAAAGGGGGTTGAAAAAAATCACACTAGATGTCATACCCATACAGAACAGATCTTCAAAATTTTGTGTTCCTGCATCGCCAAATAATTTATAAAAAAAATAATATATGTCTCGTTGGATATATCCGTAACTCCCACCGAGTGAAGGCTTTCTTGAGACGGATATTCACGTAACGCCCACCCAACGGGTTAATTAGTTAGTAGAAATGATATTAATGTTGACCACGGCCCTCTATTTCTCTTGTTATTCGGAAGAGAAATCTGTGACCTCAGGTGGAACAATTAAACAATCCATCAGCTTCAAAGATAAACTTTCCGCTGTAATGAGGCTCCACACAAGCAAAGTTCCTTCTGTGCTTCCTACAGGAATACTCCAAAGTATAGCATCCAATAGTAATTTTAACAGGATTATAGGGTGACTAAAAAGCGATGATCTAAAATGCAGAGATGAGAAGTTCGTCTCGCAGGAACTGCGTGTACTAACAGAACTCCTAATTCAAACGAAATTATGACAAATTTTTCAGTTTACAGAAAATAGCTTTCTTTTGTTAAATAAATCGCTTCTTTCAGCTTTCATTTAGAAGAAACACAAATGTCCCTTCATAATAATTATCATAATAATAATAATAATAATAATAATAATATCAAATTTAAAGATATTTACATTTTTAACTTATTCTGTAAAATATTATAACTAATAAATAAAAAATAAATAATAGTTTGAAAAAACTAAAACAATACGCTTTATTAGAAAACCGAACTAAAAAATGAAAAATAGTTTTAATTTCCAACGCGCTTGGGATAAAATTAAAGTGGTCAACAAAAAAAATCAGCTCCAACACATCTAGAATAAAACTGGAGTTATCTAAAAAAAATAATTTTACCATCAAAAGCGTGGGGTGCGCTATATCAATCAATATATTTGATAATAAACAGATATTGGTAAAAGTAAAGTCTCTAAGAAGAAAACGTAAAAAAACTATAAAAAGCACCCCACCCTTTTGATGGTAAAATTATTTTTTTGTGGCTAACTCTAGTTTTATTCTAGTTGTGTTGGAGATTATTTTTTTGTTGACCACTTTAATTTTATCCCAAGCGTGTTGGAAATTAAAATTATTTTTAATTTTTTAGTTCGGTTTTGTAATAAAGCGTGTTGTTTTAGTTTTTAAACTATTATTTTTTTAAGGTCAAGTCGTAAGGTTATATCGTAGACTTGGTATTACATTAAAGCGATTTAATTTCTTGGAAGCGTTCACATTCTTACAGAGGACCTGGTGCTGATTTCAAAGCGGAACTGTAAGTGAATAAATCAAAAAACGTTAACAAAAAAATCTACTTTACCTGTTTGACGTCAGCAGTTGAAAGGTCATAGGTCGATGATAACAGGTTGTTTCTCTACAAAACTGTGTATTATTTATTTTTACATATTTTTTTATTCGTCGCCTCAAGTGATTCTCATTTGAATTCTAATTAATTTCAACGAAAAATGCTATTTTTGTCTGAAGTCGGCTTTTAAAAATGTCTAAATTTAATATAAAGAATCCCATAACTTATATCGTTGTTTTAATGTTTTTCAACAGGCTAGTGAATGGAGAAAATTACATAACAGTGAGACATAATTTTTATGGGAAAGCAATTGCAAGACGAACAGATAAGTCTCATAGACTGCGATGGGCAGGACATGTAGCACGAATTTGAATTGATGAAAAAGGGCATGAAAACTTTTTAAGGAATACTGAAAAGTAAAATTGAAAACTATAGGCCTACTCCAGAGCGCGAAGAGCTTAGAGGGTTCTGGGTCTACCTGCCGGCTATTTGCTGTTGGTAATCACAGATTTTGACAATCATCCAATCAGTATAGATGTGATATTTGCCGAATATACAATGCAACTTATACTTACTTACTCACTGGCACTATCGAACCCGTAGGTTCATGGCCGCGCGGACATAAGCTCTCCATACATCCCTATCCTGAGCTAATGTTTTCCAATCATTCCCTGTACAATCTACTTCCCTCAAATCATAGTTAATGTTGTTCTCTCACCTCATTCTTGGTCTACCAACTGGGCGTTTTCCTTCTGGCTTTCCTACAAGAAGCTTCCATGCTCGTATTTCATTCCCCATACGTGCAACATGTCCTGCCCATCGCAGTCTACGAGACTTAACTGTTCTTATTATATCTGGCTTCCTATAAATACCATTTCTTCTTCTTCTTCTTCTTCTTCCTTCCAAGTATTTGGCCAAGGCTTGTTACGATCCTATACAAAATTTTCCCTCCAACATTTCATTGGATGACCCAGAGATATTTGCTTTGGTCGTCATAAGTTTGATTCTCATATAAGACTTGAAAGCATAATAATAGTCCCTTCGATTGGTTGCTGGTCAAAGGAAGGCAAGACCAGTGATGGGGCTGCCATCTTATAACCTCTGGTTAGGCATTTCTGGAGAAGAAAAGAAAATAAAGGAAATAAAAAATGGAAGAAAGGAAAGAATTCCTAGCCCTCGGATGCCCTAATAGCGTCGGGGTAAAAAAAGAACAGAGTTAACCAAGAGAGGTTAGATAGTAAAGTTAAAAGAGTCTGGTATAAGTAAGTGGAAGAAAGGAAGAAATACCAGATAGGTTAAAGATAAAAGTAAGGAGCAAAACACAAGTAATTGGAAGCAATGTTTTGTTCAGCTTGGGCACCTTGTGGTCGCCATCCACATATCCCCTAGATGGGGACCCCTGAGGGGTAAAGACCATGTAGTTCACTGTTATACCGGTACTATTTTCTAGACGTCTAAAATCCTAGGATTCCAAATTTGTTACAGTTATGAGTGGGCACTGATACCATACTGATCGAAATTCCGTGAGAAAATTGGTTTCTGTGGGCAAAAAAAATTGAGAGCAGCAGCAATTCATTGTAGTGGTAGTAGTAGGACTTTATTAGACAAAAGTAAGATATTTACAATATTATTTACAAATATGGGTCGCACGGGCAGTAAGCCGTACGTGCTGTTGACAGTCCGTTACAATAAAGTAATAATTGGTACTAGTGTGAAGAAAAATAAACAACAAAAAAAGCAATAACATTACAATTACATAAAGAAAACGCAATAATATTACAATTAAATAATTACACAATAGCATTATACACTAAAAAAAGCAATAACATTACAATTACATAAAGAAAACACAGTAATACTCGTATTACAATTAAATAATAACACAATAGAAACTATACACTAAAAAAATCATAACATTGTAATTACATAAGAAAACACAGTAATATTACAATTAAATAATAACACAATAGCATTATACATTAATTAATTTATATATAATTATTAAGAATTAATGTTATTGCATTTTGATAACATATATTTATTCATGAATGAGTGTTGATTACTGCAGCGTACGTACACATTGCGAGTAGAGATGTTGTTCCACTTTGGTTGGGGCCGTGGATTTCGAGACGGACGCACTAATGTCCACCTCTGCCTATGGGAGGATCCTGGGGACCTCCTTTGATTGCTTCAGATCTTTTGCATAGCCGATCCCAAGCCCGGATGAAAGAGGAGACCGAAGGGCTGGTTTAGTGGTCTTGGTGGATAGACTTATGCCGAGAATATGTCATCATCATCATCATCATGAACACATCCATTTTAGGCCAAGTAACCTGTGAAGGTAAAACTAACAAAGATGGTCTTGTTCTTTCCAGCGATGTTTTGGTCTTCCTTGGTCCCTATGTGAATATCCGCGAAATACTGCAACATAATATATATATATATATATATGTCCACCGTTCTGAAGAACCTTAGGTCGGAAAACAAGGAAAGAAACGAAACTTAAATTATATAAAACAATGGCTGTTCCTTTGTTATTGTATGGAAGTGAAAATTGGATAATGAAATCAAGGGATAAAAGCAGGATACAGACTGCGGAAATGCTGTTTTTACGTAATGTGAAAGGATGCACAAGAGCGGATAGAATAAGGAATGAAACTATACGAGAAGAATTAAATATATATAAAATTGAAGATAAAATCAGCGAAAATAATAAGAAATGGACAGAACACTTAATGATAATGAACAACGAAGGAATACCAAAAAGAACCTTCCTGTATAATCGCAGAGGAACAAGGGATGTTGGCCGACCACGTAGAAGATGGACTCCACTTTTAACTTCGCCGGAACAGGCTGCATAGCCTAAACCTTGTAGAAGAAGAAGATGTCCACCGCTGTGGTCTCGAGGTAGCGTACTGCCTCGTCACGCAGCGGGCCCGGGTTCGATCCCCGGTCGGGGCAGTTTTTCTGGGTGAGGTTTTTATCGGGATTTTTCCTCACCAGTAAGACAAATGTCAGGAAAACATTAAGGCCCAAACGGTCCCCGAAATAATATGGACATCATCATCATCATCCTTTACCGGTGTGGAAAGGAACGGGAAGCAACCACGCCTATAATTCCCTAGTAAAGCTGCAGGCATAGCATTAAACTGCTATGATTGCAGTGAAGAACCTGCCCTCGGGTAGAATTACTATGGATGGATATATATATATATATATATATATGTTGTCTAATAATTAATTTTTCTCTATTTATTTAATTCGCTAAATTTAGAGTAAATCAAAATACATTATAAATATTAATTGTATTGTATTCATAACTTGTAATCGCTTATATATAGGCCTATATATATATATATATATATATTGTAATTTAGATTTAATTCAATTTTATTTTGTATTTTTTTAAACCTGGTTGAGTGGTAGACAAGGCCTTAAGGCCTTAACTCTACCAGGTAAAATAAAGCTATTATTATTATTATTATTACTATTATTATTATTATTATTACTATTATATACGTATGTATATATATTTATTTATATATATATATATATATATATATATATATATATAGTATTACGTACCATGTAATGCGTTGGTTAGCACATCAGATTCAGAAAAAAAAATGTTTTTATGTTGGGTAGTATAGAGAGTTTACTATCACCCTGTAGGGACAATTTTGTCATAAAAATATCGGTTATGACGCATCACATAAATATTTGCGTGTGCATTGTTTGATGCCATCTGTGTGTTCAATATTTTCATATTTATGAGATGCGAGAGTGAAATGACAGCCTCCAGTGCTGTTCTCTTTCACACAAAAACTTAATTTCATCACATGCATATGTGATCATATACAGTTATACATATTTTTAATATCACCGATACATACTTTGAAGTTTCTACGTCACAAACAAAAGTCAATCGCACAGGAAATGGATAAAATTAGCGAATTCCTCAGTTAGTCTAATTTATGTTCCAAATTTGATATTTCTTTGATTTCTTCTTCTATTTCTGTTTTTTCCTTGGAGCCTAAGTTTCACACCCATGTAATATTGTGGAAATTGCCATAAGTTTAGACATTTTTATTTTTGTTTCCTTTTTAATTTCATTCTTGAACATTTTTTTTTATTCTTCCACTAAGTAACTCACTGGCACTATCAAACCTGTAGGTTCATGGCCGCGCGGACATAAGCTCTCCATACAACCCTATCCTGAGCCAATGTTTTCCAATCATCCTCTGTATAATCTACTTCCCTCAAATCATAGTTAATGTTATTCTCCCACCTCATTCGCGGTCTACCAACTGGGCGTTTTCCCTCTGGCTTTCCTACAAGAAGCTTCCATGCAAGTCTTTCATTCCCCATACGTGCAACATGTCCTGTCCATCGCAGTCTACGAGACTTAACTGTTATTATATCTGGCTTCCTATAAAGACCATGTAGTTCATTGTTATGTAGTCTTCTCCATTCACCTGTCTGTTCATCTCTCTTTGGTCCAAAAAAATTCCTCAGAACTATATTCTCAAATACTCGTAATCTCCTTTCCTTCCTTAAAGTAAGAGTCCATGTTTCGCATCCATATAATATGACTCCTAGAATAACAGTTTTATATATTTTCAGTTTAACGATTTTTTAAAGGAGTTGGGACGTCAAGAGTCTCTGCAATGCATAATAGCACGTATTCCCAGAATTGAGCCTATGTTTAATTTCTTTGTGCATCTCATTCCTATTTGTGATTATTGTTCCTAGGTATTTGAATTCAGCCACTTCCTCAAAATTTCCCTCATTTGTCATTAGCTGTCCATTTCCATTATATAATGTATTTCTATATGTGACCATATATTTAGTTTTATTGATATTTACTTCCAGTCCCAATTTCTTAGTGTTACTCAATAGTGTGTGCGTGTTGTCCTTTAGTCTCTCCTCGCTATCGGCCAATAGTAATTGTTCCACATATTTACTTACTTACTCACTGGCACTATCGAACCCGTAGGTTCATGGCCGCGCGGACATAAGCTCTCCATACATCCCTATCCTGAGATAATGCTTTCCAATCATTCCCTGTATAATCTACTTCTCCGAAATCATAGTTAATGTTATTCCTCCACCTCATTCTTGGTCTACCAACTGGGCGTTTTCCTTCTGGCTTTCCTACAATAATTGTTCCACATACTCTCTGATTTTTTTTATTTTGGAAACAGTTTCGAAAGAAGATAACAATTGAGAATATGAATATATTAAGGTGTCATTGTAAAAGTAAGAGTTTATCCCCGTCTCGGCGATGAAAATAATGACCAGGTCTATGAAATATGGAACACTATTCTTTCACCTTGTTACTTCCCGCGCAGGACAAATTCAGCTCGCATACAATTTCCTTAAGAGGAACAAATGAAGCTCTTTGTTCTAAGATTAATTAACAAGCGAGTGTGAGGGGATGCTGTCCCTGGCAGGTGCTTTCATTCCTCTGGGACGTCATCTTACCCAGATAAGTGGTACTGACATCTACTCAGCCTACATTATCCTCTGCGTCTCTAAATCCAGGGGAAACAGACAGTAAAATTAATTTAAATTTCTACCCTCGGGTTATGTCAGTGGAGACCTTCGCAAGGGATTTAAGAATGTTTATAATTTCATTAAACATTGGCTCAATTCTGGAAATGCGTGCTATTATGCATTGCAGAGACTCTTGATGTCCCAACTCCTTTCAAGTAACGTTAAACTGAAAATATATAAAACTATTATTATACCAGTTATATGGATGCGAAACATGAACTCTTACTTTAAGGGAGGAAAGGAGATTACAAGTATTTGAGAATAAAGTACTTAAGAAAATTTTTGGACCAAAGTGAGATGAACAGACAGGTGAATGGAAAAGACTACATAACAATGAACTACATGGTCTTTATAGGAAGCCAGATATAATAAGAACAGTTAAGTCTCGTAGACTGCGATGGGCAGGACATGTTGCACGTATGGGGAATGAAAGACTTGCATAGAAGCTTCTTGTAGGAAAGCCAGAGGGAAAGCGCCCAGTTGGTAGACCAAGAATGAGGTGGGAGAATAGCATTAACTATGATTTGAGGGAAGTAGATTATACAGGGGATGATTGGAAAATATTAGCTCAGTATGGAGATGTTATGACCATTCGGCCATGAACCTAGGGGTTCGATAGTGCAAGTGAGTCAGTTAGTTAATTAGTTAGAATAACTTGGTTCTAAGCAGACAACATAATTTTGGTGACTGGAGAAACAATGAAATCTTGTAGTGAAATCACATAAGAGTATTTAGGAATTAAAATAAATAAAAATGGGATTTATGAAGAGGAAATAAGAAATAGAAATAATAAAGGAAAATTTGCAATTGCTTACCTCAATGGAATATTGTGGGATAAAAATATAAGTAATAAAAATAAAATGAATATAGGTATATCATACAATTGTTAAATGCATCATTACTTATAGAGCAGAACTTTGGCCATTAACAACAAAAACAAATAAGTATCTTTTGGCAACGGAAATTGATTTTATACGAAGGGCAGAAGAATTTCAAGAAAGGAAAAAGTTAGAAAATGAAGATTGAAGACACTATTTTAGATTATATTAAAACTCAGCAATTAAGATGGTACGGACATGTCCAGCGAATGGAAGAGGATCGGCTACCAAAATGTGTTTTGAAATGGAAACCTGAGGGAAGACGAGGCAGAGAAAGATCTAAAACTTCCTGCAGTCAGAGAATGTATTTATACATGAAGGAGAAACATGTACATCCAGGAGATTGGATGGACCGACAAAATTGGCTATTAGGAATCGGACGATGTCAAAGACATTAATCAACCGATGATCTATCTATCGTTATCTATCCATAAGCAAATTATATATATATATATATATATATATATATATATACTTACGTGTGTGTGCATTTTTATGTAACTTTAGCATTCCTGGCTTGAAATATATAGACCTAACCAATTTTGAAATAGGCCTATGCTTTGAAATATTATTATTATTATTATTATTATTATTATTATTATTATTATTATTACTATTATTATTATTATTATTATTATGTTTTAATTTCAGATGTAGAGTGTAATGCCACATTTTTATGTTGTTACAGGTGAGTAGCAGTTCTCCTATAAGACCTCTGTCCGTCCACGTGAGTAGAGAATGTTACAAAATTCATGTTACAACGTAAGACTTCGAATTAACTTCACCCTTTATATGAATTCCCTTACTTCATTCAGTAGAAAAAATGCATTTTCTAGACAGTATATTTTTGAATTTTTTCCTTCTATACTTTTCAAGCATATTTTGTCACCTTTGGCAGACCCTATTAGGGTAAGTTTTAAAATAAGTTTTGTAGATTTAGAAGAGGTATGAACTTAGGGCTTTTGCATTGTATTTTTTTTTAGTGATAGTGCTTTCTGTCGTACTTACAGCAATAGCGACCATGATTGAAAGTTCAATTTCCTATATTTCGGGGTTGCCAACCTATAAATAACTAACTATACTGTAATATTACAAATTAATTACCTGGTGTGGGAAGTAAAACAACTGTCCTTTATGTATACTACATAAAATGTATATATAAAAATATATCGAAAGGATAGTGTAATTATACATTATACGAAACAAATCACTGCATTTTAAATTAACTGAATTATTTGAAATAATATAAAACAATAAATTCGTACTTGCCGCCATTTTATTCCTGATTGGTGTCACTGCCTGCTGTAGTCTCAACTAAATTATTTTCGGTATGTATCGTATAAACTTTGGCCAGATTGTTAACGTTAGTCAGTTGTTTATAATGAACGCAAATCTTTCCAACAAAGATGCTATTATTTTAACTATCTAATTCACTGACTCTATAAAACCCATAGGTCCATGGCCGCGCGGACATAAGTTCTCCATACATTTCTACCCTGAGCTAATGTTTTCCGATCATCCCCTGTATAATCTACTTCCCTCAAATCATGGATAATGTTATTCTCCCACCTCATTCGTGGTCTACCAACTGGGCGTTTACCCCCTGGTTTTCCTACAGGAAGCTTCCATTAACCTCTTTCATCCCCCATACGTGCCACATGTCCTATCCATTTCGGTCAACGAGACTTAATTGTTTTTAATGCATCTGATTTCCCATATAAATCGCGTAGGTCACTAAAACGTAATCTCTTTCATCAAATAGAGTGGAAAATTACCTTTTAAATCACTTTTAACACCCTGTAACATGTGATTGTGTTTCTACATTCCCCTCCATAGATTCTAGTATAAGACATTTTAAATTATTTTTGATCACCCTGTAACGTGTGATTGTGATTCTATATTCCACTTCACATATTCTAGTGTAAGACTTTTTAAATAATTTTTGAACACCCTGTAACATGTGATTATGTCTCCACATTCTACTCCACAGATTCTAGTATAGGACTTTTAAAATTATTTTTGAACATCCTGTAACATGTGATTATGTTTCTACATTCCGCTCCACAGAGTCTAGTTTAAGACTTTTTAAATCTTTTTTAATGATGTCATCAATGACGTGCTATGGAATTCATCTTCCAGACATTTCTGTTCTTCCTTCCTTCTGAGAAACTTTTCTTTGAATTCAATTTTTATTTGACGTCTCTGCATGCTTAATACATCCTTAGATATTCACTCCATGCGTACCAACATTACTTGAAATGGATCACAGCCTTCTGGATTATGAATCCTGTAACATTTTGAGCTTAAAGTTAATAAAAATAAATCTCATTTTAATACGGCAACAAGACTCTGACATATTCAAGACACCTCTTGTCAATCTCATATTTATAGCTGTTCTTTTTCCCCTTGTTATGCATGTTTCGTAAAGACATATCATAGGCACAACCTTTCAATGTGGAAGGAATTTCACCTGAGACAAAAAGTAATAATAATAATAATAATAATAATAATAATAATAATAATAATAATAATAATAATAATAATAATAATAATAATAATGACATTATAAACCTCTAGGCCGGAGAAATGTAGGAAGACCAAAACGTCGTTGGAAAGACGACCTGCACCTGCAGCATATAGTGCACCGGGGAGTGGAACGGGCCAACAGGCCCATACCTTGAAGATGGTGATGATGATTATGATAATAATACTTCTTGCCGGAAAACCAGAGCGAAAACTTCCAGTTGGTAGACCGAGAATGAGGTGGGAGAATAATGAACTATGATTTAAGGCATTTAGATTATACAGGGGATGATTGGAAAACATTGGCTCAGGATAGGGATGTATGGAGAGCTTATGTCCGCGCAGCCATGGACCTACGAATTTGATTGTGCCCGTGAGTTAGTTAGTCAATAATAATAATAATAATAATGGCAATAATAATATTGAAAATAATACAATAATAATGACGATATTAATAATTAAACAGAGATACTCCTTATATTTTTGTCATTCTAGGAGATCATCAATGTGGATTTAGAAGAAACAAGTCTACAACAGATCATATTTTTAGTATAAGACAGATTTTAGAAAAGGAATGGGAATATAATGGTACTGTACATCAACTATATGTAGACTTCAAAAAGGCATATGATTCAATTAAGAGGGAGAAGGTGTATGGTATCCTGCTGGAGTTCGGAATTCCTAAAAAGTTAGTTAGACTTATACGAATGTGTCTAAATGGCGCAAAGAGTAGGGTGCGTGTAGGCAAACAGTTTTCGAATATTTTTTAAATCCACGATGGGTTGAAGCAAGGAGATGCACTATTTCCTCTCCTATTTAATTTTGTACTAGAGCATGCCATCAAATCTTTAGAGGATGGAGAAGGCCTACAATTCAATGATATTAATACGCTGTTAGTTTATGCTGAAGATGTAGTACTATTGAGCGATAGCGAGGAGATACTAAAGGACAACACGCACACACCATTGAGTAACACTAAGAAATTGGGACTGAAAGTAAATATCAATAAAATTAAAAATATAGTCACATACAAATGCATTGTATAATAGAAATGGACAGCTAATAACAAATGAAAGAAATTTTGAGGAAATGGTTAATTCAAATACCTAGGATCAATAATCACAAATAGGAATGAGATACACAAAGAAATTAAACATAGGCTCAATTCTGGAAATGCTTGTTATTATGCATTGCAGAGACTCTTGACGTCCCAACACTTTTCAAAAAACGTTAACCTGGATATATATAAAACTATTATTCTACCAGTTATATTATATGGATGCGAAACATGGACTCTTACTTTAAGGTAGGAAAGGAAATTACCAGTATTTGAGAATAAAGTACTTAGGAAAATCTTTGGACCAAAGAGAGATGAACAGACAGGTGAATGGAGAAAGCCATGTAACAGTGAACTACATGGTCCTTATAGGAAGCCAGATATAATAAGAACAGTTAAGTCTCATAGACTAGAATGGGCAGGACATGGGGCACGAATGGGGAATGAAAGACGTGCGTGGAAGGTTCTTGTAGGAAACCCAGAGGAAAAACACCCAGTGGGTAGACCAAGAATGAGGTAGGAGAATAACATTAATTATGATTTGAAGGTAGTAGATTATACAGGGAATGTTTGTAAAACATTAGCTCAGGATAGGGATATATGGAGAGGTTGCATGTCGCGCGGCTATGAACCTAGTGTTATTTAGTACTAGCGAGTTAGTGAAATTGGACCATAAATTTGACTTCCTGAGGAATTCTCTTAGTTTCCGCAGTTCCTGTGCGACATAATATTTCTCCTTGTAAACAAGTATTCGGGCTTCTTCATGAAATATTAAAAAGGTTGTTACTACGTCATAGGCTGGAGTTTGAACAATAAAATGAAATATATTATTTCCCTTGAGGTTATGTAACCCCCAGTGACCCGAGGCAGCAGTATTATGCAGGACATGTTGCAGGGGCGTAAGTTGGGGGTGTGACAGTGTGCGTTGTGTACCATATCACCTATCTCACCCCCTCGCACGCTCACACACCAAGGGTTCCATTTTCAAACCGATACAACAACAACCATGGTAATTTAATCATATTATAGTCAGCAGTATACCTGTAGGCCTGCACACCTCCATAACTCAGATCTTAACCCTTAAATTAAAAATGTATCTTATTGGATACATTGATTTCATGTCTTTTTTGCACTCTTTTAACTTTACTATCTAACCTCTCTTGGTTAACTCTTGTTTTTTTCGACCCCCGACGCTATTACGGCATCCGAGGGCTAGGGAGTCTTTTCTTTCTTCCATTTCTTCTTTACTTTATTTTCTTTTCTTCTCCAGAAAAGCCTGACCAGAGGCTTTAAGATGGCAGCCCCATCACTTGTCTTGCCTACCTTTGGCCAGCAACCAATCGAAGGGACTATTATTATGTTTTCAAGTCTTATACGAGAATTTCCCTCGAACGTTGGAGGGAAAATTTTCTATAGGATCGTAACAGACCTTGTCCTAATACTTGGAAGGAAGAAGAAGAAGAAGAATATAGTTTTTAGATCAATAGAAAAATAAACGAGCAAAAATTACTTAAATTTATTTCAAATTATGCAATAATGTGTAATAATAACACAGTTTTATGTGAATTTATTTTCCTTGCGGTCCGGAATATTTAAATAACTGGCACGAGAAAATAGTGTATTGGCAATTTAAGGGTTAATAAAGTCAAGCCATTATCCGTGTAGTTCAGCCGCGGTGGTCTAGTCATTATGCTCCTTGCCTCTGGTCCCGAGGGTCTCGGGTTCAAACCCGATCGGAGTCTATAGAGTTTTTAGGACGCAAAATCCAAGGAGCAATCCTCGGAGCGATTTAAGGCGTGGGTCCCGAGTCTGAAGATTTTCAGTTTCGTAAAGGATCCTTAAGCCTGAATAAAAAGGCCTCTAAGTAAAATGTACCGACCTCAACGACCTATTAATGCCTAAGTTGCATAATAGATGTCTCAATTGAGTCGGTGTGTTGACCGCATGCAATTCATGACATCTATGAGCAAGTAAGGTAACTAAAAATTAACTGATTGGTTGAAACTGGGGTTTCAATACGGGACCTTCAGAATGTAAACTGAAACACTACTGTACTGCTTGAGGTACTTTGCTAACAAGGGAACAATTTTGGTAGATTTTGTTTGTTTGTTATATTGTAAGCTACAGAATATAAAATACTGCATTTTCGGTTAACTGACTTATGCTACACCCTGTATTTTACTTTGTGACTAAAGGCCGGATACCTATGACATGTCATGTTTTTACCAAAGCCTATATTATAAGCTTAAAGTAAGTAAAGACATTTATGTATGCCTTATTATTAAGATTAAGTGGTTTTTATTGGGTCTTACTTACTTACTCACTGGCACTATCGAACCCGTAGGTTCATGGCCGCGCGGACATACGCTCTCCATACATCCCTATCCTGAGCTAATACTTTCCAATCATTCCCTGTATAATCTACTTCCCTCAAATCATAGTTAATGTTATTCTCCCACCTCATTCTTGGTCTACCAACTGGGCGTTTTCCCTCTGGCTTTCCTACAAGAAGCTTCCATGCAAGTCTTTCATTCCCCATACGTGCAACATGTCCTGTCCATCGCAGTCTACGAGACTTAACTGTTCTTATTATATCTGGCTTCCTATAAAGATCATGTAGTTCATTGTTATGTAGTCTTCTCCATTCTCCCGTCTGTTCATCTCTCTTTGGTCCAAAAATTTTCCTAAGAACTTTATTCTCAAATACTCGTAATCTCCTTTCCTGCCTTAAAGTAAGAGTCCATGTTTCGCACCCATATAATATAACTGGTAGAATAATAGTTTTATATATTTTCAGTTTAACGTTTTTTGAAAGGAGTTGGGATATCAAGAGTCTCTGCAATGCATAATAGCACGCATTTCCAGAATTGAGTTTTATTGGGTCTTAAAAGTCATATTTCTTACTTTTTCAGATCTTTGGTCACACTTCTGCTTATTTCTATGATAAAGTCATATTTTGGTCATATTTTGGGTTTTTTAACAGTCTAGTCATCAGGTGATTGTAAATAACCAACATTGTATCTGTATAAAAATCATGAGTTTCACAGTTCACTTGTTTCTAAGGTTTCTGTTAACAGGTGGCAAACGTTTGCACTGGACAACTTTTTCTTTGAAACAATTGAAAATGTAAATGAATGAACAATTAATACAGTATGGGTAAAAAATTCATTCAATTATAATATCATATTTTTGTCTTTTAGGTAATATTTAGTGTCAAGACCAAAATTATGTAACATATTAAGAGAAAAAGGAATTCCACTACACTTGATAGCAGTAATTAAGAAAATGTATGAGAAAACAAAAATAAAAATAAATCAAAGGGAACCAATACATATAACAGGAGGAGTTAGACAAGGTTGTCCACTGTCAACCGCTGTTTTTAACATTTATTTCGACGACGTGATAAGATCATGGAAGCAAATGACGACTGGGGGAATTAACTTAGGAAATATAGTAATAAAAACAGTAGCCTTTGCAGATGACCAGATTTAATAGCAAAAACAGAGGACGAACTACAAAGAATGCTATATAAACTAAATGAAATATCAAAAAAGTACAACATGGAAATATCCTCACAAAAATAAAAAACAATGGCCTTCAAGGGCGCTCATCCAGTTCGGACAAACATAATATTAGAAAATAAACCAATAGAACAAGTAGTAAGATATAACTTGCAAGGTTGCGAAATATTATACACAGCGGAAACAGATATAAATAACAAAATAAATAAGTTTAATTATATAACAGGAATACTAAAAAATAACTTTGAATAATAAAGCCAGGAAAGACTATATAATGAAATTATACAAGACAATGGCAGTGCCTATTATTACTTATGGATCCAAAACATGGACAGTGACAACACAACAATCTGCCAGAATACAAACTGCTGAAATGAGATTCCTCAGACCAATAGCAGGATATCAAAGAACAGGCAAAAAACATAACACAGAAATAAGACATTATCTAAAAGTAGGGGAATAAAAACACAACAATAGAGAAATACAGAACAAACTGTAAAGAACACTTGGCAAGGATGACTGAGAATAGAATACCCAAAGCAGCATACAACTATTCACCACGAGGAAGAAGAAGTTTGGGAAGACCAAGGAAAAGTTTTCTAGATACATAGATTATGATATATATTTTTTTTAACTTATTCAACATAAAAACAGATTTAATTTACATAGGCCTACCAGTGCACGCCGGATATTAGCTAGTATTACCTATACAAATAATGGATTCCTTTATGTTCGCACATATTTGGGTCACTCTGTATATGGGTTTTGTATGAGAATATTGCAACCTGTAGCTAAAGAGAAGCATACGTGAGGTGTCAGTGTGAAAAGAAGTTAGAGCTCACCTAATCCGGAAGTATGGGGGGGGGTGTTGTAAAGTGATTCAAGACAAAATGCGCCCCCACGTGACTTTAGAACACCCTGGAATTGTATCAAATCCCTGTCATAGTTAACGTGAATTTACTGACGACCAGACGAGCTAATATTGAACTTGGCGAAGCCACCTTTATATATTGTGTACAGTACCTCCAGCATTCGCAAATATCGGTCAAACACTCTACTGTTTTGTACATATCGTGTTATGATACGACCAAGCGACAATGCGACAGGCAATTATTATCACACGATAAGTTTTAATTGCCTCTCTAAACTAAATTAAATTGTTCTTTTACAATTAACTAAATTAACTGATTGTGTGTGTATTTGTTTTAGAAAATGAAGCTATTATTTTTTTTTTATTGCGGATGAGCCCATGTGGGGCTACGCAAAGTACTTAGAGGCGTTTTCTTTGAGCCCAAATTTCTTTCATTCTTTTGCTATGAGCTTGTTTTCTATCATCTGTCCAAGTTGTTCCAGTTTTTGTCTTCGGTTTGTCCTCTTGGTCAACTTGCCACTTCATTCACCTTAATTTTTTTTTTTCCAAATGCCCCAGGTTTGTCTTTCGACATTCCTGGTTTATCTCCTGGCATGGCGTACTTGTAACCCACTTCTGAGGTTGAGGCGCCTGGAAGGCGGGGTTACGTTGCCCCGATGATATGATGGGTGATGATGATGATGATAGTGGTGCGCCAGGAGAGTCCCTAATCCTAAGCTTAACTTAAGATGAATATGAATGACGATGGTTGCGGTGGCCATATGATTTCGGGGACCGTTTGGGCCTTAAAGTTTTCCTTACATTTGTCTTACAGGTGAGGAAAAACCCCGATAAAAACCTCACCCAGAAAAACTGTCCCGACCGGGGAACGAACCCGGGCCCGCTGCGTGACAAGGCAGCACGCTACCTTGATACCACAGCGATGGACACCTTAATTCTAAATATATCTCTGTTTGGGATATCTTCTTTAGTAATTCCTGCCAATTTTAAGTCCTTTTTGACTTCATCAATCCACTTCATAGTATCCACTGGAGCTTTACTTCTGGTTTCGTAGAATTCCATTATCTGTTTTGTAAGCGTGTTTGCATTCATTCGTTTAATATGGCCATAAAATTTTAACCTTCGTTTTCTAATATCACTATGAATGTCTGTATATGTTTTTATTTGCTTTTTACTTCTGAGTCTAAATGCTTCACCTATGACTTGTGGTCCTAAAACTTGAAGCTATTATTATTATTGTTATTATTATTATTATTATTATTATTATTATTATTATTATTATTATTGCTTAGATGAGCTAAAAGGTAATTCAAGAAGAATACGTAATGTTGACAATTTTAAATATTCATGATCTATTTTAAATAAAATTGAGAATTCAACTACAGAAATTGAAAGAAGAATAAATGATGGAAGAAGAACCATTGGTATGTTGAACTCAGTGCTTTGGAATAGAAATATAATATACAGAACAAGAAAACTATATTTCAAATTCTGTTACAAAGAATTTTATTATATGGGTCCGAAACCTGGACAGTACGTAGATAACAAGCCAATTAGCTGTTAGCAGTAGAAATGGATTTTTGGAGGCGATCGACAAGAATTTCAAGAAGGGATAAAGTCAGAATCAGCACAATAAGGGAAATTATGCAAGTTGAAAAAAGCATATTAGGAAAAATAGAAGAGAAACGTTTGAAATGGTATGGACACCTCATAAGAATGGAAGAAGAGAGAATACCAAAGAAGATACTTAATTCGAAAGCTAATGGAAGAAGTGGAAGAGGCAGACCTAGAGAATGATGGATGGATGGATGGAGTGAAGAGAGGTATGGAAGCTAGAGATTTGAGGTAAGAAGATACTTTAGGCAGGAACACCTGGCGACAAATCACTTTGGGTTGAAGGAGAAACACTGTATTGTGGAATATTCCTAAATGAAATTATTATTATTATTATTATTATTATTATTATTATTATTATTATTATTATTATTATTATTATTATTATTACAGTCCTAGAGTGTTTTTCCGAGACATGTTGTTTGGTTTTTTAGCATTTTTTTCTTTTTATGATGAACGAGGAGCTGGCCCGATGCATCAACCCCGAACCTGGGGGACGGGTAATTTTTGTTCAAGGTTTTCTTCCTCTAGCCTTTGATAGTCCAGTATCTTACTGCAAGGCAGCAGTGCTAGTTTTGGTCCGCCCTGGGTATTTTATTTCCCCAGTACCCGCCATATCTGGTGAGCATTCCCCTATCCGCCACCTGGGGAGGCGTCCCATGGGAGACTGGCAACTCCAAAAATTGTTATGGAATGGATCCCAATGGAAAGGAGGAAGAGAGGAAGACCGAAGAAAACTTGGATAGAAGAGGTACAAGCAGCTATGAATATAAGAGGAATGGAGGAAGATCAATGGATGGACAGAGAGGAATGGCGTTTGGTTTCCGGAAGACGGCGGCAGCTGCCATGATACCGGATGATTATTATTACAGTCGTCATTATTAATGCCCTGGGTAACAAATAAGAAAAGTTCGAGTAGAATAAAAAGTGCAGAAATTACCTTTCTAAGAAGGACCAAAGGATGCACAAAATTGGACCACTTAAGAAATGAAGAAATAAGAACAGAATTAGAAATATAATGGATAAATGATAGAATTCTATAACACCACGCGGATGGGAACAGCATGTTGACAGAAACAAGATTTCCACGATACCATATCATTAAAAACCGAAAGGATTAAGGGATGTATATCTATATACAAATGTGTGTGTGTGTCTATGACTAAATATTTTTTTCGTAACAAAATTCGATATGTAGCAATCAAAAAGGAAACGAAAATTGCAATTATTAACTACAATCATCGGATCGTTGAAAATGGGCATAAATGTGAAGAAAAAAATTAAAAATATACGTAGATGCCACAGTTTTCGTTTTTTTTCGTAAAGAAACTACTTACATATAATTTAAATAAATCAAGAAAATTATTGTAAGTAATGCCACGAGTTATTTCCAATTTATCTAGAGAATTTGGAAATGAAAAGTGGCATTTGTTAGGACTATTTAACGAATAAAATTAAGCTGTTTACTCATAAATCATTATTTAAATATAGTTATTTTAAAATATGTATATATTTAATGTAAACGGCATTGTTTGAAAACAAATGAGAAGTGTTTGGTTGTTTCATTTGTTCATTTCACTGCAACCAGATCATATGATTTATTGCCACAGGATCGCAAGATTTTAAGAATGCACCCTAGCGGAGAAAAAATGAAACACATCAAAGTGTTCATTAATTAATTTCTGATGTCCTATGATATATATATGTCATTTATAGTTTTCTGCATCGTTAATACCTGGGAAATAATACATTTAAGAAAGTGCAAACAGTGGTTTCTTTTTATTGTCTTCTTCTTCCGAATGCAGTATTGGGTGATGATGCCCGTTCTGCGACTACAGAAACTGATCTTTCCATCGGTTGAAGGGTCTTCCGAGGTCTCTTTTGCCTTTAGGGTTGAGGTGGTAAATCATCTTTGGTAAACGGGAATTTGACATTCTCTGGACGTGTTGGAACCATTTAATCTGACTATTTAACTCATGCCCCAAATGGGAGTCAATGACCAATCACGTTTCAATGATTTCTGTTTTACAACCAATCAGAGTCGTGTTTCACCAAATATTTATCAGTGTTATAATTACCATATTAAAGAAAGCTCCTCCTTACAATATTGCGTTCCTTTGGCAATAAATAGTATGATCTGGTTGCAGTGATAAACAAAAGAAGCAGTAGAAGCGTACCTATCGTTTCTCATTTGTTTTCAAACATCACCGTTTACATTAAATATATAAATATTTTAAAACAACTATATTTAAATAATGATTTGTGAGTAAACAGCTTAATTTTATTCGTTAAATAGTCCTAACAAATGCCACTCTTGATTTCCAAATTCTCTAGATAAATTCACTCCTCACTTCGTGAGTCGTGAATTTATCGATAATTTGGAAATCACTCGTGGCATTACTTATGATAATTTTGTGTATGTTCAACCATTTCCCTACTATTCCACTGCATCCTTATCTCATCACTTTTCATTCTATCCCTTAATGTTACTCCAGTTAGTGATCGGAGGAATCTCATTTGTGAACTATTAATGCGGGATTTATCTTTTGCTCGAAGTGTCCAGCATTCACTTCCGTATAGTAGAGCAGGTTTGGCTATGGCATTATGAAATCTCAATTGGATTTCTTTCCTCATTTGTTTTCCAAAATTTCTCCTAATTATACCATTTAATCTGTTATATTTTTCTGAATTTGTTTCCACATCTTTTTGATTATGAAACTGTGATATATTATTACCTAAATAATTAAAGTGTGTTACTTGTTCTATTGGTTTATTATTTATTATTATTTTTACTCTCGAAAGTCCCTTTCCAGTGATTGCCATGGATTTGTTTTATTTTCAGATATTTTCATGTTGTATTTTCCCAGGGTATTCTGCAATTTAAACACTGATCTCTGCAAATCATCTTCATTCTCCGCTAGAAGTACTTGATCATCTGCGAAGATTATTGTTTGCATTTGATTTCCTCTACATATATTTACTCCTGGGGGGTTTAGTTTTTTCCACTCCTGGACAATTTCATTTAGATATAGAATAAACAGTAATGGAGATAGTCCACATCCCTGTCTTAAACCTTGGTTAATTTCAAATGTATCTGTTATTTTCCCATGATCTAACTCTACTTTTATAAATGTGGTTTCATATAAACTTTTTATAGCATTTATTAGATTATTGGGGACTTGGTAGCTTTCCAATATTTTCCACATTATGTCCCGTTTGACTCTATCATAGGCCTTTTCAAAATCTAAAAATAATATATATAGGGGATATTAAATTCTTTCCACTTCTCAATTAGTTGTTTTAAAACAAATATAGCGTCGATACACGATCGGCCTTTTTATTGTGATATAATCAACTGCTATAAATGTTTTTCTATTATAATCTGCAAACAGTATCTGTTTAAATTCATGCACTATACCTCAATATATTAATTGCGATATTTAAGATATTTCCTAGAGAGTCAATGCAAAATAATCCTCTGGCCTATTCTGAATATTAAATGGGAGGAACTTGATTTTAATGTGATAAAATTAAATGATAAAATCGAGGTGAAAAAGACTGTGATTGGTTGTAATTCAAAATTCATTAAAATGTGATTGGCCATTGACTCCCATTTGGGGCATGAGTTAAATAGTCCTGCAAAAACATTAGCAAAATCCGACTGTTAGGAATGTTGTTTTACCTGAAAACAGAAATATAATTAATTATGCTATGACGTAGTAACATTAGGCAATAGCTAGGCCAACTGGCACACACTATTGAGTACTAACAAAATGGCGCTGGTCGTAAACACCAGTAGAATGTAGTTTGAATAGTCCAAAGTGTTTTTTAAATATCCTGTTATACTTAGAATTCATACTGTATTTTTGTAATATGTGATTTTTCTAAGAGCTTGGAAATAAAAGTAAACTACATTAAATCGAACTTTAATAATTACATTAGCATGCAGGGTAGTTAAAAATAAAAGCAACGTAAATTAAGTACTTTATAAGCATGTAGCATTACCAAATTAAAAAAAAATAACAAGTTTTCTTAAAGTTCGTATAACGATGTACCGTCATGTGAATGAAATAAACCCCCTTAATTACTAGAAATAAAAAGAGGGTTGTTAAAACTACATACTGTAAGGGGATGATGTGGTTTATTGACGTAATGAAATGGTATAAGCAGAAAATCGCCTCTCACCAGATTTTATAAGCAGAGGTTGTAAAAAAAAGTAATACTCCAAGCAGTGAATTCAACTCTCGTCGTAAAATTAAACAGGCTCTTCTACAAGTATGTGTAGAATTTATATACACTGTCAATATGGTCCATGTCCCAGTGTTAATTTGCTGTAATTTAGCCTCTAAGTGCAGAGTTGGATTGTGTTTTTTATCCAAGAGACCGTAAGCAGATTATCATCTAAGTGAGATTTGAAACTGAATAAAATGTTTTGAAGTGTGCGCGTTATTGCACGTGTGAAATGTTTGGTACAATTCATGCGACGGACTAACAGGTTTGCTTTTAAGGGGACAGTTAGACTAAAATTCGCCCACTAAGTTCAGTATCACGCACACACTATTGAGTAACACTAAGAAATTAGGACTGGAAGTTAATATCAGTAAAACTAAATATATGGCCACACGTAGAAATTCAGTATGTAATGGAAATGGACAGCTAAGGACAAATGAGGGAAATTTTGAGGAAGTGGCTGAATTCAAATACCTAGGAACAATAATCACAAATAGGAATGAGATGTACAAAGAAATTAAACATAGGCTCAATTCTGGAAATGCGTGCTATTATGCATTACAGAGACTCATAATGTCCCAACTCCTTTCAAAAAACGTTAAACTGAAAATATATAAAACTACTATTCTACCAGTTATGTTATATGGATGTGAAACATGGACTCTTACTTTAAGGGTGGAAAGATGATTACGAGTATTTGAGAATAAAGGTCTTAAGAAATTTTTTGGACCAAAGAGAGATGAACAGACAGGTGAATGGAGAAGACTACATAACAATGAACTACATGGTCTTTATAGGAAGCCAGATATAATAAGAACAGTTAAGTCTCGTAGACTGCGATGGGCAGGACATGTTGCGCGTATGGGGAACGAAAGAGGTGCATGGAACCTTCTTGTAGGAAAGCCAGAAGGAAAACGCCCTGTTGGTAGACCAAGAATGAGGTGGGAGAACAGCATTAACTATGATTTGAGGGAAGTAGATTATACAGGGAATGATTGGAAAGCATTGGCTCAGGATAGGGATGTATGGAGAGCTTATGTCCGCGCTGCCATGAACCTACGGGTTCGATACTGCCAGTGAGTGAGTTCAGTGTCTAAGAATATAGCATGGTAGCATGGCTTTGTCGAAAGGAGCGAAGAATTCTACATTCACATGTTTTGTTATTTGAAATTCTGCACAAACGTTTACCTTGTTATTTATCAACGCGTTTTAAAACTTTATCGGCTCATTAAATTTAAGGTACAAGATCACGAGATGCCTCTTTACTATAGACACCACAGAACAGGATATGTCTATACTGAGAATCTTACACAATATCTATGACTGGGGCATGGAACTCACTTCCCAGTCATGAAATCGCTATCATTATTTAAATACAAATCCACTGAAGTTTTAAGTTGCACATAATGTAAATACTACCTGTATAACAACTACAGGGCTTCCAATATAAAACCGGACCGGCCTTACGGAGTTTCACCCGGCACGCTGTGCTGTCTCTTCCTCCTGCAATTCACCCTGCCTGCCACCCGTCCTTGAACTGTTTCTTACCTTATACAATATGCTGGAAATGTTGTCCTCCCGCAGTTAAACAGGCATTATACCGAGTAAACACATTTAGATTGACACGCTGTAGTTCGGGCACTGTCAAGTTTCTGATTTCATTTCTTATGTTGTTCTTCAGTTCTTCCAATGTGTGCGGATTTGTTTTGTACACTTTGTCTTTCAGGCTACCCTACAAATAAAAATCACACACTGTTAGATCTGGGGAGCGAGGGGGCCATACACCAGCACTAATCACTCTATCTTCAAACACTTCCCTAATTTTATTCATGGACTCCTCTGCTGTATGAGCAGTAGCAGAATCTTGTTGAAACCACCCATATGATTTCTCTTCTTCAGTCAGATCAAGAAAAAATGGGGTCAAAATGTCATTTCATCTCTGCAGTTAGTCTTCTCGAAGAAAATCGGACCGATTATGCGCTTTGCGCACACCAAACTCCAATTTTCTGATCATAAAGATCATAAAGAGGCGTTTCCTGTATTCGATTTGGATTTTCAGAACACCAGGGAAGTTCCGAATAAATTCCTCGCGAACACGACGAGCTGATTCGTATTTATAATAACATTTACACACATAAATGCGCTGCTCTAATGTCAGCTGACGTCTCATCTTGTCGAACGATAGTAAACTGACTAGTTCAAGGACGAGCGGCTGGCAGAGTGAAATGCGGACGAGGAGAGAGCTCTGCCTGACAGGTGAAACCCCGTGAGGCCGGTCCGGGTTTATATTGGAAGTCCGTTATATTCTGCATTTTCTTTATTCCTGTAATATTCATCTAGGAAGCTTTTCTTACTTTATTTTATTATATCTTATCCATCCATCCATAGTAATTCTGTCCGAGGGCAGGTCCTTCACTGCAATCATAGCATTTTCATTCTATGCTTTGCAGCTTTACTAGGGAATTATAGCTGTGGTATGAATGTATCAGGAAATTGAAATTAATAGACATTAGATACAAGTAAATACACACCAAATAGAATGGCCTATATGCTAGCCAGAAAAACCTACTTCCTGGAGGACCTGACTTACTTACTTACTCACTAGCATTATCGAACCCGTAGGTTCATGGCCGCGCGGACATAAGCACTTCATACATCCCTATCCTGAGCTAATGCTTTCCAATCATTCCCTGTATAATCTACTTCCCTCAAATCATAGTTAATGTTGTTCTCCCGCCTCTTTCTTGGTCTACCAACAGGGCGTTTTCCTTCTGGCTTTCCTACAAGTAGTTTCCATCCACGTCTTTCATTCCCCATACGCGCAACATGTCCTGCCCATCGCAGTCTACGAGACTTAACTGTTCTTATTATATCTGGCTTCCTATAAAGACCATGTAGTTCATTGTTATATAGTCTTCTCTATTCATCTGTCTGTTCATCTCTCTTTGGTCCAAAAATTTTCCTAATAACTTTTTATTCTCAAATACTCGTAATCTACTTTCCTCCCTTAAAGTAAGAGTCCATGTTTCGCACCCATATAATATAACTGGTAGAATAATAGTTTTATATATTTGCCCCGCTATTGTATAAAGTCCTAACATTCCATGTTCCTAGGAACATGTCCCTGTGTTTGAGCCTTTGGCATGGGTTCCCTGAAGTAGTCCCCGCCCGGAGAACCGAATGGGGGACTATTTGACCTCCGGAAAATTTTACCCCAGATGAACCCATGTCCGCATTTCTTGACGGTTATATTTTTACCGTGAAAGATCGTCACTCTTTCGCCCAAGGTACTTTTTTCGTCTGGCTTATCACCTTCGACCAGTCCGGCATGGGTAACCCTATCGGCAGCAATGCTACCGCCGGCATAGCTCTCAGGATCATTTAAGCACACAAGCCACTCCACCACGACAAGGTAAAGATACCATGGAGGCGGCCATGAACCATGGAGGGAACCTGACACAAAGGCAATTACTACCAGCAACGGAACCATATAAAAAAGTCATCGAAAAAAATAAACAGAAGGAAAAAGAGATCGACGAAGATTCTACGCCTCAGACGCTATGGAGAACAGGGAGTGGACCGGAAGCAACCAACCACAAAGGCACGCAATCATAGGCCTGGTAACACATGGATATCACCATAAAATGTGCAAAAATACGAAATTCCACCAACAGAGTGACTCGTGTGAGTGCAAGATATGTGAACAAAAATGCGAGCGATACCGTTACTAACAATGCAGAAGATGGACGGGATCGTTGAACGAACTGATAAAAGACAAATCATAAACCTAAAACTTAATGCTATTTCGAGTGCTACTTTCATACTTATTAATATAACGTATTGTAGGTGTGGTAGCTTCCCGTTGCTTTCCACACCGGTGAAGGATGATCATGATAATGATAAGGATGATGATGATGATGGCCGGATGATTTTCGGGGACCGTTGGGCCCTACCCTTGCTGACATTTTGCTTACAGATGAGGAAAAATCGCGAAAAAACCTCACCCAGGAGGCTGTCCCGACTGGGGATCGAACTCGGGTCCGCTGCCTGACAAGGCAGCACGCTACCTCGAGACCACAGCGGTGGACGTTATATCTCATATTAGTATCAATTATATAATGCAAATTGACAATTAATGAAAAATTATGGAATTTTTAAAGAAGTGACTGAATTCAAACACCTAGGAATAATAAATAAAAACAGGAATGAGATGCAGAAAGCAATTAAACATAAGATTAATTCAGTAAATATTAGTTTATGCTGATGATGTAGTACTATTGGGCGATAGCAAGGTGATAGTAAAGGTCAACATGGACACACCATTGAGAAACACTAAGAAATTGGGACTGGAAGTAAATATCAATAAAACTAAATATATGGTCACACATATGGAAATGGACAGCTAATGACAAATGAGGGAAATTTTGAGGAAGTGGCTGAATTCAAATACCTAGGAACAATAATCACAAATAAGTATGAGATGCACAAAGGTATTAAATTCTGGTTCAATTCTGGAAATGCGTGCTATTATGCATTACAGAGACTCTTGACGTCCCACCTCCTTTCAAAAAACGTTAAACTGAAAATATATAAAACTATTATTCTACCAGTTATATTATATGGATTCGAAACATGGACTCTTACTTTAAGGGAGGAGAAAACATTGCGAGTATTTGAGAATAAAGTACTTAGGAAAATTTTTGGACCAAAGAGAGATGAACAGACAGGTGAATTGAGGATACTACATAACACTGCGATACGTGAGCATACAGGAAATTTGATATAATACGAACAGTTGAGTCTCGTAGATTCCGATAGGCAGGACATGTGGAACGAATGGCGAATGAAGGAGAGGGTTGTGAAGTCGTAAGAAAACCAGAGGGAAACCACCAATTTGGTCGGCTAATAATTTGGTGTAAGAATAACATAACCTTGATGTGAGGGAAGTAGATTGTAAAGGAGGGGCTAAGGTCAAATAATCGGCCTTAATGCCATTGTAGATAAGCATTGTTACGTACCAAGGCATTGCCTAAAAAAAATATTTTACGTTTTTTACTACAAGACGCAGGAATCGAAAAAAAGTCTACCGTATTTAATCAATACTGGTAAAGTTGAAATCCACCGAGAAAACATTCCAGCTAGGATAAATATATTTGAAGACCTTGAAATTATAAAGGAAACAAACAACACCTCACTTCTTAACGAAAACGCACCCAGTCAAACCCATTATACGAGATCGTCAAAAACAAGTCAGTTGCTGCTACAAACAGTTCAAGTATGCATCACCGTACACAACAACAAGTAGCGGAAGCTCAACCTGCAGAAGACGAAAGATAATTTCCGAAAGCGCTCCAGTTAATTTTATATACAATATTCTAACAAAGTCCAGGACGACGGCACCTACCAACAGGTACAATCTAATTTTTAACATCATAGTCTTTAAGTCTACAGCAGAGAAATCCAAGTAAAATCCAGCAATTTGCAACCATTTGTACTCTTACCTGAGCAAGAGCGGGACGACAGTTAGTGAGGGCTATCGAATCTACCAATTCGGTAGTTGTATTACTTCCCTATACAGTCTGTCCATAGAATATTTAGAGAAGATGTTCGAAATAAGCCATCTACTCAGATAGCGGACAAATATGCAGGCCAATGGGACCACGGAAGAAAGTGCAGGAGGGAGAACATATCACGTGACATTATTCATTTCGGTCTTGAGCTTCAAGCGAGAAAGATGTCTAAATCGGAAAAGTGGCGAATTTTTCTACACATTCCTCGGAAAAATATAGTTTAACTTTTAAATTGTCAATATAGACTAGACTAGACTAGACTATGTGTTGGAAGCTGGATTCCAATATGTATCCCTTCCCCGAGCCAGCCAAAGATACATCCAGTTTCCTGGATGCTTCCTCGGCAGCCGAGAAAGGAACTAATGGTCCATGAACCATACTTCCGGCTATTTTAGGGATTTATTTACCCTATTTAGCCCTTTTGGTGTATTGTCGGTGTAAATAGCGAGCGTATATGCTAGACTAGACTAGACTGTGTAGTGGAAGTGGATCACTTTTCTAAAACGTATCTCTCCCCCGAGCCGGCCAATGATGAATCCAGTCTCCTGGATGCATCTTCGGCGACCGAGAAAGGAACCGTATGGTTCACTGACCATACTTCCGGCTATTTTAGGGATTTATTAAGCCTCTTTAGCCCTTTGGTGTATCGTCAGTGTAGATAGCGAGCGTATATCCTATTGCCGACCATAACCAGACGGAGATCGGGAGACAAAGATCCAGTGGTCGGACATTAACAAGCCTTGACTGACTGAGTGTTGACGGTGACTTGGCACCGTCCAGTGTGCTGCTCTGTGTACCTACTAGGTCGTACTTGGCAGCCAAATACCTTTGTGGCTATCATTAATGGGTTGTAGCTCAATTCTACCCTAGCCATATGGTGACAAGATATTTTCATTGTGCAAGTCGACAGATTTAGTAATTTGTGGAAATTGTCGCACTAAATAGGACGTCAGTAACTGCACAGCTGGCAAGCAGAGAGTCCGAAAGCCAGACAGTGCAGTACTGAACCTCACTATGTTAGGCGAGTACATCTCGCACAATTTACTTAGTAGGCCATCTATAATTTTGACTTATGTGAAGCATAAGTTAAATATACGATTCATGAAAAGGAACCGCTCCATAGGAGTGGAAAGTCCAGCCAAGAGTGGCTCGACTTTCCGGAGCATTTCCTCTACTGTATCGTTTGAAGGAAGAACACACTGTAACGGGCCCTGGGCTCTAACATTGCTGTTTACATTATTGTTTTGTAAAGCGTTGCCAGATTGTAGTGCTGCAGTATAAGTTATATTGGGATTAACAGGTGTGGAATTGAAGGTTCGGGGTTGAGCTGGAAATTTTGGGACTGGTCTAGTGACTTGGTTATATTTTTCTTGGGCTGCCTGAAAGGCAGGACAGGCTCTATAGGAGGCTGGATGGCCAGACTCCCCGCAGTTTGCACATTTAAGCAAGTTTTTGTTTCTCTGTGCTTCGGCCTTAACTGTACACTCTCGGTGATTGTGAGACCCAGCACAGACAACACAACGTGGAGTCCGGTTACACCCAGGGAAAGTGTGGTTGAAGGACTGACAACGATAGCATTGTTTGAGCCCTGAACGAGGCCTGTAAGGTTCTACCGCAACAACAGTATACAAAAGTCGCTTCAAGCTCTCAATTTCCCGGCCTTGAGGAGTATTCTCTAACTCAAGAATCCAGATGGGTAACTTTATGGTAAGATCATTTTCAGTCTTTGAAATTTGCTTTATCGCTTTGAGAGGATATCCTAATGAAAGGATTTCCTCTCGTATGTCATTTAATGGAGTGCTTGATGGCAACCTTTTCAGTACCAGTCTCAAAGGAAGATCTTTTTTAAGCTGGTAAGTATAGTATTCCTTATTCAAGGAACGAAAATACTCCTTCAGCTTTGCAAAGTCGTCCAGATTTGAGGCATAGTACCGCAAACCTTCCCGTATGTTAACTACTTTGAATGGTTCAACTAGTAAATTTCGAAGTTCCCGGTTCATACGGAATAAGTCCCCGTGACCAGTTACAGTAACTGGTGGGGGTCTTTGTCCCATACGAACGGGATTACTGGAAGGTTCGTGCTTAATATTTTCTCTTGCCAGTTATGTAAATGTTCCGGACCGCAAGGAAAATAAATTCATGTTAAACTGTGTGATTACACATTATTGCGTAATTTGACATAAATTGAAGTAATTTTTACTCGTTTGTTTTTTCTATTGATCTAGAAACAATATTAAATAGATTAAATCAATGTATCCAATAAGATACATTTTTAATTTAGGGGTTAAATGAGAGATTTGGCGCTGGATTTTAGTGCCTTACAGCAAAGTACAGCAGATAATTTTTTGAACACAGCCTTGGTTCATAACAACTCATCTCTGGATTACATTTCAGGGTAGGCAAACCTATAAGTGGGGGAAAGCCGAAGAGGAGGTTTGGGTATGTAACGTGACATTATTCATTTCGCTCTTGAGCTTCAGGCGAGAAAGACAGCTAATCGTAAAGCTGAAAATTTCTCTACACATTCTACGGAAAGACTATAGTTTAAATGAGAGATTTGGCGCTGGATTTTAGTGCCTTGCAGTTAAAAACGGCAGATATTTTTTGAACACGGTCTTGGTACGTCACAACTCTTCTCTGGAAGAAATTTCAAAGTAGGTTTTGGGATGCAAACGTAGATAGTTCTCCTATAAGGATGTTCTTAGCTCAAGTGATATGGTTTTTTTTTCTGTCTATGAGCTGTTTTAAGATATTTTTTCTATATTAAATAAAATATGTGGCAAAATGGAAACGTAAGTTTGATGCGAGGAGGAATTGATGCATCCAGTAGATAGGAAGCAACAGTGTATTGGTGTCGTGATGCAGGCGTTTGATTTGTGAAACGCTATTAAACACAGATTGAGAATGACGTCGCGTGTTGAAGTTTCCCCACGACAGGACTCTTCACTTCAAATAACATTTGAGTTAAAATCACTCAGCGCATTTCTAACACACACCCACCTTCTCAGCTTTTATCCAAAACATGTCCCCACGTTCCATTTCAGAGAATTCTGGAGAATTGTAGCCATTAAGGTTGTAGCCATAAAAATATTTTATTTTTTAAACTTTATCCATCCTACTTACCAGGCACCAATACTAATATATATATATATATATGTATATATATCCATATCCACCCATAGTAATTCTGCCCGAGGGCAGGTCTTCCACTGCACTCATAGCATTTCCATGCTATGCTTTGCAGCTTTACTAGGGAATTATAGGTGTGGTACCTTCCCTGCTTTCCACACCGGAGAAGGATGATGATGATACTCGGATGATTTTCGGGGACCGTTGGGCCCTAAACATCCTGACATTTGTCTTTTACAGGTGAGGAAAACCCCGGAAAAAACCTCACCCAGGAGCCTACCCCGACCGGGAATCGAACCCGGGCCCGCTGCGTGACAAGGCAGCACGCTACCTCGACACCACAGCGGTGGATATATATATAAGTAAATTTTTGGCATTAAAGCAATGAAGACCAATTGTGATATCAGAAGAAAATTAATGCCTGAGTCGGGATTTAAACCCGAGACCCCTAATTTATTTTTCTTGTGTGTACATATATATATATATTATATATATTTGCCTTCATTGCTAAATATAATAGATATAGTTGTAACATCAATATATATATATATATATATATATATATATGATAAGAAAATAAATGCTTGGACGGGATTTCAACCCGGATCTCTGGATTGATATTCCAGTGCGCTACCAATTATACTACCATACAAATCTAGTAGAAACATTTATTTTTGTTTATATATATTCTCTTTTACGAGAGGTAGCGGGGAACTCTGTCTCCACACTGGCATCTATAGCATCGATATATATATATATGTACGTAATTATTACCCCGCTCTGCTAATATCATTTGTGGCGAGTATAACCACGCTTTGCTTAACTATTTGTACGTAGAGAGAGATTACGATGCTTCTACCTTCCGGGATCGCTGGGTTATGGTAATGCTGTATTTTAGTAAAGTGTTCTAGATATCTAATGAAGTTATTTACAAAAAAAAACAGCCTGCCTCGGGCCCATAGAAGGCGGCCAACCATTCATCTTTCTTTCCTAATTGAACATGCATATAAACATAAATACTGACTATAACTTGCATGGACTGAACTAACTTCGTTATAGGATAGAGAATGATAACTCTTAAATAATACCAAGGGGCGTAACATAAAAGATAAGCTTTTAATAAGAAAATAAGTGTGGATTATGTAAAAAACAAAATAATGAATACATAACAAAAATTGATCTCTGATCAGTCGATCAGTCACAAACAATAACCAAAATATAATAGAACAGTAACGTACCATTTAAACTATCACACGCATACTTGTCTAAGTCCTATTGGAAATCCTTCTTCCATGTTTACTTAGACGAAATCAAATCTAACCGTTCCTCGGTTACAATCCACTTGCTCATCTTCTGAATCACCATGTTAACCTCGCCAGTTCATGGTGCACTTGAGTTGGATTCACACACTGAATCCCCTTCTAAAGAACCAAACGCCACTTAGTGAGCCGATCGAATGATCAAGTCCGTTGAGATAACCGAGCATTTATCAGGTTCGCGAATGGAAGGGATATGCGCAGTAGAGATGCGCAAGGAAAGGGCAAAAAGGGAAGGGGTAACTACACGGAACACAGGAACATTGGCAGGCTTCACAAATGTTCTTCAGTAGGGAGGAGCACAAAGATGTATAACTGAACCGAAAAAAGGCACTTTCGGTTCAATAGCTCTCCCTACACCCTCCGGGTAACAGAAAAGAGTCCATAGGCTTCCAAGTAATGTCCAGAGAAGCAATCCCACGTTGGGAGGGGAACATAAGCACTATCGGATTCCAGCGGTAACTTCAAAGCAAATCTTCTATCGTCCCCAATATCACGATCACCACACCTGCTTTCATGTAGACTATTCCAGCGCTGAAAAATAGACTCCAATTTGCTTCAGCCGCCATAGCACAACATTGCGGCGTTCCAGGTGAAGACTCGGGTGACGATAATCATCGGATTGCCGGATCGCAATCCCGTTCCACCGCTTTCCAGGAATCCATAGTTCCAAAGCCACTATGTCGGTCAGCTGGGCACTCGGGGGTCGGCCGGATCCTCCAAGCGCTCGACTGCCGAACACTCCAGGCAATATACACTGTAGAACTGCCAATGTTTAAGGAAAGGTAACTGAAACAGAGAACAGGCGCAAACAGGAAAGCAGAACCATAGATATGCTAATTTAACATGTGTCACAATACAGAGTAATTTAGCTTTAACATTCAGCTCTTTTCATTTATAACAAACATGCTTAAATTTACTCCATCGTATTACATATTTTTAGCTGACTCACATGTTGTTTCATAACATGGCCATTGACGCTTTCCAATTCCAAAGTAACTGGTGTTAGAAAACGTTTTACAACATACGGTTCAGACCATTTGAACATAAGTTTTCCCATACGTTGCTCCCCACGATTACTGAGTGGGTAAAGGCGATAACGCACTCGATCGCCAACTTTATAAGAGACATCCTTCCTATCCTTATTATACCTGTTAGCTACGTTCTCTTTAGCGAGCTTAAGGTTCTTGAATGCTTCCTCCCATTTCTGAACTTTATCGGCTTGTTTCAAATCACTTAAATCGGCTTCCGTGATGTGCCAATTTAACTCTAAGGGATGCATAATACGTCTACCCAAAAACAATTCGGCAGGGGTAGTTTTTGTCGGCTCATGGACCGCATCATTACAACCCAAAGCAAACAACGGCAAATGTTGATCCCAAACATTTTGCTTGACATTATGAAAAATGGTCAGCCCTGCTTTCAACGAGCGGAAAAACCTCTCACAAAGGTTAGGTTTTGGATAATGGGGAGAAGTAGTAATGCGACGAACACCCCAATCGAAACACATATTCTTAAACATACGAGAAGTAAAGGCCTTAGCATTATCCGAAACAATGGATTCAGGCACACCAAAGCTCGGAAAAAAGTTTCTAGTGAAGAATTCTACAACTGCATTAGATTTCAAGGATCTCACAGGATGAGGCACCACGTATTTAGAGAACCCGTCGACAACTGCTAGAACCCCAACATTACCTCGCTTAGAGCGAACTAAGGGACCAAAGAAATCAATAAAGAGTCTTTGCATGGGAGCAGTGGAAGGGCTCCGCCGAATGAAGACCAACTTTAGTATTAGGGGCAGGCTTAGCTCGCTGACAATCAACGCAATTCAAAATGTATTTACGCACACATCCTCACCCATATGAGGCCAATAATATTGTCTATTGAGCTTTTCCATAGTCTTGGCAATGCCCAAATGCATGCCCAAAGGAGAATCGTGATAATACTTAAGCAAAACAGGCCGCAGTACTACGGGAACCACAACACACGATTCTTCGGACCTTTTCGAGGATTATATACTAATAGACCTCTATGTAAAGAGAAATCTGGACTATTAGTGCCAGCTCTAACTTGAGCATACAATCTCTTACAATCATCATCTTCTTGTTGATGCAATTTAAGATCTTTAAATGATGCAGGAAAGTTCGATAGAAGATTGACTTGAGGGTGCTCCGGAACTTCATCTTCATGGAACAGTCGCGATAAACCATCAGCTACCGCATTATCAGATCCTCTAACATGAACTACTTCAAAATTGAAAGCAGAAAGACGCACAACCCACCTACCGATTCTACCCAGGGTACCACTGTTCTTACATAACCAAGAAACTGCTTGATTATCTGAGTGAACCACAAAACGGTTATGTTCCAAAAAGGTACGGAACTTCTCACAACCGAAAACAATAGCTAAAATCTCTCTTTCGTAAATGCTGTATTTAATTTCGGCTTCATTTAAAGTGCGACTAGCATATCCCACAGGCGCTAAATTGCCTTCAATTTCCTGATTAAGAACCGCACCTAACGCCCTATCACTGGCGTCACACTGAAGAATAAACTTCTTATTGAAATCGGGAACCTGTAAAGTGGGAGCCTCGCAAAGAGCTAATTTAAGACTTTGAAAAGAAGCTTCGCATTCTTGACTCCATAAGAATTTAGTTTTCTTTTTCTTAAAGTTATTCAAAGGAAGGGCAACCTGAGAGAAGTTAGGAATAAATCTGGCATAAAAGCCCACCATTCCCATGAAACTTCTAACGCCTTTCAAATTCTTAGGTGTAGGAAGATTTTTGATGGCTTCAACTCTCTCCGGTTTCACCTGGATACCTTCGGCTGACAGCAAATGACCCAAAAACTTTATCTTAGAACATCCCAAAGTGATCTTTTCAGGATTAACAGTAAATCCTTTATAGTTTAACCTTTCAAAGACTTCTCTCAAATGAGCAAGATGTTGCTGCATATCAGAAGAATACACAATGAGATCATCACAGTATTGAAAAACATACTTGTATTTCAAATCTCCAAACAACTTGTCTAATTCACGACTCAATACTTGACTACCTACACTCAAACCCATAGGCAACATATTAAATTCGTAAAGGCCGTTAGGAGTGACAAAAGCTGTGTATTTTCTACTGGATGGAGTTAACGGTATTTGGAAGAAGGCGGAAATGCAAATCAATTACGGAAAACACTTTGGCTCCATGAAATATTTGGAAAGCTGCTTCCAAAGTGGGCAATGGGAAGCAATCAAACACTACTTTATTATTAAGCTTCCTATAGTCGATGACCAACCTATGGCCTCCACTAGGTTTTGGAACAAGAAAAGCTGGGCTCGCATAACTAGAACGACTTGGCCTAATAACACCTTGTTGCATAAGCTTATGAATTTCGCTTTGTAATAACTGCAACTTAGGTGGAGAAAACTGAAAAGGTGGAGACCGCACAGGGACATTATCCAACAATTCCAGTTCACAAAAACTGTTTTTTGCTCTTCCTAATTGATTACTAAATAATCCGGGGAATTCTTTCACCAATTTAGATAATTCCTTATCCTCCTCAAGATTATTGAGAGACATAACACAACGTTGTTTCGAAGGATTCTTACCACACGCATGCCCATACATACAAGGATGTACGTTAAACGGCAGCGAAACGTCTCGAGCAAATCTGAAATTACAGACTCCATTCTGAAAATCGATTTTCATGCCGGATTTCGACATAAAGTCGTAACCTAGAATAATGGGAACAGGCAACTCTGGGGCCACATAAAACAACTGGTCCCATGAAAACTTATTTATCTTTAAGTGCAAACGAACCATTTTATCTACAGAGAAAACTTGATTGTTGACTGATTTACACTTCAAAGAAGTCTTCTTCAAAAATTTCTTAGGCAAAGCAGAGATAAAGTCTTCTCGCACAAGAGAAATAGAAGCACCACTATCCAACAAACCGTCTATTTTCTGGTGGAAAACTTCCAGTGGTAAATGAGGCAAATTTGCCACAAAAGATGACGGTCTATTATTCCCTGAAGGAAATATTCTCTTAGAAGTTTGAATTCTTTTCTTATACCTTCTCGAGGATAAAGTCATAACATTAACCTGAGGAATGGTTTTATCTTTGGACCGACATTCTCTAGACAGATGCCCATACCGCTGACATTTCCAACATTGAAGATTCTTTTTCGACTGCCAAGAAGGACGATTCGTCGAAGTATTAGACTTACTTAAATTGTCAGTTTTACTTCTTTCACTAAAGTCCCTCTGTCTTTCAGCAATTTCAAAATCCGCCACTTTCCCGGCTAAGAGACACATTTCGGCTACATTCTGAGGTCTTGTAGCAAAAATCAAATGCTGTCTAGTAGCCGGGGACATATTTTGCAGAATAAGATCCATTAACTTTTCTTCAGAAAATAAAGGATTCAACAGAAGTGAAGCTCCTTGTATATTGGCGATAAATTCCAACAAAGATTCCTTAGGCAGTTGGAATCGACGTGACACGAATTTAATCCAAAAGTCTTCCAACAATCTAGGAGGCAACAACGAACACTTCACATGTTCTAAACTTTCCATCCAAGAGAATCTCAACTTAACAACTTCACTCCAGATTTTCAATAAGATTCCTCCGATGCAACTCAAAATCGAGTTTACAAAATACTCATCGGGAACCAATTTCAATTCGAAAATCGAGTTAATTTTGATGAGGAAGACCACTAGCGATTCCTTATCTTCACCATCACAGGGATCTACCTTTCCAATCAACTCTCGGAAAATCCGCTGATTATTCTGCTCCATAAAAGAAGAAAGGTTGGAGACAGTTCCACTAGATAAATCTTTGATAGAGCTAAGTCTACGATCACTCATATCCTTATGCTGTTCTGCCAAATAATCCTCTTGAGTTGCGTTATCGACAATGAACTTACGTTTTATTAATATTTGTTCAGGCTGGGAGAGAGAATTCATATGATCCTTAAGCCGCTGACGTAATGTGTTTACATCACCTTCAACTTCTATACCTAGCAGGCTTAATTCACGAACGAGCTTATCTTTGGATATTATATCTACCCAGCTAGGCATGTTTACTAAGTATAATAAACACAAGACGTAAACAATTATAGGCAAACGTAGTATTACATACATAAATCAGTCTCTGTTCTGGTATAAAGAAAGATGAGTTGATGTTTACGTAACATAAAACAAACACGTAAACTAATGCTTAATAACTTCATATATATATATATATATATATATATATATATTCATATATATATATATATATATATATATATATATATATGAATAAGAAAGTTTTCTTGGGTTTTCCGCGTCTTGAATTCAAGTTCGGCCCCTGGCCACTGACTCCGACGTTGCGGTATGATCCCACATGCCATTATCAAGGAATGATAAGTTCGAGTCACAGGTTTAGGTCTTATATAATTAAACAAATAGAGTTTTCGCTGTGGTCCGTTTCCGAAGACGTATACCCATCCAAGGTTTAGTTATTATGTAGTTAACCACCTTTAGTTTTCAGTGTGGTCCGTTTCGGAAGCAGTACACCCATCCAAGCGTCGACCACGCTTGATGTTGCCCAACCGTGGTTTTCTTCATATCTTCTTCGTTGTTCTGGGGATGGCATGGTGAGCAGCGAGAGCAGTTTTCCATGTAGATGGTAATCTTTGGGCATCATCTCGGGTGTTCATAGCATGTGGCCTTTTTTCAATCTCTATTGCTTCTCTGTAGATTCTTGATTTTTCATGATATATTTTAGCCAACGTTCTAGATCCGGTGAGGTCGATCTTGTGACCCCTCGGTTTCATATGTTGCACGAGACTTGATGTAGGCTGCAATAAATCGTCAAGAACCTACATCAATGAAAAAATTTTTCTAAGTCCATTAATATTCACCGCAAATGCGAGACCACTTACAGCAGGCTCATCGCCCGCCAACATATAGCCGGTTAGTCACGGTGATCTGAGCAAGGCAGAGTACCTCTATGGGTGACCACCAGGGAATGCCATGTGCTCGACTGTGATTGGTCAGACACCACACACTTTTAAACATTAATTATTTCATTATTAACATTTCCAAAATAACATTATACATTAGTACATTATAATACTAACTATTAGTCAATAATAAGAAAAAATCCCCATCTGATCGGATTTTTAATTAAAATTTTAATACATATAGACCGACTTCATTCGGTAAATCAACCAATCAGAACGGAAGCACATACACAGCTACACGTATCTTCATCCATGTGAGGGATGCGAGTGAAGAATTAGTGAACATCTACATTTATAAGTATTGCTTACCGGCATTACTTATTATTCAAAATTTTTGGGGTTAATGGCCACAGGCTTCGTCCCCAGTCAACTTCGGTTGACAGGCAGCAAAGTAGCCGCTTGAGGGAGCCGCACTCTGCGCTGTCCATCTTGTTTTAGACTAGACTAGATGTACGTCTTCGGAAACGGACCACAGCGAAAACTCTATTTGTTTAATTATATAAGACCTAAACCTGTGACTCGAACTTATCATTCCTTGATAATGGCATGTGGGATCATGCCGAAACATCGGAGTCAGTGGCCAGGGGCCGAACTTGAGTCCAAGACGCGGAAAACCCAAGAAAACTTTCTTATTCATACTTATATCCGCGAAAATCTGCAATGTAACACACACACACACACACACACATATATATATATATATATATATATATATATATATATATATATATACACACACACACACAGTATATAATTGTCACTTCACGAGAAGCAGTGAGATATCGTGTCAAGTACCATCTAGTGGCAAATAAGCATATATATATATATATATATATATATATATACACAGATTTAGAATGTTTTACACATATTTTTGTGCCTAATGTTTTCTTTTCCTTCTCCAGTCATCTCTATGCTTTCACTCCATGTCCTCCAGTCCTCTTGTTCTCATTCCAGTTCTTATTTCTCACATCCATGAGTTTCGAGGTCTTCATTTCTTTATTCTCCCTCGCTGAAGCTCAGGCTCAAACACGTCCTCCACTAGTAATGTATTATTTATTATACCACCCAAGTTAACTCTGCACGAGCGGAGGGGAAGAGTTTTAGTGCTAGTGTAGCCGAACTACTAAATCTATGGAAGGTATGTAGGAGAAGACTGTATATCCGATCACATACTGAAATGGTCCAACTTTAAGTGTGGACAGAGAATCCCTAAACACTTGTGAAATATCTTAACATGGTTGTCAAATTAGTCATTTAAGCACGGAACGCTCAAGCGGTCGGATCATTTAAAATCACAGTATTTGTCGTCTCTCCGTTACTAGCCTCACAATAAATCACAAGTGGCAACATGTAATGAGAAGGGACAGCCCATCCTTTCACGTAATCCCAATAGTAACAGGCTTGCTAAATTAGTCATTTTGCCAATGACAGCGTAGAAGGACGGACTATTAAAACCCATAGTATTTGTCAGTTCTCTACCTGCCAGACTAAGATCACATACAGAGGACTGGAAGTGGTAGTAAAGAAGAGAAAGAGAAAAACAGCATGTTAGTTAACATATTTTCTACCTGCACGTATTACGTAATGGAGTAGTGCTTACCTTGTTGTGTACATAACTATTATTTTGTGTATAGTGTATTTATATTTATATCAGCTAAATTATGCATGTGATATGAAAAGAATTGTCTTGAAAACTGTGGTTTCGCAGTAACATTGTGTTTCAATTTTTGAAGTTAGGAGGGAGGTGTGGGTATTTAGTGTGAGGAAATAATTAGTATTGAGGGCTGAGATGTGAGTTAGAGATGCGGAGCACGAAGAGCTGAGCCGGGAGCCCCAGATTACTTATCAGGGCCAATCCATGCTTCCATTTCCAAGATGGAAGACGTGAACTGAAAGATTCAGCACCTCGGTACTCTCTCCCGCATACACATTACATCAGCCCGGATCTGAACACGCGTTCCCCAGCCCATACTCTCATCATCCTGGTTTAATTAATCAAGTCCCAGAAGGGTTATTCATTATAATTATTAAATTTATTTTTTAGAACAGACCAGGATATATATATATATATATATATATATATATATATATATATATATTCTAAATAATTATTTAGCCTGGTGGAGTGTAATTCCGTCAAATACCAAGTTTTACTTCCACATGACGGGGGCACGCCGTAGCGTAGGCTAGTGGTTAAGGCACTGAGCTACAAGCTGGAGGGTCGAGGGTTCAAGTCCCGTTGGGGTCAGGATTTTTAAACTGACCCAAACCTTCTGGCGGCACCATGGCCCTGGGGTCGACTCAGCCTCTAACTGAAATGAGTACCAGGCGCTTGTTCTGGGGTAAAGGCGGCCGTCACGCAGGGCTGACAACCCGGCTGACATAAAGTGCCGATTGTCTAGAAAAAGTGGGAGCCTTAACCTCCTACTACCCCAAGGGCCTCATGAGGCCTGTTGTGGGATCACTTTACCTTTACTTCCACATGACAAAATATTCTGTATTATGCTCTTATAAATTTTCATAAGTAATGCCACGAGTGATTTCCAATTTATCTAGAGAATTTGGAAATCACTCGTGGCATTTGTTAGGACTATTTAACGAATAAATTTAAGCTGTTTTCTCACAAATCATTATTTAAATATAGTTATTTTAAAATATTTATATATTTAATGTAAACGGTGATGTTTGAAAACAAATGAGAAACGATTGGTACGCTTAATTTGCTTCTTTTGTTCATCACTGCAACCAGATCATATTATTTATTGCCAAAGGAACGCAATATTGTAAGAATGCACTCTAGTGGAGAAAAAATTAAACACATAAAAATGTACATTAATTCATTTCTGATGTCCTATGATGTAAATACGACAATTATATTTTTCTGGAATGCTATTACCTGGGAAAAAATACATTTATGAATGTGCAAACAGTCGTTTCTTTTTTAGGTGGTATAATCAATTGCTACAAATGTTATTATATTAACTCCCGCATGCGCTATGTGTTGACATTCTTGCACTATATATACAATCTGGTAGCCATATTTCTTAGAAAGTCAGTCACTGCAAAATAATGATATGACCTATTCAGAATGTTAAAAAGGAGGTGCTTTCTCTATTATGATAAACTTTAGTTGGTAAATTCTAGGCGAAACGCGACTCTGATTGGTTGTAAATAAAAAATCATTGAAATGTGATTGGTCATTGACTCCCATTTGGGGCATGAGTTAAATAGTCATTTTAATTTCCTTCGTAATATTTTTTGTTCCAAATTATTCCATGTAATGTCATAGTTGCATTTTTTGTCATTGCAAGCAGCATAAACAAGAGATTTTTAATGCCATTGAGTTTTAGGCATTCTTCTTCATTTGAAGATTTGATGACATTCTCTAGTACGACAATGAGTATAGTTATATATACATATATGTATATATATATATATATATAATATATATATATATATATATATATATTTATATTTATATGTTATAATCATATCTTTGACATTTGGCAATGAAGGCAAATATGATATGAAAACAAAAATGAATGCTTCAGTCGGGATTTGAACCCGAGTCTCTAAACTCTGTATGTTTAGCGCTCTAACGACCTGAGCTACCCAAGTATCCCAATTCAAACCTACATATTTTCTTTACGTTTGTAGTATTCTGAATTCACATAAGAAGTAGCGGAAATTTGTTCCGACTGACATCTAGTGGCTGACATAACAGTTAAGCAAATTTTTAAAGAGAATATTTACTTTATAGCAGTAACGCTTGTATATTTAGATGTTATAACTATATTTTTGACATTGGAATTGGAATTGGAATACTTGGGTAGCACAGGTCGATAGAGCGCTAAACGTACAGCGTTTAAGACTCGGTTTCAAATCCCGACTCAAGCATTCATTTTTCTTTTCATATCATATATATATATATATATATATATATATATATATGAAAGTTTTCTTGGGTTTTCCGCGTCTTGGATTCAAGTTCGGCCTCTGGCCACTGACTCCGACGAATCGGCATGATCCCACATGCCATTATCAAGGAATGATAAGTTCGAGTCACAGGTTTAGGTCTTATATAATTAAACAAATAGAGTTTTCGCTGTGGTCCGTTTCCGAAGTCGTGCACCGATCCAAGATTTAGTTATTATGTTGTTAAATACCTTCAGTTTTCAGTGTGGTCCGTTTCCGAAGCCGTAAACCCATCAAAGTTACGGCTTCGGAAACGGACCACAGCGAAAACTCTATGTATTTTATTATATAAGACCTAAACCTGTGACTCGAACTTATCATTCCTTGATAATGACATGTGGGATCATGCCGAAACGTCGGAATCAGTGACCAGAGGCCGAACTTGAATCCAAGACGCGGAAAACCCAAGAAAACTTTCATATTCATACTTATATCCGCGAAAATCTGCAATATAATATATATATATATCGTTCTTTTCTGGTTCTAATTTTGTAAGTTTTTTTTTTCTTTTTTTCCACCCATTTTATTTTTATAAGGAATTACATTATTTTTCAAAGCCGTCTACATCTATTTAAAACACTGTATCATTACTTTTCTAACTTTTACGTATGACAAATGAAAATCTAATGTAACATTTTATTGTTTTCACTTTTATTGTTAGAAGTGATTAACTCCAATTGACTCCGCTCTATTCTATTGACTTCCACCGTTTACTGCTATGAAATTGCATTATTTACTTTTATCGTTCCTCTCCAATAGTTTTCTGAACTGAGGAAAAAAGCTCGTATGAATTTTTCATCATCTTTTATGTGAACTTTTTTTTTTGTGTCTATTACTTTGAGTAGAGAGATACTGGGAATCGGAGAAGCTTTTATGTCGAACATGCAGATAAACAGACACAACGCGGGTGGAAAGAGGGTTGGACTGACGCCGTCCTATCTTGACCACTCGCCCCCTTCCACCCCTATACAGAACCAACTGTAGCAGGACTATTCAACGTTATGTTTGAATGGACCTTTGAAATTGGCAATGTGAATGAATGGAGATATTTTCTGGTCTAGACATCAAAAAGAAAGATTTGTAGGGACTTAGCATCCCTTTGTAAATATCAATGATACACATATTGTATTATTACACAGCAATATATATATATATATATATATATATATATAATATATATATATATAAAGTAAGGAAGGAACAACATACAGAGAAATGTTTGATCCAACATACCCCAAAGAGGGCGAACTGATGTGTACAAAGTATAACAAATGATGACGTGTCAGTCGAAATCAGTGAGAAACTGGCTTCTGATAATCGTTCCCTAAGAATGTTGAACAGAATTATAACTTCTAAATACATATCTAATCCCATCGTTCCAACTTCTCTCAAAAATGTTAAACTGAAAATATATAAAACAGGTATTCTCCCAGTTATATCATACGGATGCGAAACATGGACTCTTACTTTAAGGGAGACGAAAATATTACGAGTATTGTATTGCATGCCTATGTTTTCCCTTTACAGAGATTTAGGCGGTCTCCCCCTACAGGGAAGAGTTTGAACCATACTAATTTAGTTACACTTATTTTCGTATAGATGTCATTTTGAGTGGTACGTGGTCAGCGTTCCGCCTCATACTGACATCTAGGAAACCAAGGTTATACTAGGACGGGAAAATTCGGTAAATTTTGCTTAGAGGCCTTTTCATTCAGGCTTAAGGATTTTTTACTAGCCTGAAAAACTTCAGACTCGGGACCCACGGCTTAAAGTCCCTCCCGGAGGACTTGCTCCTTGGATTTTTCCGTCCTAAAAAAACACTGGCCAGACCCATATTATGTTACGGCAGTGAGGCCTGGACAATTCGCAGTGTAGATGAACAAAGACTAACTGCGGCAGAAATGAAATTTATGAGACGTACTGCGGGCTATTCAAGGACAGACCATAAAAGGAATTCTGAGATTTCCAAAGAATTACACACAGAATCAGTCATGGAATATGTACAAAAATACAGAACCAACTGGAAATCTCACGTACGAAGAATGAGCAGAACAAGAATACCACGTCAGATCTTAAATTACCAGCCACCAGGCAAGAGATCTTTGGGAAGACCCTTCAAACGTTGGATTGAGACCGTAACAGACCACTAGGTCTATCACATGAAAGGAAGAAGAAGAAGAAATCCATCGACCCGGCCGGGTTTGAACCCGCGAACCTTGGGACCAGAGGCAAGGAGCATAACCACTAGTCCACCGCGGCCGACTACGAGTATTTGAGAATAAAGTTCTAAGGAAAGTTTTCAGACCAAAAAGAGATGAACAGACAGGTCAATGGAGAAGACTACATAACAATGAACTACATGATCTTTATAGGAAACCAGGTATGATAAGAAAAATTAAGTCTCGTAGACTGCTATGGGCAGGACATGTAGCATGAATGGGGAATGAAAGAGGGAAATGGAAGCTTGTACGAAAACCATAAGGAAAACGTACCCATGATTTGATTGTGCAGGGGATGTGTTGAATGCTTATGTCCGTGCGGCTATGAACCAACGGGTTCGACAGTGCTAGTGAGATTGTTAGTTAGATACACATCTAATAAAATAAAAAAAAACTTTGCAATACAAAAATTAAACCATTTTGTGGTATACAGTAGCGACAGCTGGACCCTAATAGAAACTTATGTCCACCTGGGAAAAAAGTTTTGAGAAAGTAATGGAGTCTAGCGAATTACACATAACTAAGAACTAAACGGCCTATACAAATATATATTGGAGGCGTCAGTTATTACCGAAAATATTTATAAATTCAAATCGTGAAAGATTGGCATGCTACGAGTTATTGGTAAATCCAGAAAATTGGATAAGCTTGGGTAAATTTCTGGACAAAACGCGGAAAATAAGAACAACACTCATTCATGAATAAATACATGTTATCAAAATGCAATACCATTAATTCTTAATAATTATACATAACTTAATTAATGTATAATATTATTGTATTATTATGTAATTGTAATATTATTGTGTTTTCTTTATGTAATTGTAATGTTGTTGTTTTCTTTTTCTTTTTTCTTTATACTATTACCAAATATTACTTTATTGTAACGGACTGTCAACAGCATGTACGGGTTACTGCCCGTGCGACCCATATTTGTAAATAACATTGTATGTATCTTACTTTTAGTCTAATATAGTCCTATTACTACTACTATATATAATAAAAAAAACTCCTGGCGCAACAGGCCTACAAGGCACTTAGTCTACCAGTCGACTGCTGGCCTCACATACACATGTGTCAATTACAGAGGTAGATGATAATCAGCCAGTGTAGGGGTGACATGTGGTCAGCATGTCGAGTCCCCCAGCCGTTATAGCTGGTTTTCTCAACCTGGATCCGCTACTTATTGTAGCTACCCAAATGCATCACGATGCTGGGTGGGCACCGGTCCCATACTGGCCGAAATACCATGAGAAAATGTCTTCCCCCATGGAGACTCGAACCAGCGCAAGTCCCGTAGCTCTGAGCCAAGGCTTTCTGCCTTAACCACTCGGCTACGGCGCGGGACATTAAAGCCAGAATGGTTGAATGTTGGAACATGCATATAGAATGGACACAAACCGATCCCTGAAGGTAGTGCTGGACACAAAACTTGACCCTAGGAGAAAATTATGGTAGACCCAGGATTACATAGATGGTTAACATGGAGAAGAACTGGAAACAGTAATTGGAGACAGAAAGTAAAGGACAGAACAGAATGGTGAGCTGTTGGTTCGGGAGGTCAAGGCTATACTATAAGAGATGCAGTACCGAAGATGATGATGATGATGATGATAAAATATTTAAAAGACAGTTGTCTAGACGTACCGATTTCACTAAGTCCAAGGACAATATTTATTTTTTTTTAAGATTTATTTAGCCTGGTGGAGTTAAGGCCATGTGGCCTTCTCTTCCACTCACCAGGACAAACATATATTACATAAGAATATAACAATCTTAATTAACTCTAATATTAAACACTAAGTAAAAATTTGATCAAAAGATAATATTTAATATACATATTACGATCTATAATACAACCTGTTAATATTAGTTAAAATTAAGACTAAAACTAATAATAAAATGTATACAAGCAAGACATATTAAATTGTCCCTGTCTAGTGTATATAAAAAACAGGAAAATAATGAGATATAGAAAACTAATTTTACGATTATACAATATTTAAAACAAAACAAATAAAAATATTTGTTATTCTTAATATTATTTACATAAATAATTAAATATATTAATATTGCTAAAAGAATACTATCAGTGAGGTGTATAAGTCAGTTTGTTATTAAATAATTCTTTAGTTTGTTTTTGAAGGATGTTATAGTTTGACAGTCTCTGACATAGGGTGGAAGGGAATTCCATGTTTTGGTAAGTGACAACCGTAAAAGATAATGAATAATATACAGTGTGATGAGGCGGGATATAAAGGACAATGTGCTGATGGATCGAGTGTCAAGATTATGTGTGTCGGATAGTCTGATGAAGCGGCGTGATAAATAATTAGGCGATGATGTGTGAAGTATTTTATAGAGAAGGGATAGGGAATGGACAGTTCTACGATCTCTTAGACGAAACCACGATAATTGTTCCAGGGACGGTGTAACATGGTCAAATTTGCGAATACCACAAATAAAACGTGCGCAAGAATTATGAACACGTTGAAGTCTTTGAGTGGAAATAATATTTAAGTCTGTAAAAAGAGTGTCACAATAATCAAAATGGGGCATTGCAAGTGTTTCTACTAACATTTTCCTAAGGGCGAATGGCAAACAATTTCGTACACGATTTAATGAATGTATTATTGAGAAGACTGTTTTGCATGTATGGTTTATTTGTGTATTCCAATTTAAGTTTTTGTCAATAAATACTCCTAGAATTTTTACTGTCTCACTATAAGGGATTTGAACTCCGTTTAGTGACACATGCGAAACTGTGTTTAGGTTAATTGTAGATAATAGTCTCTGATGACCCATAATGATTGATTGTGACTTTGTAGGATTTAATTGCAGTCCATATTTAACTGTCCAAGTCATTAGTGAGTCAAGATCCTCGTTAATTTTGGCAACAGCGTCATTTAGTGAATATTTGTCTGTGTGGATGTAGATTTGCATGTCGTCTGCAAATAAATTATGTTTGCAATGCTTTAGGGAGTTAGATATGTCATTTATGTAGATTGAAAAAAGCAAAGGTCCAAGTACCGAACCCTGTGGAACCCCAGCTTTACGGAAGGACCAAGAAGAACATAATGTATGATTTCCTATAACAGATTGCTGGCGCTCATGAAGGTAGGAATTGAACCATTTCGTGGCACTATCAGAGAGTAAGAGGTTTTTAAGTTTATGCAACAATAAGTCCAAGTCTACCGTGTCGAATGCTTTACTAAAGTCCAGTAATGTAAGAATGGTAAGTTTTCGATTATCAGCAGCTTCGCGTATGTCTTCGCAAATATTTAGTAGAGCAGTATTTGTATTGTGTCCTGTCCTGAAGCCTGACTGAAATTGATCTAGAAGGTTGTAATCATTTAGGTATTCAGTCAGTTTGTTTATGGACTAATCGTTCCAGAGCTTTTGAAAGAGTAGGTAAAATGCTAATGGGTCGAAAGTCGTTCGGGGTTGAGGGCGTTTTAACTTTAGGCAGTGGACGTACGAGGGCTTGTTTCCACAATGAGGGATATGTAGACGTTTGTAGTGAGGAGTTAAAAATATGAGTTATAGTAGGTAGTATAGCTTCGATTATTTTATATTCAGTAAAGTAATATTTATACGGTCAGTTCCTTCTGCTTTGGTTTTTTATTCGCATGATGGCTTTCTTTACGTCGTAGTCTGTAACATATGAGAAGTGGAAATGTTCTCTGTCGGGTTGATTTGTCAGTGATAATTCATTTATTGTTTGTTCTTTATCCTTTGGAGTAGTAGTTATACCTGTGAAGTGATTATTGAGTGTTGTCCAGGGAAACAGGTAATTTGTCTACCTGTGTGTCTTTTCTCCCAATTCCCATTCTATTCAAGTTTTTCCAGATTTCTGAAGTATTGGTTATTTGTTAGGTTGTATAAATGTCTAAGTTTGGCGTTTCTTATAGCTTGATTTGTCTTGTTACGTAACTGTTTATATTGAGTGAGACTTGTGTCTGTTTTGTTGAGTCTATATTTCTTATGTGCTGCGTCTCTATCAGTCATCAAGTTACGAATTGAAAGAGTCATCCAGGGTGCAGGGCGTCGTTTCACGAGTTTAGTTTTTGGTGGGGCATGTCTGTTGTATAATTGTAGTATAAAGTCATTTAGTGTCTCAACTTTTTCATCTACAGAATGCAGCGTCCATATTGAATGCCACGGCATCTGCATAGCTTCTTCAATTAGGGTTGCATTGTCTATATGTTTTAAGTCTCTATACGTAATAGTCTTTCGAGTCGGTTTAGGGCACTGCAGTGAATATGCTAAGAATATTAAATCATTTACACTATCAAATCCGAAAGTTCATGAGCGCACGGATTCTGATCTCCATATATCCTTATCCTGATATAAGGTGATATTTTCCAATCATTCCCTGTATAATTCACCTCTCTTAGTCACACTTCCTGATCTCATTCTTGCTACATCTACTGGACACATTTCCTTTAGGTTTTTCCTACAATTTTCCAGTTCCTCTCTCACTGACCATTCGTGCCATATGATCTTATCATCGCAATCTAACAGAACTATCTGCTCTTATTTCATCTGGTTTCCCATAAAGATAATGTAGCTTGGACCTACTATAAAATCTCAAATGCATTCTCCAAACAATCGGAGAAATCGTGCATTAAGAGTGGAGGTTCACCTGGAATATGATTTTTAAAAATCGTTGTAGCAGCCGCCATGTTTATGTTCGTGTTACCAAACTGTAATCACACAACTTAATAATAAAGTAAAGTTACAGTATATTCTGCAATCCGTAATGTAGAGCTATAAATTAGTTACTGAGAAATATAAACAAATAAACAGCAGACGCTCTAACAAAAATTTGATTTCAGTTGTTCCTTATTATTAAAGTTAGTAAATAAATGTTGCATTTATTTATCTGCACTCTATAGACATTCTGAATAGATGTGGAATTGAGAAAAACAAATGCAACAGTAACCGCTTTCCCATCACAAATAACCCGATGTCCTTTGTCGATTAGATGTACAAAATGTTGACCATATACTGTGGAAATGTCCAATATTAAAGAACGACAGACCCATGCTAAGAAACTGTATAACACACGCTGGCAAACACTGGCCAACAAACATAATGATTGAGTTTAAAAACACTTAAAACCTTTCCAGAATTTCATAAAAAGTATTAACTTTGACTATTTAACTCATGCCCCAAATGGGAGTCAATGACCAATCACGTTTCAATGATTTACGTTTTACAACCAATCAGAGTCGTGTTTCACGAAATATTTATCAGTGTTATAATTACCATATTAAAGAAGGCTCCTCCTTTTTAATATTCTGAACAGGTCTGACCATTATTTTGCAGTGACTGAGTCTATGAGAAATACGGCTACCAGACTGTATATATAGTGCATGAATGTCAACACATGCCGCATGCGGGAGTTAATATAAAAACATTTGTAGCAATTGATTATACCACCAAAAAAAGAAACCACTTTTTGCACTTTCTTAAATGTATTCCCAGAAAAACATAATAAAACATAATTGTCATATTTACATCATAGGACATCAGAAATGAATTAATATACAGTTTGATGTGTTTCATTTTTTCTCCACTAGAGAGCATTCTTACAATATTGCGTTCCTTTGGCAATAAATAGTATGATCTGGTTGCAGTGATAAACAAAAGAAGCAGATGAAGCGTACCTATCGTTTATCAATTTGTTTTCTAACATCGCCGTTTACATTAAATATATAAATATTTTAAAATAACTATAGTTAAATAATGATTTGTGAGTAAACAGCTTAATGTTATTCGTTAAATAGTCCTAACAAATGCCACTCTTGATTTCCAAGTTCTCTAGATAAATTGACTCCTCACTTCGTGAGTCGTGAATTTATCAATAATTTGGAAATCACTCGTGGCATTACTTGTGACAATTTGTAAATATTACCCAATTGACATAGAATAGACTCCGTTAATATTGTGTGTATATATTGTAAAATGAAACTTAAAATAGTGTATTTTGAAACATATTAACATGAAGTATTTCAATTTTGTGATGGAACATGCTCGTGAATAAAGTTGTATTAAAATAAAAATAATAATAATAATAATAAGAAAAAAGACGAAGAGCAGCCAAGATGTTGGACAGACAGTGAATGCACATCCAATACGTCTTCCTCCGAGGAGTGATTTTGGAAATAAACAGGATGAAAATCCTTACTTACTTACTTACTCACTGGCACTATCGAACCCGTAGGTTCATGGCCGCGCGGACATAAGCTCTCCATACATCCCTATCCTGATCTAATGCTTTCCAATCATTCCCTGTATAATCTACTTCCCTCAAATCATAGTTAATGTTATTCTCCCACCTCATTCTTGGTCTACCAACTGGGCGTTTTCCCTCTGGCTTTCCTACAAGAAGCTTCCATGCACGTCTTTCATTCCCCATACGCGCAACATGTCCTGCCCATCGCAGTCTACGAGACTTAACTGTTCTTATTATATCTGGCTTCCTATAAAGAGCATGTAGTTCATTGTTATGTAGTCTTCTCCATTCACCTGTTTGTTCATCTCTCTTTGGTCCAAAAATTTTCCTAAGAACTTTATTCTCAAATACTCGTAATCTCCTTTCCTCCCTTAAAGTAAGAGTCCATGTTTCGCACCCATATAATATAACTGGTAGAATAATAGTTTTATATATCTTCAGCTTAACGTTTTTTGAAAGGAGTTGTGACATCAAAAGTCTCTTCAATGCATAATAGCATGCATTTCCAGAACTGAGTCTATGTTTCATTTCTTTGTGCATCTCATTCCTATTTGTGATTATTGTTCCTAGGTATTTGAATTCAGCCACTTCCTCAAAATTTCCCTCATTTGTCATTAGCTGTCCATTTCTATTATATACTGAATTTCTATGTGTGACCATATATTTAGTTTTACTGATATTTACTTCCAGGGATGAAAATCCTACAAATTAAATTTAAGAAGAAGAAAAAAACAGTTGATACTTTAACAACAATTTTGATTTCAGTTGTTCTTTATTATTAAAAGTTAGTAAACGTTTATTGCATTTGTTTATGTCCACTTTATAGACATCCTGAATATGGTGTAAAGTTGAGATAAAAATGCAACAGTACACGATCTAAGAAACAATTTTGTTAGAAAATAATTGTTGCATTTGTTTACCTCCACTCTACAGACATCCTGAATACAATGTAGTTCACTCAGTTTCTAAGTTACTTCTTTTGAAATGTTTTCTTAAATTAAAAAAATAACAAAACACTAACGTTATCTAACTTCGTGCAACATTAAAGCAATGTAGAGAGATTTCATAGCTCACTTGTTTTTTCTGTTACTGGATGTTCCTTTTTCTGGTTACTGCAGTATTTCATTTGTTTTTAATGTTTGTCTTACATTGCTTGAGTTGCAATCTGCACATTATTCTTTTTTTAATGTTCTCGACAATAAAAATGAGGAATAACTGCACTCAATTCTGAGAAGAACTTGAGCAAAAATAGTGCTACTAACTTCCTGAGTTTTACGAGTCACACTGTTTGTCGCCAACTATTTTCCAGAATATTCTCAACTTGAATAAAATTGTTACAAGAGAATTAGTATAATGAACTCGATTCTGGGTTAATAACGATCGTAATTTTTATTTGTTTACTTGCTTATTATTATCCGGCCTTGCCCAGATATTTTTTTTTCTGTTTCTGGTAAACTTCAACACCTATTGGTTTTAGAGTGGGATAAACACTCGACGTGTCTGAAGAAAATTATGTTAACAGATATCCAGTGCATCGAACCAAACATGGCGGTTGCTACTCAATTTTTATTTTTGAATTTCAGGTAAACACTCACTTCTAATTATTGGATTTTGGTTATTTTTAATAATACCTACCTCGGTTTATTTTAATAGCATATACTGAGTTTCGTTGTGAAACATCAAAAATTGCGATCGCTGGAGCGATTTTTAAAATTTTTGTTTCAGGTTAACTCCAACACCTAATGGTATAATATATACCGGCTAAATACTAGCCATACTTGAAAACCTGTGACTCTTACTTTAAGGGAGGAAAGGAGATTACGAGTATTTGAGAATAAAGTTCTTAGGAAAATTTTTGAACCAAAGAGAGATGAACAGACACGTGAATGGAGAAGACTGCATAACAGTGAATTACATTGTCTTTATAGGAAGCCAGATATAATGAGAACAGTTAAGTCTCGTAGACTTCGATGGGCAGGACATGTGGTACGAATGGGGAATGAAAGACTTTCATGGAAGCTTCTTGTAGGAAAATCAGAGGGAAAACGTCCAGTTGGTAGATCAAGAATGAGGTAGGAGAATAACTTACGGGTTCGATAGTGCCAGTGAGTTAGTTAGTTTAAGGTCTCTCCTGGCCCCCATCATCATCATCAACTTTCATATCATCGGGCCAGCGTGACCTCGCGTTCCAGGAGCCCGAACTTCAGAAGTGGGTTACAAGTACGCCATGCCAGGAGAGGACACCAGAAATGTCGAAATGACAGCCTGCATGATTTGCAAACAAAAAATCTTGAATTAAACCTCAGAGTGATTTTTTCTTATAAAATTAAAAAGGATTAATTAATTTTATTAATATTTTAAGAGAACTATTTGAATTCCTATATTATTTTGGAATTTGGTTAAAATGTAAGTCTGTCCACTACAAGTGGATGAGTAGCCCTGAGTGCTACTGTACACACATATAAGCCGGCTGGCAGGGGGGGAGGTGCGATCGCATTACATTTTATGAACTCGTTCCAGATTACATACATTGCATGATTGTGGTGGAATATCGCATTTCACTGTCGCAGGATATTTGTATAAACCGAAAGACATAGTCTGTGTTATTGAAATCAGAAACCTCCAGTCACTGTTAATAATATATTATACTCTATCACTGGAAATTATATATTACATTAGCACTTTTATTTACTCAATGGATAAAACAGTCACTTCTGCCTGCATTGATGATACAGTTCCTTCCTTCTCTCTCTCTCTCTCTGCTCTTCCTCCTATTCTCTCCTCTTTTAATTTATTTCTCTTTCTATTTTCTTTGTTTTCTTTTTCTTCCTCTCTTCCTCCTTTTCATTTTATCTCTCTCTTCCTCTTTTGTAACATACTACCTTTTTTTAACGTTTTTATACATTTTCTCTTCTTTCTGTTTCTTTCTCTTTTACTTTTTTCTTTTTTATTTTATCTTTATGTTTCTCTTCCTTCTATTCTCTCTCCTTTTACTTTTCTCTCTTACTCATTTTGTTCGCTTTCTCTCTCTTTCTCTCTTCCGTTGTTTCTCTTTTTTTAATGTATCTTTATCTTTATTTTTCTTGTACTCTCCTTTTATTTTTTCTCTTACTTTACTTTTTCTGTTTTCTCTCTCCCTCTTTCTCTCTTCCTTTTTTCTGATTTTTTATTATATCTCTCTCTTTCTCTGTCTTCTATTCTCTCTCCTTTAATGTTTCTCTCTTGCTCTTTTTTGTTTTCACTCTCTCTTTCCTTCTTGTCTTCATCTTTCTCCCTTTTTATTCCATCTCTCTCTTCCCCTTTTTTATATATCTCTTCCTTTAGGTCACCTTTCATTTTTTCTTTCTTAACTCTTTTCCTCCCTCCTTTCTCTCCCTAATTCTCCCCCTGTTTTCTCCGTCTTTCTCCCTCCTTTTGATTTTCTCCTCCTCTTTTCCTCCCTATTTCTTTTCCCTGTCTCCCTCTTTTTCACACTATCTCTCTTTTTATTTTTGTCTCTTTATCTTTCTTTCTTTCTTTCTTTCAATTTTCCCATTTTGATCTCGCTTTTTCTTGTCTTTTCTTTTGTTTCTTTCCACCTCTTTTTCCTGCTCTCTTTTATCCTCTGTCTTTCTTCCTCTTTCTTTCCCTTTCTATCCCTCTTTAACACCCGCATTATCTCTCTTTCCAGAATCTCTTCCTTTTTGGTGCTCCTTTTCTCTCTTCCTTTCTCACTTTTAACTCTCTTTTTCTCCCTTTTTTGAATCTAAAGAAAGGTATGAGTTAGTGTACAAAACATTCAAGAAATGGCGTGCAGATTAACCAGAAGAATTTGTTGGCATATTTTGTTCTGAGGATTGAGAAATTAAAGCCTGCAGGAATTTTACGGTCAGAGTACTCAATGCCCTACTATATCAAAATAAATATTGCTACTATTATTTTACTTACCGCACGTGTGCTTTTTGATTTCATATCAGCATTGCGATTTCTTTTGTTTGCATAGCAACCAGGTTAGATGTGGGAACGTTGACTTACTTCCAGTAACAACAATATTGGTAAGTACAAGAAATTAGTCACATCGACCAAAAATGAACATTGCAGACTTGTTGTTACATACAACATTTATGCTATTACTAATTAATATTTTTTATTAAGGTTTTTTCTACATTACAGCAATTATCCTTCAGCCTAAATGCATTTTGCTCCGCCACTGATTTCTACCCTCAGCATCTTCTTCTTTTAGGCCTCTGCTGATCATGTTTCTTCTCAGTTCATTCATCGAATGTTCCCTGGGTTCCCCCTTCTCCTCCTGTCTTTAGCATTCCAATGCAGCATCATTCTTGGGATTCTATTATTCTTGATTTTCTTCAGATGTCCACACCATTTCAATCTTCGTTCTTCTATTACTTCTATAATATTATGTTTAACATTCATAATTTCTCTAATTTTTTTTATTCCGAATTTTATCCTTTCTTGATGTTCATGTCTTTCGCCAAAAATCCATCTCCGTTGTCAAAAATTTTATTTGTTTGCTGTCTACGTGAAGTCCAGGTCTCTGCACCATACAACATAACACTTTGTACTAATGATTTAAATATTGGTTTTATTTATAATATTTTTACTCCACGCCACTGAATTTATTCCAATTAGTTTTCTTCCTTCACTAAATCTTTTCTCAATTTCACTGTAACTTTTCCTGTCTGATTCTGAAATTGATTCTAATTATTTGAATGTTTCAACATTCTTAATTTCCTAATTTTCACATTGTAATTTCTATTCATTCTTTAGTTCTGTGGTTTAATATTATAAAATTATGAAATTTATCCTGTAATTTTGGGACATGTTATGACGTCATCGTTTCAGTAAGTCAGTTATTTATCGTTGCCTAGGCCACGTTTATTTGTTTGAAAAATTTGATGAGGTAGATGGAAATATTGATGATATGGGCGATGTACTGGATGGGCTTCCACCAGAAATTAAGGAACAAGGAAATTTAGCGGAATCGTCATTGATTCCTGAAAAATCCAGAGTAACCATTCCAGCGATTAGCAGAGCTAGTATTACATAATTGAAGCGATTAGGGAGTTGCAACAGTTGCGGAAGGCTATGTGGAAGATACAATTGAAAATAAAATTCAATTCATGAAACCATAACAATAGAAAAGCCACTGGCGAATTCAATTGTTTTTTAAAATAATTACGAAAACACAGTTGAGACCATTAGCAAGGGAACTGTCTACCAATGCATGGCGAAACTTATCTTGAAATTTCTCCCAGAAAAGCGTTGTGATGTACCAAGGGCGTAGGGCAAATTATTCATAGCAATAAAGACAAAAATAAACTAAAAATAGGGACAAAATAACAAGAAATATAAATAGAACTTAGCGGGAATGTCTGCTCCTTTCTAAATAACTTAATCAAAATACCAAAAAACAAATCTGTCGTTTTTAACTGCGTGGCACTAAACACCAGCACATAATCTCTCATTTAGACTATACGGAACTGATACAACTCGTGACTTTGTAGATTGGATGGTCTGCCCAGCCTCCCGCCTCACTCCACTCCGTTATTACTCAAGCAGGGAGTCCATCTGCTCTCTAAAGTGGATTGCCATTGTTGGAATCTGGCTTCGATTTCTGTGCCTTGCAGTTAAAAACGGAAGATACATTTTTTGGACACTGGCTTTGTACACCACACCGCTTCTTTGGGAGAAATTTCAAGGGTTTCGGCATGCAGTGGTTGTGAGTTCCCTTGTAAGTAAAATGTAAAAAAAAAACAATTACCTAAGATCTCATTCGATCTAAAAATATAACTAACTAACTAACTAACGCACTGGTACTATTGAACCCATAGTTTGATGACCGCACAGACATAAGCTCTCCACACATCCCTATCCTGAGGTATTATTTTTCAATCATCCCTATATAATCTACTTCCCTCAATTCATAGTTGATATTATCATCCCATCTCATTCTTGGTCTACCAACTGGACGTTTTCCTTCTGGATTTCCTATAGAAACTTCATGTCCCCCCCTTTCATTCTCCAATCGTGCCACATGGCCAGCCCAACGCGGTTTACGAGACATCTTCTTCTTCTCCTTCCTTTCATGTGATCGACCTAGTGGTCTGTTACGGTCTCAATCCAACGTTTGAAGGGTCTGCCCAAAGATCTCTTGCCTGGTGGCTGGCAATTTAAGATTTGACGTGGTATTCTTGTTCTGCTCATTAACTGTACTTATTATATCTGGTTTCCTATAAAGATAATGCAGCTCACTGTTATGTATTCTTCTCCATTCGCCTGTCTGTTCATATCTGTTTGGTCCAATTTTTTTCTGCGAACTTTTTCTAAAAAACGCGTAATCTTTTATTCTCCCTTAAATTAAAAAGTCCGTACTTTACATCCATATAACTGGGCCGCGGTGGACTAGTGGTTATGCTCCTTGCCTCTGGTCCCGAGGATCGCGGGTTCTAACCCGACCGGGGTCGATGGATGTTTTAGGATGGAAAAATCCAAGGAGCAAGTCCTCCGGGAGGGACTTTAAGCCGTGGGTCCCGAGTCTGAAGTTTTCAGACTCGTAAAAGATCCTTAAGCCTGAATGAAAAGGCCTCTAATCAAAATTTACCGAATTTTCCCGTCCTCATACTACCTTGGTTTCCTAGATGTCAGTATGAGGCGGAACGCTGACCACGGACCACTCAAATGACATCTATACGAAAACAAGTGTAACTAAATTAGTATGGTTCAAATTCTGTCCTGTAGGGGGAGAGCACCTAAATCTCTGTTAAGGGAAAACATGGGCTTACAAGAAGATAACTGGGATCAGTTTTATGTATTTTGATTTTAATATTTTTTTGTAGAGAAGCATGCATTTCTACAATTGAGCCTATAAAATATATTAATAATTCTAAGAATAAATAATCAAAGTATTTTTTCAAATAGCATTAATTGCATGTTGAATAAATTAAAATAGCAATATTATAAATGTTATATAACTCTTTCACAGTATTTTTATTGCTTTCATTCCACTTTCATACCTTCGTGTTTGTTACAAAAAGCAATTTGTAATGAATTGTAAATTAGTTTGATTCTCGGTTCAATTGAATTCTATTGAAATGTGTTTGCTCACAGGCTATCCAACAAAACATGAGCTTTTTAAAATTAATTGCACATTCATTATACTGTTTTATGTTGGTAATGCTTTTGAACTTTTTTGTTTTTTATGTTGGCAAAAATCCTTAAGGCATTTAACATGTTTATTTGAATCCCTGTATGATATCGATAACTATAAGTTGGGTTTTGACTCGTAATGGAATTTTATTTCCATGAAATTAGAAATGCCAGGTGAATCCCCTTCAGGAATACAGATAAATAAAAAAAACCCTGTGTGTGTAATAACTTTAAATAAGCCTTCAGCTGTTTTAAATCCTGTAACGTAAAAATATTCTACTAAGAATTTATCAAAATGACGTAATATTGAAAAAAGTTAGAAAAACAAATGACAATCTGTAGAACAAACAAATGTTGAAAAGTTAATGAGTGAATTTCACAAACAAAATCCAAACCGCGACCACAATTTTCCAGTTATTTTTATTGTTATGTAAGCAAGGAAAATAAACTTCAGTCACGCAGGAATTGCGTAAACTAAGCGAAATACGTAGCAAGACGAATTCATTGCTCGATTTTGCTGATTTAAGGAATGTATCATTCTTCTGAAAATAAAGTAAATTTTGAACGAGTGGCTTATTTTTGGTATCTAGAGATAATAATCACTAATAGCAACGAGATGTACAACGAAATTAAACATTGGGTCAATTGTGGAAATGCAAGCTATTATGTATTACTCGGACTTATTTCGTCCCAATTCCTTTCAAAAAACGTTACACTCAACATTTATAAAACAGATATTCTTCGGTTATATTATATGGATGCGAAACATGGGCTCCTACTTTTAGGGAGAAAAGAAGATTAAAAGTATTTGAGAATAAAGTTCTTAGGAAAATGTTTGGGCTAAAAAGAGATGAACAGACAGGCGAATGGAGAAAACTTCACAATAGTGAACTACATGATATATATATATATATATATATATATATATATAGTCCACCGCTGTGGCCTCGAGGTAGCGTGCTGCCTTGTCACGCAGCGGGCCCGGGTGCGATCCCCGGTTGGGGCAGTTTTTCTGGGTGAGGTTTTTACCGGGGTTTTTCTTCACCTGTAAGACAAATGTCAGGAAAACTTTAAGGCCCAAACGGTTCCCGAAATCATATGGCCATCATCATCATCATTCTTCACCTGTGTGGAAAGCAACGGGAAGCTACCACACCTACAATTCCCTTGTAAAGCTGCAAGCATAGCATGAAAATGCTATGATTGCAGTGAAAGACCTTCCCTAGGGCAGAATTACTATGGGTGGATATATATATATATAGGAAGTCAGGTATAATAATCTTCTTCGGCTTTCCCCCACTTATAGGTTTGCCGTCTTCAGTTTCCATTTATCTCTATCATTCCAATCTCCCTCTTCCAAATTCCTATCCTCCATTATTGTTCTGACGTAGGTTTTCCATTTCCATCTTGGTCTGCCACGTTTATTTCTTCCATGGGGTGACCATTGGTATACATTTTTTGGCCATCTTTCATTTTCCATTCTTTGTACACGGCCATACCATTTAAGCGTTTGATTTTCTATCCTCTTAACAACAGATGTGGTGACATTCATTTCCCTCCAAAGGAATTCATTTCTTATTTTATCCTGTCTTGTTTTTTGGAGGCTTCTTTTAAAATAATCAAATTCAACTGATCTAATTTTATTCTTTTGTAATTCCGTCAAAGACCAAGTTTCGCTTCTATATGACAAAATATTCTGTATTATGCTCTTATAAATTTTAATTTTAGTTTCCTTTGTAATATTTTTGTTCCAAATTACTCCATGTAATGTCTTAGTTGCATTTTTTGCCATTGCAATTTTAGTCTGTACATCTCTCTCACATGTACCTAAATTTGTAATTATTGACCCAAGATATTTAAAAAATGCACATTTTTTATTTCCCCTGTTTCGAGTATGAGGTCATCCACATCCTTTCCCAAACACATATATTCTGTTTTCTGTAAATTTATATTCAGCCCCCATTTTTCATATTCTTCCATTAATTTATTTATCATATATTTCATATCATCTTCATCCTCTGCAAAAATTATTTGATCATCTGCAAACAACAATGAATGCAGTACTTTTCCTCGTATAGGAATACCCTTTTCAGAACATTTTTTGTACCATAAGTTAAGAGTCTGGTCTAAATAAACGAGATTATGGTCTAATACAATTTGAATCTAAGAATGTCCAATATAATATAAAGTGGCGTATTATTAATGGTCGAATGTCGACCACTTGGCGAGCACTAGTCTAATTAAATGTATTGCAAATAAATAATAGTTTTAAAAAACTAAAACAACACGCTTTATTAGAAAATCGAACTGAAAAAATGAAAAATAATTTTAATTTCCAACACGCTTGGGATAAATAATTTTACCATCAAAAGCGTGAGGTGCTCTTTATCAATTAATATATTTGATAATAAACAGATATTGGTAAACGTAAAGTCTCTAAGAAGAAAATGTAAAAATCATAAAAAGCACCCCACGCTTTTGATGGTAAAATTATTTATCCCAAGCGTGTTGGAAATTAAAATTATTTTTCATTTTTTCAGTTCGATTTTCTAATAAAGCGTGTTGTTTTAGTTTTTTAAAACTATTTTTTATTTTTTAGTTTTAATATTTTACAGAATAAGATAAAATGTAAATATCTTTAAATTCGATACTATTGTAGTATGAGCTAAAAGTAACACTCTTCTATAAAAAAAACCCTCCCAGCCGGATTTGAACCAGCGACGTATGGATTACTATATACCAGTAAGAGTTCACTGCTCTACCAACTGAGCTCTTACAACGATTGACTAAATGTCGACAAGTCCGCAACCTATTATACCAGTTTTCATTTTTTTGATTTTCGGATGATTCTGGCCAGGATTTTAGAAATACAATATGAAATTATTGTATTGTCACGGGTCCTCTACACGTATACAAAGTTTCAAGTCGATCCAGTGTTTCTATGTGGGTGAATATCGCGTTGAAAGATTCCGTTACATTGATACAAAAACACTTTTTTTGATTTTCTGATGATTATGGCCAGGATTTTAGAAAATAAATATGAAATTATTGTATTGTCACGGGTCCTCTACACGTATACAAAGTTTCAAGTCGATCCAATGATTTTAAGTGGGTGAAAATCGCGTTGAAAAATTCCGTTACATAGATAGATAGATAGATAGATAGATACAGGTCAAGCTAATATAAAGCGTGTAAAAATTGATAAGAACTCAAAAGAGAGAAAATATTGTTACTGCAAGGGATATGTTAGTGTAGAAAGTGTAGAAAGAATAATGTTACTTCCTGGTATATTATTTCCATATTGTTACACGCTGTGTGTTTGAATGTGGCAAGTGGTTCTGTTCCATTTTCTTACCGATGACAGTAGCTTTTGAAATTGTTCCCTAGAGTGCAGTAGGATCGCGCAGATTTTTACATTCGAGTCTGTTTTAAACGTGTCGTACAAAGTGCTGGGAAACAAATGCCTTCTCCTACTCAATAACTCCCTTCCTCTTTCAAATTAAACTTAAGTTTATTGTAGACTTGGTGAATTACAGTTCTGTATTTCACCCTTACTTTTTATATTTATATTTATTTATATTTAATGTCATATTTTATTTATTTGTATTTAGTTTTAATATCAATGAAGCTAAATATATGGTCACACACAGAAATACATTATATACCTAATCGAAATGGACAGTTAATGACAAATGAGGGAAATTTTGAGGAAGTGGCTGAATTCAAATACCTAGGAACAATAATCACAAACAGGAATGAGATGCACAAAGAAATTAAACATAGGCTCAATTCTGGAAATGCATGCTATTATGCATTGCAGAGACTTTTGTCGTCCCAATTCCTTTCAGAAAACGTTAAACTGAAAATATATAAATCTATTATTCTACCAGTTATATTATAACATACTTTAAGGGAGGAAAGGAGATTGCGAGTATTTGACAATAAAGTTCTTAGGAACATATTTGAACCAAAGAGAGATGAACAGACAGGTGAATGGAGAAGACTACATAACAATGAACTACATGGTCTTTATAAGAAGCCAGATATAATAAGAACAGTTAAGTCTCGTAGACTGCGATGGGCAGGACATGTTGCACGTATGGGGAATGAAAGACGTGCATGGAAACTTCTTGTAGGAAAACTAGAGGAAAAACGCCTTGTTGGTAGACCAAGAATTAGGTGGGAGAATAACATTAACTATGATTTGAGGGAAATAGAATGTACAGGGGATGATTGGAAAACATTACCTCAGGATAGGGATGTATGGAGAGCTTATGTCCGCGCGGCCGTGAACTTACGGTTTTGATAGTGCCAGTGAGTTAGTTGAGTTAGTTATAATCCCTCTCCCGACAGGTCGTGCACTGTAAGATCAGGGTGTCATGTGGCACATAAAACTGCCTGTAAGGTGAGAGGTTAATTGAAATTATCCAGGTAGGATGACCTTCTCTTCCACTCACCACGACAAACATGTGTTACGTTAAAATAGAAAAATTACAAGAATTCTATTATTAAAAGGTAAATGAAAATTTGACCAATAATAGTACATTATGTAACGAGAATACACCGCTGTGGTTTCGAGGTAGCGTGCTGCCTCGTCACGCAGCGGGCCCGGGTTCGATCCCCGTTCGGGGCAGTTTTTCTGGGTGAGGATTTTACCGGGTTTTTCCTCACCTGTAAGACAAATGTCAGGAAAACTTTAAGGCCCAAACGGTCCCCGAAATCACATGACCATCATCATCATCATCCTTCACCGGTGTGGAAAGCAACGGGAAGCTACCACACCTACAATTCCGTAGTAAAGCTGCAAAGCATAGCAGGAACATGCTATGATTGCAGTGAAGGACCTGTCTTCGGACAGAATTACTATGGATGGATGTAACGGGACTACATTGATAGAAATTAAGAGAAGAATTAGTTCATGAAACGAGCGCTAGCGAGGGATATTAGCATCTCTTAAATAATTAAAATCCCTTTCTTTTGTACTCGATCCTACAGATCATTAATTGATGGTTTTTGATTTTACGCTTGTCTAATTATTTTGATTCGATTAATTTAAATTTAATTTAATTTGAACGAACAGTGACTTAAAAGTAAATCTGTTCTGATCTTATCTAAATTTATGGCAAACCAGATCTATTAACCTATTCGTTTCAGGTTTAAACGCTCAATGCATTTCCCCAGAAATCGGATTTAAGTTACCGTAAATTATATAGTCTATTTTCAGACATTGAAAACAAACAAAATATAACGGTGCTTGAGATCACAATAAATATGAAAGCCAATTCACATTCCCCTACTATTCATAAATGTTAACAAAAGATTACCTTGTCAAGGGATATAAAAAATATTGCAAAATATATAACAGCAGAGTTGAGCGTGTGTACTTCGTCTACTGAGTTGAAGGCATTTAACTGATGGCGAATCTACCTCATCTTTTGAGGCGAATTGGTTAAGTCTCGTAGATTGCGATTGGGCAGGGCAGGACATGTGGCACATTAGACGAATGAAAGTGAAGCATGGGAATTCCTTCTAGGAAACGTAGGTGGCCAAGAATGAGGAGGGAGAATAACACTAAGTATGATTTGAGGGAAGTAGATTAAACATGCACGATTTGAAAACCTTAGTTCAGGATAGGGATGTATGAATAGCTTATGTCTGCGTGTTCCTGAACCTACAAGTTCTATAGTGGCTGTGAGTTAGTTATTGTTCGTTCCGTGCTTTAACGGCCTAAATTCCTGGAACTGACAAAAAATCTTCTGTTTCAACCACCCTCCTGAGTGTCATTTAACTAAAGCCAACCGCCTTCTAACCCTCATTAGAGAGAAATAGACGGAGATATTCCGAAGTAGTCTAAATCAACTAACCGATCTTTTTACATGTATGTGCACGTTATTATAGCATAGAATGTTTTAATTTTAAAATCATATTTTTGAAGAATAATGTGGACATAGCAACATTAGAAAGTGGAACCATTGTTACGTGGTAGTTGTAAGCATTAGGTTATGTTTCTTAGTGGGTGAGAGAAGGCCGTTAAAGCATGACCTACACTATATGAACTTTATTTGAAGATACGATACACAGGGTGTTTCTAAATTAGGGAGCAGATAGTTAACCTTCATTGAAGCACATTTTGTTAAGGAACCTATAGGATGTGACGCTTGGTTTGAGTGCTAGAGGGGTCTTAGAGGTAGGGATGGAAGTAAGTAGGCACGTGCAAATAACAAGTCATTCTGTGCAACATAATTCTGTGTGTTAATCCATATATACTTCACACAAAAACAGAAACAAAACATACTTAAACAAACTCACTCCAGTGTTGATTTGTCAGGATGGATCCAGTTCAGTTTATTATCCCATCACAACAAGTGCTGGAACATACATCCATTTACGTCCAGACAAACAGTGCATCGACGTGCCATACTTTGTCGTACCCTTCCAAAGATGCTAGGAGTTTCCCTTATTTCAGCTGCTGCGCTGACAATGCGTGCTACGAGATCTTCTTCTGAGACAATATCGGTTTCATAAACCTTCAAGTATCCCGACAAAAAGAAAACTAGGCAGCTCAAGTCAGGCTAACGTGCCCGTCAGGCAGTGGGCCCATCCCTACCTATCCAACGAGCGCCGAATGTAGCTGCCAGATGGCCACGACTTTATTCCTAAAGTGAGGTGGTGCCCCGTTATGTTGATACCACAAGCTGCTTCTGATGTTCAGAACTACAAGCTAACACACATTGAAATGTACAGTACAGTATGTACAGCAGTACTGAATGAGGTACACACACCCTCCCTTGTTCCGGCTATTGATAACAACAGATCGTACCAATGTATGTAAATACACTTACTGTAATTGATAGATGTCCGTTACCGTGGCGTAGTCTGTACTGTCCCTACCTTCCACTCCGGCGACCCGGGTTCGATTCCCGGCGGGGTAGGGGATTTTAAATCTCCACCTTGGGTCTGGGTGTGTCCTGTCTTGTGTTTGTATGTGTGAATAAGATAAAAATGTTAAAAAAGGTAAAACGAAGAGGAATAACAGTGTAAATGAAAGAAAAACGAAAGAAATTAAAAAATGGTGTAATTGTAAAACTAGGCATCCAGGGTTCAAATCCCGGTTCAAAAATTTTTAAAAAAATTGTCCGTCGCCGTGGCGTAGTCGGTAGAATCCCTACCTTCCACTCCGGCGACCCTGGTTCGATTCCGGGCGGGGTAAGGGATTTTAAATCTCCACCTTGGGCCTGGGTGTGTGTCCTGTCTTGTTTTTGTATGTATTAATAAGATAAAAATGTTAACAAAGGTAAAACGAAAAGGAATAAGAGTGTAAACGAAAGAAAAAGAAAAAAAATGGTGTAATTGTAAAACTAGGGATCTAGGGTTCAAATCCCGGTTCAAACAATTTTTAAAAAATTGTCCGTCGCCGTGGCGTAGTCGGTAGAATCCCTACCTTCCACTCCGGCGACCCTGGTTCGATTCCGGGCGGGGTAAGGGATTCTAAATCTCCTCTTTGGGTCTGGGTGTGTATCCTTTCCTTGTGTCTATATGTAAGAATGAAATAAAATTAACAAAAAGATAAAAACGAAAAAGGTAAAAAACAATAAGGTAAAACAAAAAGGAAGAACAATGTAAACGTAAAGGAGACAAAAAAAATAGCGAATGCTACTGAGCTCTGGAAGTAAACAAACCAAGCGAATAGTAGTAATGACAACCTCTTTTGGACTGAAAGGAGCGTTTATCTGTTTCCTTCAGTCCCTTCCTGTAAGATCCCTCTAGCACTGAAACGAAACGTCGCAGGCCATGGGTTCCCCAACAAAATATTCCTCAACGAAGGTTATCTATTTGGTCCCAAAACTGCGTCGATCTAATTTGGAACTCCCTGTATATTATAATGATATATATAATATTATAATGATATTGTAAAAAGAAAAATAATGGAATGGTGTAGTGGGCTGCACACTAGTCTGGAGAACTAGAGGTCCACGGTTCGATTCCTGGTTGAGAAATTAATTTTTCTTTTCACAATATCATTATAGTATTATAATATGATCCATTATTGGAACTGTGTTAAAATAACAGTATTGGAAAATGTTAAATAACATCTGCTACTACGTCACAAGTCGGGCTCTTGCTTTCTTTTGTTTGGTCTCAGCCAACTCATTCTTCACCAAGGGTTATTTTTTTAATCAATTTAAAGAAAAAATATTAAGTATCAAATAAAGTTCGTGTATTTGAAACTACATTGGGTTTGTAGTACTACCAACATAATGAAAATGAATATCACTGTATTATATTTGTTTTCTTTTGAGTCTGGTAATGAGTTTTTTTTTTTCTTGATGTTTAGAAATATGTCCTTCGGGGTGACGTGCTTCTCTTTGAGGTGGTAAATGCGTTTGAAGTTGTATGTGGTCCATCATATGTTATTTGATCCGGACAGGGGCGTCAGAGCGCGTCTCTCTGAAATATATACTTTTTTACTCTCACATCCGATTCGTAATGAATTAAGCGAATACATTCACTTCATCTTGTGTGTTATGGATTCTTCTCTTCATTATCTCTTTTTTTAATGTTCATAGATCATTCTTACTCGTAGCCTAAAAATCATGTGCGTATGTGTGCGTAGTATCCGCGGAAACATGGGCCATCAGTTAAGATCTTAAACTTGTTGTGGCGAAGAGGCTTATATGCTTAAATGTAAACGAGGGCTATAACTAACTAACTAAGTAACTAACATACTGGAACTATCGAAACTGTAGGTTCATTGCCGCGCGCACATAAACTCTCCATACATCCATATCCTGAGCTAATGCTTTCCAATCATTCCCTGTTCAATCTAATCCCCTCAAATCATAGTTAATTTTATTTTCCCACCTCATTCTTGGTCTACCAACTGGGTGTTTTCCCTCTGGTTTTCCTACAAGAAGCTTCCATGCAAGACTTTCATTCCCCATTCGTGCCACATGTCCTGCCCATCGCAGTCTACGGGACTTAACTGTTCTTATTATATCTGGCTTCCTACAAAGACCATGTAGTTCATTGTAATGAAGTCTTGGGCAGAGTGGCACGAATGGGGAATGAAAGAGTTGCATGGAAGCTTCTTGTGGGAAAACCAGAGGGAAAACGCCAAGTTGGTAGACCAAGAATGAGGTGGAAGAATAACATAAACTATGATTTGAGGGAAGTAGATTATACAGGGGATGATTTGAAAACACTGGCTCAGGATAGGGATATATGGAGAGCTTATGTCAGCGCAGCAATGAACCTACGAGTTCGATAGTGCCAGTGAGTTAAGAGTTAGAATTAAATAGTCTTCTCCATTCACTTGTCTGTTCATCTCTCTTTGGTCCAAAAATCTTCTTAAGTACTTTATTCTCAAATACTCGTAATCTCCTTTCCTCCCTTAAAGTAAGAGTCCATGTTTCGCATCCATATAATATAACTGGTAGAATAATAGTTTTATTATATTTTCAGTTTAACGTTTTTTGAAAGGAGTTGTGACATCAAAAGTCTCTGCAATGCATAATAGCACGCATTTCCAGAATTGAGCCTATGTTTAATTTCTTTGAGCATCTCATTCCTACCTGTGATTATTGTTCCTAGGTATTTGAATTCAGCCACTTCCTCAAAATTTCCCTCATTTGTCATTAGCTTCCATTTGCATTATATAATGTATTTCTACGTGTGACCATATATTTAATTTTATTGATATTTACTTCAGACCTAATTCCTTAGTGTTACTCAATAGTGTGTGTGTGTTGGCCTTTATTATCTCCTCGCTATCGGCCAATAGTACTACATCATCAGCATAAACTAACAGCTTATTAATACAATTAAGTTGTAGGCCTTCTTCATCCTCTAAAGATTTAATGACATGCTCTAGTACAAAATTAAATAGTAGAGGAGAAAGTGCATCTCCTTGCTTCAACCCATTGTGGATTTCGAAAGTATCCGAAAACTTTTTTCCTACACGCACCCTACTCTTTGTGCCATTTAGACACATTTGTATAAGTCTAACTAACTTTTTAGGAATTCCGAACTCCAGCAGGATACTATATAAGTTCTCCCTCTTAATTGGTCAACAACAGCTATGCTGGCAGTTCTTTGTTGCCAGAAGAATTACCCATGTGGGATAGCACTAAGCCGATAAGCCATGTAAAGTACTTTGCTCGATTTTTCATTTTAAAAGTATAACCGCCAATAAAAGCAGATATGGATTCTACTGGAGTAAAATGTCTCAGAGGTAAAATTAATCGCTACTTTTCAAATGGACCTCAATCCAAGTCAGTTATTTTGAGTAAAAAACTGTTCTGTATATTTAATTGCATTCATTAATTATCTTTATTTGATATTATCGCATGATACATTTAATGTAATTTAAGGTATTTAGCGTAACAAATGCCTCTGAAAAATTATTCTATTAGCTTCTACAGCGTTTATATTTGAAAAAAAAAGGAAAATGTTTGACATATATTATTATTATTATTATTATTATTATTATTATTATTATTATTATTATTATTATACATGTATTCTATGTACCTGCAGCTATTGCCCTTTATTTTCGCTTTAATTTATTTTCTTTCGTGATTTACACAACTATCATTGTAATATTGTAAGATACCATTCGTGGCATCTATGGGCAAATAAGGTAACTAAAAATCCTAATATGCTGGCCGATTATTGTTGGACCATCAAGAGGGGTGCTCCACTGGCGAAATATAGAAGAAAATCGTCATTTCTTACCAAATGTTCGAATATTGCGTAGTTACGAATGTAAAAAATATTAGTGTTTGAAATTATAAATTCCTGTCTCTCGGAAACCTTGCGTTATGGAGAAAACCCGATGTCATATTTGAATTCAGGAGAAAAAAATACTATCAGAATCATACATTTTTCTTTCTGAGACAAAAAGAAATGTTTGTTGCTCAGTGTTATTTGGACTAAAGAGACAATTGAATGAAGTCAGATATAATAAGAACAGTTAAGCTCTCCTAGACTGCCATGGGCATGGGCAGGACATATGGCTTGAATGGGGAATGAAAGAGGGGCACCATAACTTGTAGTAAAACAAGACGGAAAGCTGCCAGTGGATAGACCAAGATTGAGGTTGGAGATTAATTTGATTTGAGTGAGGTAAATTATCACTGTTTTATTAACGAGTTTTCAATGTGTTTAGTTGGTTTTATAAACTGATATTGTATATTCTCTAACCTAACAACATATTTAAAATTTTAATAAAGCGTTTTTAATTATCGCACATGTTTAATTACTCAACTTTGAATAATTATGGATAATTTTAATGAATGTGTACATTTTACAGTAATCATTGTTTTTTTAATCATTTTACATAATGCGCCGGACATATGGCTCTTCTACATTAGTGTATTTTTAATCATAGTTCATTATGGATTCATTATATTACCATATATTTTAATTTAAGAATTTTAATTATTTTAGGCTTCAACTTTATTTCATCTACCAATAGTATTCAAATAGTTTTATTTCATTTCCTTCCATTAGTAACATAGTGCAAATTTTGTGAAATAACTATATTATTATTATTATTATTATTAATAATAATAATAATAATATAATAATAATATTAATAATAATAATAATAATCATCATCATCGTCATGCAAAATTACGACACTATAACACTATAATTAAACCAGATTGCTTCTATGGAGCAGAAACATTAATTTTGAACAGAAAAAAATATATCGAAGATATAGTGAAAAAAGAATGCAAAATTAAAAAAAAAATTCAGGTCCACAAGTCATAGGTGAAGTATTTAGACTCAGAAGTAAAAAGGAGGGTAACCGCTGAAAACTGGAGAGGCCCTCAAAAGTAAAAGTAAGTAAGTAAAAAGGAAATAAAAAATATATACAGACGTTCATAGTGATATTAGAAAACGAAGGTTAAAATTTTATGGCCATATTAAACGAATGAATTCAAATAGGGTTACAAAAGAGATAATGGAATTCTATGAAAACAAAAGTAAAGCTCCACTGGATACTATGAAGTGGATTGATGAAGTCAAAAATGACTTAAAATTGGCAGAAATTACTTAAGAGGATATCCTAAACAGAGATATATTTAGAATTAAGGTGAATAAGTGACAAGTTGACGAAGAGGTCAAACCGAATAAAAAAACTGGAACAACTTGGACAGATGATAGAAAACAAGCTCATAGCAAATGAATGAAAGAAATTTGGGCTCAAAGGAAACTCCTCTAAGTACTTTTCGTAGTCCTACATGGGCTCATCCGCAATACAAAAAAAAATCATCATCATCCGGTATCATGGCAGCTGCCGCCGTCTTCCGGAAACCAAACGCCATTCCTCTCTGTCCACCCATTGATCTTCCTCCGATCCTCTGATATTCATAGCTGCTTGTACCCTTTCTATCCAAGTTTTCTTCGGTCTTCCTCTCTTCCTCATTTCCATTGGGATCCATTCCATAACAATTTTAGGCAATCTTTGCTCTGGCATTCTTTTGACAAGGCCATACCACTGTAATCTTTTCTTTTCAATAATGTCAATGATGTCCGGCTTCTCTTGTACACCCATAATTTCCCTTATTTATTTATTTCGTTCCATTCTAGATTTTCCAGCTGATCTTCTTGAAACATCTATGTCTGTACTTAAAATTCTTTTCGTTTCCCTGACAGGAATTTGCCAGACTTCAGCACCATATGTTAAAATGCACTAAATTATGGTTTAATAAATTTGTAATTTTCTATTTTTTGTAATATTATTTCTCCACCAAACAGAATTTACATAATAATAATAATAATAATATATTATTATTATTATTATTATTATTATTATATAATAATAATAATAATAATAATCATAATCATAATAATAAGCTAACAAGTTATTAGGAACAGAGATGAATTACTGGAGAAGATCATTGCTAAAGTCCAGATTAAGATTTTTTATTTAACCAATGTCACGAGGTTGTCAATACGACATTTATAGTATTCTCTCCTGGCATGGCGTATTTGTGAGGTTGGGGCGCCTATGATATGAGAGGTGAAGATGTTAGTAATGATGAGTCCGGGGAGGAGTTAAGAAAACGAAGACTAGATAGTGTTCAAGGACCGTTTGGCCCTTAAAGCTTCCTGACATATCTCTTGCAGGTAAGGAAAATCCCAAAAAAATCTAACCCAGGAAACCTGTCCGTACCGGGGATCGAACCCGGGTCCGCTGCATGACAAGGCAGCACGCTACCTAAAGACAATAGCGGTGGATTAATAAAGAAAAAATATAAACGTTGAAAATACTCGCTTCAGCGGTACATATGCTAAAATTGGAACGATACAGAGAAGATTAGCATGGCCCCTGCGTAAGAATGACACGCAAAATCGTGAAGCGTTTGACATTTGTTTAACCGTTAGGGGATATGTGGATGGCGACCTCAAGGTGCCCAACCTGAGCAACACATTGCTTCCACTTTATGGTATTTATTCCACTTGCTTATACCAGACTCTTTTAACTTTACTATCTAACCTCTCTTGGTTAACTCTTTTTTTTTCGTCCCCGACGCTATTAGGGCATCCGAGGGATAGGGAGTCTTTCCTTTCTTCCATTTCTTCTTTCTTTTCTTCTCCAAAAAAGCATTACAAGTTTACATCTTATGTAATCTACTATGTATATATATTGACAACTCCTGTGGTCTCAAGGTAGCGTGCTGCCTTGTCATGCAGCGGGCTCGGGTTCGATTCCCGGTAAGGACAAGCTTCCTAGCTTTGAAGCTCAAAAGGTCACTGAACATCCTATAGCTATCATGGTCATTCCACGGTGTGGGAAGCTACCACACCTATAATTCCCTAGTAAAACAGCAAAGCCTACCGTGAAAATGCTATGATTGCAGTGAAGGACCTGCCATAGGGCAGAATACTGTAGAAAAGAAAAAAAATATATATTAATCTTGGTCATTTTACTCTTCCAAATTCTGCACACATATTTCTATCTATCTATCTTCGGGTTTTTACAGCTGCTGCCGTCTTCCCGTGCCAAACCTCCAAAGCCTACGGTCTTGGGCATCTTCGATGCTTAGCCCTCTAGCTTGCATTACTGTCTTCATGTTTTCCTTCCATGTTAACCTTGGTCTCCCTCTTTTCTTCTTCCTGTTCGGATGCCATTCATATAGTTGCTTCGGCCATCGCTCATCTTCCATTCTTAAGACATGTCCTAACCACTTTAATTCCTTCTCCTCAATTCTTTCAATTATGCTTTCTTCTGCTTCCATTATGTTTCTAATTTCCTTATTTGTGACATGTTCTAATCTAGACTTTCTGGCATTTCTCCGTAAATAATCCATTTCTAGAGCTATTAGTCTATTCTTGTAGTACTTATTGATTGCACATACCTCACTTCCATACATTGCAACAGATTCCACCAATGTTTTACCAATATATTTTTTTGGACTTTTTTCTGTCCGGCTTTGATGGATTTGGTCTTTTAGCATTTTGTTTTTTTTTTAATGTGTGGGGAGCTGGCCCACAGCATAAACCCCCAACCTGGAGGACCAGGAAAATTTCTGTCTTGGTTTTCCCCCCATAGCCTTTGAAGATCCCTCTTCACCGCAAGGCATCGTATTTATCAACGCGTTTTCGAAATTGATCGGCTCATCACAATTTAGGAACAAGATCACAAGACTCTTCTTCACTTTTGATACCACAGCACAGGGCATGTCTATACTCTGAATCTTACACAATATCTATGGCTAGAGCATGGAACTCACTTCCCAGTCATGTCAGGGACTGTCAATCGCTATCATTATTTAAATCCAAATTAACTGATATCTTAAGTTCGACACAATGAAAACATTAACTGCATAACAACTATATAGAGCATTCCATTAATAATAATCTAGGAAGCTTTATTTACTTTATTTTATTTTATATCATTTTAATTTTATTATATTCCATGTTTTTATTAGTATTACGTCATCAGCATTGTCTTTTGTTCAGTCTACATTCTAATAGTATTTTAATTTTTTATAAATATGTAATATTTGTGCAATTTTACTATTCGCTTGTTGAGTGGAAGGGAAGGCCTTGTGGCCTTAAATCTGTCAGCTAAAATAAAACTTTATTATTATTATTATTATTATTATTATTATTATTATTATTATTATTATTAATATTATTATTTATTTGTGTAAGGATTGTTTCTGTTATTTACACAGGTATCCTCAACCAAAATGTGCAATTTTATTCTTCCACATTTCCCGGTTTTGCGTGTCTGCTTCTGTCATATTTATCTTCTTCATGTTGTCTTCAATTCCCTTTATCCACGTTGGCTTTGGTCTACCAAGTTTCCCTTTTCCAGGAGGTATCCATTTCAATACTTCGTTTGTTTCTGTGTCACTTCTTCTCATTATAGTCCAAAACATCTTAGTTGGATTCCTTCAATCTCTTGTACAATATTCTTTTCTATTCATTATTATTATTATTATTTATTATTATTAGTATTATTATTATTATTATTATTATTATTATTATTATTATTATTATTATTATCGTTGAATATTTATACTTTTTTCGGAAATAATTTCATTAGAATAATCTCAATAGCTTCGTTCCTTCAGGATTCGCTGAAAGTAGATAAGGGACTTCTCACACTGTTAATTTTGTAAGGTGATTTCTATTTGAAACCTTTCTTCTTGGAAAAAAAAATCGTTATAACTTTTGATACAGATTCGCGTGTAGAAAGAAAGGAGTTGAGCATGTTTTTCAAACCATCTTCCCCCCTTAATACCGACCGCAACACTTTTAAGTGGTCCCTTTACGATCCAAGTATCCGTGGTTACATTCGCTTGGTAAATCGCCGTAAGGGCTTCCCTCCAATGGTTACAATTAGCTTTCAAGAGCGGGGGAAATTATATGAGGCCAGCAAAGTACTTCAAGCCAGGATACAAGGGGAATTCACCGTTCAAACGCAAGGTAGAGGAGCAGACCTAAACCCCGTCATATTAGATGCTTGGTAAAAACATATCTGAACTTGATACAACTTCCCTTTTTCAGTTATCGTAAAAAAATTAAATCTTAGTATAGCTCGCGCCCTCTGAACTGAAGGGTCCATGACGTCATTGTAGTGCTTCGGGAAACAAGAGGTGAATTGGTACTATAATAGAATATATTTATTTAGCCTGATGGAGTTAGGGCCACGTGGCCTTCTGTTCCACACACCTGGACAAACATATGTTACATTTAAATACAAAAAAGTTACAATAATAGTACAACCTAAACAATTAATAATCTGATCAAACTGAACAATAATGAAAATGTCAAATAACTAACTAACAAACCGATTCACTGGCATATCGAACCCATAGGTATATAGCCGCGCGGATTCTGCTCTCTATACATCCCTACCCTAAGTTATTGTTTTCCAATCATCCCCTGTACTTCCCTCAAATCATAGATTTTGTTTCACTGGTGAGCCCACAGCAGAGACTTTAGTTCCACAAAATCTCGATTTCGAGAAGAAGAAAAAACTCGAATTCGAGAAGATGAACAAACTCCAGTTGGAGAAGAACATACTCGTATTCCAGAGGACGAAGAAACTCGAATTCTAGACGACGAACAAACTCAAAATCGAGAAGACGAACAAATTCGAATTCGAGAAGAACATACTCGTATTCCAGAGGACGAACAAACTCAAATTCGAGAGGAGGAACAAACTCGAATTCGAGAAGACGAACAAAACCGAATTCGAGAAGAACATACTCGTACTCGAGAGGACGAACAAACTCGAATTCCAGAGGACGAACAAACTCGAATTCGAGAAGAACATACTCTAACTCGAGAGGACGAACAAACTCGAATTCGAGAAGAACATACTCGTACTCGAGAGGAAGAACAAAACTCGAATTCGAGAAGACGAACAAAACCGAATTCGAGAAGAACATACTCGTACTCGAGAGGACGAACAAACTCGAATTCGAGAAGAACATACTCGTACTCGAGAGGACGAACAAACTCGAATTCGAGACAACATACTCGTACTCGAGAGGACGAACAAACCCGGATTCGAGAAGAACATACTCGTACTCGAGAGGACGAACAAACCTCGAATTCGAGAACAACATACTCGTACTCGAGAGGACGAACAAACTCGAATTCGAGAAGAACATACTCGTACTCGAGAGGACGAACAAACTCGAATTCCAGAGGACGAACAAACTCGAATTCGAGAAGAAACATACTCTAACTCGAGAGGACGAAACAAACTCGAATTCGAGAAGACAAACTCGTATTCCAGAGAGACGAACAAACTCGAATTCGAGAAGAACATACTCGTACTCGAGAGGACGAACAAACTCGAATTCCAGAGGACGAACAAACTCGAATTCGAGAAGAACATACTCTAACTCGAGAGGACGAACAAACTCGAATTCGAGAAGAACATACTCTAACTCGAGAGGACGAACAAACTCGAATTCGAGAACAACATACTCGTACTCGAGAGGACGAACAAACTCGAATTCGAGAAGAACATACTCGTACTCGAGAGGACGAACAAACTCGAATTCCAGAGGACGAACAAACTCGAATTCGAGAAGAACATACTCTAACTCGAGAGGACGAACAAACTCGAATTCGAGAAGAACATACTCGAATTCGAGAAGACGAACAAACTCGAATTCGAGAAGACGAACAAACTCGAATTCGAGAAGACGAACACAACTCGAATTCGAGAAGACGAACACACTCGAATTCGAGAAGAACATACTCTAACTCGAGAGGACGAACAAACTCGAATTCGAGAAGAACATACTCGTATTCCAGAGGACGAACAAACTCGAATTCGAGAAGAACATACACCGTACTCGAGAGGACAAACAAACTCGAATTCGAGACGAACAAACTCGAATTCGAGAAAGAACACACTCGAATTCGAGAGACGAACAAACTCGAATTCGAGAAGACGAACAACCTCGAATTCGAGAAGACGAACACACTCTAATTCGAGAAGACGACAAACTCGAATTCGAGAAAGACGACACACTCGAATTCGAGAAGACGAACCAAACTCGAATTCGAGAAGACGAACAAACTCGAATTCGAGAAGACGAACACACTCGAATTCGAGAAGACAACATACTCGAATTCGAGAAGACGAACAAACTCGAATTCGAGAAGACGACAACACTCTGAAATCGAGAGACGAACACACTCGAATTCGAGAAGGCGACATATTCGTATTCGAGAGGACGAAAATACTCGAATTCGAGAAAACAAACACTCTCGAATTCGAGAAAGACGAACACACTCGAATTCGAGAAAACGAACACTCTCGAATTCGAGAAAGACGAACACACTCGAATTCGAGAAAACGAACACATTCGAATTCGAGAAGACGAACACACTCGAATTCGAGAAGACGAACACACTCGAATTCGAGAAGGCGAACAAACTCGAATTCGAGAAGACGAACACACTCGAATTCGAGAAGACGAACACACTCGAATTAGAGATGGCGAACACACTCGAATTCGAGAAGACGAACACACTCGAATTCGAGAAGACGAACACACTCGAATTCGAGAAGACGAACACACTCGAATTCGAGAAGACGAACACACTCGAATTCGAGAAGACGAACAAACTCGAATTCGAGAAGACGAACACACTCGAATTCGAGAAGACGAACACACTCGAATTCGAGAAGACGAACACTCTCGAAATCGAGAAGACGAACACACTCGAATTCGAGAAGGCGAACACACTCGAATTCGAGAAGGCGAACACACTCGAATTCGAGAAGACGAACACACTCGAATTCGAGAAGACGAACACACTCGAATTCGAGAAGACGAACACACTCGAATTCGAGAATACGAACACACTCGAATTCGAGAAGAAGAACACACTCGAATTTGAGAAGACGAACACACTCGAATTCGAGAAGACGAACACTCTCGAATTCGAGAAGACGAAGACTCTCGAATTCGAGAAGACGAGCACTCTAGAATTCGAGAAGACGAACACACTCAAAATTCGAGAAGGCGAACACACTAGAATTCGAAAAGGCGAACACACTCGAATTCGAGAAGGCGAACACTCTCGAATTCGAGAAGACGAACACTCTCGAATTCGAGAAGGCGAACACACTCGAATTCGAGAAGACGAACACACTCGAATTCGAGAAGACGAACACACTCGAATTCGAGAAGGCGAACACACTCGAATTCGAGAAGACGAATACACTCGAATTCGAGAAGACGAACACACTCGAATTCGAGAAGGCGAACAAATTCGAATTCGAGAAAACGAACACTCTCGAATTCGAGAAGACGAACACACTCGAATTCGAGATGACGAACACATTCGAATTCGAGAAGACAAACACACTCGAATTCGAGAAGACGAATAAACTCGAATTCGGGAAGACGAACACACTCGAATTCGAGAAGACGCACACACAAAAATAGAGAAGACGAACACACTCGAATTCGAGAAGACGAACACACTCGAATTCGAGAAGACGAACACACTCGAATTCGAGAAGACGAACACACTCGAATTCGAGAAGACGAACACACTCGAATTAGAGATAGCGAACACACTCGAATTCGAGAAGGCGAACACACTCGAATTCAAGAAGACGAACACACTCGAATTCGAGAAGACGAACACACTCGAATTCGAGAAGACGAACACACTCGAATTCGAGAAGACGAACACACGCGAATTCGAGAAGACGAACACACTCGAATTCGAGAAGGCGAACACACTCGAATTCGAGAAGACGAACACACTCGAATTCGAGAAGGCGAACAAATTCGAATTCGAGAAAACGAACACTCTCGAATTCGAGAAGTCGAACACACTCGAATTCGAGATAACGAACACATTCGAATTCGAGAAGACGAACGCACTCGAATTCGAGAAGACGAACACACTCGAATTCGAGAAGACGAACACTCTCGAATTCGAGAAGACGAACACACTCGAATTCGAGATGACGAACACACTAGAATTCGAGAAGGCGAACACACTCGAATTCGAGAAGGCGAACACTCTCGAATTCGAGAAGACGAACACACTCGAATTCGAGAAGGCGAACACACTCGAATTCGAGAAGGCGAACACACTCGAATTCGAGAAGGCGAACACACTCGAATTCGAGAAGGCGAACACATTCGAATTCGAGAAGACGAACACACTCGAATTCGAGAAGACGAACACACTCGAATTCGAGAAGACGAACACACTCGAATTCGAGAAGACGAACACACTCGAATTTGAGAATACGAACACACTCGAATTCGAGAAGAAGAACACACTCGAATTCGAGAAGACGAACTCACTCGAATTCGCGAAGACGAACACTCCAATTCGAGAAGACGAGCACTCTCGAATTCGAGAAGACGAACACACTCAAAATTCGAGAAGGCGAACACACTAGAATTCGAGAAGGCGAACACACTCGAATTCGAGAAGGCGAACACTCTCGAATTCGAGAAGGCGAGCACTCTCGAATTCGAGAAGGCGAACACACTCGAATTCGAGAAGACGAGCACACCCGAATTCGAGAAGACGAACACACTCGAATTCGAGAAGACGAACACACTCGAATTCGAGAAGGCGAACACACTCGAATTCGAGAAGACGAACACACTCGAATTCGAGAAGACGAACACACTCGAATTCGAGAAGACGAACACACTCGAATTCGAGAAGACGAACACACTCGAATTCGAGAAGACGAACACACTCGAATTCGAGAAGACGAACACACTCGAATTCGAGAATACGAACACACTCGAATTCGAGAAGAAGAACACACTCGAATTCGAGAAGACGAACACACTCGAATTCGAGAAGACGAACACTCCAATTCGAGAAGACGAGCACTCTCGAATTCGAGAAGACGAACACACTCAAAATTCGAGAAGGCGAACACACTAGAATTCGAGAAGGCGAACACACTCGAATTCGAGAAGGCGAACACTCTCGAATTCGAGAAGGCGAACACTCTCGAATTCGAGAAGGCGAACACACTCGAATTCGAGAAGACGAGCACACTCGAATTCGAGAAGACGAACACACTCGCATTCGAGAAGACGAACACACTCGAATTCGAGAAGACGAACACACTCGAATTCGAGAAGACGAACACACTCGAATTCGAGAAGGCGAACACACTCGAATTCGAGAAGACGAATACACTCGAATTCGAGAAGACGAACACACTCGAATTCGAGAAGGCGAACAAATTCGAATTCGAGAAAACGAACACTCTCGAATTCGAGAAGACGAACACACTCGAATTCGAGATGACGAACACATTCGAATTCGAGAAGACAAACACACTCGAATTCGAGAAGACGAATAAACTCGAATTCGAGAAGACGAACACACTCGAATTCGAGAAGACGAACACACTCGAATTCGAGAAGACGAACACACTCGAATTCGAGAAGACGAACACACTCGAATTAGAGATGGCGAACACACTCGAATTCGAGAAGACGAACACACTCGAATTCGAGAAGACGAACTACACTCGAATTCGAGAAGACGAACACACTCGAATTCGAGAAGACGAACACACTCGAATTCGAGAAGGCGAACACACTCGAATTCGAGAAGGCGAACACACTCGAATTCGAGAAGGCGAAGAAATTCGAATTCGAGAAAACGAACACTCTCGAATTCGAGAAGTCGAACACACTCGAATTCGAGATAACGAACACATTCGAATTCGAGAAGACGAACACACTCGAATTCGAGAAGACGAACACTCTCGAATTCGAGAAGACGAACACTCTCGAATTCGAGAAGACGAAGACTCTCGAATTCGAGAAGACGAACACTCTCAAATTCGAGAAGTCGAACACACTCGAATTCGAGAAGGCGAACACACTAGAATTCGAGAAGGCGAACACACTCGAATTCGAGAAGGCGAACACTCTCGAATTCGAGAAGACGAACACACTCGAATTCGAGAAGGCGAACACACTCGAATTGGAGAAGGCGAATACACTCGAATTCGAGAAGGCGAACACACTCGAATTCGAGAAGACGAACACACTCGAATTCGAGAAGACGAACACACTCGAATTCGAGAAGGCGTACAAACTCGAATTCGAGAAAACGAACACTCTCGAATTCGAGAAGACGAACACACTCGAATTCGAGATGACGAACACATTCGAATTCGAGAAGACGAACACACTCGAATTCGAGAAGACGAACAAACTCGAATTCGAGAAGACGAACACACTCGAATTCGAGAAGACGAACACATTCGAATTCGAGAAGGCGATCACACTCGAATTCGAGAAGGTGATCACACTCGAATTCGTGAAGACGAACACACTCGAATTCGAGAAGACGAACACACTCGAATTCGAGAAGACGAACACACTCGAATTCGAGAAGACGAACACACTCGAATTCGAGACGAACAAACTCGAATTCGAGGAGAACATACTCTTATTCGAGAGGACGAACAAACTCGAATTCTAGGGGACGAATAAACTCGAATTCGAGAAGACGAACAAACTCGAAATCGAGAAGACGAACAATCTCGACTTCGAGAAGACGAACATACTCGAATTCGTGAAGAACGTACTCGTATTCGAGAAGACGAAAATACTCGAATTCTAGAAGAACGACCTCGAATTCGAGAATACGAACACATTTGAATTCGAGAAAACAAACAAATTCGTATTCGTAAATGCCGAAGATGATTAGGTTGAGACTACAGCAGGCCGTGACACCAATTAGTCACAAAATGGCGGCAAGTACATATTTATTTTTATATTGTTTCTAATACAGTTCAATTCATTTGAAATGCTGTGATTTGTGTCGTGTAATGTATATTAACACTAATTTTTTTTTTATATTTTTTGTATATACATTGTACGTAGTATAAATAGAGGGCAGTGGTTTTACTTCCCGCTCGAGGTAAGTAATATGTAATACTACAGTATAGTTATTTAGATTGGCAACCCCGAAATTTAGTAAATTGTACTTTCAATCATGGTCGCCATTGCTGTAAGCACGACAGAACCACTTACGCGCAAAAATAACATTTCTTGTGAAAAGTGTACCAACAGAATAATTTTTAGAAATTATTTATAAATTAATTCAAAATAATGTTTCAGGTTTTTAAAAGTACATAGCTGTATACTTTTAAAGTAAAACGTATAATAAAATCAACACAACATTTGCAACAATGTCTAGGCCTAGTTAGAATTTGATATTCATTTTTTTATCATGTGTTAATTGTTTACTTCTGTGTACAGCGGACTTTCCTTAATCTACGGGAAGCTACCATACCTATCATTCCCTAGCAAGACTGCAAAGCATAGCATGAAAATGATATATATATATCATCATCATCTTCAAGGTATGGGCCTGTTGGCCCGTTCCGCTCCCTGGCGCACTACATGCCGCAGGTGCAGGTCGTTCTTCCAGCGACGTTTTGGTCTTCCTACATTTCTTCGGCCTAGAGGCCTATAATGAAGCAACTGTTTTGTTAAACGATTATTTGGCATTCTTTGTGTATGTTCAAACCAATTACGTTTATTTGTGTGTATTTTCTCGTTTATATTATATATTTGTAGTTCATCTATGAAATCTTGACTTCTCTTTTGATCTCTTAGAGATACACCTGCAACTGATCTGAGAAATCTCATTTCTATTGTCACACTTTTATTTTTACCAGAGATCGTTAGAGGCCAAGTCTCAGACCCGTATGTTAACGTTGGAACGGCTACTGTTTTGTAAAATTTTAATTGAGTTTCCCTTGTGGTCTTATTTCTCAAATGCCTTCTTATTGAACCACATATCTGTTGAAATTTCCCTAATTTCTTCTCCATGTCCAAATTTTGCTGGTACGATATCATGCATCCCAGATAATTGAAACAAGTTACTTGTTCAATTATGTTTGCTCCAATTACAATTTTTGTCCTTTTATGCTGAGTTCCAATAAATGCCATTGACTTTTTCTCTGTTGATATATTTAAATTATAATTGTATATTAGTTTCCATAATTTATAAACTGATGGTTGTAGTTGATTTTCTGAGGAAGCTACAATCATCTGGTCATCTGCGAATGAAAGACAGTTCATTTTCGTACCGTTTATATATATATATATATATATATATATATATATATGTATATATATATGATATGAAAAGAAAAATGAATGCTTGACTCGGGATTTGAACTCGAGTCTCTAAAGTCTGTACCTTTAGCGCTCTAACGAACTGAGCTACCCAAGAATTCCAAGACAAACATACTATTTTCTTATACATGTAGTATTCTCAATTCTACAAAAAGGTAGCGGAAAGATCTTCCGACTGCCATCTAGCGGCTAACATAACAGTTAAGCAAATTATTAAAGAGAATATTTACTTTATAGCAGTAACGCTTGTATATATATATATATATATATATATATATATATATATTATATATATATATATATCCATCCATAGTAATTCTGTCCCAGGGCATCTCTTTCACTGGAATCATAGCATTTCCCTGCTATGCTTTGCAGCTTTACTAGGAAATTATTGGTGTGGTAGCTTCCCGTTGTTTTCCACACCGATGAACGATGATGATGATGATAAGGATGATGATGATGTCCGGATGATTTTCGCGGAACGTAGGGCCCTACGATTCCAGACATTTGTCTTACAAGTGAGGAAAAAACCCGAAAAATACTTCACCCAGGAGCCTGTCCCAACCGGGAATCGAACCTGGGCCCGCTGCGTGACAAGGCAGCACGGTACCTCGAGACCACAGCGGTGGACATATAAATATATAGGTATATATCGGTTAATGTTCCAAAGTCACATTTTTTTGATTGTTTTTCGAACTAAATTAGGTAAAAACATACAATTAAGAAAAGTATGGTCGGGTTACTTGTACAACTTACGAATTATGTAGGCTATAGTGTGACGTAAGCCATGTCTTTTACGAGAAAGAGAGAGAGAGAGAGAGAGGAGAGAGGAGGGATGAGAGAGAGAGAGAGAGGTGAGAGAGAGAGAGATGGAGCAGAGAGAGAGAGAGAGGAGAGAGAGAGAGAGGAGGGAGAGGAGAGAGAGAGAGGAGAGAGGAGAGAAGAGAAACGGAAAAAAAAAAAGCATTCATATTGAACATAAATTATGCACACGTTTCGTCTTTGTGTTTCAATTTTACAGTGAGAAATCATACAAAATAGTACATATTTTGTTTTCTCTTCGATATTACTTAAAGCTTATTGTAGGCCTATTAATACTTAATGGAGGTAAATGTATTTTGTGAGTGTTTAGCAGATTGTTTGATTGATGCGCCTCTAACTTCGTTTGTCTTTTCCTTTCAGGTAAGTGTGTTTACAACTCGACGTTACTCTTGTGTTTTCTTCCGATAAACGTAAGTTTAATTTAATATTTAAACAGATTTTTCTATTGACAAATTGGTTTACATTTCTTGATAAGGTAACAGTTCTTATTTTGTTTATAGACGCCTTAACATCTAGTAGTATTAAAAAGATATTACGAAATACATATGAAGTTACTAGACTATATACAAGGTTCAAATCATAAAACATGCATTTGGTAAGGAAACTATGAAACACTGCATGACGAAACCTATAGTTCAATTCTGGCTTCTGTAGCCGTATTTGAGGGGTGTTTGGTGCGGTAAGAGGGGAAGACGAGTTCATTATAGAGTAGTGTTGTTTTTATAAGAATTAATTTTATTCTTCTTCTTCTTCTTCACTTCACGGGCTAGGCAAAATGCCTGTTCCGCCTCACAGTTGTTCTGTCCATCTTTTCACTGGCCTTCCTACATTCCTTGAACCTCTTGGCTTGTAGTTAAATGCTGCTTTTGGTAATCTTGTTACGTTCATTCTTTCTACATGTCTATACCATTTTTCTCTGTATCCTTTGATTTTATCATTTAATGGATATATATTTAACTCTGTTCTTATATCTTCATTCTTTATCCGATCCATTCTTGTTTAGGCTTTTGTTCTTCTAAGGAAGTTCATTTCTACACTTTGTATTCTACTTTGTTACTTTTTGGTCATTACCCAAGTTTCACTCCCGTAAAGTAATGCAGGAACTGCCAATGTTTTATAAAACTTCAATATAGTTTCTCTTCTTGTTTTGTTATTTAATGTTTTATGTATAGTTCCGCATATCATTTGAAATCCTGACAGTTTCACATTTACGTCTCTTTCAGTTTTTGTGTTTATAGTAAAATTACAACCCAAATAAATAAAATGTGTTACTTATTCCACAGGTTTGTTGTCTATTATGATTTTTGATGTTATATGTTCACTTCCCCTAAATGCCATTATTTTCGTTTTTTCCTCTGATATTTTAAAATTATATTCTTAACATAACTGATTTAATTGATGTAAAGAGTACTGCAATTTGTTTTCATTTTCTTGAATAATAAGCACATCGTCAGCATACATTAAAACAACTACAAGGTCTTGCCCATGGGGGGATTTATTTTATTATTATCATTAATAAGAAAATGTTTTTTACATGACTACTACATCCCTCCCCCACTCTGCAATGTTCCGTCCTGCCACGCGCTTTAAGATTCACCTAGTCGGCTATAGTTACCAGAACTGGACTATAACTTGAAATTTCTACCAGAGAAAGTTGTGATGTACCAAGGTCGTGCACAATAAATCTGCCGTTTTTAACTACAAGGGACAGATATCAAAGCTTGAATCCAGCAATAGCAACCCACTGTACGTAGCAGATGGACTCCCTGCTTGGAATAAGAGCGGAGTGGAGAAAGATGGAACGCGGTGCGAACGAGGGTTATCCAATCTGTCAAGTTGGGAGTTGTATTACTTCCCCGTAGTTTAAATGAGATATTTAGCGATAGATTGTAGTCCTTGCAGTTAAAAACGGCAGGTATTTTTTTGTACACGGCCTTGGTACATCACAAAGCTTATCTGGGAGAAATTTGAAGGTAGGTTTGGGCGTGTAATGGTTGAGTCCACAACAAAGTAAGATGTCAGATCAAAAACTTTAAAGGCACCTGACATAGGATGCAAAATAACTAACTAGCTAAAGGTTCTGTTCGTTGCCTCTACTTCCAAGGGTTGCGGGTTCACACCCGGCTGGGGTTCGTGCATTTTTAAGATGTGGCACGAGTGGGGAATGAAAAAGGGGCATGAAAGTTTCTTGTAGAAAAACCAGAAGGAAAAACGCCCTGTTGGTAGACCAAGAATCAGGCGTTGAGCATAGCATTAATGATTAATTGAGGAAGAAGTTTATTATGCAGGAAATGATTAGAAAACATTAGATCAGGATAGGGATGTATAGAGAGCTTATGTCTGCATGGTCATGAACCTACTGGTTCTATAGTGCCGATAAATGAGCTAGCTAGTTAGAATGTTGTAGGGATTAAGTATTTTTTTAAAATGTGTTGAAAAGACTCCTGTCTCAGCTAATATAAACGTGTGAACCGATATGTAAAGTTGCACATTGAATACTTGTAAGGTAAATAACAATTCTGTAAGTTTATAGTTTAACATGGAAAAGGGGTGGTAAGAAAATAAATTTGCGCATATGAAGGGGGTTAGAATCTGCGAGACGGAGCAGGGTGGAGTCCTCTATTGATTTTGCAGAAGCACCCTTGGCCCAGTGTTGGTAGATCGTATTTCCCTAAGATTATACATTAAAGCATGGAAACATAAATACATGCCAAGCGTATTATACAAAATTCTGTAAACAAGGAATTGCGGAAACTAACCGAAAACATCAGCAACTCGAATTCATGATCCCACATTGCATATTTCAGGATTATTTATATTTGTTTATTCTTAAATTAGAGAAACTCGGTTTCTTATGATACTTACTTACTTACTCACTGGCACTATCGAACCCGTAGGTTCATGGCCGCGAGGACATAAGCTCTCCATACATCCCTATCCTGAGCAATGCTTTCTAATCATTCCCAGTATAATCTACTTCCCTCAAATCATAGTTAATGTTATTCTCCCACCTCATTCTTGGTCTACCAATTGGGCGTTTTCCCTCTGGCTTTCCTACAAGAAGCTTCCATGCACGCCTTTCATTCCCCATACGTGAACATGTCCTGCCCATTGCAGTCTACGAGACTTAACTGTTCTATTATATCTGTCTTCTATAAAGACCACGTAGTTCTTTGTTATGTAGTCTTCTCCATTCACCTGTCTGTTCATCTCTCTTTGGTTCAAAAATGTTCCTAAGAACTTTATTCTCAAAAACTCGTAATCTCATTTCCTCCCTTAAAGTAAGAGTCCATGTTTCGCATCCATATAATATAACTGGAAGAATAATAGTTTCATATATTTTCAGTTTAACGTTTTTTGAGAGGAGTTGGGACATCAAGAGTCTCTGCAATGCATAATAGCACGCATTTCCAGAATTGAGCGTATGTATAATTTCCTTGTGCATCTCAATCCTGTTTGTGATTATTGTTCCTAGGTATTTGAATTCAGCAACTTCCTCAAAATTTCCCTCATTTGTCATTAGCTGTTCATTTCCATTATATAATGTATTTCTACGTGTGACCATATATTTCGTTTTATTGATATTTACTTCCAGTCCTAATTTCTTAGTGTTACTCAATAGTGTGTGCGTATTGTCCTTTAGTATCTCCTCGCTATCGGCCAGTAGTACTACATCATCAGCATAAACTAACAGCTTATTAATACCATTGAGTTGTAGGTCTTCATAATCCTCTAGAGATTTAATGGCATGCTCTAGCACAAAATTAAATAGTAGAGGAGATAGTGCATCTCCTTGCTTCAACCCATTCTGGATTTCAAAAGTGTCCGAAAACTGTTTGCCTACACGCACCCTACTCTTTGTGCCATTTAGACACATTCGTATAAGTCTAACTAACTTTTTAGGAATTCCGAACTCCAACAGGATACTGTATAACTTCTCCCTCTTAACGGTTTCTTATGATAGCTTAATATAATTTGTCGGACTGCAGTGAAAACAAAGTGTGCCTAACCGTAAATTATTATCTGTTGTATATATAATTGTACAAATTTAAATCGTTTCTACTGTTGATTTGTTTTTCCTTTTCTTTATTATAAATAGTAAATAAACTCAACTAAAATTCGTGTATTCGTAAGTTAGGATAATTTTGAAGAAGTGATAGAACTAAAATACCTAGGAACAAATAATTAGAAGCAGGAACGACGTGTAGAAAGGAGTTAAATATAGGTTCAGTTCTGGAAACTCGTTAAAGGGGATCTTGTCTTCCATATCACCCTCAAATTCTATTACATTGAAAATATATAAAACTGCTGTTCTCCCAATTACACGAAATGTATGCGAAACATTGACTCTTACTTTAAGGGAGGAAAAATTACCGGTATTGCGAGTATTTGAGAATCAAATTCTTAAGAAAAAAATTTGGAACAATGGAACAGGAACAGACAGGTGAATGGAGAAGACTACACAGCAGTGAACTACATGGTCTTTATATGAAGCCAGATATAATAAGAACAGTTAAGTCTCGTAGACTGCGATGGGCAGTAGGCCTACATGTGGCACGAATGGGGAACGAAAGCATCTTGTAGGAAAACCAGAGGGGAAACACCCAGTTGGTAGACCAAGAATGAGGTGAGAAAATAACATTAATCAAGATTTGAGGGAAGTAGATTAAAACTTCAGATTACGTTTATATAACAATTTGGCTAGACAAGTGTTGACCTATGGTAGTGGAGCATGGACACTAAAAAGACAACATGAAAGCAGAATAACGGCTTTTGAAATGAGATTCATGCGCAGAACAGCGGGTTGCACCAAGATGGGATCGGAAAAAGAACACCGATATCTTAAAAGAATTGCAGACTACGCCAATTTTGGAATATATTAAACAGTACCAACTAAATTTGGAAACACCATATTGAAAGAATGAGTTCAATTCGGATTCCCAAAGCTGTTTATAATTATATACCAAGAGGACGAAGATCACTGGGCCGTCCTATGAAACGCTGGAGGGAAAATTTTCTATAGGATCGTAACAGGCGTCGGCCTAATACTTGGAAGGGAGAAGAAGAAGGAGAAGATTATACAGGGAATGATTGGAAATCATTAGCTCAGGATTGGATTGTATGGAGAGCTTATATCCGCGCGGCCATGAACCTATGAGTTTGATAGCGGCAGTGAGTTAAGAGTTAGTTAGGGAGTTTATATCCGCGCGGGAATGAATCTGCGGGTTTCACAGTGCCAGTGAAATAGTTAGTTAGTTAGAGAGAGTGAGGCGGTTGTCACTTGCAGTTTGCACCAGGTCACAGTGTTCTTGGCGCTGAATTATTAGGTCCGAAGCTGTCAATCATCCCTGATGTAAATCCCCGAGGCTAAGCAACCTAATGACAACAAAGTTGATAGTGTTTACTCAACATCGAATGCTCTTCATTACGTCACCAATTCACGGTGGGCGACTTCCAACTCTAATGAAAAATATAACAGTTGAACTCCGATTAAACAAATGCCAAAAAAAAAAAACAATGCTACCTGTAACATTCATAAACAGTACACTGCTATTATACTGAAATAACTACTCAGGTTAATGATGAAAAATTCCGTCGTTCAGGAACTGCGGAAACTAACCGAATTTCTCATCAGGTCGAATTTATTGTCAGTTTTGCTGGTTTATGGAATATAGCCTATATTGTCACAGGTGACAAGCGTTTTTCCTTTACGTTATTTCGGCATACATTTAGATAGATAGATGGAAAGCTATCGGCCTCGGTGGACTAATGCTTATGCTCCTTGCCTCTGGTCCCGAGGGTCGCGGGTTCAAACCCGGCCGGGGTCGATGGGTTTTTTAGGATGGAAAAATTCAAGGAGCAAGTCCTCCGGGAGGGACTTTAAGCCGTGGGTCCCGAGTCTGTAGATTTACAGGCTCACAAAAGATCCTTAAGCTTGAATTAAAGGCCTCTAAGCAAAATTTACTGAATTTTCCCGTCCTAGTACTACCTTGGTTTCCTAGATGTCAGTATGAAGCGGAACGCTGACCACGGACCACTCAAAGGACATCTATACGAAAACAAGTGTAACTAAATTAATATGGTTCAAATTCTTCCCTATAGGGGGAGAGCGCCTAAATATCTGTTAAGGGAAGCATGGGCTTACAAAAACAAGATGGAAAGTTCAGCGGCCATTCACTTAAATGTTGGCGGTGAGCGATCCATTTTGGTCCTCCTTAATTGGTAGAGCCCTGGGTTCCTGTAAAATACATTAGCCCCGGTTTTAAATTTGAAATCTTCAAATTTGAAGTTAAGTAGCAGAGTGAAGTCGGAAGCGGATCTTTTGGGGTTCTATTCCAGCATTTGCTCTTTGGTACGAGGGAAACCGCTAACACCTTAATTGGAGTAGTCGAACATGCGGGATCTTGCCAAGTTTGGCTTTCGGATGACTCTATATTGGGAGGGCATCCAGGCTTCTCTTTATTTAAATATAATGTGCGTACATTTCAGATTATTACAATTATTCATGCAATTATGGTAACATGTGCATTTTTTTTAAATTTTTACTCTTCAATCGGCATAACCTACGTGCTGTTTTAGGACAAAGGTGTCAGAATTTCATGCTGGTAGAGGTTTTCACCCCTGATCTAGATAACAACGAGTACTTAAGCTAGTTAAATTTATAGTCTTTAAAATCCATAGAACCAATAATGGCGTACAAAATTTACTGGAGTTATTAGATGATATTATAGTTAGTAATTTCTCCGGTAGATGTAGCCTGGCAAACAAGAAATCCCCTGCTCCTGATACAACACGTGATTGGCAAGTTCCTTCAGGTCTGGCTTAGAATCTCTACTCATCCCACAGCTTCTTCCCTCATCCATTGTTCTCCTCTCTTTTTATATCTTCATTCTAGAGAGAGATCTCGGAAAATAGAAATCCTCTTCACTCGTACGGACAAAGGAGGCGCGCTGAAATTACAGACAGTGATTTGATCAGAACTAAGGGCAGTAATAATAATAATAATAATAATAATAATAATAATAATAATAATAATAATACTTACTTACTTACGTACTTACTACTTGGCACTATCGAACCCGTAGGTTCATGGTCGGGTAGACATAAGCTCTCCATACATTCCTATCCTGAGCTAATGCCTTCCAAGCATTCCCTGTATAATCTACTTCCCTCAAATCATACTTAATGTTGTTCTCCCACCTCATTCTTGGTCTACCAACTGGGCGTTTTCCCTCTGGCTTTCCTAAATAATAATGATAATAATAATAATAATATTATTATTATTATTATTAATAAAATAATAATAATAATACTTACTCACTTACTCACTGGCACTATCGAAACCGTTGGTTCATGGCCGCACGGACATAAGCTCTCCATACATCTCTATCCTGAGCTAATGCTTTCCAATCATTCCCTGTATAATCTACTTCCTTCAACCGAATGGGGGGCTATTCGATCTCTGGAAAATTTTACCCCAGTTGAACCCATGTCCGCATTTCTTGACGGTTGAATTTTTACGGTGAAAGATCGTCACTCTTTCGACCGAGGTACTTTTTTCGTCTGGCTTATCACCTTCGACCAGTCAGGCATGAGTAACCCTATCGGCAGCAATGCTACCTCCGGCATAGCTCTCAGGATCATTTAAGCACGCAAGCCACTCCACCACGACAAGGTAAAGATACCATGGAGGGATAATAATAATAATAATAATAATAATAATAATAATAAAATTTATTTATTTATTTATTTGTTTATATACAGAATGTTAATGTTTACACATCTTTCTGTGCCAAAAGTTTTATTTTTCTTCTCCACTCGTCTCTCTCCATCCAAGCCATATCCTCCAGTCCTCTTGCTCTCATTCCAGTTCTTATTTCCTGCATCCACGAGTTTCGAGGTCTTCCTCTCCTCCTCCTTCCAGGTGGACACCATTCCAATGTTTTCCTGGGTAATCTTTCTTCTTGCATTCGTCGTACGTGCCCCTACTAATTTAATTGCTTATACCGTATATAATCTACTATTGAATAACCAATATTCATTTTTTCTCTTATGACAGTATTTCTTATTTTGTCTAATTTTGAACATCTAGCTGCTCTCCTCAAGAAATCCATTTCCATCGACATAAGTTTTTGTTCTAAGTTTTTGTTGAATTTCCAAACTTCAGCTCCATATGTGACAGTACTTCTCACTATTGAATTATATATTTGTAACTTATTTTTCCTGGTTATATGTCTGTTCCATAAGACTCCATTCATCATTGCTGTTATTGCTCTACCTTTATTTATTCTGTTCTTAATATCACTTTCTTGTTTATCCTCTTTATCTAATTTTACTCCCAGATACTCAAATTCTTCACATCCTCTAATATACTTCTTTTCATCTTCTAATATCGAATATTCGGTTTCGGCTCCACATCCCATATAAAATTATTTTTTCTGAATTTATTTTCAAACCCCAGTTATCGTATTCGTCCAATAATTTTCTGAACATAAACTCCATGTCTTCATATTCTTGAGCAATTATTATCTGGTCATCCGCAAATAACAGTGTATATATTGTATCTGTTGATCCATCTCCAATTGGTACTCCCATTCCTGAACATGTTTTGCGCCAGTTTGATAATAATAACAATAATAATTATTATTATTATTAATATTATTATTGTAACAACTCGCTGGCCATATCGAACCCGTAGGTTCAAGGCCGCGCGGACATTAACTCTCCAAACATCTGAGCAAATATTTTCCAATTCATTCCCTGTATAATCTACTTCCCTCAAATCATGGTTAATGTTATACTTCCTCATTCTTGGTCTACCAACTAGGCGTTTTCCTTCTAGTTTTCTACAAGAAGCTTCTATCCATGTATTTAAGGCTACGAGACTTAACTGTTCTTATTATATCTGGCTTCCTATAAAGACCATGTAGTTCACTGTTATATAGTCTTCTCCATCCACCTGTCTGTTCATCTCAATTTCGTCCAAATATTTTTCTAAGAACTTTCTTCTCAAATTCTGGTAATCTCCCTTCCTCCCTTAAAGTAAGAGTCGAATAATAATAATAATAATAATAATAATAATAATAATAATAATAATAATAATAATAATAATAGTAATAATAATAATAATAATAATAATAACAATAATAATAATAATAATAATCCTAGTTTTGAATATCTGTCAGACAATAGTTTTCCTACAACCCATTGTAAATTTTACTCCCACATAAATCCCCAATCTTTGCATCACTCTCTGTTAATCCTCTCGACACCTAACTCCAATGTACTCATTGAATCCACTATTATTTTGTTCTCCCCTATCTTCTGTTACCCTCCGCTTCAAAACTTAAAATTATCCTAGCTATCCTGTCATCTGTCATTCTCACTTCAGTGTTCTTTTTGCAAAAAAATTGTAGAACATCTTTTTTGGATATCCATTATTTTTCTGATTTTAGTAGTATTTCTAATTTTGTCACTTCTTGAGCCGTAGCCGAGAGGTTAAGGTAGGAAGCCTTGGCGCAGAGCTACGGGACTTGCGCTGGTTCGAATCTCCATGGGGGAAGAAATTTTCTCATGGTATTTCGGCCAGTATGGGACCGGTGCCCACCCAGCATCGTGAGGCAATTGGGTAGCTACAATAAGTAGCGGCTCCAGGTTGAGGAACCAGCTATAACGGCTGGGGGACTCGACATGCTAACCACATGTCACCCCTACACTGGCTGTTGATCATCTACCTCTGTGATTGACACATGTGGATGTGAAGGGCCAGCAGCCGGCTGGTAAAAGGGCAACCGCTGAAAAGTGGAAAGACCCTCAATCGGATAGAATCGGAGTTTCTAGGAGCCCTCCTCCAAAAGTCCATATCTAATAATAATAATAATAATAATAATAATAATAATAATAATAATAATAATAATAATAATCCATCCATAGTAATTCTGCCCGAAGGCAGGTCCTTCACTGCAATCATAGCATTTTCATGCTATGCTTGCAGCTTTACTAGGGAATTGTGTAGGTGTGGTAGCTTCCCGTTGCTTTCCACACTGGTGAAGGATGATGATGATGATGATAAGGATGATGATGATGATGATGGCCATATGATTTCGGGACCGTTTGGGCCTTAAAGTTTTTCTGACATTTGTCTTACAGGTGAGGAAAAACCCCGATAAAAACCTCACCCAGAAAAACTGCCCCGACCGGGGATCGAACCCGGGCCCGCTGCGTGACAAGGCAGCACGCTACCTCGAGACCACAGCGGTGGACAATAATAATAATAATAATAATAATAATAAATAATAATAATAATAATAATATAATAATAATAATAATAATATCCTCAACTCGTGTCCAACTCAGGATCGGGTCGAGGGATGGAATGAGATGAAGCCCCTATATGTATAGAAGTCAGTGAATGGCAAGGGTGCCGGCCGACCACGCCTGATGCACTATCACAGAGGCAGTTGAACGAAATGAAACGAAATGGATGAGATGAGTATGGAAAAATGGTGAAATGAAATTGTGGAAGGGGAAAACAGGAGAAACCCCGGGCAAAACCTGTCCAATCTCCGTTTTCTTCCACCACGAAACCCACTTGGAGTGACCGAGACCCCATTTCAGGGCCCCACCCTGCATGTTTATATACAGGATGAAAATTATTTAAACGGACAAACTCTGGGAGGTTGTAGGGGACACCAAAACAAATATTTTTTCCTACGAGGATTATTTAAACCGGTAAAGGAAGATTTCTCTGGCGGCAAATTAATTAAACCAACAACAACTTCTGCGTTTTTTATTACCAAGAAACAACACATTAACACAACGCAATTACTTAAATTACAGTAGAGGTTCAAAAATGCCTGCATTGACATGTAAACAAAGGTTACACCGGCGGATCATGTTCTGTCTAACACGGGAAAAAACTCCAGGAGTGTCGTTAATTGCTCCTGCTGCTGCTACTATCCGGGCAACCAGATCCTTTTCTGATGCAACAGGAGTTGTGTAAACAAGGTTGCGCATCTCTCCCCACACAAAAATTCCAAATTGGTCATATCTGGAGATCGAGCAGGCCATGGTACAGGACCACCTCTGCCAATCAACTTTTCTGAAAACCGTTGGTTCAAGAATCGACGCACACGACGACTGAAATGTGCCGGCGCCCCGTCATGTTGGAACCACATGCGTTGTCTTGTAGGGAGCGGGATCCTTCCAGCAATTCTGGCAATGCTCTGGCGAGAAATTATAATAGTGCCTGCCATTTAATGGCTTAGGTAGGAGATATGTCCCAATTAAACAGTCCCCACAACACCGACCCACACATATCAGTGTACTCACTCCAGGTGTATCGCTCCATTAGTAAACAGATACAATTCACTACTACACTGGTGGACAAACAATTCCTACCATCAACAGCAGTTGCAGTCATGAAAACTCAAGAGAGTAATACGCCCTCTACCGCGTAATCCTCATAGGAAAAATGGCATTAGGGAAAAACATTTGTTTTGGTGTCCCCTATAACCTCCCAGAGTTTGTCGGTTTAAATAATTTTCACCCTATATATATATATATATATATATATATATATATATATATATACATTGAATGAGAAAGTTTTCTTGTGTTTATATATACTTGTTTCAAATAATTTTCGTGACAGCAACCATACTAGAAACATTACTTCTGAATTCGAAATCGTTAAAAATTTACATTTAAAAACTACAGTTAAAAGTTTGTATCTCTGGATGCAGTTAGCAATGGTTTGAACTTCAAGAAACCATGACGATGCAATACAAGGCATAATGCGTTATAGTATTGTGGGAATGGCCCACGAATATCTTGTAATCTCTAAGTGACGACCTCAGCAAGTGTCATTTACGTCAGATTTCAGTAATTTCACGGAGCTCCTGCAACTTGTAGAGAGATTACAGAGGCAATACTCCTGGATTACAGAGATGAAAACCTTTACAATTCATCCAACGTTATAACTTCGTAGATTTTCTAACCTGTACAATTTTCTCCAAGTTCTTTCTGAGGACTCACAATTTTGTTTTATTTGCATTTTTATTGTACCTAATAACTAAGTCCCCGGCGTTATCGAACCCAGCGACGCAAACATACATAGTGTACTGCCCAAGTCCCGGGTTTTCACTGCAAACTCAGCATTCTCCACTCTTTATTTCGTCCAACCATAACATAAACACAAGATCATAACATAGTCTCTTGCTTAATATACCGCAACATAGGACATCACATCACTCCATGTCATATACCATCTTCACTTCTCGCAACTGGAATTCCCTACCACAATAAATAAGCGCCTGCCTGACATTGGCAAATTTTAAAAGAAATCTAAATTTATATTTGACTTCATCATTACCCAGTGTAAGGTACATATATTAATTGGTGTTTCTTTTATAATTTATCATATTTATATATAACCTTAAATTAACTTAACCCTTAATGCTTAAACCTATTCAGGGATTCGCGGAAAATCTTAATTTATTGCTGAAATTATGCGATAAATTCCAGATGTTACACATATGTAACAAGGGGCATTAGAGTGCTAATTTAATTTAAAATTAATAATAATAATAATAATAATAATCATCCGGTATCATGGCAGCTGCCGCCGTCTTCCGGAAACCAAACGCCATTCCTCTCTATCCATCCATTGATCTTCCTCCATTCTTCTGATATTCATAGCTGCTTGTACCCCTTCTATCCAAGTTTTCTTCGGTCTTCCTCTCTTCCTCCTTTCCATTGGGATCCATTCCATAACATTTTTTGGCAATCTTTGCTCTGGCATTCGTTTGACATGACCATTTCCACTGCAATCTTTTCTTTTCTATGATGTCTGTGATGTCCGGCTCCTCTTGTAAACCCATAATATCCCTTATTTCTTTATTTCGTATTCTATCCATTCTAGATTTTCCAGCTGATCTTCTTAAAACATCCATTTCTGAACTTAAAATTATTTTCATTTCCCTGGTAGAATAATAATAATAATAACAATTACTATTATTGTTATTATTATTATTATCATCATCATCATAAGTATTATTATTTTATTATCATCATTATCTCCCATAAGGAAGCACCTGTGTTTTCCACATAGGAGTGTAGTGGGATGTACCATCACACACCATATCATGGAAGAGAAGATAATGCAGCTCTTAGCAAGAAGTTTAACTTTTAAAACGTTGTCTGGTGGATCACGTGACAGTCACAGTGATGGGGGTCTCATTTCCTTTAAAGACAGAGCAATGCCCGAGGGAATGCTCTGCCGAAATTCTGGTTCAATTGAAAACCTAACGACTGCATCAGGAAACCGTTTTTGCGCTGAGTTTAATTGATGCATTATTTGAACGGGCCCCAGACGGTTCTAATGCGATCTGGCAAGATGCAAATTTGTTTTAATCTTACTAGCTATTGTCCCATTTCCATAGAAAGTAGTGATACCAACAAAATCAGTCGTACCAACTTCATACAACCTCACGTTCTCTGTTAGATTTAGAGATTAAGGCAGAACCATGTAATATGCGTCAACGGGAGAAGAATCAGGAGAGAGACCTGTGTCTATTGACCCTGCATATAATACAGTATTGCATTCAAGGTCAGCAGATACAGACCGTCCACCGCTGTGGTCTCGAGTTAGCGTGCTGCCTTGTCACGCAGCGGGCCCGGGTTCGATTCCCGGTCGGCGCAGTTTTTCTGGGTGAGGTTTTTATCGGGGTTTTTCCTGACCTGTAAGACAAATGTCAGGAAAACTTTAAGGCCCAAACGGTCCCCGAAATCATATGGCCATCATCATCATCATCCTTATCATTAGCATCATCATCATCATCATCCTTCACCGGTGTGGAAAGCAACAGGAAGCTACCATACATACATTTCCCTAGTAAAGCTGCAAGCATAGCATGAAAATGCTATGATTGCAGTGAAAGACCTGCCTTCGGGCAGAATTACTATGGATGGAGATATAGACCTATTTCCTGCTTCTTCTCCTGATGATGAGAGTAATACCGAAAGGTCTACAGATAATTAACCGTTTACAAAATTGTGGAGTCATAGCTACTAGATAACAAGTTCATATTTGGATAGTTGCCCTAAAAACATATCTAACCACAAACTAAAAATTGTTCTGAAAACGAAAAAAAGTATAATTTTCATTTTGAGGCTATTACTTTATTATATCATATACATTTTAATCTCTCATCGTATTGGAATCATATACAGCCAATTTGAATGCAAACAACATGCTAATAAATAAATATTAACAATTTAATACTGAATTGGGTGCAAAAGTGATTTATCTCTTTAGAGTGGAAAAATGATCCAACACATATTAAACTAAAAATGCAATAATAAGAAATAGAAAATACATATTGAACACTGATTCAGTTAGAAAACATTTTAACTTAATCAGTTTTCAGTATTTATTTTCCATTTAATGTTATTTCGTTACATTGTTTGTGTTTTTTCTTATTTTCACTCAATTTCTCTAAGATAAAGTAAAGTAAAGTGATCCCACACAGGTCCGGAGACCCTTGGGGTAGTAGGAGGTTAAGGCTCCCACTTTTTCTAGAGAATCGGCACTTTATGTCAGCCGGGTTGTCAGCCCTGCGTGACGGCCGTCTTTACCCCCAGAACAAGCGTCTGGTACTCATTTCCGTTAGAGGCTGAGTCGATCCCAGGGCCATAGTGCCGCCAGAGGGTTTGGGTCAGTTTAAAAATCCTGACCCCAACGGGACTTGAACCCTCGACCCTCCGGCTTGTAGCTCAGTGCCTTAACCACTACGCTATGGCGTGCCCCATTTCTCTAAGATTCTGATTATAATTCACAGAACTGTGATGGAATGTATTTGTACTTACTTACTTACTGGCACTATCGAACCCGGAATGTATTTGTACATGTGTAATAGTTGTATTCTACACTGATACTCATGATTTGACTAACTGCTTCCGCCATTTTGTTACATACAGATCACTATTCGCTTGAAAGTTAACTTTTAAAACAAATACAACAGGTCTGGAAGAGAGTATGGATAATTTTACATCCACCATGTCGTCATACTGTCCGAATAGATCACTAATCCACTGAACACTCAACTTTCGAATTTTTGTGGGTTAGATATCTTATCAATTTATATTATAATTTTAATTGCATGGATCCTAATGGAAAGGAAGAAGAGAGTTAGACGGAAGAAAACTTGGATAGAAGGGGTATCAGCGGCTGTGAATATCAAAGGATTGGAGGAAGATGAATGGATGGACAGAGAGGAATGGCGTTTGGTTTCCGGAAGACGGCGGCAGCTGCTATGATATTATTATTTTAATTTTGTGACTAATATCTGAGCGGGAATTTTATCATGAATTTTGTTAATATTTCCCTCTAGAAAATATTTTCCAGAAAAGTGGAGCCTTAACCTCCTACTACCCGAAGGGCCTCGTGAGGCCTGTAGTGGGATTACTTTACTTTGCTTTTTTTACAAAGTAAATATTTGGGAATAATTATGGATAACATTGAAGGTAGGCCTATAGGCGAAGAGAACATAACAATAGAATTGAATTGAGTAGCAAAATAATACCATCCTTAAATTCCATATGGTGGGATAAGCATACTTGGAAAGGCACAAAAAAAATATATTAGTAAAACATTGGTTGAATCTGTTGCAATGTAATAAAGTGAGGTACTGACAATCAATAAGTACCTCAAGAATAGACTAATAGCTCTAGAAATGGATTCTTTATGTCAGACGTGCCAGAAAGTCAAAATTAGAACATGTCACAATTAAGGAATTTAGAAACATAATGGAATCAGAAGAAAGCATAATTGAAAGAATTGAGGAGAAGGAATTAAAGTGGGTAGGACATGTTTTAAGAATGGAAGATGAGCGATGGCCGAATCAACTATATCAATGGCATCCGACCAGATGGAGGAAGAGAGGGAGACCGAAGTTAACATGGAAGGAAAACATGAAGGCATTAATGCAAACAAGAGGCCTAAGAATTGAAGATGCCCAAAATCGTAGGCTTTGGAGGTTTGGCATGGGAAGACGGCAGCAGCTGTAAAACCCGAAGATAGATACAGAAATTTATTGTCGTTCTACCAACATAAAACTTTTCACTGTTAGGAATTTCAAAGTATTAGATTAGATTAGATTTATTTAGCCTGGTGGAGTTAAGGCCATGTGGTCTTCTCTTCCTCTCACCAGGACAACATATATTACATCAGAATATAACAATCTCAATTAATTCTAATATTAAATACTAAATAAAAATTTGATCAAAAAGATAATATCTATTATATTACGATCTATAATGCAACCAGTTGATGTTAGTTAAAATTAAGACTAAAACTAATAATAAAATGTGTACAAGCAAGGCATATTAAATTGTCCCTGTCTAATGTATATAAAAACAAAGAAAATATGAGATAGAGAAAACTAATTTTACGAGTATACAATATTTGAAACAAAACAAATGAAAATATTTGTTAATCTTAATATTATTTTCATAAATAATTAAATTTATTAATTGCTAAAAGAATACTATCAGTGAGGTGTATAAGTTAGTTTGTTATTAAATAATTCTTTAGTTTGTTTTTGAAGGATGTGATAGTTTGACAGTCTCTGACATAGGGCGGAAGGGAATTCCATGTTTTGGTAAGTGAGACCGTAAAAGATAATGAATAATATACAGTGTGATGAGGCGGGATATAAAGGACAATGTGCTGATGGGATCGAGTGTCAAGATTATGTGTGTCGGATAGTCTGATGAAGCGGCATGATAAATAATTAGGCGATGATGTGTGAGGATTTTATAGAGAAGGGATAGGGAATGGACAGTTCTACGATCTCTTAGACGAAGCCACGATAATTGTCCCAGGGACGGTGTAACATGGTCAAATTTGCGAATACCACAAATAAAACGTGCACAAGAATTATGAACACGTTGAAGTCTTTGAGTGAAAATAATATTGAAGTCTGTAAAAGAGTGTCACAATAATCAAAATGGGGCATTCCAAGTGTTTCTACTAACATTTTCCTAAGAGCGAATGGCAGACAATTTCTTACGCGATTTAATGAATGTATTATTGAGAAGACTGTTTTGCATGTATGGTTTATTTGTGTATTCCAATTTAAGTTGTTGTTAATAAATACTCTTAGAATTTTACTGTCTCACTATAAGGGATTTGAACTCCATTTAGTGACACATGCGAGACTGTGTTTAGGTTAATTGTAGATAATAGTCTCTAGTGACCCATAATGATTGATTGTGACTTTCTAGGATTTAATTGCAGTCCATACTTACTTACTTACTTACTTACTTACTTAATCACTGGCACTATCGAACCCGTAGGTTCATGGCCGCGCGGACATACGCTCTCCATACATCCCTATCCTGAGCTAATACTTTCCAGTCATTCCCTGTATAATCTATTTCCCTCAAATCATAGTTAATGATTTGCAGTCCATATTTAACTGTATTGTATCTCGTGAAATAATCAATTGATATCCATGGGGTTAGAACCTGCGAAACTCGATACCAGAGGCGAGTATGGTCACCACAGAGACCGGTGATAAAAGTCGTGCTTATCGGGAATTGAACAATTAAAGAGTGTAGAAAGAGTAATCATTGCAAAGAGCAATATGCTTCTAACTGGTGTGGATAAGAAAAGAAGAAAATGGGGATAGGATTATCCGGAGGGCAAATTGCCCCAGAACTCTCATCGCTTCAGCTTATAAATAATCCTGAGAGCTTGGCTTAAAATACTCCAGTAACCAGTAATGGTGTTTTCCAGCCATAAATTATTCAGCGTTCATTTCCCTACCCCCCCCCCCCGCTCGCCGAAAATTTTACTTAAATACTAAACATAAATACACAGTGTTTGCATTTTTATGCACTTGCTGATTTCTACAATTGATCTACTGTTTTTATTCTTGTTTCATTTACTTCCTATTACAATCACCATTCTTATTCAATGTCCTGACCCAAACCTTCTGGAGGGCCCTGGGGTTGACTCAGCCTCTAACGGAAATCAGTACCAGACGCTTGTTCTGGGGATAAACGCGGCCGTCGCGGAGGGCTTACAACCTGGCTATTTATTTAAATTTATACAATCATTAATACTCTTTTTTCTCGTTTTTATATATCTTGTACATATTATATATTTAATTCGTTAAATTTAGAGTAAATCAAAATACATTATAAATATTAATTGTATTATATTTATGACATATAATCGTTTATGTATATTATAATTTAGATGTAAGACTATTTTTTTGTATTTTTTAAAACGTGGTTCAGTGGCAGACAAGGCCTTAAGGCTTTAACACTGCCTCGTAAAATAAAGCTATTATTATTATTATTATTATTATTATTATTATTATTATTATTATTATTGTTATTGTTGTTGTTTTTAAACCATCAAATGTGCAGAGACACACAAGAATGAAAATCTATAAAATTCTCGCTAGACCCATAATCTGTTATGACAGTGAAGCTTGGACCATCAGAACTCAGGATGATCGTCATATTACAGCCACGGAGATGAAATTTTTTGCGACGAACTGCAGGTTATAGCCTTCTAGATCATCAAAGAAATTCAACAATAGCCAGAGAGTTAAACATCGTACCTATATCTGAATACCTCCAAGAATATAGAAACAATTGGCTAGCCCATATTCGGCGCATGGATCGTCACAGACGAATACCAAAACAAATTCTTCACTACATTCCTCGAGGCAGAAGATCTGTGGGTCGACCTTTTCGGAGATGGCGGGAGACCGTAACGGGTCACTGGGCCTAATACTTGAAAGGACGATGATTATTATTGTTATTGTTATTATTATTATTATTATTATCTTGCCTAAACCAGGAAGTGAAGAAGAAGAAGAAGAAGAAGATTATTATTATTAAGTGCCGATTATCTAGAAAAAGTGGGAGCCTTAACCTCCTACTACCCCAAGGGCCTCCTATGACCTGTAGTGGGATCACTTTACCTTTTACCTTATTCAGTATATTTACCTTGTCGTGGTGGAGTGGCTTGCGTGCTTATATGACCCCTAGAGCTATGCCGACGGTAGCATTGCGCGCGATAGGGTAACCCATAGAGGACAGGTTGAAGGCGATTAACCAGACGAAAAATACCTTGGTTGGAAGAGTAAGTATTTTTCACCGTAAAAATACAACCGTTAAGAAACGCGGACATGGGTTCCACTGGGGTAAAATTTTCCGGAGGTGTAATATTCCCTCATTAGCTTATCCGGACAGGGGACTACTTTAGGGAATTCATGGCAATGACTCGAACACTGGGACATGTTTCTAGGAACTGACTCACTGGCACTATCGAATTTATAGGTTCTTGACTGCGCGTAGATAAGCTCTCCATAGAATCCTATCCACAGATAGTTTTCAATAATCCCCTGAGCAATTTAATTTTCTCAAATCATGATTAATATTATTCTTCTACCTTATTCTTGGCTCATCTACTCGGCGTTTCCTTCTCTTTCTAGTTTCCATGTCACTCTTCCATCTCCCATTCGTACTATATGCAAATTAAATTACCTAGGGCATTCAACAAGTAATGACAACACTGCTATAACATCCATCCATCCATAGTAATTCTGCCCGAGGGCAGGTCTTTCACTGCAATCATAGCAATTCCATGCTATTGCACCGCATTGGTGCTGGATCAAACCAATATTGAGTAGAAAACATTTCATTTATTCATAGTGTTCTGCTCAAGAGCAGGTCTTTCACTGCAAACTCAGCATTCTCCACTCTTTCCTTAACTCAGCTTCCTTTTTGTATCTGCATACAAACCATTTATTTTAATATTGTCTATCATCTGATGTCTTTTTCTGCCTCTAACTTTCTCTCCGTTGACCATTCCTTCTAGAGCATCCTTCAGCAGGCAGTTTTTTCTTCTTAGCCAGTGGCCAATCCAATTTCTTTTCCTCTTCTTTATGAGTTCCAGCATTATTCTTCTTTCACCCACTCTGTCCAGCACATCTTTATTTCTTACTTTGTCTGTCCATTTTATACGTTCCATTCTTCTCCATATCCACATCTCAAAAGCTTCCAGTCGTTTTTCCTCATTCCGTCGTAATGTCCAAGTCTCTGCACCATACAATGCTACACTCCACACAAATCACTTCACTAGACTGCTCAAATTAAGATATCTTTGCCCGGGCCCATAAAAGACAAATATTAATTCAACTTTCCTTAATGAATTGTTAAACATGTAATGTGCAGTGAGCTACAAGCTATAATCGTGGAAGCTTTAAGGAAAGAGGAACTCACACGCACTTGAGTAAGCTTTGGAATTTTACCTCCATATCTGACATAGACCAGCTACTAAATCAATAGGCCAAGTCAAAAAGATAGTCAGATATAACATTGAATAATAAATGAATAAATAATTAATTTGACAAAGAAAACAATGCTATCATTGATCATCTATACAAAATAATATTAACAAACCAGCGTACAACATTACACTCACACTAGTCCAGCCTAGGGTTAGGGTACACGGTCCTTGTGGCCCCACCCTGGCCTAAAGGACTAATAAACCAAACTAGCTCTTCTGAGCTATATTGACCTGGCTCCAACGGTAGATAAACAGATGATGATTTGAAGTTAGAAAACACAGCTCTATATGAGAGTTTACTAGGAGAGGGGAGTATGCGCGATAGCACACGGCGCATAGTAGGAAAGGAGGGGGTAAGTAGGAGAGAATTTGGCACTGTTCACAAAGATCACAGAAGAAATGGAGACGCTATGACGTATTGGTTGCGCAGTATGACGTAATCCCTGTATCGAAATCTTGATTTCGGTACACTATGCTTTGCAGCTTTACTAGGGAATTACAAGTGTGGTAGCTTCCAGTTGTTTTTCACACTGTTGAAGGATGATGATGATGGTGTCCGGATGATTTTCCAGGACTGTTGGGCCCTAAAGCTTCCTGACATTTGTCTTATAGGCGAGGAAAAATCTCGAAAAAAACCTCACCCAGGAAGCTTGTCCCGACCAGGGATTGAACTCGGGCCCGCTGCGTGACAAGGTTGCACGCTACCTCGAGACCACAGTGGTGGACAACACTGCTATAACATCACAAACAATTTAATGGAAAATAAATATTGAAAACCAATTAAGTTAGAAATGTTTCTAATGAATCAGTGTTCAATATGTATTTTATATTTTTTATTGTAGCATTTTTAGTTAAATATGTGCTGGATCATTTTTCCACTCTATAGATATAGGTCACTTTTGCACTGAATTCTGTATTAAATTGTTTAATATTTAGTTATTAGCAAGTTGTTTTGCATTCAAATTGGCTGTATGCAATTCCAATAGGATGAGAGATTAAAATGTATATTATATAATAAAAGTAATAGCCACAAAATTACCTTTATGCGTTTTCCCAACAATTTGTAGTTCGTGAGTTAGATCTATTTTCGGGGCAACTATTGAATTAGTTCAATAGTTATTACTACTTCAGCTTCTACTAATATCAACTATCATCATCTTCATCATAGTACATTCACGAATTTAGGCCATTTGTTGACCTGTTTCGGCCTCAAGAGAAACACCATCCAGAAGTCTTTTGAGTGGACGTCCTGGTCTTCTTCCTGCAGGTTGATATCTTAACATTTGTTTGGGTATTCTGTGATCTTCCATTCGATGAACATGTTGCATCCATCTTGACTTATAAACAGAAATTTTGTTTTCTAAAGGTTCCATGTGTAATTCTTCTAAGATGTCTTCATTTGTTTGTGATCTAGTAGTGTGTATCCTGCAGTCCTCCGAAGATATCTCATTTCAGCAGATCTAAGTCTCTGTATATCCTTCTGTTTCAACGTCCATACTTCGCTACCATACAAAAGAGTTGGATGAGCCAGTGTTTTATACACTTTTAGTCTTGAATGTTTTTGGACTAACTATGGCTTTAAGATAGAATTTATTAACCCTAAAATTCTTTAAAATTTAGATATTTTTGCATTTACATCCTTTTCTTCTTCATATGAGATATTGCATCCTAGATATGTAAAATTATTCACCTGCTCCAAAATGTTATTTTCAAGTACAATTTTACTTCTGACAGGATCTATACGTTGAAATGCCATAATTTTTGTTTTCTCTGCAGATATCTTCAATCCATATTCTTCTGTACTTTTGTTAAGTTCAGACAGACCTTTCTGCAGATTTTCTTCTGAATTTGCTATTATTATTTGGTCATCTGCAAACAATAGGGTGTTTAATTTTGTATTTTCTGATATTGTTATTCCAATATCAACTATTAAATGTTGCTAACTAACTCACTGGCACTACTGAACCCGTATGTTCATGACCGTGGGAACATAAGCTCTCCTCACGTCCCTATCCTGAACTAATATTTTCAAATCATCCTGTGTATAATCTACTTCCCTCAAATTATGGTTAGTTTTATTCTCTCTCACACCTCATTCTTGGTCGTATCAAAAGAGTAGTTTCCCCTCTGGTTTTTGTAAAAGACGCTTCATCTTCCATCTTCTATTTCCCATTCGTGCCGCATGTTCTGCCCATCGCAATATAAGAGACTTAACTTTTCTTATTATATCTGGTTTCCCAAAAGGATCATGTTGCTTACTGTTGTGTAGTTTTCTCCTTTCACCTGTCTGTTCATCTCTCTTCGGTCCAAATATTTCCGTAAGAAATTTATTCCCAAATAATCGTAACCTTTTTCACCTCCCATAAAATAAGAGTTCATGTAACTAGGAGAATAACAGTTTTATATATTTTCAGTTTAACGTTTTTTTGAAAGGAGTTGGAACGTGAAGAGTCTCTGCATTGCTTAATAGCACACTAAATTCTGTTGCAAATGTAAATGCAGGGAAGATAAACAACTTTGTAACAAGTTTGAAAGTCTAACAGTAGTTTAATCACAGCATTCAAGATATCAAAATTAGAATGATGTGGCAATAAAATTTAATATCGAGTTTCTGAGAAGTCGTTTTTTTATGTATAATTAAATCATATTCGTGGAAATTATCCATATTCAAATATCGCTCCCATAAAATAATTACATGTAAAATTATTCTAAATTGTTTGCAGGTACGAACAGAAGAACACATAAGCGCGCCGTATACTCTAACTACTGTTCTGCAAGGTTGCACAGGTTTTTGAGAACTTCTTTGATTTATATAAATTATATAGGGCATATATATATATATATATAATATATATATATATATTGCAAATGCCCCAGGTTGTCTTTCGACATTCCAGGTGTTCTCTCCTGGCGTGGCGTACTTGTAACCCACTTCTGAGGTTGCGGCGCCTGGAAGGCGGGGTTACATTGCCCCGATGATATGATGGGTGATGATGATAATGATAATAATAATAATAATAATAATAATAATAATAATAATAATAATAATACTAGCTTTATTTTACCTGGCAGTGTTAAGGCATTAAGGCCTTGTCTACCACTCAACCAGGTTAAAAAAAATACAAACAAAAAAATAGTCTTAAATCTAAATTACAATATATATAAACGATTACAAGTTATGAATACAATACAATTAATATTTATAATGTATTTTGATTTACTCTAAATTTAACGAATTTAATATATAATATGTACAATATATATAAAAAAAGAGGAAAAGATTAATGACATAGTATAAAATTAAATAAATAGAGAAAATTAATTATTAGACAACAGGTAACTGTATAAGCGTGACTTAAAGGTACCAAAGTGTGCGGATAGTGGTGCGCCAGGAGAGTCCCTAATCCTAAGCTTAATCTAAGATGAATATGAATGATGATGATTGCGATGGCCATATGATTTCGGGGACCGTTTGGGCCTTAACGTTTTCCTGACATTTGTCTTACAGGTGAGGAAAAACCCCGATAAAAACCTCACCCAGAAAAACTGTCCCGACTGGGGATCGAACTCGGGCCCGCTGCGTGACAAGACAGCACGCTATCTCGAGACCACATCGGTGGACATATAAATTATATATTATATTATATATTTGTAATTCATCTCTGATATCTTGACTTCTCTTTTGATCTCTCAAAGATACACCTGCAACTGATCTCAGAAATCTCATTTCTATTCTCTCAATTTTATGTTTACCAGAGATCGTTAAAGGCCAAGTCTCAGACCTGTATGTTAACGTTGGAACGACTACTGTTTTGTAAAATTTTAATTGAGTTTCCCTTATGGTCTTATTTCTCAAATATCTTCTAATTGAACCACACATCAGTTGAAATTTCCCTAATTTATCAGAGTTAATTATTATTGTTATATTCTAATGTAACCTATGTTTGTCCTGGTGAGTGGAAGAGAATGCCTTAACTCCACCAGGCTAAATAAATAAAACAAGTATCATGTATTACAAGGACTCTTGTCGTCCCAACTCCTCTCAAACAACCATAAACTGAAAATATATATAAATTTTAAATGTTCAGTTTTATTACAAGGATGCGAAACATGAACTCTTACTTTAAGGAAGGAGAACAATCTTAGGAAATGTTTTGGACCAAAGAAAGACGAATATACAAGCGATTGGAGAAAACTACATAATAGTTAGGCACTTGATCTTTTTGGGAACAAGATATAAAAAAAACAGTTAAATCTCGTAGCTGGCGATAGGCAAGGCATGTGGCACAAATGGGGAAAAGGAAGTCAGACATGGAAACTTAATGTAGGAAAAATAGAAGGA